>OZ057398.1:5969869-6569869 GCA_964056695.1 Melieria picta
CACGTTTGATTTGTAAGTGTTCTATGCGAGACGAACGAAAACGTGGGTCGACAATGAGCTTTGCATGTTTAGGGTTAAAAGATTTCTAAAGGCTTCAGTTACATTGCACTTAGAAGACATTATTTGGAACATTTTTTAATGACTTAAATTGATTAATTTATATTTTAATTGCGTCAAGTTACTTCGAGTTTGTTAACTTTGGGTTTGTGTTATATTACATAAGGAATAATGCAATTGATTGCGAAATAAACAAAGTTATTTTTGAGTCTAGGTTTCAGTGGTTGAGATGTCTTAAATTGTCTTAAATTAAAGTTTCAAATTTCAAGTATGTTTGAATTCTTTAGACTTTTTTACATTAACAACAATTCTAACTACTACTCGTTCTGATAGCAGCATGGAAATGTCATGTTTGCAGCCACAACACAAAAGTGCAGCTACACATAACCTCAAAGTGCGTGAGTGAAGTCGTCCTGGTGCCGCGTCAGCTCTGCCACTTCAAAGTGGCAACAAAGTTTCACCCACTTGCGGGCCAGCGGGCGCTTTCTTTGCGCCAACTTAACGACAGCAAATATGCTTATATAATGGCAACAACAACAGCAACAATAACAAAAAATCAATCTCAACTTCGATACGTCCTGCTCGTGTCACACGTTATGCCAACTAACCAAATTGCACACATGCAACGCCATGTTGCCAGTTGTGCTTTTCTCCTATTTTATATAGTTTTCGATTTGATGTTATTGTTGTTGTTGCTGTTGTAGCGTTTTGTTACATTTCATTTCAGCCATTTGAGCGTTGCACGGCGCCGACCTGCGCCGAGCTGTCCTCCTGACAGCCAACGTTTTCCCATTTGAGTGACGTGTAAAATGATGTCGTGTCGTTTTGTCGTTGCGCGCTGTCGCCGATTTCGTTGTTGTTGCTGTCGCTGTTGCCGCTGTTGTATGACAAAGACGTCGACGAAGTTGACTTTTTCTCTATCGCGCGCCGCCTTAACTCTTTCTCCGCGTTTTTCTATACCTATTCTTTTATTTTTGTCTCGCCGCCGTCACGTGTGTTGTCATGTTGGAAAATTATTATTGCCTTTTCTTTTATACTCCCCCCCTAACCCAACTCCAGGCCACTGGTTCGCGTCAACTGCCAGCACTCGGCACATGTCAAGTGTGTCGGCTGGGGCGGGCTGTATGAGGCGCTACCCCCTTTTGTGCCACGAAAACTTTTCCACTATTCGATGTGCCATAGTTGAGTGGCCGCCAAAGTGAAAGGGGAGTGGGGTGGGGACACTCGAAGTGGTGCGGCCGCTCGTTGATGGCTCGACTCGACACTGCGGGGCTGCGTTCGCTTTGAAGTACGGTGTCGTGTGTCGTGCCGATGCTTACAGTTTCGTTGTTATTGTTGCAGTTGTTGCTGATGTCATTTTGTCATTGCAATTGAAAGCGGTGCTTGAAAAAACGTTAATTGTCAACAAATTGAACGAGCAATCGATGTGGCATTGATTGCTTGACAAAATGACATTTTTTGATTGGGCGTAGAATGAGAAAGGAACGCTGGTGAAATTTATCAAAATGTCAGAGGTTGGATGGATAAATTGTAAGGAATTTTATAACTCGAGTTTGAGGTAAAGTGTGAAGATAATCACAATGACGAAGGTTGAATGGATGAGGAGTAGAGGATCTCAGTTGAAGTTTGAGTAACTTACATTTGGAAATTATGGATTCTAATGTACAGAAAGGAGGCAGTATACAGTGGACGTCCAATATAACGAATCTTATGTTGTACCCGCATTTTGTTAAATTGAAAAATTCGTTAAATCGATCGAAATTTTTTTTTTGTTTTAAACCATCCTTCTTAAAGAAATAAGTCTCACATATTCAGTTTTTAAACAAATATATTGTTTTATTCCAGCATTTTCAAAATACTAATATGGCTATATGTGTACAGTGAACAAGTCTTCGATGCGCGATTACCTCTTTACCGCAAGTAAACTTTTCTGTATGGCAATTTCTCTTGATTGATTACACAGGGCAACAAATTTCGACTTTTGGTCGGCTTTTCTGGGTTTGACATCAGTTCTAGGGTAATTATTGTAATTTCTAAACCAATAAACCGGTTGATATCATTTTCACCTCGTTGCATTATCAACACCTCACGGTTTCTTTACCAATGCAATTTATTTTTATAAGTTTTAAAATTCTGCGGTAATTGGACCTCAAAGTCGGAAAATATGGAATTTTAAGGCGTTTTCTTTGATGGTAAATCAAGTATCATGTTAGGTGTTAAATGAAAGCGGAAACATCAAATAATACAACACAGCCAAATTATTTGGTGTAGTTTCCACTCTCATCGAAATAATAGCAAAAATGTACCATAGTCATTTTCATCATTTCTCATACTTATGTATTCCTTAAAAAATTTGGGGCCTCAAAATATGCAAAGTTTTTAATTTTGTTTTGTTTTGATCAATTCAAAATTTTTTGTTTGTTGCTTGTATTCCAGATTTTAAATGGAACATAGAAAAGAGCATATTTTGAGGCCCTTCATTTTTATAAGTATGAGAAATGATGAAAATGACTATGGTACATTTTTGCAATTATTTCGATGAGAATGGAAACTACACCAAATAATTTGGCTGTGTTGTATTATTTTATGTTTCCGCTTTCATTTAACACCTAACTTGATACTTGATTTACGAAAAATGTGCATGTTTTTCAGCATTAAATAAAACGCCATGAAATTCCATATTTTTCAACTTTGAGGTCCAATTGCCGCGGATTTTTAAAACTTATACAAATAAATTACATTGGAAAAGAAGCCGTGAGGTGTTGATAATGCAACGAGGTGAAAATGATGTTAACCGGTTTATTGGTTTAGAAATTACAATCCCAAACGTGAAAAAAGTCAGGGAAAATCCGAAAAAGTGACACCCCATTTTTTGCGAAAACGGAAACTAAGTTTTAAAAACGGTTTGCGGTTTCGAAATCAGCGCTCCCTAATTACCCTAGAACTGATGTCAAACCCAGAAAAGCCATTTTGCTGTTGATCAGTGTTATTGAAATTTTAATTCTTAAAAGAAAACTGATCAGCAATGCATACAAACAGAATTTTAAAATGTTGGTAGCTTGACGTAACTTTGAAACCAACGTAACCAAAACAAAAACAATTGAGGTACCGTTCACTTGACGAAACCAAACATTTATTGTTATTGTAAAGAATATGAATGCTCAAATAAAAACAATTCGAACAATTCGGGTGAAAAACAACAAAAATATTCGTTATATCGAATAGCAAATTTTACTTTCGTTTGTAATATAGAACCATCAATGGAAAAAATTTGGCCGTACGTTAAATCGAAAATTCGTTAAATGGAAAGTTCGTTTTACTGGACGTCCACTGTATAAGATAAGTCTACTTGATGCGACAATAATTCAATATAGACCTGTTATATATCGTGAAAGAACTAAATAAAAGAATTTTTATTTAACCAGTTGGAGAATATGGTCGCACTTAAGCGGTGCTTGGAGGTAAGAGTTGAAGCAGACCGAAATCGGGCAACGAGATAATATGTTCGGTTAAGATAGGATGTGAGAGAGGTCGGAAATCACCACTGATGAGAAAGTTCATTGAGCATTCAAGTTAAAAGTCCAATGTACTCGAGGCTTAAAAAAGAAGAAAGTAGTATCAGAAGTATCTTTTGTATTTGTTCTTCGTTAGATAGCAGTTGAAGTATACAACAACTGTCTCGAATCCGAGAATCGGAGAGATAACCGGAAAATTACCTCCGATGAGGCCGTTCTTCAACACTCATTTTAAGTGTGTAAGGTTGTGATTTCTGCAGATTAAAATTATGAACATGCTTTTTTTAAAAGATTTAAGAATAATAATGGATTTGAAAAAGGAATAGTTAAAAAATGTGAAAAGAGAGAGAGAGAGAAATAGATAGTATCAAAGTTGTTAACTACTAAAAGTAAAGTCCCATTAATTAGTTCATTAGTTGAGTGTGAAAGCTCATGATTTTAATCGAATTTGTATTTTTTGCCCATATGAAACGATTTCGTAACTGTACCACGTATGCTTCTGATTCAACTCACTGTCAAAGTGACTAAACACTAATCGTTCAAATTGGGCCAAAACTCTTTGGAACTCAAAGCAGAACAGAAAGTTCGAATTAAGCGGAAATTCTCATTAATTCGCTGGCGATTAATCATTTAAATGCTGCTTAATTAAATTCATACTAAGCAATCGCCATTAAAGTGCCGATATCTCCGAAATGGTGTATAAAGGCAATTCGACATAACCTCAAATCGGTTTATGGCACAATTGCATTCATAAATCGCCACTGATATTGGCTTGAGCCGCATCCAAGTTACATTCATTCGCACGCTTGACTTCGTTTTATGACTCCGACCAATGACCAGGCGGCCAGCGGCCGGCGACCGGCGAGCGGTGAATTGATCGATCGAGCCGTCAGCCGATCGGCCTGTGAAGAGATCGCATAATATTGTAACGAATTTGTCAATCACAACAATTTCAATTCACTTTATTTTCTTTCTTTTAAATTCGTTTTATTTCAGTTTGATACGCTCAATTTTCCCCTCCATTTGAAATGTGTGTGTAAAACCTCATTTGCAAAAAACCATTACCAGCGATTTCTTTCATATCAACGCGACGGCAATGGCGATGGCGATTGCGGGATGACGACTTCAGCAACGACTTTGGCGTCGAGTGTGCGCACTATACGTGCATGTACGAGTATGAGCAGCATGACTGAGGACAACCGTTTCATGCCGCACTCATTGGTGCCGACTTCGGCACTGGGGCCGGCCAACTAGCCGCCGCGTCAGTCGCTACGCCAAAGCGACAGCCATCGGATTGCGAGTTGCGAAACCAATTCATACCATGGGAACCACACGATTGGTTGTCATTTTGTCAACAAATTGCAAAAAGCGCCGCGTCACACCGCCGCGTCGCGCCGCGCCGCACCGTGCACGGCCTGACATGGGAACCAACATGGCCAACATGAGTGCCGAGCACGCACACACGTCCATAACTCGCCGATGAATATGCACGCTGCGGGGCTGGAGTAGTGTACAACAACAACAACGACAACAACAAATTACAAATGGAGAAAAATGTCTAAAGTGCCGCAAGCGGCAGTAATCGGCAGATTGGTGAATAGCAGTAAAGCAGCATAAAGCAAAAACAACAAGCACCACCACGCACCAACGCCACCGGTCCACAGTGCACACGGCTGTCCGCCGCCCAATCACCCAATGTCCAGCGTCATGGCTATCGCCTTACAGCGGCTGCATGCGGACTTTGTTGGCGGCGTTGCAGGCAAGTGCCGCGTTGTGGGCATAACGTGAAATTTGCTCGCAAATGTCACTTAAGCGCTTTTTGCGGCACTGTTACCACAACCGTCGAGCGACCAGCCCAATGTTGGTGGCGCTGTCGTTGCTGCCGTTGGCATTGCTGGTTACTGGCGTTGATTGGCAGACGCGCTGCGTCCGCACCGTCCTCCACCAACTGCGCGAAGGTTGCTCTTCATCAACGCTATTGCCATCGCTATTGCGGCTGACGGCGACGCTGACGCTGACGCCAATGCCAGCATCGTGCCCATCGTACTGGCATCCGTCTGCGGCTGGCCATAAAGTATCCGAGTAAAGTGTGACCTGCAGCCATTCATGCCGGCCATCATTCTCGATTGTGTTGAAAGCGGCTCAAGTATGCCGTAATCGGTTTCAATTTCACCTCCGCCGTTGCGAAATTCTCGGCGAGTGGTGGTGGCCGCAAACAAAAACCAAAAAAATCCAAATCAAATAAACAAGTTTTCGCCACTTTTTCCCGCCTGCCATTCAGCGGGCGAGCGTTCGCGCAGCTGCAGCCAAACAAGCAACACGTTGGCGCGTCGTGCCGATGAAAGTACGCGGCGCAGTCGCAATGCGCGTAATTCACTGCAATTGCTTTGTGACTTATGAGCAGGCAGCACTGCCGCCCGGTCAGCGCCCGAAGAAGTGCGGCAACATCTTGACCTTGCAATGCTATAAAATAAAGCAAGAAACGCTAATGTCCGACGCGGCGGTTAGCAATCGTGGGCCGTGTGCATTTGTAATACGATGCGATACTATTTGATTAAAGATTGAGAATTGGTCGTCTCCAGCAAAATGCTGATGAAAATTTGTTTTTCTGCTATCAAAGTTCTGGTTCTGAGTCCGACATAAGTTTTGGGATCATTTAAGGCGATCTTTCGCTACCATTTGGAATAACTTCATACAAGAGAAAACCATACAACAAGTGTGTTGGCTAAATTTTTCAGATTTTACATTTAATCAGTTACGTCAACATTGATAATTGCGAAAAGTAACAGAAATTGTCTCAGGACCCTTTAGTTTTGCAATAAAAATTATAATAATAGATGTATGTTTTGCATTTGTTCAGTTTTTTCAATTTTTCATGCTGATTGCGTACTTTTAGGGATGAATAAATTAAATTTTGTCGAAAAGTAGATGTTTAGACCACTTTTCAAGATATCGGAGGATGTAATTACATTATCCGACAAAGAAAGAATGATTGTTAAAATAAAAAATACTTTCACATACTTTCTAGATATTTTCCTCTAAGTTTTGCTAATTTTCAGATTTTTAATTTAGAAAAATATTTTAAATTAAAAGTGAAGTGAAGAAGCCTCAGCTTTGCAAATTTTGAGAAAACATTGAAAACGAAAATGGCCACATCATTTCTTAATCTATATTGAAAGTTTTAGCAACTTCTAGGTAACCATGTATTTTTACAATTTTTTTGTACTCAATAGACTAAAAAACAGAAAATATGTGTTTAAATTTTTTTGTGAAAAAAGTTTCAACTTTGAGCCGCTTTTGCACAGAAACTAATTAATTTTTTGCACCGATTTTTTGGGGTTTTCTTAGTTGGAGTTTTACCTTTCAAATGACATCAAAATCTGAGACTATAAATTCTGAGACTATAAATTTTTTGAATTTTGTCTATGGAACGAATCACTGTGCATTGAGCTAGGAGAAAGCTATGCATATCTTCCCGATGAAAATCAAACGGCTATGATTCACACTGTGACCAACCCCTACTTGGCCTCTTTCGACAAAAGATTCAAATATTGCTTTAAATGGCTAAAGTGTTAATTGTCATTTGAAAACAACACCAACAAGTAATTAATTCTTCATGTGCTGATTCAAAACAATTCCGCATACCAAGATTGCAAAAGTTTTAGTGGTAAGTGTACTTAAATGAAAATTTACGACAATTTGGAGACACTGAACTTTACATATGTTTTCTCATTTCAGATTGTGAGTTCTCTGCTTATCACTTCAGTACATCTGCTTCTGCAGCAGTGGAGCGGATATGTAAAACTGGAAATCTAACCGAATTAACGGTTTAGCCAGCTGACTGACTGACTAATGAACTGCATGATTAGACACACTGCCAGACAGACGAAAGACAAATTCCTTGGGCACGAGTGCTCACTGGCAGCAGCGACAGCAACAGCAACAGCCACAGCAGCAAAAGTGTTAATGTTGCGCGTACCATTTGCTGTCATTCACACAAAAGCGCACACATGTGTGTGGCTGTGTGTGTGTCAACAGCAACAGCACCAGCATCATCATCAACATTACAATCTTTGTCATTATGGCATTGCTGCAACAACCACCACACCAATACTGACAGCAATAGTAATGCAGTCGAGTCGGTGCGCGCGCCTGCATTTGGCCGATTTCAATGGGCCGTCTGCACGTTACACGTTGGCACGAGAATTGCAAAAAACCGGTTTCTGCCTTATTTGATTTTTGGTATTGCTGCTGCTGCTGTTGTTGCGATTTTTACACATTTGCTGCTTTACGGCTGCAATGGCAGCAACAGCCACCTTCCCTCCTCCGCTCCTGTGCATTCGCTCATATTCGTCATATCGCATAGTGGCACACAAACGCGAGTATCTGCAGCTGAATTTTGTATCTGAATCCGTTCCGCAATTATTGTGCGCAATGATGACGTTTCGTCGTCGACTGAACTGTTGTTGCCCACATGCACCAATGCCGCCGTTGTCGTTGCTGTTCAAGATTGTGTTGTCGCAGTGCAGTTGAAATGACGTTGACGAAAAGGTGGATCACGAAGTTCCGGCGCGGTAAGTCCAATGTCCTCTGTGGCAATTTTACTAGACGATTGCCGCCTGCTCACTCTGTCTTCGTCGATGTCTCGCTCGCTCTCGCGGTGTGTGCTGGCGCAGCTGCGCGCTCACAGTTGCTTGACGAGCAGAAAGGAAATTGCATGCAATTACAATTTGCTCGCGTGAATAAATGCAATTGTGCGACAAACATGTCACAGTTCTTACATACTGCTTCTTCTTGTTGCTGCCGCATGCGAGTATCCTTTGGCAGCAGTTGCCATTATTTCAGCTTTTTTTGTTTGCATTGTATGTGGTTGCTGGTGTTGTGGAAGTGTCACTGTAATTGGCGGAAAGTCGACGTCGATTATAGATTACATGCAATTATTGTCCTTGATTTGCGTTGCGGTTATTTTATGCCAGCAATTTGTAGCTGTGTAGCGATGTTGCCAACAAAATTTATTGCGTTCATGCGAGCAAATACAAGTCTTTACTGCCGCTAATTGTAGTTCGTAAAAACTTGAAGTATGAAATTTCGATAACAACAACAAAGTGGCAATTTTAAAATATTGACAATAATCACATCAAGTTGTCATTTTGAAGTCTCGGACCAATCAGTGCGCTCAGATTCTACACACACACAACGCATAACCTTCGTCGATTGCTGAAGGTCAACAGAGCCCGACCCTGCCCAAAGGCAGTGTTGCCACACTGTATCAAATTTCAAGCTGGTGATAGACGTCGGGTTGTTATATATATATAAACAACGCAATTTCTGCAGCCTTAAGGCCATAATCAGAAAATTAACTTGTCAATTTGCAGCTACACAGACAACAACAGACACACACACACAAACACACCACACTCTACTTGTATTTTTATGCATACAGGTTGTGACACATCGCATCATTCCGGCTAATCTCATCAGCGCGCAATTCGTGTGCATGTGGCATGCGAAGCGAACTGACGAAGTGCGGCGCGCGGTCGCGGCGGAAAAGTCGCAGCTGAGTTCAACCCATTTGCGATAACTAATTTGAAGGTGCTATCAAGATGCATACGAAATGTGATGCACTTGTTAACACGAGAGAAGCCACTGCAACGACAACAACAACAACAACAACGAATAGATTAACAACCCAGGCGCAACAACTGCAGATCAGCAGGCGCAGCGATAACGCTGCGAGCGGCGCGAAAAAAAATCGCATTCCCTTCAATTGGAAGTAAACAAGCTGGAAAATGCAGAGACAGAGAATCCGGAAATTTTCACGGTTGCGGCGCGGTGACCGCCCGTTGTTGTATTAACCATTCCGCAAAGGTCTGCTTAATGAAAAGACACTTTCAACACGAAATTTGTGTTGCTGCAACAATTGCAGTTGTCATTGCGACTACAAGCGGTGCGCTGGTGGCATGTTGCATGTCAGCGCATATTAGCGCACAACTAAGCAAAGGTCAAACCAACGAAAAGCCGCAAAGAGAGGCGAGAAGAAATTAAAACGAAACAAAACACAAATACAACAAATACAGAAACAGGAAAAACAATGCAATTTCCAGCAACAAAATCTCAGCGCGCATAAATTAAAATTAATTAAATTAGAAATTTTACACTTGCACGCCGACAATGAGTGCGACCAATTGCCGCAATGGCAACGCCAACAAAAAGTTATGAAAACGGCTGAGCCAACGAAAATTATGACAATGAACAAATGCAATAAATTATTTGCAAACGATTTAAGTGGCGAATGCAGCTACGGGCCGCTGGTTGCCGGCTGCCGGCCGCGAACAAGCAAGCGGCAAGCGAGAAAATGCCGGTGATAAAGTGCGCGCATAAATTTTTTAATTAAAGCCTGAATCGTTGCTTATGTTATTTTTGCAATATTTAAATTTTTATCTGTATCGTTTTTGTTTAATGTCACGAAAAGTGATAATAATTTGGCCACTTTTATGACCGTAATTTCAATAAAACTATTACAGCGACAACTTCGCGAGAGACGGGCAGAGGAGGTGAGACGGGCAGATGAGTGGAGTTTTTCACCGATTAAACATCTGATATTTGAGTTGAAAATCAAAATTTTTGAACATGGGTTACGTACTAAACCATGACATTTTCCGGGTTGATTCGTTGTACTATCGACAATTCGACTTTAACCCTTTCGCTATATTTTTTTACTGGGGAAAGTTAAAATTTTATATTTTATGTCTTAGGCTTCTATGTGGTTATATTAGCAACATTCCATAAGAAATTTAATTTTATTTTTAATTTTAATTTTTATACTTGGACCCTGTATTTTAGAGTGTTTTTCTATGAGAGCAACCACATCGTTGTGGCTGTAACAATTACTTAAGCATACAACTTTTTACACATAACGAAAATGTGAATATTTCTTCATTTACTTCAGTCAAAATTAAAAAAAAAGTATCTAAATTGAAAGAAAACGTCAAATTAAAAAGTTCTCTAATTTTTTCTGCTTCTTCATCCTTTACTATGTCAAGATATACCATTAAAAAAACGTGTGTACTTCTCTTCTTTAAACTTAAATATTCAGTTTATTAATTTCGTATTTTTCCTAAAACTTCAAACTATTCTAAAGACCAACAAAAAAATGTATTCTTGCAACCATAGAGGATGCAGACGTCCACAAAGTAGCATGTTGCCATTTGGCAACAAAGTAGCGAAAGGGTTAATTAATTTTTTTTTTTGGGAAAAATTACACTTCTGCAGCTCCAAAGACTTTAAAAAACTGATTTCTGCATTTTCTAACTAATCTTCGAATTAATATTCGATTGAAGAACTGTTCTATATTTTGGTTCCAATATATGTAAAGCAATAGGGGTATTCACACTGAGCTCGATACTTTGTTAGTTCGGTACTTGGTAGTTTTGTATGTTTATATTGTTTTTGCAAAAGATTCAAACAAAAACAAAATACACGTAAAAAACTACCGAATACCGAACTAACAAAGTAACGAGCTCGGTGTGAATACCCCTAATATGTTTCTATTTTCATCTGAACTTCTTTCTGGTTGATGAGTGACGGTTTCATTAAATTTTACTTCACTTCTGATGTGACAATTTTTCTTAATTAAAGTGGCCATAAATTGTAGAAAATCTTACAAAAAAGCTGATTTTGTAATTTCAAAGCAATCAAGAAAATAAAGTTACTAATGCATTTAGTAAAAAAACAATTCTTTAAAACACTGGTAACCCTTAGTACCGTATTAATGCTTTCAGCACTTAACTATTAACTGTTTTAGTAATTGTTTCAATACGTATAGCTCCCAGTGGTTTTGAATTGCTTGTCAATTGGTTAACCAACTCAAAGTGCACTTCCCAAGTTTTCTTGAGGCAGCCAAGAAATTAAGAACATTTTATTTTATTCAAAAACTTGTCTACAATGCTGCCGCACTCATGTATAACGCCAAGTATTAGTCTTCGAGTGACACTTCCGCGCTTCTGCCCAAAAATTTGAATCAATTTTTATCTCATTAGATATGCGCTTTCCCAGCGCTCGCTTCACGTCAGCCGCTTGTTCACAGTTAATCAAAAAAGTGTAACAGCCGCTTGAACTTTCAGCTGCGCAGCGTCTCAACGCTAAGCCGAAATATCTCAACTTGTGGCCAAACCTGCGACTTCCTTTCGGCGCCATGTCAAATATGCATAATTTAACCTTTTTTATATGCTAAACAACAGAAACAACAATGCATTGTAAAAAAATTAACCATTATGACAAGAAAACATTTCTCATTTACAGTCGAGAGGGAAAAAAGTAAATCATGAAATCATAAAATCATCGTTGTGCGCATCAAATGTGCGCAGCGCTCCCCCAGCGCTGCGGCACTGTTTCAGTCCGCTCCCCCTCCGGAGAAGCAAGCAGTGACGGTCACAATATGTCATAACAATTCAAAAAATTATAACCAACTGCACTCAGCTATGTGCGTTAGTTTGTCTGAATCTGTTTGCGTTTGTATTTGTGTGCGTTGGACTGGGTTTCCACGCTACGCGCTGAGCGTTTGCATGAAATGCAAATTATTGTCTTTCAAATTAAACAAAAATAATAATATTTTCCACACAATAGTAGAGACGCCATTTTATGCGCTCGCTTTAATTTCATTAGCAGTTCGTTAGGACAGACGTGGGCGCTACAGACGCCCGGGTGGATTATGTGGGTGCTAAGGAATGAGCTACAAGAAAGCAAAGGTCGGCTAGCACTACACATCAAGACTTTCAATAGTATTCGAATTTTTGGGAATTGTCAGTGAAGAGGTGCTGGAGGTTCTAATGATCCTAGTCTGGCAATCTCCGGACTATTTCAGATATTAGTGGAAGGCCTAAGGAGTGGCAAAAGGCTTTAACTATCATTGGTAGTAAAAGAGATAACTTTCTGAATGATTCAAAATGTTGAAAGTCCTTATTTTTGCTGCATCGAGTACCAGCTAAGAGTTAAGAAAAGAATATCCGTCAGACAGTTAACGGAAATAATTTTAATTCAAATTTTCTATAAAAACAATAATATCTTATCAACAATTAATATTAATTTTAATTAAAATTTTCCTATAAAAATGATAATTTCTTATCAACAATTAATATTAAACTTATGAAGGTATATGTGGAATATTTATTTATTTATTTATAAGAATTTATACAATAATAAATTATCGTAAGATGGGTTGGGTTTCTTGAATATATTTTGTTCTTGCTTGGTAGAAACCCTGAACTTCCGTATGAGAGTTACCCTCTGGTGGTGATTGAACATTCACTAATTTTGTATTTCTGGCATAAAATAATTTATTAAATCGGACAAGTAGGGAGTCAACACAAGTCAACACCTGCACAAGTAGAGAGTCAATTCCATAGACAATTTTAAGTTTTGTATGACAGTCCCTCAATGATTAAAGATAGGCACCAAATATGTTCTGAAGAAACGTTTGAAAGGGGAAATAAATGGAGGTCAGCCTTAAATTGACTTATCTGGGACCAACCTGGGAGCAGTGGGAGCACATTTTGTATGAGAGCTGCATTAAGCATTGAAGACAGAGGAAAAATTACTTTGAAAGAATAGTTTCGAAGGGAAAATTTGTGGAAGCCAATCAAAGATTTACACACTCTCACAGAAACTTCTGACTGTGGAGCAATTTGTCGTATTTCCTAGCAATTTTTAAAAACCTTTTCGATACGACGTCATTTACCCCAACTCGGGCGACCCAATTTTTTGAATCTGGCTTATTTTCATTAAACCAATTTCATCAAGTCAATTTGGTCAGTTGTGAAAATTCTATTTTATCGCCCGCATTTCACATTACGAAACCATTTATTTTTATTTAGTGCAAATTAATTTTTTATTAAATTAAATGTTGTAAAAAAAAATCGAAATAAAAGTCTCTGACATCAACTGGCTGTCGCCTCTATTTGGGCTCAGCTCCTTTCAGCTGAACTTTTTCTCAAAGCGTTTTTGTCATTTACTGGCTTTTACCCAAAAATAAGAGAACAGTAAAAACTTAAGTGAAGCAATTAAATGCAGAGAAATTTATATTCCAAGTTGACGGCTGTAGTTTAAGCTTCGTTTGACAGTTGAAAAAAGTGTGTAAATGTCTTTTCCACGCACAGTGCCGCTGCCGCGCTGCACTCCGCTCGCTGCAGTGTTACAGTTTCTTGTTGGAAATTAGCTGAAATGTGTCTAATTTGCGAGGTGCACGCTGCCCTAATGATGTGCTCCCATCGTAAAAAAGCAAAGAGGTGGCAGACACGTCCACCGGCCGCCGCACTCGCCGCACTTCGCGCTTGTACTGGGCGCTGGCTTTGTGTGGCGTCTTTGTCATTTTATGGTCAAAGTTCATAAACCCAAGTTAATACGCAATAAAAGTTAATGTGTTTGCCGGTGTGAATTCTGCGTGCCCTGGGCCGACTTGGCCGGCTGTGGGTCCGGCCGCGGCGACTTCAACTATTGCGGCTGTGTGTTTTTGTTGTTGTCAATTCAATTTCGCTGTTTCTTGCAGACAAATTTCGGTTATGAGAAAATGTTGTAGCTTAGTTTGTGATATTTATGGTAACATTTTTGTAAAGAAATTGTCCCACTCATTTATTTTCTAAGCTGTCAAATCTTTGCTAATTTTTTTTGCAATTTTGTTAAAATTCACTAAGAAGAAATCGTCACTAACTGCACTATTAAATTTTCACCAAAGTATTTCAACGCAATTAACTTTGACATTCAATTAGCGAGAACATATTTAAAAATTCATAAATTTTACGCGCTGCCGACATTCGGCAATTCACAGTCAGGTGCAGCAATTCGCACCAATGTGTGTGTGAGTGTGCGTGTGTGTGTGCATGGGTGGTTGTGTTTGTTTGCCAAATAAGCTATCAAAAACAATTAGAGTTGAACAATTTCGCAATAACAATAAAATTAGAAAAAAGTATAATCTGTTGGTGAGAGATGTGATGAATGATGAAAAAAGGAGTTGAAGTGTATTTTTATATGTAAATATTTAGTTGAGTGCATTTTAATGTTTATTGTCCTACGAAATGCCGCTACAAAATGTCCCTTGGATACATGTTGCTGCAACATGTTGATTTCATGTTGCTTAGATTCTGGAATAGAGGGAAAACGAATCTTCGCGGTCTAAAAATATATATGGTCAATACATATTTACTATCTGGCAATAAAGTCTTTTTGCATCTGGTGATTAGAAAATAAAGTTATTAGACCTTCTTTCAGAGATGACTTGACTTTCGATGGAATGTTTGAGAGCTCATCATAGGCAATTATTTCACTCCAAAGATTTACCATTCAATGATCTTCATTTAGTGTTTGTTGAATGAAAATTTAAATTCACGATCTTCCAACTTGTGGTGCACACAATTCAAATCGAATTAAAATTTACTGATTTGTCGCTATCATTGAAATTTTGTATACATTTTTTCACAGCCGAAAGCCTCGCTGCTAGTGCTGTTTATTATTTGTAGTATAAGTATTTATATTTATACTTCAACTTGTAAATAAATAAAATAAAAATAAATAAATTTCAATTCTTAATTTTGTAAATTTTTATTTAATTTATAAAAAAAATGGCATGCACAAATTATAATAAATCTATACTTAGACTATAAGACAAATCCAGTTGTTACCTTTGCTCTGACGCCTCAAAAACCATCAACGATTTCAAGTGTTAAAATGAAATATTGAATATTTCCGCTAGACATGCAATAATAATAAATAGCAGCAAATGGCAAACAGGCGAAATTAACGGCAACAACAACAACAACCAACCAGAACTGTAAATTTACAACACAAAGGAGTCAACGGCGCTGGTAATCTGCTTGAGCGACCGTGTTGTCGCCTCAACGCTTCATTGGCAATTGTTGTTGCAGCGAAGCATGCGATGCGCTAACAATAGTTGGCAATATAAACAACAATAACGACAACATCGGCTGCAATAGCAGCTAAGAATAGCAGCGACATCGTGATCGATGCGTCGACCATCAGCGCCGCAATTGCCAAATGCGTTCAAAAATATTTTATTGTCGCTATTGTTGTTATTGTTGTTATAATTAACATTTGTGTGTGTGCACGCGCGGGCGTCTACATGTGTCTTCTGCAATTGCAACGGTTTTGCTTCGCCGCCAATTTCGCAATTGCAGCCTAAACATTTTTCGAAAGTGCGCGTCGTTGCTGTGGCGATTGTCTCTAGCGCCCGCCGTCTGCCGTCTGCCGCGCCACACGCCAACACGATACGCTTAAAGCCAACTACCGTTCTCCCTGACCAATGGCGAAAATATAATAATCACCAACAACAACAACTGCTGTTCACAGCCAGAAGAAAATCGAAAAACGAAAACCAAAAAGCGAGAAAAACAAAAACAAAAAAACGTTCTAATTGTGCGCTCAACTATGAAATGCAATAATTAAATTTCAAAATTACAACTTGCCGCGTACGAAACACAAACACACACATATGAGTGCAGCAAAAATACCACAACAACAACAACAAATCGCTCGCGCATCCCCTACACTTTGCGCCGGTGAATTTGATATTCAACTGTCGCATTCCTGCCACACGCACTTTCGCCCCGCTCCCTGCCACGCCCACCCCCTAGTCGTCTCATTCCACGACCGTTGCATATTTATTGAACGCCATCGATTTGGCTGCTGCCGCTCTGCAGTATTTACTTAAATTTTGCAGCACCGTTGCAGTGCAGCGGCAGCGGTGCAGGGCAGAGCGGGAAGGCGCTGCTCGGCTTTTGTTTATACGCGCTTCTTTGCTTGCGCTTACCGATGGTGGTCTCATAAATTCTAAAATTTAATCGCCAATATTTTATACTGCGGAATGTTTGCGCCGAAACGCTTTCGCGCATTTCAACGCAATTTATTTTCTTAGCACTGAACGCCAAACGTCCAACCAAAACAACGCGCCATATTTTCCAATCATATTTTCAATGAGTGCATTTTATTGTTGGGCAATTGTGCGCTTTTTTAAGGCAGCCAGTGCTGTTTTTTATTGACGATATGTGCTAATTAATTTGATTATCAAATGCAAATGCTTCGCATTCAATTGCCGATGGTAATACGTGTTGTACATTTTCGGCATTTTTTTTCACGTTTTTCGCCTGCCATGAGGTAAAATTTATTGGGCGATAAGTTTCTGAGAGGCGTGTAATTGCATTGCGGAAACTTTGCATTTTATACAACATTTCAAATCGGATCGTTAGCACGGCCGATGCAGCATCACACCACGGCCGGCCAGTCGCATGCAATGACTCCAAATCTGCCATGAAAATACCGTTTTCGAAAAATGCACTAAAGAGAATAACGAAAAAGTCGACTTTTGAGACTGCGGCATCAAATTGGACACTATAAATTTTTTTCTTTGATTTTGATTTCACTTTTTCGGCTCATTACATGCAAATTTCAACAGTGTGAATCTGACAGTTATTTGGTACAATGATCTTCAAGCACATGCGGCCAGTTGTTTTAATACTATCGACATTAGAAACCATAAAAAGTGTCAGGGAATGGTGGGAGAGATATAGAAATATAGCAAAACCGACGGACCTGGAGACGATATCTGCAGCAAAGCGAGAAAACAGAAAATAAATGGTTAACAGATGAATGGCCAAAATGGCATCGGACAATGGTCAAAACTTAAAATCAATGCTTCTTCTCATAGATTTTTTTTAGAAGAATCACTTTTCAAAATTTAAAAATTTGTTGTACAACAATTTAAAGTTTCGTTTGGAAAAAAACCTATCATAGATGATGCTGTAACTAAGCCAACTTTTGGCTGGTCATAAGAAGGATGAACCCACTGCTTATCAAAAAATATAATTTATATTATTAATATAATTTATTATTATTAATATAATTTATATTATTTATTTGATTAGTTAATTTTTTATTTATGTAAATTAATAAAACAATCATTGATTAGTTCGTTGGTTCAAAGTTGTAAAAAAAGAGGGGCAAATAGGCTTAGTAGAAAATTTAATTTCCATTACTATTCATTATTTGTTCCCATCAGGTGTGCAAGTTTTTAATTCCATTGCGATAAGATTATTTTTGACTGGGCAAGTTAGTATTGGATCTTTGCTACAGAATTCAGGGATATTGGATTGAAATGCTGGGTGACTTTACAACAGCAAGATGGATAAGCCAGGATTCTCTGATGCTGTCTGAATAGTTACCTAAAATCCCTTTTCCTCAATAACTTGTTTTAATCGTGTTAGTTCAAAACAGTTTTTATTGCATTTTGTTTTTACATTTAATAGGAACATACATACAATAAAAATTTTTTTGGTTGGGCAGCTGTTTTTGAAACTGAAGATTTGGCATCTAGTCTCTGTCCACCTTGTACTGAATGTTTTTTTACAGAATCCACTTTTCATCGATTGGAGGTGTTCACTCAATTCCCTTAACTGTCCCACAGTGGGATTTTGCTCCACCAGCAACTTGCCGCTGTCGAAGGCTTCCGGGCGCCCAGATCTCTCCTTTTCTTAAACCAGAATCCCCTTTTCATCGATTGGAAGTTTTCACTCAATTCCCTTAACTGTCCCATAGTGGCAGTTTGCTCCACTAGAAATTTGTCACTGTCAAAAGCTTCCGGGCGCCCAGATCTCTCTTCTGCTTAAGCCTATAAAACCAAGATCGAAGACGTTGTCCCCGACACACAACAATTATGCCTTCCTCACTCCTCAAAAGACTTAGTTCTTACTGCACTTAATGTATCCTATTCTAAATAAATTCTAAATTCATAAATTTGGTGTCGTCTTTTTACCATTTCCCAAAGTTTTCGGGTGCAACTGCCATAACTTGTTTTGGCCTAACTTGTATGGCAGAAAAGATGTACAAGGATCAACTTTTCTTAAGACAGATACAGTTTTCAAGCACAAGTTAGGTTGTGCAGACAGTTTGTTCAGCTATATTGCAACGTTCATAAAGTTTAATCGCTGTGATTATTTCATTGCAAATTTACGATATTGAATTTTGATTAACAAACTTTATTAAAATGGTCTCAAACTATTACTATTACACAAACTAAACTCCAATTAAATCAGATCAGATACACAATTTGCACCTTTTTTCGAAATTTTTTCCTTTTATTAAAGATTTCAATCAGTGCCTTTTAGTCAAAGTGCTCGTAGAAGAATCATTAAAATCCAGAACCATACTACGAGGCCGAAAATTTTGGCTACATAAGAGAAGATTTGAGTACGTAAGTTTGATGCATTCATGGAAGAGATAGAATATGAAAATGTATCCCTATTAGATATTAGATCCGAGAGTTTTGGTAAAACTCGTTCTATGGAGAAAACGTCTTTAATAATTTCACATCAATTTGAGCTAAGTTCAAAATTGTTCGCTTTTCGTCGCAGTGCTTTTGTACTGTAGGATATCTCTCATACTTTTCTCAAATTTACTTGTTTTCATATTCATATTCTCACCTTGTTTGTATCCAGGCACAAAAATTTCAGCAAATCCCAGTTGAGTCCAGCTGGTGCCACTTTCTGAGGGTCTACACTGTTGTTTTCACTTCAAAGTATTTATTTTTTATTTTGGCAAATAAATGTTAAACAAATTTATTCACTTATCTTTTTATTTATTTATTAATTTTTTCAATTGAAAAGCCGCTTTTCAAGTTTTCAAATAAAAAGTTGTTGGTTTTGAGCGTAGATTTTCGTGTCGTGTGCAAATTGGTTTTCACTCTTGTCGTATTTCCTCCAAATTATTGTATTTGTTACTTCGTTGACCTTTCGTTGTTGCAGCTGTATGTATGTTTAGTTTCTATCGCTTCTCCGCACTGCGTGCCGTTCCAATTGGAAGTGTTATCGAATCGCAATCAGAATATCGAGCACTTCCTTGACGTATTTTATATCGGTTGAGTTGTTGTTTTCTTTACGATGTCATTTTTTATATAAATTTGTTTATTTGTAGAACGTATTTCTCAGCGATTAGTTGGTGATAACTTTTAATCACTTTTGCCGCACTGAGAATATATTTTCGCTTTCGCTGCGGCAGCTTTTTGTGTATTTTCGATTATTTACAATCGCATTTTTGCAATTTACTGTTCTTACAAATAAAATAAAAACTGAAATACACAGAAATAGATTTTAAAATATTTGTTTTTCTTTTGTTGTGCGTTTTGAACATTTAATTTTGTTGAATTAATTATATTTTTAGCCGGCAGCGTTCCATTTGCTATTTGCCATTTAGATTTTATTTTCAAATATTTTTAAATATTTTCACAGCATGATCGCCAGCAGACGGCGATGTTCGCAAAAAGCGTAAAATTCACAATTTGCCAGCAACAACAAAAACAACAGCGGCCAGAGCAGCGGCAATCATCATCAACAACATCGTCGTCGTTGCCGTTGCCGTTGTCGCTGGTGTCGCCATTGAATCGTGCGACTTCTGTGCAATACCAGACCTCACTGCGCACACACATTCACACGCACACATGTATGCACTAACAACACACACACACAGCCATATACATAGCCACACACAGCGATATATAGCAGCGAGCCAGTGCCATATATCCACCTACTAAAAAGCAACAACAGCGCCAGCCAATGCGACTCAGCCAATGACACTCGACGACAAAATTACGAACGGGCGAAAAAAACTACGGCAAGAGCAACAACAACAGCGACAACGGCAACGGCAACGACAGCAGAAATAATCGAGAGCGAGAGCGAGTAACAAAGAATAAAAAACGCTTCAGCAAAGCGAACGCAACAACAACAACCACAGCGACAACCAGAATCAGGCAGCGACGACGACGACGAGTCAAGCAAAAAAAGAGCCTCACACAAGCGTGTAAGCGGCAGTAAAATAAAAAAAAAGACGAAATGACAACGACGACAACGACAGCAGCGATGGCAATGGCGACGACGACGACAACGTGCGCGCGTGGTGGCGCTGCTGGTGATTGTGGTGGTGGTGGCTCTGTTGCGTTGGTAAAGGAGCAGCGCGGGTGTGCGCCAGAGGCCGCTGGCCAACAGCCAACAGCGCTGCAGCCAGCAGCGCCAGTAAATGCTGCAGCGGCGCGTTATGTGCTCGGTCGGCAATTGGTGACTTTTCGGGATATGGCGTTTTTTAGGTGCTGGCTGCAGGCTGTTTTGTTGTTGTTGAGATATTGTTGTTGTTGTTGTTGCACACCCACAGCAGTGACACTTTTTGATCGTTGCTGCTGCTGCTGATTGCACATGTTTGAATTATGTTTACTTTTTATTGCCGCGAGCGACAGCAAATGACGACAACGTTTACAACTATTTTGGATTTGTTTTTTCTTCTATTCATATTTTTTTTTTGATTTTGTATATATTTTGCACCGTCGCTGAACACTTGAAATTCGTTTAAAAACACACTTGGCGGGCTAATAAGAAAGCGAAGAGAATCCAATTGAAAGGGCGAACGTAAAATCCACAACACACATTCGACGGTCTTTGTGCGGGGCCATCCTTTTTGCCTTTTGCGAACGTGTTTTTAGCGACGGCAAAAATGCGCGCCGTGCCGTACCGTACCGTAGCGTTTCGTAACGTGCGACGGACAGCGACACGAAACGAACGGGCGAATGTTTGTGGAGCGCGCTGGAAATGCTGGTAGCACACGGCGCAGACAACACCACGTACATTGAGAACAGGCGGCGAGTCGCAAGCCACTGGAGTGGCTGCTGGCAGCACAGCAATGGACGACCGACCAGCGAACGAGCGGCCACCGCACAACACAACCAGAAAGCCAAATGTGCCCCCTGTGTGGCTGGCTGACGCTGCTATGTATTTGTATATATGTATGTGTGCAAGTGTGCTTGTGTGTGTACGAGAGGAAGAAGCAGCAGCAGCAGCCGAAGAGGAAGAGGAACCGGCCACAATCGCCATAGCCGCAGCGACAGTCACAGTCACCGTCACCGACAACGACATCCACATCGGCATCGCCGCAGTCGGAGTCCGAGTGAGAGGCGGAAGCGGCGGCGCTGCAGTCAACGAGCAGCCAACTGCGGCCGCGACCGCAGCTGCGGCAGCGACAGCGAAGAGCGCACCACATGGCTGACAGTTGCAGCTGTGTTTGTGTATCTGTGTGAGCAGCAGCAGCCAAAAAAAGTGTGTATACTCTCTATAAAAAATGCTCACACGAGAATGTGTACTGAATCGATTGCGGCGACCTCCATGCCGCTTCCTACTTACCAACTTTGCTCAGCTCCATTTCAGTATTTTTTGTTTTTTTCAAAAAAGTTTTCTATTTTTTAGAATGTGTTTATTGTTGTTGTTTGGTTTTGGCTGCGTATGCCCACAAATGGAGTTAAAGAGCGCAATGGAAAGAGTGCAACTTGGGCACTTTGGTTCTCTTCATTTGCCGCTGCACGAACGACAGCTTTGACATAACAACAACAACCACACAGCGACTGACGCATAAATATTCAATTTTTTTTTCAAGTACTTGCTGCACTTGTTATGCCGCATGTGTGGCTTCAGATTGTTTTAGTGGTTATTGTTGTTGTTGTTTGTGTTTTTGCATAATATATTTAAATACTAATTACGACGTATTCAGCGTGATTATGCGATTTGGGGCGCTTCACGCTGCGCTTTGTGTGGCTACAAGTTTTGGCACAAGCAGCGAAAATTGGCAGATTTTACGTACTTGAAGTATTGAAATATTGAAAAATATAGTAAAAATTTTTTTTTAACCGTAAACTGTTAAAGTCTGTGCTGAATGACAGTTGTCTAGTCGCTGAAAATTCACCAAATAATGATCTGAAGCTTAGCTCAAAGTTAATCTTAGCTACTCGAATACTCATGCTTTTTTATTAATCTATCAATCAATAGATCGCTAGACCTTCAACAACAAATGAATGATTGCCATTTTGAATATCGATTCCGGTTCCGCAAAAACACAACGCAAAAACAAAAGACAACAAGACAAAAATATGAAATCTCTCAAGACAAAAGAGTCTATGAAAAATGGCTGACATGCAAAATTAAGCAAAAAATTAATTATTTCATTATGCTACACAGTAAATTAAGTAAAAGGAGCTCCAAAACGATGTCGACAATGTTTTTGCTATGCGGTTCCTTTTCATGAAATTTTAGTATCATAAATTAGTTGTCGATTCTTGTAAAAAAAAAATCGCTTTGACTCGACATTTGAGCGAATTTTGCACCTTGTTTTGTTACCTTTAAAAAATAAATAACGTTGTTTTACGGTAACCAATCTCTGATTTAAACATTTAGACTGGAACCTACCGAATTGAAGAATTATGTACATCGTAATTGTTAAATTGTTCTCTAAAGTTAATGCAGGCAGTTTTTTATTCTTTTTTTAATTTTTACTACATGCATTTACTACAATTGAATAGGTAAATATATTTTCATCTAAATAAGTGAACTTTGATCAAACAGTTATGCTTCTTTTTTGTATCCTATGTGTGTCTTTCGACAATGTTTGCGCCCTAACTGCCCCTTGAACTTAACCTAAACAAAATTTTGTGTCATTTGAACACATGAAGTTCAGATTCGCTCTCTAATTTCCAGTAAATTTATTAGAATTCGGTACTAAGTCTACAAGAAATATTCAAGAACTTCACAAGAAATATTCAAGAAAATCAATACACAAACTTTGGTGTGCATCAAAAATGTTCACCGTTTGAAGGATAAAAGCTGATATTATCAAATTATTTCACAGCCATTAACCCTTTCGCTACAGGTTTTTGCTGGGGAAAGTTAAAATTTTATATTTTACGTCTTATGCTTCTATGTGGTTACATTAGCAACATTCCATAAGAAATTTTTTAATTTTTATACTCGGACCCTGTATTTTAGAGTGTTTTTCTATGAGACCAACCACATCGTTGTGGCTGTAATAATTACTTAAACATACAACTTTTTACGTATAACGAAAATTTGAATATATCTTCATTTACTTCAGCCAAAATTAAAAAAAAGTATCTAAATTGAAAGAAAACGTCAAATGAAAAAGTTCTCTAATTTTTTCTGCTTCTTCTTCCTTTACTATGTCAAGATATACCATTAAAACAACGTGTATACTTCTTTTCTTAAAACTTAAATATTCAGTTTATTAATTTCGTATTTTTCCTAGAACTTCAAACTATTCTAAAGACCAACAAAAATAAATTTATTCTTGCAACCATAGAGGATGCAGACGTCCACAAAGTAGCATGTTGCCATAGGGCAACAAAATAGCGAAAGGGTTAACTCTGTAGTTCTGACCTACTAATTAGACTAAAATATTATATTTGAAATGTATGCGGATTGGTTAGGAATCGTCGCTTGACGATTGACAATGTGCACGTTAAAAGGAATTTCAATTTTTTAATTGAATAATGATTGAAATTCTTCGGTTTACCCAACTCTTTCAGGCAGGTGTGCTTTAATTTCTTATTCTTTCGGGAATCCAAATTGGAGAAAATTCCGGTTTGAGAATTTCGAAAAAATAAATATTCAATTGCTTTCTCATCTTTAAGAAACATTAATGCCTGGAGGCTGTGTTAGGTTAGGTTAGGTTGCGGTGGCTGCCTCTGTATGAGACACACTTAGGCCTCTTAACGGGCCCGTTGTGATACCACAAATTCCACCCGTTTGAAATGCGTATGCAACACTGTTTTTTCCAACATGTGATACAACACACATTTCAAACGGATGAGGAAAGGGAGGGGAGGGACCTACAGTTTAACGCCGAATCCGAACGGCGATTGGCAGTTTTTTCGTTCACACTTGGAGGTTTTGCCATTGCCTGCCAAGAGCGCACTTGTGCGATTCTTGTAATTCTCATCTGCTTCATGTGGATAGCGATAGAAGTAGACGAGTTTTTCACCAGCCAGCGCCCTACCCGCTGGACTATCGAGGCCGGCTTTGGAGCCTGTGTTACTCAACGAAAAATACAGAATACATGGTTGGTGGTCCTTACAACGGACGCAGGTGTATTGACTTGGCGGTTCTCTCTCATAACGTAGAATGAGCTATATTTATTTTTTTCAGTCCAATGACAATATTGTCTTACAGACTAGAAAAAACATATAAATTATATGAACTAAAATGGTTTAGCCTAAAGCTATATTCATTGTACGTGATGTGAGTAAGTGATGAGAGCAGTGCACTAAGGAAAGCTTTGAGTTCCATATCTGCATTAACCGCTATTATACTACGTTGTCCGATTTTCTTGTGAGCCCCTAGTTTTGCTTGGCTGTAGATGGCTTCAATTGGCGTGTTAACCGATCATTACTTTAGCAACACCTAAACAGAACTAAATATGTATGTCTAGTATTGCTACTAATACAAAGACATATTTTTGTTGAGTCTTTGGTCAGTCAGCCTTTCCTAATTCTATATTTTTTGATTCTTACAAATTATTCCTCAAAATGCTGCAAAAGAAAACTTTCATGTTACATCTCCTAACGCACATGTAATGAAAAATTATGTACAAATATTTATCTGTACATATGTATGTCGTGTTTGTTCAGTGTGATCACTGTTTGCCGTTGTATTCAGTTGCGGCCTTATCACTTCATTCAGCTAAGCCCTTCTCAAGCGGTTTCTACGAACATCAATGCATACTTTAATTCCGCATTACAAATGGTAATTTTATTAACACTTATTTTCGCTTTAAATACTTTGAGCATGAATGGGCCCATTCATAGTCTGTGGAAGGATCTCGTTGGAAGCGTTCGCCTCAATGGGACTTAAGCCAACGTTTCATTATTTTCTCAACGACCAGCTGGCCGTAAATTGAATTGAATGCTCGTAATTTACATCAATTGCTGCCAGCATCCAATGAACCAATGAACCGGTAAACCGCGCCTCGTCTCCTCACCTCTCCGTGGGCTCGCCTCTCCCCCTCGCTGGCCGATTCTAATTAATCTCATGTGTCTAATTGCAATAATGTTCAACTGCACCCGCACCCGCACCGCATAGCCTGGACACACGGCCTGGCGGTGCCCGTATGTGTGCGGCGCAATCGATGCGGCCAGCGTTGCCGAGTATTTACTCAGCTCAACTGCGGCTCAACTCGGGTAGGGATTCTAATCGGAAAAGCGTGTACACAAGTGACAAAATCACATAATGTACAAGAGCGGCACAGCAGGCCGGCCACACCACGCCGCGGCACTTCACTCAGCCCTGCGCTACGCGCTGCAAATAAACTCCGACGATCATAGGGTACCTAGAGATGTGTAGTTGTTGTTGTCGTTGTGGTTGCTGTTGCCCTGTTTGTTGGCCGCACCGCACTCACCCCACGATGGGCGACCAATACAGGCCGGCAGCAGCGGCCGGGGCCAGCGCAGCGACGGTCGCAGCAGCGCTGCAAAAAATCCAACTATCCGATTTAAGCGACACACACGCACAATCACACGCGTGCGAGTGCCCACGGCAGCAGTCAGCTAGGTATGTGAGTGGCTAGCTGGGCAGCTAGGTGGGTAGCGGTCGTGGCAGTGTTCACGGCACGCTGCAGTTCTCCCTTTCTCGCTTGCAGCGCGACAGCCGGCCGTCTGCGTGCTGCGCGGCTGCGGGTCCGCTCGGATATGGTTCGGTCTCTTTTCTCGCATGTGACACTGTAAAATTTGTGTCGCCCAACGTGAACCGCAGCCACCGACTCGCCCCGCTGTAGCCCGCCCCGTCAACAACGCTGACGTTGTTTTTTTTGTTGTTGCTGTGATTTTGTCGATTGTCACTGACTGCGAGCGCGCCGAGTGTTTGTTTATGTGTTGCGAGCAGAGTGTGCATGTGTGTGTGTATCTGTGTGTTGCTCAGCGCTGCTGCAGTGCGCGCTCAGAGCGTCGAGATACTTTTCTGCTTGTGCGAGAGCACACTCCAGGTGTTGAGCCCAGCGTCGATAAGGCAGCGCGAGCAACACCAATGCAGAAGCAGCACTCAACACAGATGCACACACGCGCACGCTGCACGCCGCTTTGGGGCCGGCTGCGTGCGGAGCTAAGCGCGCTGTCGGCATCAAAATATTAACACAATTAAATTAGCAATTATAAATATCTACGTAGCCGCACTCGTGCACTGCGTCTCTCGATGCGTTTTTGTCTTCAAATCAAATGTGACTGCTGTGAACTGCATTTGTTTCGGAAAGCTTTGGTTGTGTAGGTTTCCTTTCGACATTTTCGACTACACATCGATTTGGTAATTGGGCGAGATTTGCCGTCGGCAAATGGAATTTGATCTACAATGCAGATATTCCATGGTTTTTGGCCGCCATTCGAGTTGGGAGCTTTTGATGGAACGCTAAGAAAATTTATTTGATTAAATTAAATTAAATTTAATTAATGTTAATCTATGATACAAAAAAAATTTACTTGTAAAAAATGCAATGCCCACTTTTGTTTTTTTAAATTAATAATTTAATCTACAAAAAAATTTACTTGTAAAAAATGCCCTACCCAATTTTTCCAGAAATTTTTTATGCAGAACTGGTGCTTCTTTAGATTTCTGTTCTAACATAAACACTTGTCAATCATTTGGAGGCATTTGTACCTACTTGTTTCAAGACTGCACTCACCAACTGGAAGAGAATTTTTCCTTAATCGAAACAAAAATTTCTATAAAAGGTGATTTATCCTGCGGTCCGGCATATCCTGCCCAATTGTCTTTGAGAGAAGATTAACTTTTAAAGGAGTGAAATCTGCTCTCCATAACCTACAGACAACAGTGGCCTTGTGTTGTCCAAAGTTGCTGTCTCTTTTTTTTAAGTATATACACCTAATTCTGTTTTTACACGGACTTTTTTTACACGGTTTTGATTTAACACGGTTTGAAAATAAAAAAATTTTAAATTTTTTGTACACGATTTTATTCCATTTAGCACGATTCAAACTCTTTAGGGCTTAAATTTTTTATGTCAAATTTAATTTTTGCGAAATATGTTCATATCACAAATTTAGGGAAATTCCCTTTTTGTGGATACAAGCAAATTTACTTGTCACAGCAATTGAAATGTGTTAATATTTTGTGAACTATCAATGCAATCAGACGTGTTTGGTAAAGACATTTTTTATAGGCAAATTAGTTTTTCCAACCTTACATTTATTTTAATTTTAAATAAACATGAATACTTGTTCTTAAAAAATCCTTGTTTTTCACGAATTTTAATAGGTTTTAGAGATAAGGAACCAAGAACATATTTTTGCATACGATCTATGTCTTTTTTACACGGTTTTTCCTGAAACCAATCTACCGTGTAAAAACAGAATAAGGTGTATCTATATATTTGAATTTTACCTCACTAGATTTTTTTGTTCAAGCAGACCCAAAATTTCAACTAAAGGCTTATGCAAAGTGCCGATTGGCATGGTGGGCATTGATTCATAAATTAATTGAATTCAGTGTATTTTAAATAAAAAAAACGATTCCGCATTAAAATTTTCGAGCTTCATTTGTGGTTTGATTCGTCCACTGAGCCAGATAAGTTACACTGAAACATTTTTACTGATGCACATAATGCAATGTATCCGTCTTCCAGGCTAAAACTTTTGCAATCATCAAGGCAATGGACTATGCCATAGAAAACAGATGCTGTGACAAATGTATAATATTTGTGCTTGCAGTGAGCTTCCAATTGGTCACTTCCAAGTCACTTAGTTCTGTTGTATAAGTCCTCACTAAATTATGTAGCATAATTAACAGTCTGTTGTTAACATAAATCTGTGGACACAAGAGTAGAAAATCAATTCGCTGGCAAACTTACGAATATGAAATCTGAGGCTTTTTACTAGTGTCCGACCGAAACCACTTTTTTGGGCCGAAACCGAAACTTTATAGTTAAAATAAAAATCACAACATCAAGCATTTTTTTCAACAAACGAATTTTACTTTAAGTAAATAAAGAACAAACAAACAAATATAACATAAATAAATAAATACTTATTAATAAAAACAATTCATTCATTTTTTTAAAAACATAAACATAAAAAAATCACAAATCAATCATCAAAATTAAATAATTTAATATTATATTCTAAAAAAAGAAGTTTATTTACATTGGTGGCATCTAAATTCTCCTTTTCATCCCTTCACTATATACATCTGCTCGGCTGTTCACGCGCTACACAATAAAATATAAAAAATATTCTAGAAAAATTCGGTTTCGGCCGTTCGGGCATTTTTTGGCCGAAACTGAAACCGAAACCACTTATTTGGACCGAAACCGAATATTCGGTTTTACCTTCCCAAAACTCGTTTCTCTTCTTGCCGTCATTTAGACTTTTATTCGGAATTGGGTTGTTCTTGTAGAAAATCGCAAGTCGGAAGAACTTTAGAGGCAGAACAGTGATCCAAGGCCAGATAAAAGCAGCTGTAGACTCTTGGGATGGAATTAATGATTGGCTATTTTACATGAGTACAGCACATGGAAGCACATAATAGGAATGTTTTTAAGGTTGGGAAAGAATTTGCACAAGTTGCCTTTATACTTTCAGGAAGTGCTGGGCATTAGTTGAACGCAGTAAAGTAAGTTTGATTGTGGCATCATTTCTTGTGTAGTTTCGAGCTTCAAATGCAGCGCCGACAACCCGAATGAGCAACAACATTTTTTAATGCACTCTACAATAAATTCCGTTTAACTGCTGACCGTTTTTCTATGCAATGGTGCTTCAATTACTTGGGCTAATATATACTTGTAGTATTTCTTTTCGCACAATGCGACTTTCACTCTAAACAGCCAACAGCGAATAAATTTTTCTCCAAGACATTTTTCGCCATCACAGCACAGATGAAAGAAAAGCCGGAGCGCTGCAAATGCACAAAGTGAACAGCTTATCGGCGCAGCTACGCTCAATAAAACTGAATGATGTTTTACTAAACTGCCAGATGCTTTTTAATTATTTCTCAAGTTTCAATTGAAGGAGAGATAAATTAATTAAAAGTGCCTTTTCACGACACCGGCGCGACCGCCAGTGACGTGTATGCACAGCCGGCGCTTTTGTGGTCGCCGCTGGCTGCGCGCCTGCGCGATTGTGGCGTCCATCGCAAGTTGCAAATCGATAATAGAAATTCATTATCGTCGCACGGTCAATGCGGCAAAATTCGCCGCCGAAGTCGATAATTAATTGAATTCAATTACGAGCCAGTGAGTGCTGTTGACAAGCGTTGAAAAACGGACATCTCCACTGTTGGCGAATTGCAGCGCAGCTCGATCGATCGATCGGCGGTTCGAGGAGGTTGGTTTTTATTGCATTCATAACAACTCGAGAGAATGGAAAATTGCACAGAAATCTGGCTCAGTGCAGAGATGTGCGGCTCACGGGTGGTCGGTGTCGACGTTTGAAGCAGCGCAACCTGCCTGCAGGTCACGGCTGCTTGGGCACTCGTTATAAATGATATTTTGATGGCCGATTGTGTGGTGAAACAATGCGTTCCACACAACAAGCTGTCAGCGCGTCTCGCTTGCCTTCAATCGCAGTTTTTCTAAACAACTTGGCATTGTTGTTGTTGGCGCAGGATCAAAAGGACAATTAGTGCGACACAACGGCAATTATTGTTTAGTTGCTGATTGTGTGATAAAAGCAACAAAAAAATGTTGCGCCTATGAAGGTAGCAGAAAAGAGCAGAAATGTGTGTGTTGGCGTTGAGTGGTGTTTGTAGCGGTCAGGATATCTCATAATTGCGCTTATCTGTGTGGTTCTGAGGTTTGCGTGCTGCGGTCTGCACCTTTGATTTTCTTTGTTTGGCTGATAAGCATCACACTTTGAGCAGTGGTGACCAGATATCAAAGTGCTGGAGAATTGTTTTGCGGACCTGAGGCAAATTTGTTGACGTGGGTATCAAAATAGGTCCTTTTGACTGCCGGATGTATGTACCTATGTGTTGATTGATCCGTCCTTTTGACTGCCGGATGCACCTATGTGTTGATTGATTCGCCAGCTTAACTTGCCTAAACTTATTCTCCTAAAGACTTAAGTTCAAACAAAATATCGAACAATTTCATATTCTAAATAATTCTTCTTCAATAGAATCTTCTCTAAGCCATCTTGAACATACTTCAAATTTGAATAAAAACTTGCCTGGCGCTTGTCAAACATTCAGCTATTCTTCTGCTACCAATAAATTAGCTGACATAAGTAACTGTTCGGCTTTCTTTGCAGCCAATGCTGAGCCCCTAAAATCGCTCACAAGATGGCACAGAGCACAAAGAGCGCACACACTTTGTTGTGTTGCAAATGTCATACAGGACAGCGTGCAACAAAAGGCGGATTTGCATTTCACCGACAGGCTCAAGTCGCTTTTGTCGAGCCGAATGGCTAACAGTAGCAAAGCGGGCGAGAACAAAGAGCACAAAGGCAGACTGATTGGCATAATGGCAAAAATATTGGCCCCGAACGGCTGGACAAAACAAATGCAGAGGTCAGTTCGGAGCGCTGGTGAGTAAAGGACGACTTGCAGATGCCGCGATATCATTTCAAATTATTGCATTTTCCTATTGACTAAACAAAGCAGCACCTGAGTTAATTTGGCTAATGAAATTGACAGCGTCAGCAGCCGCTGTTCGAAGTGTGTGTGTGCTTTTTTCTTTTTTCAAATCTTCCTGTACTCCGGGTTTGAAAAGGCTTAAAATATTCGCACTTATTGTGTGCCTTTTGTGTCCTTTTCCAGGCATCGCCATGTCCTTTTTGTGTTTATTTGTGCGTTTTGCGTTTTGTTGGCATGCGAACAATGTCGTGTTGCCTTTGTTTTATTTGGCACAAAGCAAATTTTCATAATTGCTTTGAACAATGGGAATTTTCAGCAAACAAAAAATTCCGCACTAACAAAAGTAAAAATGAATTTTTGCACTTGATGTCGCTGCGCTTCGGGTACTTGATATATTTTTTTTAGTAAATCTGGAGTATTTCTGGACGATATAAAAAATATTTTGAAACAAGTTCGAAAGATATTTTGGTTGTCGAGCGCTTTGAAAAAGGGCGCAGCTGTGAGGCGTTTCAATATTCTAGCAAACTAAAAAGCATCGAGACTGTGGCGCATGAAAATGCAAAGCGATTGATGCAATCAAATGTAATTGCAACATTTATTGACAACAACAACAATGCTGATGGGCAAATGGGCAGGTGCTTGCTGGCCGCTCAGAAGTGCGCGCCTTATTCAAACTATGGCAACAACATCTCATCCACCACCATCATCAGTAAAAATCAATAACAACAACAACAACAACAAATTGCAAGCAATATGTACTCGCCCGTCGCATTGGTAATCAATAATGAAATCGCAAATAAAATTATGCCCCACAAAGTACCCACAGCGCGTTGCCGTATGTGTGTGTGTATGCGGGCAAATAATAGCAACAACAACAAATCAAATGCAGCAACAACCAGTTGAAGCGTGGTGGCGGTGCATTATGCGGCGTTTGGCGCGTTTTTGGCGCAAAAATCGCAACGAAAGCGAAAGAGCAAAATACACACTCACACACACACACACATACAAGCATACGAATTTACCTACACCAAGATTAAGTACGCGCGATAAATTTTGTATAAATCTTAACAATAAGTCGCCCGGGGACAATTTTGCCTCAATTCATTCGTTTGTCCGCACGTTCGATTTGTTGCTGTTACTGCACGGTTTGCTGTTATTGCATTTTGTTTTTTTTTTGTTGGACGCATTTGGTGAATATGCATAGCGAGTACACAGGCAGATACACAGCACAAAATTCAGCCACAAGCCACATACCACAACCTTCCATTTGTCGTTAAAAGTGTTGAAAGTTTTTGCACCACTTAAAATGGAAAATATTTTGTTCACAGTGTATGCACTCATGGCATGGAATCGATTTCAAAGCTTACACTTTTGTTACTTCTGGTGCCATTTCAATTTTTTTTTCAATCTTCACTTTTCGGGGGAGTTGTTACAGTTTGTGTTGCTTTTATTTATTTAACTTTGTTGGAGACTTGGAGTGGCAGCAGTGTTTTTATTTCCTTGAGGACGATCACATGTGCGTCCACCATTGTCATAAAAAACCATAAAATAAAAATAAAAAATTTAATACAAATAAAAACAATGGCCAAAAATGCGCCCGGGGCGTTGATCACAATTGAGTTGAAACAAAAGTGCGAAACGGTCTCGTTTACAATGGCTCTGCCCGCGTAGGGTTAAGCGAGCGCATGCAGATTGCTGTGGGCAGGTGTTTGATTTTTTTTTCATTTATTTATATTTATATATTTTGTATTTTCCAGTTTTATTTTTACTTTTCTGGTGATTTGCACTTAGCTCGAAATCGACAAATGTAATTAGACAAATTTTGTTTGTTTCTCACACTCCACCAGCGGAACGGCCAAATGGCAAATTGTTGTTGAAATTGATTTTCTTGAAAATTTTGCAGATATCCAAGGTGGCTTTGTTTAAAGTTCAAGTCGATATCTATTTTAGTGTATTGCACAAGTTTCGCCTGAAGCTGGCGAAGACCGCAACTGATGCAATTTGGTCTCTTTATCGCTGTTGAAGATAGTAATTGTTTTGATTCATTTGATATAACTAAAAGCAAAAATACACTTTTACAAATTTTTATATAACTTTTAAGAATTAATACTTTAATACTTAAAGCTTTTAATTATGTTTGGCAGAGTCATTGAGCAAATATTTAAGGAGACAAATAGTGTCGAAAAAATAATAAATAATAATAATAAAATAATAATACAGTCGAATTTCCCTATAGTGAACTTCTATATAATGATTTTCTGTCACGCATATTAACAACACTGAATACCGAAAAAAAGTAAAACATATTTAGGGGAACCCCAGAAGAAATGGCCAGTGAAGAAGAATTGGCGGATGCGGTGTTACCTACATTGGGACGAATTTCTGCTTCTCTTGATGTACTTTGAACCTTTGTGGAGATGAAGAGCAACGTACCGAATAATGTTTTTAAGTATCTAAATGTATTAGAAGGCTTTGTTGAGGAAGAAAGTGGAAGGGTGTAATCTAAACTAGAATACCTCATTATTTTAAATAAAAGATGAAAAAAAATCATAATTTCTATATAATGAAGTTTCTATATAATGAAGCTTTTTTCTGGTCCCGTGCGAATTCATTATAGGGAAGTTCGACTGTAATATGATACATTTTCTCTCATTAAATACATTTCAACATTTTTAGTCCTTAAAATCGCTTTCATAGTCTGGAGAACTTTTCAAATATCACAAATGTTTTTTTTTTAATTTCTGAATCTTTTGTGCCCCTAATTGGTCCATATCAGGTATCAGGTATTTACGCTGAAATGTTGAAAATTCTCATAATGCGCCACTGACTCAGATGCCATGTGACAGCGAGCACCGCAGGACATCGCATGCAACTGCAGATCGCCAGTGCGGCGTGCAAGCCAAGTCACTTGCGTGACATTACAAGCTAAAACACACAAGTTGACGCTCGCAAAATTGCGCGCAAGCTCATAATTTCTGACCTTGCACACAATTTACCGCACACCGGCAGCACCGAGACACGCCAGCAGCAGCGCAGCCAAGTTGGACAATTGCTCGCCAAGACGCTGGTAATTCGTTAATTAACAAGCGCGATAACAACGGCCGCCGCAAACGCTGCGCCGAAACACAGGTGCACGCGGCGGCAGCGTCGCATCTTCTGCTACTTCGGCCCGTGCAGCAAACAACAAATAAAACACTTGTAAGTTATGAAATTCTGCTGTGGCGCAGCTGGCAGCGTGGCAGTGCAGTTAGATGCGCCGGTGCTGATTTGTGCAGTCAGTCTGTGCATTGGTCTTCACGGACCGCAGCTTCAAGCCGCGCACACGCTCCGCAGTCGCCACCAGAACGGCTGGCAATTTGCTGTTTGCGACTACTGCGCCGTGAGCTGCACTCCGCACACCCGAAACTGCTCCACTTGCGTCTGAGACCGGAATGGCAGAGTCTGACGTCGTTAGCCTGTCGTCCGATCGCATCAAGCTGCGCTCGCTCGGCACTGCAGTTCGCCACTCGAGCCCACTGCCGTCCGGCAGCCGCTGGCAGCAGTATGTCTGTCCGGCCTGGTCGGCCGGTCGGTCTGCTGCTGCTGCTGCCATCTGTGCGCCGCTCTTTGGTTTGTTTATGCAGGAAAATTGCATGTCCTCGTATCTAAACACACATTAGCCATCAAGTGTTGGCCGTATGCCCTTTTTGTGGGGCGTTTTTAAGTGCATAAAACTTTTCATTTCGCTCGTTCCTTCGTTTTTACGCCAATCGATCGATCGATCACAGGCGCGCGCACACGTACACTAAGGCCCAAGTATTCGCCGAATTGGTGGGGGACTGGGGGGCGTAAGCGGGGTGGGAGGGCAAGAATGCGGCCGCAAGGAAATTCGCACAATGCACGCTTACGGCGAAAATATTAGTGTGAGTTTTCTTTTTGTTGATTTTTTGAACGGCAGGAATTTGTTGAGTCATATTGGTGGATAGCACACGAGCGGTGCAAGGGTTCACGGGCGTACAATTGTGGGGCTCAATTTAAATTTACTTAAGTTGATGTGAGAAAATAAAAATAACAAATTTTATACCATCGCCATGGTTACTTTAGAATCAAAATTAATGGTTGAAAATGGAAACTGGAAATGAATAGAATGAATGAATGAATGAATAGAATAGAATAGAATAGAATAGAATAGAATAGAATAGAATAGAATAGAATAGAATAGAATAGAATAGAATAGAATAGAATAGAATAGAATAGAATAGAATAGAATAGAATAGAATAGAATAGAATAGAATAGAATAGAATAGAATAGAATAGAATAGAATAGAATAGAATAGAATAGAATAGAATAGAATAGAATAGAATAGAATACTAAGATACGGGAGTCAAGCATCAACTGCCCGGAACACTGCGTCCAAAAATAAACTATTGTGTCATATCCCTTATTCCTTATTGGAGGAGTTCATCTCCCCAAATGCTGTCCAGGAACTCCTTGATTTTTCCAGATCAGTTCCAGATTTCGTCTGAATCAGTGACGAACCTTACTTCGATTTGTTGCAATAAGTGTTGCTAGATCATGGAAACATGACGAATGGCGTCTGTCAGTGGCGGATTCAGGGTGGTTTGGGGGTTGAAACCCTTCGAAATATTAGGGTCGACTTAAAAACTACATAAAAATTAAAAGGAATTTTTTTTGGCATTTTATGAATATTAAAAAATTATTTCTTGAAACCTCCCCCCCAAATATTTTTCTGAATCCGCCCCTGGCGTCAGCAATAAATCAATTTGTTAAACATTTATGAAATTTCTGTAATGAAGCTTTGAGTCTCCATTCTGTTGCAAGGCTCTCAAAGCTTGACAGACGCTCCTGTGTTCCTGTGTTGGTTGCGCGCCGTTTTTGCCACACAGACCAAATACAATAAGAATGTGATATCACAATCGAAGCGGCACAATGAACGAGTGAGTGAATTTCTCAACGTAAACATGTTTCACGTGAGATGAAGATAACAAAAGTCCAAACTCGCGCGCGCGCACACACACATAGCCACAATGGGCATGGCAGGCCATGTATAAATGTTTGTGTGTGTGTGTGTTGCAGCAAATGCTGCACGAAGCAGGATAATGCGCACTGCACTGACAGCCAATGCACAAACAAACAACAAACGAACGAACGAAATCGCAAAAGCGTTTGGAGGAAGAAAGGGCAGCAAACGGGCGAAACGGCACACACATCTGGACCGGCGAGCATGCAATGCAGGCGTATGTGGCCGAAATATTGCGCTAACATATCACAATTTTAAACGCGATTTGATAACTCGCCGTTTGCGCGCTGCTGTCGTTGCCGCTTTCTGTCGTTGTCGGTGGGAACTGAGCTGCGTGTTGTTGCTGGCACATTCTTTTGGCGCTTTTTAATTTGTCCACAGCCGGAAAATGCTGCAAGGGCCAGCTGCCAGCCGAGTGTGCGGTGCAGCATTCATTGCACCCGGGTCTGAGCCGCCGACATTGTGGCTCGAATATGAACTGTGAAGCCGCTGACGAACGAACTGTATGTATGGAAGCAAATCTGCAAGCAGTACACTTTGCGCCACTCACTTTGCTGCGTCGCCAATAACTGCTCAATGTCTCGCCATAATATTGCACTTTTGCCTCGATTTTGTTGCCAACATTAATTTCCTGTTTATCAATGCACCAACAACAACAGCAGCAGCAGCAATCCATCAGCTCGCCAAACCGTAATCAACATTACGCACTGGACAAGGCATTGCCGGCTGCTCGGCATTCGTTAACATTTCCAATTGAAAATTTCATTTGTACGCATGCGCCGCGGCGCGTGATCTATTTGAGTGCATAACTATTGCTATGTACGTTATGGTGCGGCCACTGGATCGCTGGTGCGATGTGTATGCGAAAATTATGTACGCGCAGACGCACTTTGCGCGATCTCATTTCGGGCGGTGCGCGCGTGAAATCGCCCCGTCCAGCACTGGAGCGTGTGGAAATCAATTAAATCTAATTCTCACGACCACAAGTGACACGCCACATAGCAGCGCGCCTAAACTGCACGTAGCCGCAGCCAGTGCAGCCATTCATTCATTTGCGCATTCATTCAATAATTCCAGCCCATTCTAGAGACAAAGATCAGCGGTGAGCAGCCGCCGAAGCGGCGCTCGGTGCTCTATGGCGCATGTGTAACATGCGGTTAGGGAGCGCACGAACCGGCACCAGATGCAGATAAGTTTGCCTTGTCTGCCTTGCTGCAGCACATGTAGCAGCAACAACTGTTCTGTGGCCGAGAGGTGGCTGTAAAATGCTCAAGCTTCGGATTCTGTTCTTAAAGCTACTGCAACTCTCAGAGGACCAGCCTCTGAGGTTACTCGTAGTATTCTGCTGCATAGTGGTTTTCTTATTATTTAAGGGCTGAGAGAAAGAGAACCAAATTCGAATTTTAAAGGACTTTAAAATTTTAAGGACATACACATTTCAAATATTTGTTTAAATATTTTCGGTTGTGCAATGATGAAGATATGGGTATCAAATAAAAGAGACAAATTTTCTCCTTTTAACTAAATTTTCTATTTTGAACTTTCAGGACCAAAATATGTCAGATAGGGAAAACATACATGTTTTGGATCTCAGTCTGTAGATACATACATCTAAATTTTATTATTTTTCAAAGTTCTCAACAAAGTTAAACAAACCCCCCCGAAACAAAATCCTGCGTGCGCCACTGTGTGAGTATGAAAATTGGATGAGCGACTAAAGAATCGTTCTGGTTTTGAATTTTGAAAACTTGTTTAGGTGAGTGATGTATGATGCCATAAACTTTGGTACCCTTCTTATTATATCTCAACACAGGGGCGCAGCCAAGGGGGGTTTAGGGTGTCAGAACCCCCCACATAGCCTATAATTTGTCAACATTTTCAATCACTATGCATCGTATGTACGTTCTTACATTAGCAAAAAGGTCTTTTCATCTTTAAATATTTAAAAGAATATTAACAAAACCCTTTTTTTACCGAAACTAATTTGTTTTTTTAATATTCACATTTAGGCTTAATACAGCGATTTGCATGTTCTAAAAACATGTCTAAAGAGTAGTTTAGTTCGTCGACCGGAATGTCGTTCAGGATGTCGGTACAAGCCTTTTGGATGGTTTCTACGTTCTCAAAACGCTTTTTTCATTGGCAAATGCATTCTTTGAAAAGGTGAAATTCGCACGGTGCCACATCATGTGAAAACGAGGAGTGGTTGATGGTTAAAATTCGACTTTTAGTAAACAAAAAAACAGTCAAAACAAGTGTCAATAGATGGGATAGCATCCTCCGATAGCCAAATGTTCAGTTAAAATGCGATAAATTTATGCTTAACCTTCGCCTTACTAAAGATGATCCCAGGCACTTCCGCCGCTATTTTGAGTAAAACTCACAATAAATATATAATAATTTATACATTTTTTTCATACTTCAGTATTTAGTATCTTCCTCTGGCGATAGTTCGTATTTCGAAAAAACCTAACTTTAATGATTTATTTTGAGACTATGGAAAATATTAGAAGATTTCTTTCCAGAGGGTTTATTGAACACATAATGAGGTACGCAAAAAAAAATTATCGTGAGTTTTAATCAAAATGGTAGCGAAAGCGCCTGGGATCGCCCAGGTACATTTGTATAAAAAATGACAAAATTCAAGTTTAAACATGAACAAAATTAAAAAAAAATATTTTTTCATGTTATTGAAGATTACCTTCAAATTTGTGCAGATATTAAACATGAATATTAAAAAGATCACCCGGGTGGATATAAGTAAAGCGAAGGTTAAATCCAATTTCAAGAATTTCAATGAAGATTTTGGCTTATCTTTTATGAATTTCAATGAAGATTTTGGCTTATCTTTTATGAATTACCGCCCAGTTTTGATCTACGGTGATCGCGGATTCAGTTGGCTAACACTTTGGTCATCATTTATGTTCTGACAATCGTTTTTAAATCGCTTTTACCACTTATGAACTCCACCACGGTATAAACAAAAATCACCATAAACTTGGTCCATCAATTTAAGGGGGTCCTACCATGTAACACTTTCAAAAAATGAATTTTTTTTTGTTGCATTTTTCTAAAGTTAATGTATCTAAAAATAAAATATAAAAAGGAATTTGCTGAATTCCGAAGGGAAAACAGGTTTTAGGCAAGTTTTATCACGCTTTCCACTGAGTTCTCGCAGCGCGCCGGGCCGACATGAGGCGTTTTTCTCAGAACCACTTTTTTCGAACTGGTACCCCGCATTTCTAAGGAACCAGTGGACGGATTTTGATATTTTTTTTTAAATGTGTGTAAATGTTGTCGCTATCGTTCGGTACAAGATGAGCTTCCAATTGTTATAAACAAATAATAAAAAAATTATTTTTATCTGATTAAAAAACCGAAAAAATAGATTTTTTTTTCATGATCCGCCATTTTGACAATTGTAAAGATAATTATGTGAATTATTACCGTACGATAGCGGCAAGTCTGCAGATTGTAAAAAAACTTTCCTTTTGTGTTTCAGACGAACAGTTTTTGCAAAATCGTGTGTACCATCAACCCACATACTTTTGGAAGGCCTTATTTCGCAGGGGTGCTGTGGCTACAGCATAACACTTATTTCTTAAACTTCGATTTTTTTTTATACTAAAAGGACCAATAAAAATTAAAAAAAAAACCGCATTGGAAAATATTGAATACTTTTCCTTCTGCAAGATCCCAAAAAACGCCTCGAAAAACGGCGTTTACATGTTAGGACCCCCTTAAATGTTTCGGTTAAAGTTTAAACATTTTTAAAACAATAATTAATCTTTGTTCGATGCTCATTTTTATACGATGACACAAACATACTTCCACTTCAGATGCAATAACTTCGCTTTCAGTCCACCAAATTTCATGAAATTTTTACTAAAAATCAGGGGAATCGTTTTTAATGCATTAAGTCACATAAGCCACAACAAAATGACCTATTTGGAAAGTGCACTTTACTTTAAAAAACATGTAATACTAAACTGGCAAACACATTTTTTTAAACCCCCCCCATGACCAAGTTCTGGCTACGCCCCTGTCTCAACACCTCTCGAACTACTGGGATATACATATTTATCGATTCCAGTGTTGAAAACATGCCTTCGTCTCTGCCACTCACTCATGAAAACTACTTCCATGTTTCATGGCAGTGGTATAGCTCGCATTTCATTGGCTGCTCTGCGCACACCAATCGGCAGCCGCAACAAATTGTCAACCTTGTCCACGTTGTCAACCATCACCAAACATTGTCACCATCTTGTCACGCAGCCTAAATGTCAACCAACCAGACTGCAGTGTAGGCCAAGCACCCCTCGAAACGGTTTGCTACCTACGCACAGGATGCGGTCCTATGTCAACAATGCCGCCACAAACAACGAAATCCATACCCCGAACAATGCCCAGGAACAGCCCATCAAAGTTTGTGGAGTGGAGCGAAGGCAAACAAACGGCACATAGACCAACAACGAGCGCTGGTTGCTTGCAAAAATTGCTAAAACGAAATCATAATATGCAATAACAACAACGTTGTGTGCGCACATTGTGTTATTGTCACAAGCACACAGCAGCCGCCGCGCTGGATGAGCAGCACGGAAATCAAAAACCGAAAAATCGCCCAACACAATGCGCCGCCAACCCCTAAAAAACGCTATTGACAAACTGTCTCACGTGAACTCCTCCGTTTGCAGACGTTTTTATTTGCTCAAGTTTTTTGTCGAAAGCAGATAAATGTCATAAGCGCACTCTACCTGCGTGCGTTTGCTCGCTTGCGTCAGTGTACGCAAGCGCGCCCGACCGACCGCAGATGACACGGAGCAGCGCAGCGCAGCCAGCCGGCTGTCTTAGTTCTCACAGGACAAAAGCAGGATATCGCCATGACGACGATGTCGATGAAATACTTAAGCGCGCACAATGCCCACGTAACAATGAGGAAATTTTGAGTTTTTTGCGACCGGCTGCCGGCTGTTGTTGGTGGTGTTATTGTTCGATCCTGTTTATTTACAGGAGTGATATTTACAATTGTGCCATTACGTGTCTATTTACAACGTTGTCTACACACAGTGCGGCACATAAACGAGCGCAAACCCTGGCCGCGGCATATTGCACGGCATGGTTGCGCTGGCCTGAAATGAGGGTGAAGGACAGCCAACTGACAAACTGCCAGACAAACAGCATGACAGCGCCCGGCCCGGGATGACACTCAAAACCGAATGTTGTAGCGATTTTATACAAACGGATTAGTAGACAATGAACATTTTCGAAATGGAGAAAATGGCGTCCGAGTCCTGGCAATGTGAACAGATGTGCTTGCGGTGAGTGCTGCAACAGGCATGGCGCATGGCGCACTGCCTTTGAGGATTAAATGTTCGGCTCTTTGCCACGTTTTCCCAAAGACATTATGATATTTCATAATTTCGTGTAATTATTGTACGCGTATCCATGGCCAACGCTGGTCTCAAGGGTTTTCTTCTTGAGTTTTTCATCTGCTCTGCCGCTGTAATAGCCGCAATAGGGGAGTATAGGGGCCTGCGCACTTTTGATGATGTCAATCATTGGAAAAATAATATTTTTTCCAACAATGACAATGCATTAATCTGCGGCAATATATTGCTGAGTTGATATCCTTAGAAGCATTTGGAGTAGACTTATTAAATGCACATTTTTTAATACCCAGCAATTGTGATCCTGGGAGCAGTTGTCGTCTTCAACAATGCAGCTGCACTTTGTAAAAATAAGTCAAAATTAAATAAACTTTACTGTATCAAAACTTAATAAAAGCACAACAAACAAGCTGTGAACTTGAAGTTCGTTATAGGCAAATTCAATTATTTAGCAATTCGAAAGACTTATCGCTTGATCAGAATCGTGCGTGAAATCGTGTAGCTCGGTTCACTTATTCACAAGTTTACAACAAAAAGGAACCTAAGTTAACATATTTCCGTACTCAACGCTGAGAACAAACGCCAACTCATTCGCCGGCCAAGACCAGCTCCCAGTGCTCCCCCTGCCAGCGCAGCGTAAATCTTTTTGATTATAATGCCACCTGGTAGCGAACGCTGCAAAACTAATAATTTGCCACAATATCTGTGGCTGCAGCCGCTCGCAAAATGCCAGTTGCGATGGGAAAACATCAGCGGCAAATATAAAAATAGCAACAACAACACCGAGCGCAACCATCAACTGTTTGCCAGTTCGCATGCGCAACGCCGCAAATCATTTGCATTAAAGTGACGCAACTTTTAATTGATTACAACAACAAGAATACAACAGAGTGCACCACAATTACAGCGCAATGCCGATGCGGTTGTTGCGGCCTAAGTACAACAATTTTATATGCGGCTTGCATGTCAACATGCGTCAAATGCTGAGCGTTGCGTTCGCACAGCTTTTTATGCGCAAAAGCGTCGCGCATTGTGTCGCCATTGCCGCCGCCACGCATGTGAACTGGCCGCCTGCCGCTTACCGCTTGCCACTTGCCGCTTACCGCAATTATTGTCAAACAATGCGGCGCGAGTGCGCGGTACGCGTTGTACGCGTCGCTGCGAGTGCAACGACAATCGACATCAGCGCTGGGCCGCATTGTCGCATGCAACATTTTCCGGCACTGCGCAGCCCAGGAAGGCGGTTGGGCGAACGGGCTGCAGCAACGCTGATTATGGGCGTGCAATAGCAACAACAAACAAGCACACACTGCGGCATTCGAATTAATTCGAAAGTGCGATGCGATGCGATGCGACGACGACAACGCAGCGCGTCGCACAGCTTGACTGCGCACTTGGCTTTACATGCAGCAACGGCGACCGTCCGTCATGCCTTGGCCTCAACGACTTGCCACCGCTTGCGTGTCGGCAGGTGTCATTTGCATAACAATGCTGGGGACCTTTTCGCCAGCGCCGCCGCTGCTGTCCTCGAACAATTTTCTGTTATTAATTTTCAGTTTAACTCGGCAGCCGACAGCGGCAACTTGGCTGACGCACCGCAGCGACGGATGACACTCGCAGTGCCAATGTGCGGCAATGAATTATTTATGTGGCAGCGTCGCGTAGCAGTTTTACACTTTGCCGCCACGATCCTCCGCTGAGTGTTGCCCCCAACTTGGGATTTTCTAATTAACTCGGCGAAATATTCAAACTATTCGCCATTGTTTTGCGCTTTTCAAGTTCAGCTTACGTAAGGCCGACCGCGAGTAAATGCGCTCACAGCCAGCCAGCCCACCAGTCGGCGGAGAAGTGTAGCACTTGCAAGTTTTTTTTTTTGTTTTTGGTTGTTTTGTTTTTGTGCGGCAATGCGGGGTTAAGCTGTGAGAATGACACCAACAACGAGGTCGCTGTCAGCAGTAACACGATCCACTGGCAGACCCTGAACTATTTTAGCTGAAATCGTTAAAGTTTACTGGTGCGCCGAGCGCAGAACGTTGTGGCCTTGAACTTCACTCCAAGATTGCGAATAGACACTTTGGTTGAAGTAAATATTTAGTTTTGTTACTCAATATTTAAGAGAAAATATGCTCAATGATGTGTCAAATGGCTTAAGCATACTTCTTAGTTTATCTTTAGAGACTTGAAAGCTTTAATAGAACTTTCTCAGGCATTCTTGGGCAGAATGGAATCGAGTGCCTTGTCTAAGGAATTGTGTTGTTAAATGTTAGATGTTGTTTTCCTTTTGAGAATGCAGTCATCTAGAGATAACTGAAAATATTATCAGAATTTCGGTGTCTTTCATAGATCTCTGCCAAAGTTAAAACGGTAGTCAATAAGACCATTTAAAATGAATTTAGCAGAGACATGGAGTCAGTCAGTGGAGTCAGCAGCCATCACACAGAGGCTAAAAACTTTCGTCAACAAATGCCTGCGAATCATCTGCAGGATATTCTGGCCCAACACAATCAGCAACGACGCGCTGTGGAAGATCACCAATGTGGAACTTATTCTGAGGCAAATAAAGCGCTGAAAATGGAAATGGATAGGTCACACACTGAGAAAGCCACCCGACAGAGAGAGAGAGAGGAGTGAACAAGAAACAAAAAAAAAATTGAGTCAGTAGAAGTAGCATAGATAGAATAGACCTCTGCTCGTAAGCGGTATTCAGAATGACCTATTGATCTGAAGTCAGCAGAGATCGGCTCACCATCTTACATTGTACATTCCTTGCCTTGCTTAATATGGCATGTGTCTCTCTTAGAAGCTGTACATAGTCAGAGGAATCTGTTGGTTCGAAGTCAACAAAGTCCTGAGGTCAACAGGGACCTACCTCAGCACTACTATTTGTCATTGTTGGCTTTGATATGGTTTTGACCTTCGCTTGGAAGCTGTACAAAGCAAATTCAACCTGTTGGTCTGAAGTCAACAGAGACCTAAAGCTCCAATACCATTTTTTAATTTGAAGCCATCAGTGCAGATGGTTTTGACAGACAGGCAGATGGTTAATGACTCTAACAAATCCTAATGAGGCAGACAAATGCCGCAATATTGATCATTAACTACACGAAGGTCGGACTTTTTAACTTCAAACCTTCTACCATACTTACGGTATGTAGAAAGTATAAGGGTGTCTAACATGTGACACAACTCACATTTCAAAGGGATGGGGGAAGGGGGAGGGGACCTAGAGTTTTAAGCCGAACCCGAAAGGCGATTTTTTGGCAACTTCCTCTCACACTTGGAAGTTTTGCCATTGCCTGCCAAGAGCTCAATTGTGCGATTCTTGTAATTCTCATCTGCTTTATGTGGATAGCGATAGAAGTAGACGAGTGTTTCACCAGGACGAGCTAGGAATCGAACCCAGGGCCTCTGGTATGAGAAACAAGTGTGCCGGCCATGTGAGTTGGTAGCTAATCATAAAAAATTGTTTTACTTTTATGGATTTGACACTTTTGGGTTTCTACATTTCTTGTTGGCTGAATCTCTGATCCTCTGACTAACTGACTAATTGACCCTCTGTCTAACCACTAAACCATGCCAACTATAAAAACTATCTATTCTATCTTTACTTATTTATTTGTTTCAATCTACTGAACATTGCCCACGACTTCTGTTGACCTGAAAAATACTCCATTCTTCAGGTTCAAATATATATTTTTTTATAATACTTATAGTTATAGTCACTAATATTGCTTAGAAACTTAGGGACAATTTCTGCAGGAAGACCATTTTATAATTGCTCTCTCGAAACTCTCTCTCTCTCTGTAATGCTTTGGGACTTTGTGCTCAAGGTGTCATTCGAGTTGGATGCCCTACTGCCCCCATTAAGCTTTATCGTACAGTTTAATTTTTCTGACGCTCAGCGTCGTAAATTGGAGTGGTATGAGTCAACTTAACCTAATCTACCGAGCATATACATAAATCTTACTGAGCAGAACATAAAATTTACTGCTATTCAAAGGTACACTTATACGTGTGTTTTGTATTTGTCAGCGCCCAGTGTCATGCAACAAGAAGTAACGAGTTGCCTGTGCCTTGAATACATTATTAATAATATATTTAATTATTGGCCATCAGCGGACATGGCACGGATCGCGAGTACCACAAATAACAGTTGGCATAATGAGTGCAATAATTAAAAGTTTTCTGAAACCTTACAAGTCTGCCAGCCGGCCAAATGCTGAAGAATGCAAAGCGGTAATGCGGCCGACAGTGTAATGGAATATGGAGGCATTTGATTTGGCACTAAAACGAGCAAGTTTTATGACAGCAGCAGCGGCAACGGTGGCTCGTATAACTGCTACTTGTTGTGCTATAACGCTGGTCAAAACAACAGCAGCAACAAAAACAACAACAATGGTAACAAGTAACAGCGGACGACGCATGTGTAAATCCACTTAAATTGTTTAAAGTCTAAGACGCGTTTCGTATGTGTTTACCGCCGCTCATTGCCTATTGTTGGCTGTGGTTTGCTGTTGGTGGTTGTTGCTGCTATTGGTCCGGTTTCGTCGTCGTCAACTCATTCTGTTGCTTCTTCATCACTTGCTGCTGCTTAATTAAAGCGCAATTTTATGCGCGTGTTCAGTGAGGACGATCGTCTCAGTCGACCAAAACCGTTCAACGTCCACAACGTCCAACGGACGCGGCGCACAGCGCAGCGCGTCATAATCAGCGGCAATAACAGCAACAGCCGCAACACTAACTGCAACAGTCGACCACTTGAGTACTTTTGGAAAATTTTAATTGCAGATTTTGATGCGCAATGGCTGGTTTTTTGCCCTACCCCCTTCTTCTTCTTCTGACCCTGCTGCCAAAAATACAAAAACAAAAATGAAAATAAAAAACCTAAATAGATCCGCTAGACGCGGCTGAAGTTATGGGCCGATATAGATAACCGTGTACTATACCGTCCGCTGTGTCCGTCCATAAGATACGAAAGCTTAGTGCGACCGTTTGTTATGATTTCTTTTCACTTCCACTGCGTGTAGTCGAGGCCTCGGCGGTCGCCTGTGTCTTAGTCGCGCTCAGCTGCACATCCGCCGGTCGCGCAGACGCTGACGCTGACGCTGGCGGCATCGGTGTAGTGCACCCTGCCAACAAACGCTGGCGGTTGTTGGTTGTTGGCTGACCACCGCAATAACGCCAACAACAACAATAACAATCCAAAACCGTAATGTAGATTGGCGCGCGTGCGCCGATTTTGTGTGCGCTTTCAAGTGGTCACTGCACCGCTGCTGTAATAAGGCGCATTGGGTGAGGAGAGGGGGCGGTGGGCAGCTGAGAGCAGTAGCGAGACAGCAACGGCCTCAAGTGTTGATGTGCGGCCATCCATCCGCACAACCACCAATGTCGTCGTTTCACATATTGCACCGTTTCCAGAGCTACAACCACAACCGAAACAGCAACAACTATTGTTACCATTAGGCGCAACAGCATAAACAAAAACAGCCACAACAACAACAACAGTGGAAATGCTTGAACTTTCTTAGAAAAATTATTAGAATTTAAGATGAGCGCATCTGAAGCGGCACGGCCGCCTCTGTCCATCGCGCATGCGCAGCCAGTTATCACTTGTGCGCGCATTGCTGGCCAACAGGCAACACTAACAGCGCCAACAGCGAACGCCATAATTAGAAATGCGTACTCGACACGGGCGCACTGGCCGCAGCTGTTGGGGCAATGCAGCTGCTTTAGCACGCATTACTCTTGTTGTTGTTGCTGTTATTGTTGCATGGCCAGTAAATCTAAATGCCGCTTTAATAGAGTCGCCAGCGAAAACTAATTCGAAATCAGCGCGCCGAAGAAAAACATGAAAACGAGACGAACGATTTATTTGTGCAAAAAATCTGACAGATAACTGCAACATGCGATACGTGCCGCCAACTTGTGCTGCACAATTTAACTTGGAATTATTTTGCGGTACGAGCGCGTACAGTACGCGACGCGCGCCGCTCGAGCGTGTGCATTTTCCTTGAAGAAAAATGGTTGGAAATCGGTTATCGGCAATTAACTGTGCGCCGTATGGTAACTGGGCGCACGCGTTGCGCTGGCGACGTCTTTACCGCTGCACTGGAAGAAAAACTGTATTTGAATTGGGGAAATGTTTCACCGGAAATAAAAATAGAAAATATTGTTAGATTTGTAGTTTTTTCTTATTTGCTAAAAGCAAATAAAAAAACTGAATGTACTCAATGAATGAATGCATCACGTAAAAGAAAAAAGAAAAATCCTGTATTCAGCTTCTTCTTCTTCTTGCTATGATTTAATAAACTAGCAAAGTCTTCTTACATTTCACTATTTAAATAAGAGATGATTTTTTCTTTTCCTAGTGTACACTGAGTTGTGATAAACTCAAGTGAAGTGAGGCGGACTTAAATTCTTCATAAGTAGCTGAGCGAATTGTTGAATGCCATAAATTCCAACAAAGAGCAGTTAAGTTAAAGTTAAATGATGAATTGAAAAAACTTTAAAGAGCTGTTTATTTTATTTATTTTTATTAATGCGGTCAGAAGTGAATGAGAGAATAATTCAGATAATACTGTTTGTTACTTAATTGGAATTTTGGTATTGTGTTATAGAGGTTTTAGCTTTGGATTCAGTAATATATGACTTATTTTTCGATATAAATTAAGCATTTTTGGCCCTTCACGGGTACACAGCATCTGAGATATGAGTGGCAGAGCATAAAAAGCTAAAGTTTAAACTATGAAGACCTATGAAGAAGAGGGCCTTAACAATGCCTTATACTGCCCGCGTCTCAGCCGTCAGTGCGCTGGACCCCGAATTTCAAGTTTGTTGGTTCGATTACTGACACTCAACATTAGGAGTAATACTCAATGTAGAACAATAATTTTTCCAGGAGTTTTCTATATTGTGATGACGGGTAATCAAACCTGGGGTCGAGCGTCGTTTCAGTCTCATAAATCTGTAGTATTTACCCTTCGAATTAAGTAAAAAAACATTGGCGCCTTACTGGATGTGGCACGTGGGTTTTATTTAAAAAACATGAACATGTTTTCCATTCTTTCAATTCCCATCTGCTTTGAGTTATGTGAAAATCGCGGATCAGATATTCTTTAAATTCTAGAGATCAACATAAGGTTTTGTTGGAAAGACTGTCAAAATAGTAAGTGAGTTGTTCAGAATATGGTGTAAGGGACACTTTAGTGCTCTTTTTGATCGTTGTTTTACATATGATAAGTAAATCTGTTTAAAGGTGGCATTGAATTTGCTCTTGTGGGCCCAACCAAATCTGAATAAGTAATCTAATTTGTTCAAATCTAGTTAGACTCGTGTATAAAGTTTATGAGAGACAGCAGGACTATTGGCTGTTTGGCTATTCGTCGCAATGTGGCATGTGTTATGTCCTTGAGGATTCTATTGTAAATGGAAATCATTGTTGCCAGATACCTGAAATGACTTTCTTCTATATCTTAAAAAAGCTGAAATTTAATATACATTCCAAAATTTCACAAATCTCCTTAACGTTAAAAAAAAAATTTTGTCATTACAAACTTCTCATGAAAAAATAAAAATAAAATTATTTTTTTATTGCAGTGTTGCCAGATACCTGAAATGACTTTCTCCTATATCTTAAAAAGAAGCTGAAATTTACTTTAAAAATTTTAAAAATTTCCTAGATGTTTTAAAATAATTTTTGTCCTTAAAAATTTCTCATGAAAAAATAAAAATATAATTATTTGTTTTTATTGCAGCCTTTTAATTTATTCAGATTCTACTTAACCACAACTCAACACAAACAAAACATATAAAAAACTAGATCATTATGAAATTCGCTCTTGTAAACTTCCTTCATTCATTGCATGAATTATACACTTTGAAGCATATAATTTAATTCGATATAATTAGACACTTTGACTTTCAATATTCAATGCTTCAGGGTCACTAATGATGTTAAATGTCACCATCACCATAAAAATCTCCTAAACTTTCTCCTAAACAATTCTTCCTCCTAAAAATTATCCTAAAAGACCAAGAATCTTCTTAATGTAGGAGGAAATCTCTTCATTTGGCATCACTGATGGAAATTATATTTCAGAAAGAGTTTCTCAGCCGTATCAGGTTTTTATTTAAAAGGCTGCCGCGTACATTTTTCTGGACACATAACATTCAGAAATGTAAGCGGTTCCTACACCAGTCTTTTCTTCAATTAACCTTTTCGACCTCAAAGTTCCCTGAGAGCAACTTCACCTATTTGTCATCTTAAAGCAAAAGCTACGATTGATTTATGGGTTTTATTTAAGTAGGCACCTACAAATTAAAAGTGAATTCAAAGAAAATTACAAACATTTTACTGTTATCCCCAAAATAGTTTCCAATAACTTGCAGCGATATCAGGGAAAGTTTGTGTTCTAATTGAAGTCTATGAATTGGGCGCGTTTGATCAAAACCCTGTTTCTTTAATAATGGTTAAATAAAATCAAAAAGTGATAAATTTGTATTTTTCCATAAATATTATATAATTTTTCTGAAATTAAAAAATATTGATACAAAATTTATTTAACCCGTTTTAAGCTAAAATTGTTCAAAAGTAAACTAGCTGTAGAACTCTAACAAAGAGGCATGGCGACTTCAAATGTCGTGTGCACACTTCTTAGGCAAGTTTTTCATGATTTAAATTCTAAAAAGTAATATCGAGACACAGGGTAAAATTCGTGGTCGAAAGGGTTAACGCTGCTATACATTCCAGTTTTGTGGATCATTTATCACTGTGATCACTGATCCATCAGTGATCAGATTCAGGTCGAGTGGTAGATATTCAACTCAAAACAATGTCATTTATATGATAAACAATATGCAGCCCGATCCACTTTTGGATGTCAAAGTTTCCATGCAAAACTAGAGGAAAGTAGTTTCTAAAGTTGTGCGACATCCATAAAACTTTCCGAAACTTCTGCACCCCCTCTACACTTCCATTAACAATCGACTCTCATCGATCGAGTCTCTGTTGTCCCGAAATCGTTTAAATTGTATTCAATTAAGGCGAGTGTGCTCCCAGCAAAATGCTTTGATTGAGAAAATTAATAAAGTTAGCAACAATTGCGACGGTACAATTTGAACTTTGAGCCCAACTCTGCGAGCAGATTGTGCGCATTTAATGGCCACCGCTGCAGCGGCAGTTAATTCTGGCTGAATGCCACAATTAAGAAAATTCCACATTTTTATCAACCCAATGAGTCTTGGCGCATTCGTCACGCAACTAAAAATAATTCAACAAGCGGCGCGCGGCGGAGACACTCGAGCACGTCAAGTAGCGCGCTGGAAGAAGACATTATGCGGCGCGCCATTTATGACTGCCTGACTGGGGGACGACCAATACGACAAAAAAATTTTACAAAAAAAAAAACTTAAAAGAAGGTTAATTTGAAGAAGGCGAAAAAGCGCAAGCGACGACCAAATGGATTTGGTGAGTATGTGGTGTGGATATTTTCGTTTGTTTGTGGCGGCAAAAGACACATGCCGCATGCGTCAGTTGGGCATTAATCAGATTAGGCCACTTTAAACTAATTAATTTGTGTGCCTGCGTCGATAATCCAATTGCGCGGCCAGTCGTTTGCTGCACAAATTTTAATTGAAGCTGAGTGGGACGCCAAATGAACTGGGGGGGAGTTGGCGGCATGTGCCAGCAAGCGGATGTGACGACGACGACGACTGTTGAGTGTCGCACGTGTGCGCGCTTAAGTGGCGCACCTTCGGGCGTTTTCTTTCGGAGAAAAATCGTAAGGTGCATGCGGCTCGGGGGCGACGGCCTGCACATTTTCCACTGAATTGCATCATAACTGCGCCGGCTGCCGATCACTTTTCGGCGGAAAGTGTGCGCTCTACCAATTTCGATTTGTTTGTTGTTGTTGTTGTCGTTGGCACACAAAATACATAAGATACGAATTTTACGATTAGTCGTCGACGGGCGCAACATGTCGATTCGGTTGGCTTTATCCGCTGCTGGCTGATTGTTGGCCGCTGTTCTCTGTGCTCCACAACCATTCAACACGTTTTCGGAATTTCCTCAACAGTGCGCACAATTGCGGCAGCTGATTGCTGTCGGCGTGGCTGTGCACTTGTTTCTTTGTTTTTGTTGCAATTGTTGTTTTAATTATTTTATTATGTTGCATCAACAAAAACATGCAGCATCCACATACGGCAGCAACATCAACAACCACATTTATGTCTGGGCGTTCAGAAGGGGTTGAGCAGGGCCGGCGGGGAGCAGGTGATGTGGCGGGCGTTTAGGGTGCGCAGCAGACCAACAACAACAACCGTCAGGCGTCGGCTGCTGCAAAAGTCAATGCCCACTGCCAGCTCAGCCATTCATGCTGCACCGGCAGCCTCCCGCCTTAAATTTCAGCTGCAACGCCTTCCAAGAAGTCATTCTGTACGCCAAGTGCGCCCGCGTGTGTCTCGTGTCCGCGTTGCATGCCGCATACAGCACATGCGGCCGCCACCGCTGCTGCTGCTGCTGCGGCCACTATTGTTGCTTTCAATCGCTTCAATTGTTTTACGAGTTCATTCAGCATGTTGCTGACTGCTGCTGCTGCATGCAGCAGGCAGCGTGTTTCGCGCTAACCACAACTGTTCCACTTCCAGTCGAACGCCATCAACACCACCAACAGCAACAGCAACACCACCAGCAACAACACCAGCATCATCCAGCCACATGTCGAACGCGTTGTTTTTAGAATTTCCTGCATTGCACACTTGTTACTCCGTTCGAGCGTAAAGCACACAACAACAGCGTAAATATTTATTCCGAGTTGTGATAATTATTGTACGAATGTCCCATCGCCAATAACCAGCAACCGCCAGCAACAGCAACAACATCAGCCCCAACCGCACATCCATCAGCAGCCGTTGCAGTGGGCAGCGCTTGTCATCCGCTGCACGTGCCGCCCGCAAAAAATCTAATGAGCAATTTGCACGTTGCTGCATGCGGCAGCCGACAGCCGACAGCAACGGCGCGCATGCAACATGCAATTTTCAACTGCAACACATCCGTTGTTGGGTTACGTTCGAGTTGAGCTAATGAAGCCATAACAGAATGTGCGAAGATTTGCGCGTAGTGTCATTACGCCGAGGAAGTAAATCTCGCAAGATTTATGTATGCGCTGTGCGTTGTGTTTCGGGGGGACCGTTTAATGGGGCGCGCGATTTCGTGAACAGCGCCAAACCGTTGACTTTTCACCACTAAACTTTAATTTATTTTAAAAGAAATTTTTCCACGTTTTGGCGGCAAAATGGCCAGTCGGCCAGCGAGTGATTAGCAAAAGTTGTGCACTTTTAAATATGGCGAGAGGGGCGAAGAAAGTTGCTTAAGAGGATCCTGCTTCGGCTGCCACAATCGAAATGTTAAGGCATTGCGGGTTAAATATTTCCAGTGCCGTTTGTGCTCCAATGCAGCTGCATTAAAAAAAAACACTCATTGTATAAATTTAAAGTTCAACTGTGGCAAAATGAAAGTACTTAATAGATATTAACCCTTTCCAGAAATTTGAACGATATATCGTAAAATGTTTTCGAAGATTTTTTATTTGACAGCGAACGCACTTTTTATGCAACAGCTTTTTAATTTTCATTAAGTAGGCTGTGCTGTATCATTTTGTTTAAAAGTATAAATCATAATAGCCGTGACTACACAGTATGAGTGCGTTTTGTAAGCAGCTTTTTGCAAGAATTTGAAAAACCAGCAAATTACGGTACTTCTGCGTAGGAATTTTTAAATATGTAATACTTTTTGGTACCAAAAAGCGAAACAATTTCAAAGTTTGAATCTAAGTTGATTTATAGAACTTACTAAATTTAACATTTTTTGCGTCTAAATATTTTTCCCGAGTCTTTAAAAAAAATTGTACGATATATCGTACAAATGACGGCAAGGGTTGCAAAGCTTTGTACTATATATCGTACAAATGGAAGGCAAAGGTTGGAAGTTATGTTTGCATTTTTTTATTTATAGGTTTGGTAACAGATGTTTGGCATTTGCTTGCCTGGCACGCCCATCTGTAAACCACGTGACTAATAAAATTCGACTATTCGGCAATTTTCGATTAAAAATAAGAATTACTAGACGATTTTGTGTTTTACTGGCCAGACACAGGTTATGTAAGGTTAGAAATGCGTACTTGCCACTCCCACTACGATAATAAGAATCGACTATATTCAGTATCTTTCTGTAAAGCTATACGCATTTTAACTGATTCTGTGTTTTATTGAGGGGAAAAGAGCTTTGCAATAACAACAACGGTTATATAAGGCCGAATAAATGTGAATCAATTGTTTATATATATAATTTATATAAGTTTCGATCAAAATGAAATCACGTTTTGATTTTTGGTTTTTATATTTATGTTTTCTATAAAAAAATCAATGAATTGTTCATAAAACTTAAAAAACCGAAACAAAAAATTCATGATTTTTTACTCCTTTGCGGACCATTGTACGAAATATCGTACAAAATTGATGAAGCTGTAATTCTCAACCAAAATGATTTTTTTGAAATTCGTTTGTATTTTATTGCTAAAATGTTCAATGAGAGTCAATATTTTGAAAGAAAAATTTGTATCTCAAGAAATGTGGAAATTGACCGGAAAGGGTTAAGGTGAGAGTTAAGTAACAAAAACATTTACTTAAAATTTCTTTGGAAGTCACATCGTTTCTAAAATGATAATTTTCATTGCAATACCCTCTGGTATTGAAATTGTTGACTTATTTACAGCTTAATTTTGAGTTGTGCGTCTTTTTGAGCTAAAATTTCAAATTATCCAAAAACATAAAAATGCTGAGTTCATTGAGAGCGGCAAATAAATACCACACAGTCTGGTTGCATTATTCAATTTAAAGCTGAAATTATTTCACATAGATTAATGCCCTCAACAACCCATTAAATGGGCGTCAATAATTACAGTTCCCCAGCTTTAACGGAAATGTTTGTCGTCTTTGAAAAAAAAGCTAATAGTTGCCTCCAAAAATGCCCCCAAAAAAAATATTCAAACTCTCCAACAAACACTTGAAATGCAAATTCATCTTAGCCAGCTACAACAAAACAACAATATAAAGAAACAAATTTCTTTTGTCCACAATTTTTAGCAGATAATTTCCTATGTCGGGCCCAGACACACAAATACACACATACACACACAAAATCGATTTTAAATTTCCAATTTCCGCTTCAAACGCATATTCAAACATTTTTTTCGACATCAACTAAATTATTTTCATTGGCTTTTTTGTTGTTGTTGCCTTGTTGGTGCCACCAAAACAACAGCAACTAAATCCCTAAATTACGCCAAGAGAATAAAGGCCAAAAGGGGCGAACGGACACAACAAAACGACACAATCATCGTCGTCGTTGTCGTCGTTATATATTTTGTTGCGTTTTCGTCGTCTAGAAGAAGACGAAGCAGACAAAATTCATAATTTGAATTTATGAAAAACGGAAAGAAGCGCCCAAAATCACAATTCCACAAACAAAACACTCAACAAACAACTACAAGCAAACAAAACAACTTCAAAAGGAAAAAAAAACAATAACAACGCCACGCAGCCGAATTAAAGAAACAACCAGAACCGATTGGAGTTTGGAGCAACATAATTTATAGCGTAAAATCGAAAATTTGTGCCACGGCAGTCATTGTGTGGCAGCAGTTGGCCGTTTATTGTTTTTGTTGTTGTTGTTGCTGGTTGGCGCTGTTCTGTTTGAGATTGCAGGCTCCTGTACTGTTGGCGTTTGTCGCCAGCACATTGTGCGCCCCGAGTGTGAGCCTTTTTCTGTGGTCTGTGTCATGTTTGGTTCTCAATGTTTTACAAAACTTATGAATGAATACTTGAGGCGATATAATTTTTGTGAAGCGAATACATTGTGTTAGGATGTTAATGAAATATGCAAATATGAATGGGCATCAAGTCAGCGGTGTTAAGGATTTTGATCAATTATTTGAGAGCTACAAGACAATAAGTGATTCGTTAGTTGAGAGTGGAATTGAAGTGGGGAAATACGAATGCAGATAGGGTCCTGATCTTTCTAGCGGCCTCCTTCGAAAACTTCGAAAGCTTTAGTGGCCATCCAACTGTGCTTCCAACCGGTGGCGGACAAAGCTTATATGCCGCCCGAGGCAAATCGCCAGAGTGCCGCCCCTAAATTTTTTTTTAAATTTCTTACGAAAATTATTAACCACATGTGATCAAAATCACAAATGGCATTAGAAGAAAGAAGTGGTTAGAATAAAAAATATAATTTTTTATTTAAACAAACTGACGTAGACAAAGTTATATATAATTTATTTATTTTCAAAAATAACCTAGAATTAGTTAACAATTCATACAGACTAACCGACAATTAAATAGGGGAAACTGGGGTACATTTGACTTTGGGGCACATTTGACTATGACCGTTTTGAAATCGAATCGGTGCAAGTAATGAAATTTCTCTATTGGGAACAAAAAAATACGTGATTTCATAAAGCGTCATGAATCGTCATGAGCGTCATGCTTTTCTTTTTTTACGGGAGTTTCTGTTATTTTGTGACAGTGATACGTAAGGAATTTGTGAAGTAATAATAATAATTGACTGGCACGACAGCCCGCTTACGCGAGACTAATGGGCCAGTTACTCATGACACAGAACATAAACTTAACCATAAACATAAACTTAGAAAATTTGAGCGATTACTCAAAACTTTATTTCCGTAAACATAAACTTAAAAATCAGCTGTTTTTTATATGACAATATTGCCACTTCGATTTCTCCATCTCGTGAACAATCAAATTCAAACTTTTCGCGACATTTTTGTACTTGCTATTATTAAATGTTTGAGCATCCAACGACTAAAATTATTAATATATTTACGAAACTAATAAAAATTGCAATCCATTTTGTATATTTTACAAATTATTTTAATTTGTTTACTTTTCAATTCATTCCGAAGAGAGTGGCAACATTTTTTGCGTTTTCCGTAAACATAAACTTAGAAACCAAAACGAAACAGATTTCTAAGTTTACGGTTAAGTTCTAAGTTTATGTTCTATATCTCGGGTAACCAGTTGTACAGCTTTCGGGTATGCCAGGTCGTGCTAGCTGACAAGTAAAACTAAGTTATGTCATGAGTAACTGGCCCATAAGGCCTAGCTTCCCGCAACCACCCGTGTTGTGCGTGTGAATTTGTACGCGGGTGGAAGGGACCTACAGTTTTATGCCGGTTCCGAACGGCAGCTTGGGAGCTCTTTCATAAGCAATTTTTACTCTCAGAGGTTTGCCATTTGCAGCTGAGAGGACAGCCACCGAAAGAGAAAACGAGTTTTCCCGTTAGTTTTTTAGGTGTTATTACAGGCAGTATTTGAACCTGAGGTTGCTGCCTTCGACTCGCGGTCCAACGCACTAACCAACTGAGCCACGGCGGCTGCCGTGTGTGAAGTGCCGTTTGTGAAGTGAGTTTAATAAATATCTCAAAGTGGTAAACTAACTTTACTTACACTATTTTCTATTATTTCGAAAAATGTTGCTAATTAAAGTATTTTAGGTAAGAAAATTAAATCAAGTAAAATAAAGCATATGGGGTACATTTGACATTTTTGAATGGGGCACATTATGCGTAGCGAAATCGAGTTAAAACTGCCAATGCCAGAAAATCCGGCTTCAACTTCACGTTGTCGTACAAAATATATTTTTAAGATTAACTTCTCCAAATATTTTGTAAAATAAGTTTATTTTTATCCAAATTATTTTTTTTGTGTTCAATTTTTGTTAACTAGAGGCTTATAAATGAAATATATATTATTTATTTTTTCCTTCGCGTAAAATGAAATATTAAAAAATATATAACGAAATTTTGCTTATTTTTAATCAGAAGCGATTTTATTTTCTTTCAAAAATATAGATGTCAAATGTTCCCCTACCAAAGTCAACTTGACTGGGGTACATTTGACAAAATGACTTTTTTTAAAAAAATATGAAATTATATCGAGCAAAATCTTCTGTATAAAAAAATAACTTTAAATTTCCAAAATTTAATAATCACTTTCGAGGAAGTAGCATTGATTTTTAAAATTAATCAATCACGTTTCGAGAAATATAGGTTTCAAATGTACCCCAGTTTCTCCTACTTATACTAAAAGCCTTTCTAGCATATTCTTAAATACATTTTTAGAAACTAAAAAATCTAATGAATTTGAGAATAAGTTAGCCTCGGTCAAAGCTCGCACAATTGGGGCATTAAAAGAATAATTAGTTTTGCAACGTGGAATAAGAAACAGATCTTGACAGAAACAGATTTAAAATGCGTATAGAAATTATTTTTTGATTTGGAAATATGACATTTATTTTTTCACTGTCAAACTTTTTTCGCCCTTGCCTCATAAGCCTCGTGCTTTAAAGTTTCCACTTTGAGCCTTGGCAAAGCCCATAACAGGTGACAAGAGGAGAACAACTGTACTCCTGGGCGGCTTGAGCTCACCTTCAGTCCCAGACAACACATTAGCAGAGACTTCACGCCGTTCTTCGGGCAATATATTAATCGGTAGATTAGTTCTTAAACGTTTGGGCTATTGTAGCAGTTGTCTCAGTGAACACGAATAAAAAAGAATTAGTTAGAAAACAATGTTGCAAATAAATAAAGTTGCACAATAAATAAGAGTCAGTCAGTGGCGCACTTAGGGGAGGGGGGCCCCAACCTTCCTCAAATGCAAAAACTGCTAGTGCAAAATATGGTTGGAATTGAGGTCAAAAGTTGTACAAACTCCCTCGCATGAAATCCTATGTGCGCCACTGGAGTCTATTATAAAAAAAAAATCGATTTTTGTGACAGCTTGAAAACTTCGAACCGTATTGCAGCTGAATGCCATGGCACAAAAAAAATCTCCCCTATGAAAGGCGCACACATCAGAAGCGCTGAAAGCACTGTTAAAAGGACAGAAAATTGGTTTCACGGCGACGGACGGATCTTAATTACAGACCGCGGGGCAGGAGGCGCTTCGATGTGCGGCGACATGATGCGATCGGTGATCGGCGATGCTGCGCTGTGCGACGATGTGCTGTGATATGCGGTTCCAATTGCAGCAATTTTCACAGAAATTTCGCATAGTTCCTACCGCTTCGGCGGGCCACAACTGCGGCCGGCAGCAACTTAAATTGCCGTATGGCAGTTATGGCTTTGTATTCTTCTTCTTCGTCATCTTGTGCTGCTGCTGCTGCTTGCGGCTGTGGCAAAGTTGAAGGCGAAGGTGCGCACATTTATGTCCCATCGTCGACATCATCGCGCACAGCTGCAACAAAAGCAACAACAACAACAATAATAGCTATAACAGCAGCGTATGTGTCTCCTTGCAGTATGAACAATAACAACAACAACAACTGACACAGCAATAACAACGCCGATAGCTATCGATGCGACTAAACCGCAGCAGCAGCAGCAGCCGCAGCCGCAGTCGCAGAAGCTCAACGCAAAAGAGTTGCGCCTTTGGCTGGTTTACTGGATTGTCATAAAAGGCAGCGATGAATTGAATTGCAACACGGCGAATCAATATGAGTGCATTATTGCTGGATATGGTGAATTATGCTGTGCAGCGCCGTTGCGCGGGCTTAACGCGCTCAGTGTCGCTGTTGAAAAGATTGCCGCCGATTTGCCTGCCACAGGATAATCTGCTTCTTGGTGGAATCCAAAAAATGAAATTTAGTAAAATGCCCAACAGAATTGTTGTCACGAAGCGACGAACTCGAGTGAATGCCGTCGAAGTGGTTAAAGCGCGCGCAATCTGGAGTGCGGCCAGACGGCGCGCAGTTTGGCGATTTTGAAGATGAGCCCAAAAGCACAAAATGCTCATCCTTTGTAGGCCGTCATTTCGTCATTTGTGTGCAGTCATTTTATGCGAGACCAAAAACTCCAACAATAAGAACCAAAAATTCATCAGTTTATGTGATGGCTTTTTATGTGCTTCAAAAGTGACGCCGCCTCCTGAAGAGGCTCGAACAAAAACAAATCCTCGACTTCATTATCACAGCAAAAATCACGCGAAACGGAGACAGGCGACTGGGGCAGTTGTTGTTGTGCTAAGAATGTGCAATTCATTAAAGAAAGCTGCGCGTTTTATGTTTATATTTCGTAGCCACACACTTTTAAAAGCTTGGCCCGCTGACGACCGGCGCACTCTAATAAAGCGTCGCCAACATCAGATAAGCGAACGCCAACACCGACGGCCAGCTTCGGGCCAACTGCAGCCAGCAACAATGCGCACGCAGTCCAGAAATAGGTGTCCACCCATTTAGTCTGGAATTCAGTCGACGCATTTCGGCCACGTTTATAGCCATAAGGGAAACACCCACTTCTGCGGCTGCGGCTGCGACTGTGGCGCTGGCTGACTCCATTGTTGTTGTTGTGTCAACGTTGTTATTGTTATGGCTGTTGGCGCAGAATTTCGTATGCCAAATCGAAATTCATTAAGAACTCGAGCGCAGCAATGCGCAGAGACAGTCATAAAAGGGTGCATTTTGTTTTATTCGTTGTTGTTGTAGTTGTTGCTAGAATATGTTTGCATTTGTTTGCTGTGCGTGTGTATGAGCGAATGGGACTGGCTGGACAAACAAATGAAATCGGCCACTGATTTTAATGGATTTTTTCAACAAAAATAAAAGCAGCTTCGAAAATTCAATGCTTCTTCTTATTCTTCTTGTTCTTCTTTGAATTTTGTATTTTTTGTGTTTGTTTTCTTAATATGTTTTTTGCACTTTTTTGCATTGACTAATTTGTGTTTATGCTGCGCCGTTGCCTTGGCTTTGGTCATCTTCGAAATCTGCTGCAGTCGCCTGTCGCTTTGCTTACATTTGTTAATTTATTCTGTTGTGTTTCATAAAATCGAAAAATCCTCCAATCAGTCGTCGGGTAATAAAATATGCGGCATATACCTGGAAATATGATCGGCATTATGACGCAGGAAGCGCAGGAAATTAATGAAATTTATGTGCGACAGCCAAAGGATCAAAGGATGAAGTTGTGTGTGTGAGTGTGCGTGAAGGTGTAGGCAGCTTAGTGAAAGTAACTAATGAACTTTGCGATTTTATGGCAGCATAATTGGACAGTCTGGGGGCAAGCGGTGCCTGTGAGGGTGAATGAAAATTTGGCTTCAATGCGATTAAGTGCAACTTTGTGGCATTTGTGACATTGTAAACTGTTGCAAAATGGTATTTTTGTTTTTGTAAAAACCATATTTCAGGAAATGTTTATGTTTAGATAATATTTATAATGTTTTAATTAATTTATTGGAAAATAATATCTCTTAGTTTTGTTGATATGAAGTAGAAGCTGACTCTGCATTTCAAAGCCATCGTTACTTTGGTCGTTGGGGGCATGATTAACCACGGAGGAGAGGGCTGGGGGTTGTTGCTGTTGGTGTGATAACACCAGATAGATACATTTATGATATTATAGATAAGATTATAAAAACGATATGATACCAAATGAATTTAAATAAATTAAAGAGCAAATTTTTACAGAACTCTTTAGTTGTTCGTTGACTTAGAATACACCGTGCGACAGCATTTTTTACACCGAGAAAAATCCATATGTGCGTGAAACTAGAGACCAAATATAGTAATACTGCGTACTTAGTTCTTCATTTCTACATCCTTTGTCCTTTTAAAAGGACTTCAAAATTTTGCAGGGGATAAAAAATAAAAAAAATATAAAAAATACTTTCCCTCGGTAGAATGTGGCGATATGTATATCAAATGAAAGAGGAAAGGCTCAGAATTTAAATAAAATAAATTTTTTTATCTATTTGTAAAAAAATGATATAAAAAAGGTCCTTTGAAAATTTTAATCCTTTATATCCTTGAAAATTTATATAGAATTTTCTTGAAAAGTAAGTATGTTAAAACCCCAAATCTCCCTGATCACGTGTCAAAATTTCATTACTCTAACTTTATTAGTTCGAAAGTTATTAAAAAAAAGGCGGAAGCTGCAATTCTAATGAAGTACAAAAATTCTAATTTATTTGAGTATCAGTAAATTAAATAATAAAAGATACAAAATCAATAAAGCGAGAATAATGAAATTTTAACACGTGATCAGGGAGATTTGGGGTTTTAACATACTTACTTTTCAAAATAAATTCGGTGTAAGTTTTCAAGCATATAAAGGACTAAAATTTTCAAAGGACTTTTTTCATATCCTTTTTTTACAAATAGATTAAAAATTAATTTTATTTAAATTTTTGAGCCTTTCCTCTTTATTTGATATACATATCGCCATATTCTAACGAGGTTAAGTATTTTTTATATTTTTTTATTTTTATCCCCTTCAAAATTTTGAAGTCCTTTTAAAATGACAAAGGATGTAGAAATAAAAAAATGAGTACGCAGTATTACTATGTTTGGTCTCTAGTTTCACGCCCATATGGATTTTTTCCGGTGTGAAATTTTTTTTTAATTTTTGTCGCACGGTGATATAAATCATTTTTCAACTTTGTGTGAAACATTTTCATTTCGCAAAAACGAATATGTTCCACATAAACAATTAAAGAGAAGTCTTCAAGCCTTTGGTTAACTTTTTAAAAATCCAAGTTCCTAAAAGAAATTCTTCTCAAAAATCCTCCAAAAAAATGTCTAAATACAGGTGACTACCTCGAGCGTGTAGAAAATGGGTAAATTGTAATCTCCTTGAAGTTAATTAAAAATTCGTCGTACCATTATCACCTCGTGAATTCTAATGTCCCACCATTAAACAGTGGAAAAATTGTACACACAGTTAACACAATTTTCCAAGTACCACAAAATTTTCCCCCAAAAATAATTTGTTTACATTTTATTTAGATTTGTGCGTGTGTGTGTGTGTGTGTGTGATTTCGTGAGGTTTTTGGTGTTTTTCGTACGTTGAATGTTTACTTAAGGAAAAAAATAAAAATTACGTAGGTGCCAAAGCTTGGAACTGTTGATGTGTGGCACTGTTTTGGTCATGTCGCTATTAAAAAAGTCCCAGCTTGTTGGCTACGGACAAAAAAAACAGAACATTCAGCAAGAGAAATTTCGAAAAAGTAGCCGTCAGCTTTGAATGTTTCGCTGCCATCACATAAACACACACACACACACACACACATACAAACACACTTTCCTAAGTGTTCTTGCAGTGCTGCGGTGTGTTTATTGTAATTTATTGCATCTGCTGCGCGGTATTTGTGACTTTTTGTTTAGTCCAAGCAGAACTTTTCATTTCGTTGGCAGTCGCGCTAAGCAAATGTGCCGATGCGTTGACTGGTCGACGAGGTTTGGCAATGCGCGACGCCAAACTGTGCTTGCGCAAACAGCTACGCCGACGCTAATTGATCGTAGTGTGCGCGCACGCAATCGCCAGGAGTTTATTTTCCCATTGCTTAGTCACTGTCAGCGGGCTGCGGCTCCTCGACTTTTGCAGCGATCTGCTTTAGTTCTGCTGACGCATACAACTTAACGACATGGCGGACAGGCGAGCGGGCAGCTTGTTTGCTTGAGCACATTGGCAGTGTTTAGTAGTCGCCGCACTGGTGTCAATAGTGGGCTGGAAATAGCCAAAATTTTGCGCCCCACGCAACCGTCTTTAGCAGCGCTCGACTGCTTCTCGCCATGGATCGCATGCGGCGCACATTTCTCAGGTGTTTTCATCGTTGATCATCAACCGCAGCTCATATCGCGCCATTGCGTTTGGCGCAGCTCTGCTCAACTGCTTTGGCGCATTGTAAAAAATCGAAATGTTTCATTTAAGAATCGCCATTTTATTTTGCTATTTTATTAGTTATCTGCTCACTTTACGCGCTGCAAATGACTTTTCAACACACTTGGCAGCGCCAATTGTAGTCGACTGTTTGACGTTTGTTGTGTGTGTGCGTGTGGCTGCGTCTGTGTGCGTGTGGCATGTCATGCCTGATGCGTATTGACGCTTTTCGAACGGCGCGGGGTGCCTGGAAGTTTTGGAAATCGGCTTGATTTTTCCACTTTTTGTTTACGGTTTGCGCATTGGCCTCGTGTTACTTATTTGCCGCGTCTAATGGACCTTTGTGGCAGTTGGAGTAATGATTGTTTATAATAAATTAAATCGTCAAATTTCGGTTATTTGTATAAACACACACAAATTTCCAAAATGTGCGCTTAGCAAACGCTCGCCAGTGACGAAAGGTGTTAATTTTTGTTGTTGGTTTTTCACGAAAAGACATTACGGTTGGCTTATGCTTAAAATATTCTGTATATTATTACTTGTTTTTTATGAGACTGTTTTTAGAATTTTTGGCATATTTTCGCCAGTACCAATAAATATCAAAGAAAATATAAAATACATTATTGGGTGTGAGGTGCAAAGAACTGGGTGTGGTCGATGATGGAAAACCGTTTGGTCTAAACGGATGGAAATCATCATTTTGTTGCTACTGAAGCTTTTCGATAGTTTGGACACCAAAATGGGTATAAGAAAAGTGTGATAGTTGTAAGAAAAGTGTACCAGAAAAACCGACAGTTGACTACACTTTCAGGTAATGATTTATGAGCTGAAAAAAGTCGGAATACTCTACGTCTGCATAAAGAGGAAAAGGAATAAAGGTACCAGGAACAAAATTATAATACGAAGGTTCGCAAGAAAAAGAATTTTTAAATGTCTTGTAAACAAAAATTTCTGACCAATTTAGAGATATTGAGTAACTGATAATAGATTCTAATTTTTTCCTATTTTCAGTCTTACACATATAGAACCAACGAATGGGCGTTTGGCGGATAATATTACATAACAGTTTAGTTAAATAGAAGATTATTAATGGTAGTTTTGAGTTGCAGGAATAATTATTGCTTTTTCCTGCTTTAAGGTTTGAATCATTGGACCCTTAACTGGATTTTGAATTTCTAAAAAACTCTAAATCCGGTAACCGTCTTTGTCGATAGTGCGTTAAAGTATTGAATATGAACAAAAAAAAAGTTTTTTCGATGGTTACCTTCTCACCAGGTAAAAGCGAACTTTCAAGAGAAAATTATTTTTCATTTATGAGATGTATGCTTAATGTGAAGGTTCCCCAAAGACCTTTTGGGATGCCTTGGAAGGTTTATTAAATCAATGCGTTCTCTTAGAAAAAACTAGTGTCCGACCGAATATTCGGTTTCGGTTTCGGCCCAAATAAGTGGTTTCGGTTTCGGTTTCAGTTTCGGCCAAAAAATGGCCGAACGGCCGAAACCGAAACTTTCTAGAATATTTTTTACATTTTATTGTGTAGCAGATATATAGTGAAAGGAGGAGTAATTTAGATGCCACCATGCATATAATATTAAATTATTTTATTTTGAATATTAGCGAGTAAGGTACGAAAGGGTGATTTTTTTATGTTTATGTTTTTAAAAAATGAATGCATTGTTTTTATTAATATGTAAGTAATTATTTATTTATGTTATGTTTGTTTGTTTGTACATTATTTACTTAATGTAAAATTCGTTTGTTGAAAAAAAATGCTTGATATCGTGATTTTTGTTTCAACTAGAATGTTTCGGTTTCGGCCGAATATTAAAAAAAAACCCGAAACTCGGTTTCGGTTTCGGCCCAAAAAAGATGTTTCTGTCGGACACTAGAAAAAACTAATTGAGAGAGAAAAGTAATTTAAATACTTTACTCGAACCAATAATGTAATAATTTATGATAAAAATTAGATGAAAATAGGTTAAGAGATTATTCCACGACAGTTTAAGATCAGTTGGGAACCAATTCTCGCGGTAACCTAATGTTGAGAGATTGAGATTGTCAACAAAGAATGGGAAAAGGATACTTGTAGTATGAAAATATTTTGTTGTTTTACTATACTAAGTTTTCCTACTGTCCTTCCTCTCCAGTTGTAACTCACTGCATTAGTTCAACACTTCATAATGTTTGATATCATTTGGGTCTACACAATGTGGAGATTCTCACTCTTTATAAGAATTACTACTACTAAAGCTCAGCCTTCGTAAAAAAAGGGAGATAATACAATTTTTTATCCTTTAGGGGAGAGAGAGACCTTACAGGAGAAGCTCGTGAGGAAAGTAGAGGGGATTCCTCTGGCTCGGAGACTCCCAATCTTTATAAGAATTACTACTACTAAAGCTCAGCCTTCGTAAAAAATGGAGATAATACAATCTTTTATCCTTTAGAGGAGAGAGACGTTACAAGAGCTCGTGGGAACACTAGAGGGGATTCTTCTGGCTCGAAGATTCTCACTCTTTATAAGAATTACTACTACTAAAGCTCAGCCTTCGTAAAAAAGGGAGATAAAACAATCTTTTATCTTTTAGAGGAGAGAGACCTTACAAGAGCTCGTGGGAACACTAGAGGAGATTCCTCTGGCTCGGATTCTCTCTTCACAGCTCTGTTAAACACTCCTAACATCTTTAACAGAAAATTAGCAATATGGGCATTGAGAACTAAATAAGCATTTATTTTCAGGTATTAATTTTATTTAAAAATTTTTTGATGTTTATGAAATATTATTTATGCTAATTTAATTCACATATTGTAAAATTCCCCATAAAGTCAACTTTATCCATTTCGGCCAACGTTATAAGATTTTTTATTTCATCATTAAAATAATCGCAAAATGTATACAACTTAACCAAAAAATTTCCTACAGCAATTCATATTTTCAACAATACAAAACAAAGTTGGCCAAATATTCACACAAAAAGCTGGTGTCCTGCATTTTGGTTTCCGTCAATGCGTTCTTCCTCTAACGGCTGCATAGATTCGAGGGGGAAAAAGGCCAAAACGCAAAACAAAACATTTCAAGCCATTTCAGATCGAATTGTTTAAGTATCAACAAAATATAAATCTAAATTGAGCACAGAAACGCTGCGATCACATTTTGTAGAGACGAACGCTTTAGCCATCGCCAAAAAACCATCACATCTCAAGACAAAAAGTATACAAAAAGTCGAAGATTATCATTAATGCAGCGCATCGGCAGCAACGAGTGCGAAGTGATAGGCAACAGATGGCCCTGTGTTCGGTGAGCCAAAAGGCGGCATTTGCGGCAACGCCACACGGTCTTCCCTCCCTACCTCCCTCGCAACCACCCCAAGTAATAATAATAACAACAACAACAAAGTCTAAGTGTGTATGTGTGTGCGTTTGGCTAAATTGGCTGCCTCTAAAAAAGTGTTCAAAAGCACAGCAGGTTGTCTCCAGCGTAGAACAACAACAACCACAACAACAACAATAATAATAATAGCTGCAGCAAGGAACGCAGCGGCAGCGCACTGGCGTCATTTCATAAAAATCACCCGAAAAACCACACTTCACCACGAATACAGCCCAGCCGGGGCCGGGGCCGGGGCCGGGGCCGGGATCTTGGCCCAACACATCCACCAGCCACCATCCACTTTGCACGCGCGCCGGCGCTGGCGTTTTCTTTGTTGCCGTTGCTTTTATTTGGGTCTGGCATCGCCGGTATTAGATTTGTTGCGGAAAGTGTCTTTCATTTTGACACTTTGATAGCAAAATTAATACGCAGCCATCGACCGTCCCCCCTGGTCGATCGGTCGACTGGTCGTCTGGTGGTTGGGCCGTCGCTCAAACGTTCCGTTGGCCGAGGCGTTTGCAAATATTGTTCGTTCCAATTTTTCGCCAGAAATTGCTCAGCAACTGCAGCAAGCGGCATGATCACTTGTGATCGCTGGTTGTTGTTGTTGTTGTGGTGGTTGCTGTTGGTGCTGTTGCTGCTGCTGGTGTCGCTGTTGTTGGCGTTGCTTTTAGTGCTGCCTGTTGACCCGTTTCCGTCGCACACTGAGCGCGACGCGTTTGTGTGTGTGTGTGTGTCTTTGGACAGATCAAAAGAATAGTTCGGAGCTGTGTTCGCTGATCTTACTGGCGATTTTCCTGGTAACGTGCGGCTTGCTTTCGCTTTTGTAATGTGGCATTTTATAATGTTATAAATATTTTTGCATTACACTAAATTATTTTTATTGTCAAGCTGCAGCATCTCCAGCGGTTTTCCGCCGACGCGGACGCGACTAGCAATCAGAACGACGGCCGATGCGCTGCTGACTGTCTGCTGCGATTTTCACACATTTTGCGTTAAGAGGATGTAGCGGCGGCGACGGCTGACACCATTCGCAGCAACACCGACGCCATGGCCAGCGCAACGTGCCGCCTGGTGACTTTATTGATGGCCGATCTATAAATACGCGCTGGCACTTCTGTCCTGACGCAGGGCGCACTGCGGCCGCACGTAAATTGCTGCGCGAACGGCGATCGGTGGACTGCGTGTGAGCGGCGCGGATTTGTTCACACCCGCGTTAAGTGCGTTCGGCGCGCCTTGCTGTGCGCGCTGAAATATCGCTCTGTGCAGGCGGCGGTGCATGTTGGGGCAACAACAAAAAATGTCAATTGCATAAATTAATAGCATCGCACAGTCGTTGCAACTCACTTTGCGATACGATCGATGCGCCGATGCGCAGTTGCCAGCAATTTTGCGTACTTTTTGTGTTTCACATTGTTGTTTTACTATATTTGTATGGTTCGCAAGGTCGAGAAAAGATGATTTCTGCCAAGCAGACAACGTTGTGCAGCGATTATGCTGGTAACAATGCTTCAGGCTGTTGTTTCGATCGATGGTTTTGTTTCCAAGATTTTTGTGTGAGCTATCGAGAGGCGGATTGTGAGCTGGCAGAGAGGTTGCTTCATAAAAAAAATTATATACATAGGTTTATTTGATATTAAAAAAAATCCATGACCGATTGTTCAGCTGAAACTTAGGAGTTCTCAAAGCTGTAGGGGGCTACGTTCTTTTTTAAGAACCTATATTGGCCCAGATGGCGCTGTTTGATATGACTCAACACATTCGAGGTTAACTTGCTCCGCATAATCTGCAGACCCTATCCTGGGCCGTGAAGATAAATCTGGACCCGGTGAAACGCAGGAACTTCTTGTCCTAAAGTCTTCTTTCTAGAAAGTATTGAAAAGAAATACATACTACTGTGTCCAAAAGATAAGGTGACATTGTATTTATTTTGAAAATTCTTTATTTATTCTTCCAAATCAATTTCATCCCCTTCAAAGTAATCCCCTCCCGATGCAATGCACTTATGCCAACGGATTTTCCAATCTTCGAAACACTGATTGTTGTCACTTTCCGGGATGGCCTTCAGTTCCGTCTTCGCTGCGGCTTGAATCTCCTCTATCGTATCAGAACGGTGTCCCCGGAGCGGTCTTTTGAGCTTGAAGTCGCACGGCGCCAGATCAGGTGAATACGGTGGTTGCGGAACGATATGGGTTGAGTTTTTGGCGAAATGATCACGAATTAAAATGTAATGTAAAAACCAAGAATTGTCTTTCCACAATTCCGGCCTTTTTAGGCGGTTAGCGTTACGCAAACGACGCATAACGTTCAAATAATATTCCTTGTTGAATGTTTGGCCCGACGGAAGGAATTCATAATGCATTCATAATTCATAAATTCAAATGTCACCTTATTTTTTGGACACAGTAGTATAACAATAATATCTGGTCTCCCTGGTCAAATTTTCAAACCTTCACTATCTTCTCAAGTCTTAAAGTCTGTGTGTGGTTATGAGCCCGTCTCCTCAGCCCAATGAGGTGACGGCCAATTAAAGTTGTAGCCCGAGGGACTCAGTGGGATGTGACAAACCCTGTCTTTGAGACCGGTTGTGGCACTCGCGCACTTATTCTGAAGTTATCCATAGGAGACTTGTGCTTTTAAGACTGTCTGACTATTTGGTTTATTTTTTAAATTTTCAGTTTTTTTCTGAAGTCTTAAAGTGTGTTTGTGGCCATTAGGAGGGCTCTTCAGCCCTATAAGGTGACGGTCACGTAAAGTGGTAGGTAGTCCCGAGAGACTCAGTGGAATGTGACAAATCTAGTCCTTGGGATCGTTTGGGTCACAAGCGTACTTACTCTGAAATTATCCATGGGAGACTTGTGCTTTCAAGCCTGTCAAAAGCTTTTGACAAAATCATAGCCTGTAGACATTGCAATCTCGTATTATAAAATCATTGTATTCTCATTTTTAAACAGATTGTACAACAAATAAAACGTTTCTTCACACATTGCAACTTTTTGTAGAAGCTAACCAACTTGGACAACAAATCGCATCGTCGCCGTCGTGAGGCCAACTTAACGACAAATCGCCTGTAACTCGATACTAATATTTACGTAAATGACTACAAACCTACTTAACCATTTCAGGGACAAGTTCTATTGCATTTTCTCTCAATTTTCCCATAAATGAGCAGCAAACAAATGTTCGTTTATTTTTATACGAAAACATGCAATCATGTCCACACATGAGACTTTCAGCATTCTCCAAATTAACTGCATTTTTTCAGAAATGGAGACCCAGAAGCGATTATCTAACCCGTTGCACTCACTCCAGGTGCAATCGTTGTCCGCCTCTTGTCTGAACTGCTATAAGAGCTGACCCCAATTGGAGACATTACACGTCGCGTACATGCCACCGAACCATTAACAATTTTCTACGAGTACACAAGAAACGCCATAAAATCTTAATGACGCCTTTACAGCCCCCTTTAATAACGTTTAATTAACGTTCCACATACAAGTTAAACACTGCGTAAAATCAATAATTTATTTAAAAGATCCGAGAGATCTGAGAATGGCCTCAAACACAATTACAAACACTCAGGGCAACAACAACAACAACAACTAAAAAAAACCTAGTAATGACAGCAAGTAGTGGAACACCAAAGCGAACACACATACACACACACGCAGAGATGCGAACTCACTCGCACAGCCAGCGAGTGGATCTCTTTGATCTGCGAAGCCAGATCAACAAAAGTTGACTTGATTGATCGCATCAGCGTAGAAATGACATGGAGTAATCACAATAAATAGTTTTCAATGATTTTGAGTTATGGGAACTTTTTGAAGATGGCTGAGTGAAATTAATGTTGAAATGCCATTAAATGCTCGGCTGGCCGCAAAACCCTCCAAGTGCTGGGCGCGCTGCGGTGCGTCGCGCATGCGCAGTCTCAACGCAAACACGCCGGTTGGTTGATTTGTTGGCGACGCTGTAGTGGTTGTTGTTGCCAAACCATTAAATCTAATGACAAAAAATCTGTAGTCAAAGTCACATGGCGGCGGTGAAAAAGCCGAAGGTGCAGAATGGCCCGTTCCGCAGCCACACAAGCCAATACAAACCGTACCATTTCGACTTCAAGCCACGTTAATTGGGGTGGAGAAAAATAGGCGTTAACCGAATGTGGCAGCGCACGGCAAATGGTCGAAAACTACCAACAACAAATTGTGAAAAAACCACATTTAATAAAGGGTAAAAAAGTATTCCCAAAATTTGCTTACAACAACATTTGAAGGCTTCCATGGGTGATATGCTGGCCGCGGCGTTGCGAACGACAGGCAGTGAAAAATGTTGGTTCGAGGTGAAGTGGCTCGAAGAAGAGTGTGTGTGCTGACGATTTGCCTTGGCTGTACAATTCGATAAGGGCATTTGAAGCCCTTGAAATTCGGCCAGCGTTGGGTTGGGTATGAAATTTTCAATCATGTGAAATTAATTTCAGCATTAAGTGTCGGCCTTTCATATGCGCCAAAGGCGTATTCCACGGTCGGGCCGATGCGCCCGCTGCCTTTCTCCAGCTGTTTGGCGGGGCGTGTGCGTCTAAGAGTGTGTGTGTGTGTGCCTTGGGAACCTTTGACCACAAGTCCATTGACAAATGTAGAATACGTTTTGCGCTTCACTCTGATTGATTCCATAATTTGATTGTAGCGGTTTATGCTTAATTATTCCAGCTAAAATGCTGCCACATTATCGAGATGAAAAATTGCGTATAATTAGTGAATTAATGGTGCAAGGGAAAGGTAGCAAATGGAAAAATATAAAAATGGGAAAATATAAAAATAAAACTCAATACTTATATTAAAAATATAAAAAAAATTATATCTCAAAGGTAATGAAATCAAAGCATCCACAGAGATAAATAAAACATGTTTAAAAATTTTGTAAATTTGTTTTTGCTCATTTTGAATTTTTGTGATAAAATATTAAAGTGAAAGAATTTACAAATCTAACTACTGAAATCTAAAATATAGAAAATTAAAAAAGTTAAATTGAAAAAAGCGTCCACACAGACAACGCAAAGTGGTCTCAAATTTTGTATAAATACTTTTTCTTTGTAAATTTGTTTTTGCTCATTTTTAATTTTTGTGATAAAATATTTAAGTGAAAGAATTTACAAATCTAATTACTGAAATCTAAAATATAGAAAATAAAAAAAGTTAAATTGAAAGAAGCGTCCACACAGATAACGCAAAGTGGTCTCAAATTTTATATAAATACTTTTTCTGTGATTTTATACTTTTGTGTCATATTTTTGTCATTTCACTGAATCCTCCAACGCGCCTTTCTTCCCACATGTGCACGCCAGCGCCGCTACCTGTTGCCGCAATGACTTTTAATTGTTTTGTCACGCTCGCTTATCGGCAACATGGCATCTTGATGGCAACATGACACACAACATTGCTGCGTTGACACAATTGTGACAAATTATCGACAAAATAGTGGCGCCAGGGTCACTTCGGCCGATCCGATAGCATCGGCCAAAGGCAGCCGCTGAAAAGAACACTTGTTGCGTTGCTTATGTGTCGCATTGACAGTTTTAGGGAAAAATCACCAATGAATGTGACGGGAAATGCATCGGAAAATCACTCGGCGATGAATTATTTTCATACAACTGCCTGTGTGTGTGTGTGTGAAAGTCAAAGTCAGCCAAAGCGGTTAGCGTGTCCCAGCGGATGTGGCGATTAGACAGCCGGCCAGCGAGCCGACTCGTGGCTGCAGCGAACGGCAGCATCAATATCGCTGGCCAGATCAAGCGTGGAAAAAGTCATTAATTCAAAATATGTCCATTCACTCGGCTCGGCTGGGATTTGGGTTTTAAGGTTTACGTTTTAGCGTTTACGTTTTTGTTGTTAGCCTCAGATTTGGTGCGGTTTGGTTCCGGCGGAGAATGTCTTTAGTCACATGGCCGCATGAATGGATAGGCCGGCTGGACAGCGGCGAGTACGCCGCTGAATGGCCGGGCGGGCGGTTCGTGGCCGCGAGCGCGAGCTTAGAACAAAATGGATTGCTGAGGGCACAGCCCATCGTGCGCCGCTCGAAGCGCATACAAACGACAACGTCCAATAGAAAGCGGCAGCTATGACTTTTTCGCTGATTTGGCCCGAACTACAACCGTAAGTAGCAACAGCAGCAGCAGCAGCAACAAACAACAAACAGCTACAAAAACACTCGCCACTGAGACAGACAAGCGCGCGGCGGCCGGCCGGCCAACAGACGGCCAGAGAGAAAGACACAAAAAGCATTTGTTGCCGTTGGTTCGTGTGTGCCCGCCGCCACTTGCATGGGCGCTGCGTCCGTATTTGAACGTTCGAACGGCCAACAGTGACTCTGGCAATAAAACATCAAACAGAATTCCGAAACAGACGATTAATCTTTCGATAATTTACATGTGATTGACGGAAACGAAGCAGATACCAACATACATACATACATACATACGTACGTACGTACGTACATAGGCGTACGTACGGCCCCTATGAGTACATTACCTGGCCGCACTAAAAACACAAATAAACCGCCGAGTAAGTAAAGTAAAAATACACATAGACGAAAAAATTGTGAAATTCCTATTGGACATTTCGCTCACTTGGACGCGCGGTCGAGTGTGTAACATAAACTTCGTACTTAAGCACTGCGCCGGCCAGCGCGTTGGGGCCGCGGCCGGGGTCGCAGCCGAAAAGACCAAGTCACATTTCACAGTGGGGGCTATTGTGCAGCGTGCGGCACACGCTCGCAGTGGTCTCACGATCGTTTTTTGTTTGCTGGCTGAGTTCGTCTTTCTTTGGTCGTTGGCTGGTGTCGTCGTCGTGCCTCTCGGTCGCCTTCTGTGCGTAAATGGCGGCCAGCGATTCCGCACAAAGTGAAGGTCTGCTAACTATGCGAAGCGAGCAAAAAGTGGGAATTGCCACAGTTTTCGCTAAAATATAGAGGGGAGCATACAGCCGGCGAAAAATGTCAGCATACCTTAACCCTGCATTACTATCGTCTATTACACTAACTCCATTACTAACTATGGGTGTAATCCACCCACAACTTTTGATTATCTGTTTTACTTATCCATTGAGGTAAAATAAACAAAAATCAAAGTTTTTCATAATCAGAACATCATAACATGAAAAAACAAAAATAAATTGTATAATTTTGTTAATTCATTTATTTAATATAAACATTTGTTTATGTGCATCTCATTTCAAAAAAAAAAAGATGAAACAAAAAGTTGTATTGGGAAAATAGCCACATCTTGCACAATATTTAAGCTATGTTTCTTTGGCTTAGTGATTTAGAAAGCTAAAAAAATAAGTAATAAATAATTATTTAATAATTTTTTTCGGACCGCGGTAAAATTTATCGTAAAAACTCAAACAAAAAACAACAATATACCTGCTACTTTTTAAGGTTATCAAACATGTCGTCATAGCTTGCGTTCATATCTGGCAATGTTGAATTGATTGATTCATAGCAATAGGTGCAGAGTGGGTTACTGTAGATTTTGGAAATATATATTTCACATTTTCAGCATGTTGTTTTTGTTTTTCTATCTTTTTCATAGCCACATATAGTGACTTATTTTTAGTTGTGTCGTCGAGAAGTTTGATTCTATTTGATCGCTGCAGCTCAATGCAAAAGAGTCCTAATTCAAATTGTGAAATTTGTGACAATTTTAGTTTATATTTTCAAATAAATTAATTAATTTCGTATTTTCAAAATTTTTCTTTCTACTTTTTAACTGTCATTTATAATTATTAAATTCAGCAAAAGTGACATAACTTAAAATTACTCGGTAATTATTGAAATAAAATATCATCAAAAAGTCACAACTCAAAATTTTGGATTTTCTAGTGTAAAATTAAAAAAAAATCTTTGTAACTTATCCTAAAGCATAATTTCTAGGGATTTTCTACTAAACGGTCTATACGTTACTTACAAAAAAGGTTTTTTCAGCTCAAAAACAGTTTTTTGCGTTTCCTGAAAAATTAAAAATTTGGAGTCACTTTTGTAGTGGGTGTGCGAAATGTGTCTTTTAGCGATTGTCCTTTTAGTAGAATACAGTTAAATTTAAAATTTAAAGTAAAATTTAAAATTTGAGTTAAAAGAAAGTAAAATTTCGTATGATAAAGCTTCTGACTGTATTCGATACTATAGGTCTGGGTTAATGGGAATTCCGCTACTTCCTTATGAATTTCATCGTTTGTAACCTCGGCATGGTTCATTCGTATTCAATAGACGCCATGTCGATGTAAACAGTAATCTTGATAAGCATTGCTATAGAACTGTTAAACTCCGAAAGTCAAATTTTTTAAGAAGAAGTTTCTGACTGTATTCGATCTTCAACAATCTCTACAATCTACCACGGTCCAGTCAAGGCTGGTCGAGGAGTGTAAGATAGCGCTGAGCGCGCTAAGTCGTTGTGCTGATATCACCCTTATCTGGGTTCCCGGCCATAGGAACATTGAAGGGAATGAGAGGGCGGACGAATTGGCGCGCTCAGGTGCCTCGCTTGACGCATCGCTGGGTGTCTCGGTTCCGACGCCTTTGGGAGTTGTCAAGAGGGGCTGCTATATGCACTGTCTCAGTCTTGCCAATCAGAGGTGGAAGTCGCTGACTTCCTGTCGTACCTCGCGGGCGATGTGGAATTCCTACAATGAGCAGATATCCCGCGAGCTTATTTACAAATCTCGCACGGACGTCGCTAGGCTTACGGCGGTCATCACAGGCCACTGGACCATAGGTCCACATGCGGAGAGGCTAAGCATTCCGTTCAATACCCACTGTAGGAGCTATGGGAATTTAGATAAGAAAGAAACACCTAATCACTTCCTCTGTCACTGCCCAGCTTTGGCAAGGGCAAGGTTTAAGTCTCTGGGGAAACACTTCCTTACTTGTTCGACCGACTGCTCGACAGTAAGTCTGGGGAATCTTCTTGGATACCTAAATTCTACCGGGTGGAGTTAGTCATACTACTAACCAGGTTTAGTTTTCGGTGAGCATGTGGTATCAAACGGCGTCTATGCGCTAATTGTGACTTGCAGAGGGACTGTGAGTCAGCCACTTCAACCAACCAACCGTATTCGATCTTAAAATATAGGCCTGGGTTAATAGAAATTCCTGTATTTCCTTCTGAATTTCATTGTTGCTAACCTCGGCGTGGTTCATTCGTATTCGACAGACGCACAGTGTCGCGAGTAGGGACATAAATCCAAAAACTGAATGTTGTAAATGTAGAAAACTAAGTTTGTGGTACTGAAGTAAATACTTCAATTTACTTAAATGTGAAAACGAATTTTAAATTTATCAATTTGTATACCGATGGTACGCCACCAAACTTGCACTTTGTGAAGGTTGGTGACTTGGGTAGAAATTATTGCAATTTGTTGAATGTAAGTTAGAGGACTCTTATTGAAAAATTTCCCATGGAACCTTATGATAAGTAAATATATTCTATAAATATACTATTTTTTCTACTCTGTGGAAGCTTTCCCTCTTTTGTTTTGCTTTCTATATTCCGTGTACCGTTACTTGAAGAAACGTCAATTCGTAGGAATGAAAGTGCAGTGTGATCAAACTTTAGATAAACTTAAAAAAAACTACTTCTTACAACTTTGAGATTTTTCAGTGCGATATAGCTGAAAGCATGTATTATATCCTTTTTGCAGCATGGTTGGCAGAAAACATAGCGACCGCTGCTGCGCTTTGCTTGAGCTATAAATTTTTGTTTCTATCTAATTATATGCCAACTGCACTTGATTTAGAAAAATTGCAAAAAAAAATAGGTAGTACCGATGGAAGGCTTCGGCAAAAGTGAGTGGCTTGCCGTCGAATCAAGGCATCTTTCGAAAAGGAGCAAAACTTGTTAATGTCTTCAGAACCAATTATATCAGTTAATAGGAAAATTAAAGTTAAAAATGAAAACCGAAACTCTGATATAATGCAAAATATATTACCTGAGGAAGTTGAAGAAAGGAGTTTTAAATTTTGTCAAAAATAGATGTAGAGGGTTTAATTTCCAATAATTCATGATCGGAAGCCGATTATCCTAGCAGTATAGGTTGACAAATTGTAATTTTGAGTTTAAGGCAGGTTCTCACCTTGTGGGGGGAAAAAAACTATTTTGTTTTGCCTTATCGTGTAGATATGTGTTTAAAAAATGTGCTCCAGAAATTTCAGATTAAAATCTGAAAAATTACAAAAGTTACAGGCCGTTACATAGAGCAGTGTCGAGCACCGGCCGAGCGAAGCCAAAACTTTAAACGCGTTTTTCTGAGAACCACATTTTCGGACCTAACGGAAGTGATTGAAGGCGCTGGAATGAACCAATCGTCACCAAATTTTTTTTTAAATGTTCCTTAGGGTTTTTTCTAATAAACGAACTACGATCAGCCAAAAATATTGAAAATTGTTTATTTAAAAAAATAATAAGTGAACAAAAAAATGCGAAAATCGTAATTTTTTTTCAAAACCTCATAACTTTTGTAATTATGATTTTTTTTCCATGATCTTAGTTCATTCAATAGATAATACGGTACACATTAAGAATGTGTTCGATTTTTGTGTTTCAGATCACGGGTTTTGACGGAATCACTTCCGGTAGTGGGACACCTCCTCGCCGACATGCCGCCACTGATGGACGCCCCCTCCCCCTTTTTTATTCATTCAATTTGAAAAATTATATTCTCTAAATAAATGTGTGTTCATATCCAGAAAATTCATTTCAGCGTTGTATCTTTAACCGTTTTCTCCAAAAAAATTCCTAAAAAAAGTGCACCTTTTCGGATCTACAAGGTGAGAACCTGCCTTAATAAGAGGTGTTATTATTTTTTATTTAGGTTGGAAATTACTTAGGTGCGCATAAGTATGAACAAATATTTGTAGTTTTTTCAATATTTACTTTTTTATGGCAAGCGTATTTGCGGGTTGGTCGAAACCATAGGTATTGGTATAATTTATATTGATGTTATGAGTTGCTGTACTAAATTTCATCAATATATCTTTTATAGTTTCCGAGATACTGTCAACTTAATATTTGGCGTATAAACTTCTCTTTATAACAAAATCATATGTACAAAATTTTATTGTCGTACGACTATTCCTTCTTGTTGTGCCTCGCTACTATGGACTCGCGACACTGTGAGACGTATTGTCGATGTAAACAGTAATCTTGATAAACATTGCTATAGAACACTACGAGGTTCGCTGTAGAAACCTTTGCTATTCAATTTTCTACCCTGACTTATCATCATTCTGCGGCCTTTCTGTTTAGTTGTTAAATGGAGAGTGTACTAACATTTTGCGTGGGCGTTTATTGGTGCGAATCTTGACGTCAAATGCAATGTCTAATTCAACTAAAGTGTGATTTTTATGACGGGGCAGATATTTTACGCACTAAAGGGGCGTGGCTGATTTTAAGTGTTAATGAATTTGCAAAACTTATAGCACAGAGAGCGAAAGGTTCTAAGAAACCAAGGCAATATTTTAAATGTGGGCGATATCTAGTTTTGTGGTGTATGAAGTCGGAGAAGGTGTTCCCGTAACTGCTCCGTACTAATCTTATGGAATAGGATGGACCATAAGCAAAAAGCAGCGCAATGAAATGGGCTGAAAACCAAAATGTGCGTGCAATACTTACTTTAAGTATGAAAATTTTAAATAGTATTGGCACATACCAATTGTACAATCAATGGATCACAGTATTTATTCCAAAAATATGATTTTGGCATGAATTCCCAGCTATCTTCCTAGTTGTCAACATTTAAATTTCATTCATTATTAAAAAACCACAAAATATTTATGTATCGTCGATGACTTCAATCAGTTTCTTGTGGCTCTACTCGGAAACGTTCCGGAAGTGGCGCGTAATTCTTGCTGCGCCGCATAAGTGAATGAATTCGTTCGATATGTTTGATTCATTGATATGCTGAAATGTACAACAGTCCGTTTGTCTGTCTGCGGCCAACTTTGACTCAGCTGCTGCGTTATGGTGGCAGCTGTTGCCATCAGGTGCGTCCAGCCGGCCGCCGCGCAGCCAAAGTTCGCTTGCCAGCGTTCATTTGTCTGTCCATTTGGACGTTTTACGTTCCGCCTGTTTCGCATATTCGGGCACCCAGCTCGAGTACTTACGTGGGCAAGTCGGCTCTTAGTCAGCGGACGAACGCGTCGCCGTTAGCGATTTTCAGTTTTTGTTCGTACTTCCACAAAAAGTGCGCAACAACGCGAAAATGTCCGACACACACCGACATTGCAGTGCCGCCAATTGCGGGCAACACTTTTGCATAGCGGCGGCAGTGGCTTGTTGTGTTGTGGAGTGGTGGAACGCACGTTTTGCGCGAAATTTGATGCTGCTGCTGCTACTCGGCGTCGTGCTGTTGCCGTTGCTGCCGTTCGGCCGAGTGAAATGTATCTGCGAAATTATGCACAAGTGCCTGTTTAGCTATTCGTCTTAATGCTATCGTAACAAGAGCATCGCAAATCGTGCTCATAGATTTTGTTTGGGACTTCTTCTTTTTCTTGACGGCTCCTTGCAACATTTCAGCATACATTTGCGTAATAGGGGAATCCAACTTGGTAGTAATTTCTTTCGTAAGTTGGCTGCAATCGCTGCGTAAATAGAATTACAAAGTAATGAAAATCGTTTTAAAATTATTAAAAAAAAAAATTGTAATAAAAGCGAACTTACTCTATGGTTACTGTAATGTACCTTGTTGCATCGTATTGTATTGTATCTTATTATATCTTATCGTTTTTAATAGTATATCCGTTGTTAATAGTATAGAATCGTATTTGATTTGTCAAAAAATATATTCGATGCAATAGTTGTAGGTAAGCAATGAAGAGGTGGTTTGTGTTTCTAATGCAAAGATCCCCAAAGTATCCATTGAGCATCATGAACAATTCAAGGATTATAGTTCGGTTAAATTGAAGAAGAAGACTAAGCTTGGTTGCCAAAAAAAACCGTAGATAAACCATCGTTTCATCCTCTTCTTCAGAGCCATTATTGTGAAGTAAACCTGGTATTTCATTATTTCTGGAGATTCATGTAGTCTAGGCTAAGATTGAGTGACCGATTGACTCATTTTTTATCTATGACAATTCTGGTCTATGTACCAAAGATCTCTTTGTTATGATTGTCATTTCCTAAAAGAAATTCTCATAGTCGAACCTCAATTATCTATAGTCGAACCTATAGATATATCGCAATCGGGTTCAACCCAAGCATATCTTATATAGAGCACCTCCGACCTCCTTATTTAATATCATTTTATTTATTTATTTATTTAGCCAATGTCAATGCCAAATGTCAATGTCAATGCCAAAGCCAACAAATGTCCTTACTGACTATTTAACAACAAACCCATCAAAATCGGTAACATTGTTTAACCCATTTTCGGCCGCTGGTCGATTTTTCGACCAGCCACTTTGAAGGAGAGTAGCTCTGCACTTATACATTATATCTTTGAACTTTTGGTGCATAAAATAGCTTTGGTCTTTTGGTAACCCCTCGAAATAATAATTTTTTTTAAAAAAGATAAATTTATAGATGTTGGCGAAGGCACGAAAAAAAGCATTTTTTAGTCATATTTTGAATATTCTGAAAAATATATAACCTTTTCAAATTATTGATTTGTTATTGATTATTTACGAAGCCTAAAGACCAAACTACCACAATCAATTGATATCCATAAGATTATGAAAATATTTTTACCTCTCAGCCCCGCGTACTTTTCAGTGGTCGAAAAATCGACCATTGGCCAGAAGTCGTCATGTATGTACATATGTAAGCCAACAATTGTTTGTTTTCATTCTTGATTATTATTGGACTAAAACTATATACATATATATTTGTTTTTATTTGAAATTCAATTTTTATTAATTTATAAAAAAAATTTGTAAAAAAAAAACACAAAAAGAATCCAAAAATATTCTTGATTAAGGTCCTAAATGTAAGTCCTTAAAAGGAATTACAAAAATATTGGCTATTTCTGGTAGCGGCCGAAAATGGGTTAACTCCGAAAGAACCCTAGATAGAAGTGCGTTTCTAGCATAATTCGTCCTAGGAACATCGAAATAAAAGGTATCCACCCTCCGTAGACTCCGTTTAGGGACATTAAAGGCTATTCTTGCTAAAAGATCCGGGCAATCAAAAGACCCACTTATTAGACTGACTACAAAGGAACATGCAAGATCCCTGAAATTTCACAAGAACTTATTGCAATATTTTTAGCAAACCTTGGGATTCTCGCATTCCTTACGCTTATTAAGTTACAAATCACCGCAAAAAGTGCGCCAGCCGGCCTACATATTCGTATGTATATGTATCCCTGCAGTTATCCTGCAGCTAGACGCACCGCAAACAAATCTAATGTCTGCGTTTGCACTGTAATTACAGCGGCGTCCACTGCCACACTACGAAAATGCTAACGAATCAAATATTTCATTAAAATGACTTGAAATTGGTAACACCCCTCGATTTGGCAGATTAAACGGCCAACTGGCCGGCCAGGGGACATCACACCCTTAGAGCATGTCGTCACATAAATTCCGCTTCGGCCACATGCCGCCGCCTACCAAGGTGCACGCCGCCACGGTGAGCGGCCAACCGCCAATTAACGAAATGTGGACACTCGAAATGGAAATGAAAATGGAAATGGTCGGAGTGCGGCTGGCAGCTGCAGCGGCAATCGCGGGAAACACATAAAGTCGCATTATGAAAACCAAGTGGCATTTTGAGCCAACAAAAATATGAAAAACGGAACTGCTGCGCCGCTTATGGAACCGAACTGTGGCAAACTGCCGCATGGAACAATCTCAACTTTATGGCTGCGCACTAACGCCACAACGAACGACCGAATGCGGGGAAATGCGTGTCGTGTGTTGAAGTGGCCGCAATGGCGGCTGAGCGGGACAAGCCTCTCATTACCGAGCGTAATAAATTTACGTCGCTTTAGCTTTCTACGCCGAGCCTATAATTTCGCGGGACCAATTATCTAGCGATAAAAGTCAGTTTTGCATTGGTTTGGGAGGGCTTAGGTGGGCCTGATAGACTACTGTGAGCCGGTGAGCGTAACTGTTGACTTTGTGGGATGCATTTAGCACCGTTGCGGTCGTTAGGGTTGTGGTCGTTAGCGTTTGCCGCACGGATTTAATGATTCCCGAAGTGATTCTTGTAAGGATGTGGCGTTATCAGTGTCAGCGAAGAGTTAGGGTTAGAGTTAGTTAGAGTTAGGCTTCACTTTTAAACAGATTAATGAAATCTAAATCGCTGCCAGAAGGAGTCTTTTGGGAAAATACTGGGGTAATGTTAGGTCTATCGAAAGAGAATCTGCCAAAATGTGCTGTCTACACGCAGGGACTCGCAGCGGCTAGGGTCTCATGTCGAGGCCGACAGGTATACCTTTGAAGTTGTCAAGGAATTCCTCTACCTTGGCACCGCCGTTAACAGCAGCAATGATGTCAGCCTGGAGATAAAGCGAAGGATTACTCTTGCCAACAGGTGCTACTACGGTCTCGGTAGGCAATTGAGAAGTAGAGACCTCTCTCGACCGACAAAACTTGCACTCTATAGGACGCTTATCTTGCCCGTGCTCCTCTATGGCGCTGAAGCATGGACAATGACACGAAACGACATAGCGGCCCTTGGAGTGTTCGAGAGGAAGGTACTTCGCAAAATCTTCGGCCCTGTTCGTGTTGGCGACGACTATCGTATACGAACCAATAACGAGCTGTATGAGCTGTATAAGGACGTGGACGTAGCACATTGAATTAACATCCAGCGGCTACGCTGGCTCGGTCATGTCTGCCGTATGGACGACGAAGCTCCGGCGAAAAAGGTATTCGATGCGGTGGTTGGAGGTCGACGGCGAAGAGAGGCCGTGTCTCCGGTGGAAGGACCAAGTGAAGAGGCCCTGTTATCTCTTGGTGTGACCAACTGGAGAAGGCGCGCGCAAAGCAGAGGCGCCTGGAGATAAGTTTTGCGGCAGGCCGTAACCCGATAACGGGTTGTTATGGCCAGTTAAGTAAGTAAGTAAGTAAGTAAGGTTAGGTCAGAAGTGGCTGAATGTTTCCTCTCCAGTCATTCATTTGTTGATGTATACACGTACTACATGCAACATGTACGAAAAGGCATTGAAATTGAACAGCTATGGTCAATTTCATGCGATGACCATATGTTGTCCACTCCATTGTCCAGCCTCAATTTGAAAATATTGCCCAAAAACAGCAACCGATCGGCCACACAATGGCGAAAGGCCCAGCGCACAGCAAGCCACTTTTTCTTCAGCTCGCTTTCCATTTGCGGCCTGTGACAGGCGTTACCAATTTTCAAATATTTAATTGCCTTAATTATGTGTTTTACACAGAAATTGACTAAACTTCGAAATTAGTCTTAATGCCGCACTCGGCGCGCACACGCACACGCACAGCTTGTAGTAGCCGAGGCGTTTCGCAAGAAGGTCACACGGCGTGTCCACGGCGCTTGCGTGTGGTCATAAATCGATAATCGTCCATTGCGATTGTCCGCAGCTACTTAACTGTGGCAGCCGAAGCCAGTCGGGCCTATCAACGTCGCCGCTGCGTCAGAAACCGCAGAATCCAATAGACGAAATGGAGGTTTTTCCACAGCGGGCACACAGGAAAATATTTCCACATCTGTTTGGGCAATTTGGAATTGGGCAACAGTTGCACACATGTGACGGACGCAGCAGCAGCAGCAGTAAAAGTTGCTTAAGCCGCCGAAGACGAAGGCTGCGAAGGAAGCGGAAGACATCCATGGCGAACAGCGACAGCGTGTGTGAGCGGCAGCGCGACCTCAACGTGACCCTTGTCATCAATTTGTTTGGTTACTGTTGCTGCTGTTGTCGTCGCTGGATGCTGGCTGCGGGCTGGTGGCTGTTGAATGGTGAATGGTGAATGCTGCAGCGCTGGCCGCTTATTAAGCGCGGTGTCTGTTTAAATTTACAATTTTGCATCATAAAAGCCGTAAGGCAGTTTTCATTTGGCTGAATTTGTTGTAGTTGTTGTATTTGGCATACGAATACACCTTGACCATGGCTGCAGTGTGGCACCGCAGCCATAAGCCACACAAAGCTGCAAAGCTACAGCAGCAGCAGCAGCAAAAATTCCACGATCTTTGACTTGCTGTCTGATGTTCTCGTTATGGCTGTACGTTGTTTGCCGTTCGGTGGTTTGTTTTGTGAGGTTATGTTTACACGCGGCTTTCATGTAGACTTGTGCGCGGCATAATAATGTTGTTAGCTTTGCCATATTACAAGCGAAATGTACACTTTTTGTTGCCTTCCGCACTTGCAGTGAAGGTAAGCGCTGAGCAGTGATGGCGGCGGGTAGTGGTCGATCAAAGGATGAATTATGGAAATTAAGTTATGAGATACAAAAAAGTATTTAAAAGATATATGTACAAATAACTAGACACATAGAATGATTTTATAAGAAACGAACACAATGGGTTGAGAACGATCTCCTGTTTAGAGCCTGAAATGTGTCAAAAGCTGTTACTTCTTCTTATTTAACCGTAGACCTACGTTAAAAAAAACTACTAATCTTACGCTAGGGTCGTTTTCGACCCGCATATATGGAAGTTAGTAAAAAAATTAACATTTATTTAAAAAAACAAAACTTTTTGATACGGTTTATTCGAAAACTTAAAATAAAATACAATGGAAATATTTATTTGTAGTACTTAAACACTTTGAAGGCATTTTACACACATTACGGTTGCGGTTATTTTTGCAGATATTTTTCAGGCATCCGCAGCACGCAAGCTCTGTTTTATTTTGACATTGACAATTTGACATTTTATCACAATTAACTTTTTTATTTGAAATAAAATAAATAATAATGTACACTTTTACTTGCGTTTGCTATGAAATCACGATGAAATTCTAATACAAAATGTTTCGACATATAACGGGTCGAAAACGACCCGGATTGACAAAAATGACACAAATCACAAATTATTATTATAAATGCAAGCCAACGTAGTTTTTAAAATATGAAACGGTTTGATTTTGATAGATAATAGTCCAAGTAAGAAAGTCTTGAAAAAACAGCTAAAAATAATAACAAATTTAAAAAATATTAAAAGTACAAAAAAAATTTGGTCGAAAACCCCCAACGTAGGTCTACGGTTAAACGCAGAGGAAGCTGTGACAATCAAGAGCGAGCTGAGATGTTGGACAGGGAACCTAATAGCGTCGGAATAGATATGCGCAACAGAAATATTTTTGCGAGTAAGCTAAATCGATGTCTGATATTTGCATAGGAGACGTGCCAGTGATGAGATTAAGATCAGATTCTCAAATTAAACGAATTCTAGAGATGGCGAGACCGATGCAGTAAGGTCTCCTCCTCCTAAGGTCCTCCTGCAGAGTGATGCCTTAAGTCGCCGCCAATCAATCCAGCGTTAGTTCAGCTGCGATATTTAGTATACCTGTGACTGTCACTAAACCTGTGGTTCTCCGCATGCGGACTCTAAATTTGACCCTGATTTCAAATTTAAGCTAAAATTTTTCGTATATTTTTTTTGTATTTAATTCCATTAGTGCTTTGGTATTTCCCCAACTATTTCTATGTTCATTAAAAACAAAGTCGATCGAAAACGTTCTCTCGAGCACTGCGAGCTACCGCAGCGCTCGCATCAAAAGTCATTCGTCACAATGTCGACGCGGTCTTTTTAAACGAAATGAAAAGAATTAAACAACATTTTGATTACTTTTCGTTTGTTGTACCGATTTGCTGTTGTTGTTGTTGTAAGACGAAATTAAATTGGTTACAAAGAGAAATGTCGGCAGAACACCGAACCGCAACTGCCTTCATTACAATGCCCGCTTGAGCTGCTCAATCAAAGCGCCTATGTGACTTTTCGTTTTCTTGACGGCACTCGACCGAATGTTTTGCTGTTTGCCGCTGTGGCCAGCATTCAACATGATTTTAGCCATGACAATGTGCACAGCATATTGGCGCCATGTCCAATAATTTTTTATACATTTCTCTGTGCGTTGGTTGTGACCTTTTGAAACAGTCATCATGGTGGCTGGGGATTATTTTTTTGGGAATAAATCAAATTTTGTACCAATGATGATGATGATAATTTATTGTATTTAGTTGTTGTTGCTGGCGCAGGATATAACTAATATTTTGTGTGTTGAAATAGAAGTATGCAAGTGGCCAAATATGGTATTTGATCAATTTGCTTTCAATTTGTATAGGTTCAGGCTTAACGGAAGTTGTTGACTTTGAGATTAATTGAAGTAGCGTATTTGGCTCCTTTAGAGACTTTTGATCTCATAGTGGATGGTCCTCTCACTCTCGTTTCTTAATTTATGTAGATTCTCTACAATTCAAGTCAATTAAACACTCAAATAATTTGTACAAGAACTCTGATATTTAAGTCATTGTCTACAAAGCTATTTTTGTTTTTTCTTCTTAACTGGCGATATTTTCGTCGTCAATACTTGCATTAAAATTAAATAATTGTATGTTAAATTTTAGTGTCCATACTATTCATACAATTCTCACTTGAATCTCAACTATTGATTTTGCTTTCAAAGCAAACTTTGTGCTCGGATGTCCGCGTCCCATGCCCTAAAGACTTCCTGCAGTATCTCTAAGCGCAAATCGCCGCTCAAAGTGTATCCGATGCCTTATGGTGCAAGGAAATGAGCTCCAAGTGAGGAAATTATGCCACTGCAAGGTGAGATAAGTTACGTGCCGCGCCGTCATGCGCCGAGTGCGTACGGCACTCGATCAGCGCTCGATCAACACGAAGCAGTTGCCCTCTGCCACATGCAGGCATAAAGTCTCGCCGTAATTTCCCACTTTGGCCCTGTAGACACTTGGCCGCGGCAGTATGGGGAGGAAAGGGGGATAATGCAAAAACAATTTGTCAAAAGTGTCAAAATGCGTCCGAGATATTGAATTTTCCTTTAAAGATGCGAAAGATTGCTGCGCCGATTGGCAATGTGACCGACTGAGAGTCGGCCTGAGAGTCGGCCTGTTGCGGCCAGGCAACAGTGTGTGGACAATACGTTGAGGCCAGCGGCGCAGCGGCAAGCCAGGCGACCGCGCAAATGGCCAGTCAGGAGGTGCGGATATAATAAAAATGCAGCTTGCCACTTTGAGATAATGGAGTTAGTGTTGGCGGCGATGGTGGCGGTGACGATGGCAGCATGCAGCTGTTTTGTTGCTACACTCGGGCACGGTGTGAATAAGTCGAATGGCGGCACTGCTTTTTCATAATTTTATATATAAAAAAAAACAAGAAACCAAAAAGCAAAAAAAGGTAACACTTTGCTGTTGCGGCTATATTTCCAATTTTGCTGAAAACCATTTTCAGATTTTGTTTTTGTTGATATTTTGTTTTTATGCTTGCGACACGATCAAGTGCCAATGATGTTGCTGTTGTTGTTGTTGTTTATTGCCGCCGATGATGATCCAGCAAAAATCCAATAACGAACAACAGCCGCGGCGACACGCACTCAACTGGAGTTGTTTTTGTTGTTGTAGTTGTTGGGCTTATGATGGACAGCAGGTTGACCGATGCGCGTTTTGTTGATTGCTCCGGCGACGCGATGTGCACGGCACCGTATGGCGTATGACGGACAGGCAGCGGCACTGGACCCAAGTAAAATATTCATGCTTGGCGGTTTTGTGCGCACGAGAGGCGGCAGCGACAAGCGCGGCCGGCCATGTTGAACATTCGAAATTGAGTTGAGGAAAATTAGATTGAGATTGGAAAATGTTGTACGCAGTGGGACAACTGATTGTCTGCTGTTACGCTGCGTTATCGGGCGACGTGCGGCATAGCCAGTGTCGGTTTACGGCGACTGGGACTGAGAGGCGGCGCAAAAGCGGGGCGAATAGTAAGAGTAGAAATTTTGGGTGAATTTCGAAGTAAGAATGAATATTTTGCCTATAGAATGAGGTTATTTTGTTATTTAAATCGAGTCAGAGTGCAAGACACATGTACTTCGGTTATTGCTAAGCGTTGAGTTTGGAGAAAATGATGTCGGATCTGGCAGTTGAAGGTCAGTAAAAAAGAGGGGAAGTTTAAGGAAAGTAAGCTCTCAGCTGTTGGAGTAATTATGTCGCGGAAGAATGGTTTCTGGAGGCTTAACAAAAGCGACTGGGAAATTTAGAGGCAGGTTGTGATTTGGTTGTTTAGTAAGTTGGCTCAGAAAATATGTCATGCCTAGCGACAGTGAAAGACTGAATAATCAGCTTTGGTCAGTTTTATTCGAAACGAAAAATTTAAAATCACTTAAGAAGTCTTAGAAGTTATCTAATTTGACGATATAATTGCAAGGCATACTCAGCAGTGACTGTCTCCCAGACCTTTCAAGACCATAGCTTTAGTTTTCATACATATTTTTTGTATTTCTGACAACGTTTTTGAGCTTTTGGTGTTGCATTTTCTTCGTTGTTGTATAACTTGTTAACCCCTTCGACCCCGAATTATACCCTGTATCTCGATATTACTTTTTGGTACTTAAATCATGAAACACTTGCCTAAGAAGTTTCGAAGTCGCCACGCCTCTTTGTTAGAGTTCTAGAGCTAAGTAGTTTACTTTTGATCAATTGAAAAAAATAAATAAATTTTGTATCAATATTTTTTAATTACAGAAAAATTATTTAATATTTATGGAAAAATACAAAATTATCACTTTTTGATTTTATTTAGCCATTATTAAAGAAACAGGGTTTTGATCAAACGCGCCCAATTCGTAGACTTCAATTAGAACACAAACTTTTCCTGATATCGCTGCAAATGATTGGAAATTATGTTGGGGATAACAGTAAAATTTTTGTAATTTGCTTTGAATTCACTTCTAAAAATATGAATTTGTTGGTGCCTACTTAAATTAAATCCATAAATCAATCGTAGCTTTTGCTATAGATGACAAATAGGTGAAGTTGCTCTCAGGCAACTTTGGAGTCGAAATGGTTAATGAAAATTGCACTGATGTGGTCAGTCGTCGGTCGCTGGTTGTTGCTTGTAACGAACATAACACGTCCAGACTGTCGACCACAAATGCATGCGCTGTGGTCATTGCGTCTGGTGGTTGCTACCAACAAAGCACATGGTGTATTGTGTGCACGTTGCAATTACCACATATCGAACGCATCGACTTTTTAGGCAATTTTCAGGCAACATGCAACATTCAAATCAATTCAAAGTGACAAAAACAAAACAACAGCAAATCTAAAGAAACTCTCATTTGAAAGTCGGTGACCCCAATGACAGAATCACTTTTCACCGCAGCAAGTTTTGTGCTTCCTCTACGTTTTCTTCACGCTTACAGCGAAAAAAGATTACCATCGCCGGCGCACCCGAACAGAAACACACACACACACACACACAGGCGAAAAATTGCCATCCACTTGACAGCGCTGTCACATTGTCAGCCACTCTTTTTATTAACTTAACGCTTGATATGCAAGCGCATATAATTAAGACACTTTTACGCATGCGCACCTGTTGCCGCCGTCCCCAACGACGCGACGCGACGCGACGGCAGCGTCTTTGCGGTCTGTTCGCGCAAAAACCTCAAAGCGTCGCGCCGCAGCGCCCAACTGAACCAGCGAACCAAACCATTTAACAGCAACAATAACAACAAAAACACACCTAGCGCATGTTAATAAAATTGTCGCAATATTTCACATGCTAATTATACAACAACAACGGCAACAAGTGCTGCAGTAGCAGCGCAAGCAACAAGTCGAAAAAACGCGGCCACACTGCAACCAAGCAGCAGCCATCAGCAACGACAAGAAAATGTCCCAGCGGCAAAAAGTGACAACGCGCAACGTGTTGCAACTCAAGCGTGCCGCAACGCGAGACGCTGCCGTCGTGTCGCATCGCAATGGCAATCGGCATGCGGACAGCGACGGCAGCGGGCAACACCGTTTCATTGTTTATATGAAAGTGATGTATTCATGTTGCTGCCGCATCGGTATCATAGAGGCAGACATTTTATGACGAGCGTTGCACGTTGCGATCTTCGCTCGGTGCGTTTTTATAGCGTTGCTTTTTTTCTGTTTTGCTTGTTTGCGCAGCGACAAAAATTGTGGATTTTTCCGCTCATTACTTTTCATTTAGTACTTAGCAGCACATGAGTCGTGACACTGCGGGGGGAAGTCATTGCTGCAGAACTAATTGCCACATTCCGCGGCTATACGACTGTGACTGGCTATCGCTGTCAGGTGTCGCTCGATTCGATTCGTCGCATTGCGGGTGCGGGGTGCTGATGTCGGTGGCAAAAGTGTCGCAACCGCGGAGTAGGTGTTGATGAAATTGAAATGGGCTGCTACCAAAGTGTTGATGTGCGAAATTACAGTGGAACTTCCAGCTTGAAGACACTTGTTGGCGAAATCAATGGAGGCAGAGAGAGACCGATGCACCGAAGGTGGATTTTTGTTAATTGCACTTAGAATCATTAATGAAACCATGGTTGAATTGATTGACTCTTTTAAATTCTGTATTTTACATCGATCTGCGAGTTGGCTAATGAAGCTCTTTGCCAACGTAATTCAGTCATAAAGGACCTAATCGCTGGGATTCATGATTCTTATCCATAGAGAAGTACGGGTAGAGTGCAGTTTTTGTAGGACGAGAGATGATTCTACAAATAGAAATAGAAATTAGTTTTTCTGAAAGACCTTGCGATGGCGAAAAATCGAACAGAAACCTCATGGGTCTGAGAGGTTTTGTCTTTTACACGCTCCATGGTTCAGATGGGAATGTTTTTTCTTCACGGTTTTTCTTTCTGCAGATCTCTGAATGTAAAATAGTTGTTTATGACGCAGTTCCTAATAACCTACTTCGAATCGGCCTTAAACTGAAGCACCCTTACATATACAAATACGAAGCTTAGACTTGGACTTCCCCAGCACTTTCATCCCTTTTACATATACACGGTGGACGGAAAGTATCTGCATACGAAAAACACCGTTAAGGATCATTTGTATTGCTTTTCAATTTTTTTATTTAAACCACTAAATCATATCCACGCAAAATTCAATTGATCATTAACCCCTTCGACCGCTAAGTTGCCTGAGAGCAACTTCACCTATTTGTCATCTTAATGCAAAAGCTACGATTGATTTATGGATTTAATTTAAGTAGGCACCAACAAATTAATATTTTAAGAAGTTAATTCAAAGCAAATTACAAAAATTTTACTGTTATCCCCAAAATAGTTTCCAATAACTTGCAGCGATATCAGGGAAAGTTTGTGTTCTAATTGAAGTCTACGAATTGGGCACGTGTTTCTTTAATAATGGTTAAATAAAATCAAAAAGTGATAATTTTGTATTTTTCCAAAAATATTAAATAATTTTTGTAAAATTAAAAATATTGAAAATTTATTTAACTCGTTTTAAGCTAAAATTGTTCAAAAGTAAACTAGCTCTATAACTCTAACAAAGAGGCGTGGCGACTTCAAATTTCGTGTGCACACTTCTTAGGAAAGTGTTTCATGATAAATACCAAAAAGTAATATCGAGACACAGGGTAAAATTCGGGGTCGAAAGGGTTAATATTGTGTATGTGTGCCATTTTTTTCGTAGCACTCTAGGACTCGCTTTCGAAAACTTTGGCACAAGACCGACGTTTCGGCCAATGATATGGCATCCCTTTCTTGTTTTACTCTCTCAATCAGTTGAAGTCTATTGGCAGGTTTTGGACTCCGAAATACTGAATCTTGAATCCTGGACCAGATATGTTCAATAGGATTAAGTTCTGGCGAATTTCCCGGCCAGTCTTCCCATACTAGCTTAAATAGACTTTTAGCAACAATTATTGACTGTTTCGCCATGTGACATCGCGCACCGTCCTGCATTAAAATCGCTGTAGATATATGAGGGAACTGCTTATCATTTTCAAACCATCACATTATTGGGTATTTCCCCATTTCGTTTTCAAATAAAACAAGCAATCAGAATTTTAAGTATATTACAATTGAAACGATGTATGCAGAAACTTTCCGTCCACCGTGTATAAAAAAAATGTTTTATAGATTGCAAAAACATTTTCATTTTTACATTTTGGCTCCCTCGCCTTTTTGCGTTTGTTTATAGTGCGCAACGAGATCCATTAATCCGATTTACAAGAATGCAAAATTTCCAAATCATCGCCATCGCAAAGTACCAACCAGCACCAACAAAAGCTCTTCGGGCCTAATGTGCACGTACGAGTATGTCAGAAAAAAACAACAACACAAATAACAACAAAGAAGCAGACAGACCTACTGTCCGCCTCCTGTCCGTTAAGCTGTGCATCGGAGCGACAACTTGTGGTGGTGGCGCAAGCAAAAACACTTTGGGCGACCGAAAATCGCATGTCCAAACGTCGCTTCAGCGCAACAGCGTCGGAGCGTCCGTGCGGCGGCCAGTGCGTCGCTGCATCGCTGCGTCACTGCGGCCGTCACAGCGTTAGATGATGACTTCTTTACACACCGTTGACTCGCTCTCGATACTTAAGCTGCACGGCAAAGCGAACAAACAGCAGCAACAACAACAGCAACAATAACACTGCGGCAATGCAATCGTCAAATTGAAGCTGTTGCTGAGCAAATGCAAACAATTTCTTTTTGACCACGTCACGTTACGGCAAACACGCCGGCCGCGCGTCAAGTCGCATTCGCGTGCGATACCACATGTGGCAGCTGGGGCTGGCGTTGGCGCTGTGGCTGTTGCTGTTGCTGGCGACTTTAAACTCCAGTTGCTGTGTGCAACGGAGCGAATTGCGTTCAAGCGTCGCAGTCGTCGCACTACGGCCATCACCAGCATCAGCGGCAACAACAACAGTGCTCGATCGTCATCGTCATTGGCGTCGTGGCCGCGTAGTTGTTGCTCCTTTGGGCCGACGAGTGGAGCACGTTGTCTCGCTTTCTTGACTGCTTGACAATGTGGAAAATCAATGCGTGCGATTTGGGACAAGCCCACTGGACGCGCCGGCCGCAGATCGCTCGCAGCGCCGCTGCGGCTGCGGTGCGTTCACACGCGCACGAGGCACGCGGCACGGAGACACCGGCCATGTGTGCAAGTGTCCATGGTGGAAAGTGATCCAATCTGATGTGCCGCTTAGCAATGCGTGCAATTTCACATCGAGCATTTGATTTTCCAACTAAACTTTGTGCATTTATTTGTCCATTCGTCGGATTGTTTACTCGGCGGTGCGGCTTTTTGCCGTTTGGCCGCTCTGCCAGAAGGCTTGTTGAGGTATAATTTTTGCAGATTGTGCGATTGGGCACGCACGAATTGTACGCGCTCCGTGTGTGATTTTAATTAAAATGTAATAAAAACTAATACAAAACTTGAGCAATAAATGAAAGACTGAAGTTTTGATAAATTGCATGGGCTGAGTGAAACTCTGGCAATCACTCAAAAGAAAGGCAATAAACATGTTGAAGACAAGTCGTTAATTGTGCACAGTGAATGGGATGGGAAACATGCAATTTTCAGGGGTGACGATGACTTAGTGGTTCAAGCTTTGAACCACAAGCCAGTCTGCCAGAAGTTCATGTGTCAGTTCAATGCCATATAAAGTTCTTTCACTCTCAAAGTAATGGATTGAAATTTGTGTGACTTTTATTTACTTCAGTACTTTCACTCTCCAGAAAATTTGTGTGACTTTTACCTACTCCCTGCCACTCAACTTCTCTATGTACTCTACGTTGTACCTCTTTCCCAGTCCACTTTATCGATAGCCCCTCAAAATTATTCCTAATAACCATGTCATTGCTCAATGCTCTGCACCTGCATTTTAACAAAACGCCCCATGAGTTCTCATAATAGCCGTGACCTTTTACAACTGGCTGCCCGAAAAGATCTGCCCGATAGCATACAGTCGCGCCACTAAAACCCAGTAATTAAAGGTTATTATAACCGCACAACTGTCGGCCGCAACGACCGTCGCATTGTCCGCACGGCATGTTGGCAGCCACTTGAATCGTGTCTCTAAGGGGGTGACAAAAGCGCAGACAATGTCCTCTCTTCGCGGCAAGAGAGTCGAGCGGCCGCGTCGATTGCGGTCATTTCACATACGAGTACACGAACAACACAAGGAAAGTGGCACCAAATTAATTCAACAGTTGCTGTAGCATGAAATTAAATCCAACATAATGTTGCAACAATTTGAACGTCGCACTGTCCACTGAATAATCCAATATAAACGCCCCGAAGACATGTCAGCCCCTAATAAGTAATGCTTGACAGCGGCAGAGTTGCCGCTTCCGCGGAAAGCGTTTCGAGCGCGTTGCCAAGAAAACGCAAACACAGACGACACTTGTTTCGTGCGCGTCGTCTTCAAATGCGGCTGCGGCGGCCCACTGCCGCACGGCTGAAAAGCGGGAATTATTAATGAGCAGCGCCACAAGTGCGACCAAATGTGACGCTTAAATATTCATGAGCGGCGACGGTTGGCCGCTGATTCGCGCTCCGTACACCTGAGCGGGCCAAATCTTGGCTTGGACGGCCGGCTGGGGTGACCAAAGCGACGCAAATTGCATCGATCAAAGTCTTAAAGACATAGAGCACTTGTCGCTGGAGGACACTGCGCGTCATGCGGCATGTTGCATAAGTAAAGTTGAAGGCAAGTTGCGATTTTGTCGCGGCTTTGTGAACGGAAACGAAACAATCCACTGACTGGGTGCATACATTAAGAGCGAAAAGTTGCTATTGTTCGAGGCACCGATGAGGGTCGTGCTTGGAGAGTCTATGAGAAGTAAGCAGTACGAGTAGAAGAAGTGGTTTTGAAAGAAAAATGTGGAATTTTTTAAATGACTGAAGAGATTCACTAAGAAAAATTTGTGAGCGTTCAAGAGAAAGATTCGCTAAAAGATCTTTGATCCTCTACATGAGGGAGATGAGTGTTGTTTTAATGTGTTCATGTTATACAGAAAATGTTTTACAGAATCTCGGGTTACAGAATATCATAAGGTATGATCAAAAAAGTACGGGAATTTGAAAAAAACCCAAAATGTAAATTTTTAATAAATTTCTTTATTATCCCCTTCAAAATACTCTCCTCCTGCGTCAATACATGTATGCCAACGTTTGATCCAACTTTCCATACATTTTTTATAGGCCGCCAAAGATATGGCCTTCAGCTCACGCAGCAAATTCTCTTTTATGGCCTCTATGGTCTCAAAACGCGTTCCCCGCATTGAGTTTGGGAAATAGAAAAAAGTCATACGGGGCCATGTCTGGACCGTATGGTGCTTGGCTGATGACATTGGTCGAATATTTGGCCAAAAATCAAAATCAACACGACGCTGTTTTTGAATGAAATTCAGCTTTTTTGGCACCAGCCGAGAAGCGACGCGTTTCACGCCCAAAATATCAGTTAAAATGTATTCGTCTGATCCAAATGAGATGTTCAACAACACAGCAATCTCTCTAATCGATACACAACGATTTTCCAACACGATTTGCTTTGCCGATTCGATTTTTTCTTCGGTTACAGACAGTGGCGGATTCAGGAGGGGTTTTAGGGGTTGAAACCCCCCGAAATATTTGGATCGACTATAAAACTACATACAAATTAAAAGGCATTTTAGAAATATTAAAGAATTACTTTTTGAAACCCCCGAAATATTTTTCTGAATCCGCGCCTGGTAACAGACGTTGATGGCCGTCCAGGGATCTTATCGTGCTCTAGGCTCTCTCAGCCGCCTTTGAACCTTTTATGCCATTCGTGTGCTCGTGTTTTTGACATACACGCTTCACCATACGCCTTTTGTAACAATTTCAACGAATCGGCACACGAAATTTAATTGTTTAACACAAAATTTTAGGCACGCGCGTTGTACTAATTTTTCATCCATTATAAAAATCGCCACACAACAATTTTTAGACTTCTTCGTATAGACGCCAATCGAATACTAATCTCACGATATGCGTAAAAATTTGACAGAACACCAATAAAAGTATTGCCAACGTTGAGAAAATAAAAATTTACCGATTGGATAAGCGCGGCAATTCAAAATTCCCGTTCTTTTTTGATCATAAGGTATAGTGGAGCGCAGAAACATTCAGTGAATTCGTTGTTTTCTATATATTCCAAGAACTTCCGTCGAGATAATACTACCACGTGTAGCCTTAATGGCAGCAAAACAACACGAATTGGCTTTTATATTTATCTTACTTGTATACAAATTCAAAACTTGTTACCTAAAGCAATAAACGGAGTCATAGTCGCCGAGTCGATGGCAGGTTGGTCGATCAAGTTCGTTGAATGTTTGATCAAATCTTCGTTTGATTAAGATCGACTAGTCCGATGATTAAGTCAATTTAAATAAAAATCACCAAAGCAACAAAATCGACCATGTTAGAGTGATGGTCCCTTAAATCGCAGAGCATTCTAAACTTTAGAGGTAAATATGATTTAATGTCCTTAAAGCCTGCTGAACAAAAACAGCTGTTGTCAACACACTCGAGTTCTAAGATTTCCCTAAGGTTTCTTAAGTACCCAAATACCGTCAAATATTCAATCAATGTTTGATCAAACCTTCGATAATCAAAATCGACTAGTCTGATGATTAACTCAATTTAAATAAAATTCGCGCAACAAAATCGACCATGTTAGAGTGATGGTCCCTTAAATCGCAGAGCATTCTAAACTTTAGAATTAAATATGATTTAATGTCTTTAAAGTCTGTTAAACAAAAACAGCTGGTATCAACACACTTAATGGTGACAGGTGGCCCTCGTGATAGTAGGTTGAGTTGGCAGTCGAGTTCTAAGATTTCCCCAAGTACCCAAATACCGTCAAATATTCAATCAATATTTGATTGAACCTTCGATAATCAAAATCGACTAGTCTGATGATTAACACCATTTAAATAAAATTGGCGCAACAAAATCGACTATGTTAGAGTGATGACAGGTGGCTCTCGTACTATTTGAATTGCAAACCAAGGCCCTAAGATTTCTTAAGTATCCAAATATCGTCAAATATTAAATCAATAGAGACGATTGTAAACAAAAATTTAACTCCCTCGTCTTTTTACTTTCCTTCCCGCTCTCTTTCGCCCTCTGTTCCACTCTGCACATATATAGCTCAATTTGCTTTAATTTTTCAATTAACCTCCGTCATTTATAAAACAATGAATACCCGGCCGTGTCTTGAAATTCTCCACACGTTCTTCCCGCACTCGCGCAGCTCAGCAGAATTTCGGCCCTACATCTCGGTAAATTTATGCGCAGCGAAATTGATGTGCGCAAATTTACAAGCGTTTAAATCAACTTGTTAACTGTCCCTTAATCAATAACATTTGATCGGCGCTGCCCGCCAGTGGTGCGGTGTGGACTTTTGCAATTTAGCACTTTGCGCATGTAAATTTCGTTGCCAGTTTAGCGGCGAAATTGTAAACTTCAGTAATAACTGGCATCATCAATTTTCGGCGCAGATCCAACAATGAACAACAACAACAACAATGAACAACAACCACTCGTCGTTCAATATAGGAAATTATGCGAGTGTATAACTTCATACATATGCATGCTTGTGTGTGTGTGTGTGTGTGTGTGTGAGTGCGGGGAGCGCGTAAATTTTAGCTGCGCACATCCTCAGCCGCGGGTTGTCAATCATAATACACATTAAAAGTGAATTATTTGTTGGCACACCGCATTGTAAATACCGAAACATTCGAGCGACAAGTGCCGCAGCGGCCGTGGGGAACGCGAGCGCACGAACGACAGAATCGAACTGAGGTCCCGGGGGCCGGACAAATAATTACGAAATGAAGAAATTTATTCAAGCTTCTGGCGTATTTGGCCGCTTTGCAACGCATCATGCCGCACAAAAAACAAAAACAAAACATAAGCGCGAAGTTTGAGCAGCTGGTTGCGGCAACGGGCGGCCGGTGCTTGCAAGTGTGAAATGCATGGAAAATCAATGAAAAATGCATAATTTCGTGTATTATTTTAAATGCCGCAACGAAAGTGAAACGCATGAATGGTGAGATGGACAAGCAGTGCTTGTGTGTGTGTGTGTGTGTGTGTGTGTGCTGTAAGGTGGCATTGATATATGGGGTATTTAACGTGACACAAACTGTCACTAAGGGCAGTCATTAGCATACTTGAAAATAATGTTAATTCATTTTATATACAAAAAACTGGTTTCAGTGCTATTGGGGTGCTGAGAATGCTGATAATAATGTGGTCGTTGAATAATGAGATAATCGTTGTTCATTCCTTCTAATGATTAGTTGAAAATGCGGACCCAAGTTCGAATTTTCGCTGAATGTGCGGATCTGTTACGAAGAAAATAGTAGCTAAGAAATAGATCAACAATAGACAATAGATCATCTCTGGTCTCAGTGCGAATACCCCTTTCCAAATCTAAGATCTCTCTGACTTAGGCCGGACCCTTTAGCCCATCCTTTGGATTGGTTTTGTAAATTGTGCGAAAGTATTTTCTGAACTCTGTTCCTTCTGACAATAGTTAGTCCACAAAATGGGCTTTTAAAGCGTTTTTCAATAGCTGTGTCCGAATTTCAATGGACACTGCTGTTGTTTTTAAATGCTTGCGATTAGAGTCTGACCGATACCAAATTTTTTGGCCGATGCCGGTTAATCGGCCGAAAGGGCAAAAATCGGCCAATGCCGATGCCGATTACATAGAAAAATAACACGAATGAATTTAATCAAAAACACAGTCTATTTTATAAAATAACAAAAGGAAATATTACACATTGTAATATTCATCACAAAATAACAAAACAACGATAAAAGAAATAATTAAAAACTAAATAAAATAACAAGAGAATTCAGAATTCTAATACATTAACATGTATTAAAAAAAAATAATATATCACATTTATCCACTGAGAGAGAAACAAAAATAGTGACGTAAATATTGCATACAAATTGAGTTTTTTATTCAACTTAAAATTACGATTTTTATATTAAAATTTGCATTCTCAAATTGCGAGCCGTTGTACAGATGCAGTGGGAAGAAGTCAGAAAGCAAATTTGGAAAAAAATAAAAGGCCTGTTAAAAAAATGCTTCCAATTAAAAAAGGATAAGATTGAAAAATTAAATGCCCCTTCTTCTGATATCCACATTAAGCGACGAAATGCATAGACATTTCGACAAAATCTGTGTTTTTAAGAATACCTAATTAAAAAAACATTTCTAGGAAACATTTATATTAAACAGTATCTAAAAATACATTACTGAAAAGAATGTATAAGAACCCGTTGGTACAAAAAATGAAAACAAAAAAATGAAAGCAGAAAAATAGGCCGATACCGATGCCGATACCTGTTTTTTTGGCCGATGCCGATACTAGCCGATGCCGATACCAATTTTATTGGCCGATACTAGCCGATGCCGATTAATCGGTCGGACTCTACTTGCGATACACCATTCTTTAATGTGTCAAAAATTTAACAATTTGTTATTAAAATTCGATCCATTTATTATGAAAATTCCATCCATGTGTTTGCCCTGGAAGTGTTCGAACGAAATTTACATGCTTCGCAAAGTGGAAAGGCAAAAGAAGTCTTGTCTTGAGACAAAGGTCGTGTCTTGAGCCAAGGGCCTTGCCGTGGAATAGAGGTCTTAGATTCGATTAGATTAGGTATGACAGTCGAGCAAAGGCTGCCCGAAACACTGCGCCCGTTAAGAACTCTTGTGTCGAATCCCCTATTCCTTATTTGAGTTCATCTCCCCCAATGCTGTCCAGGAACTCCTTGATTTTTCCCAGATCGATTCCAGACAGTTCTTTTGTATGAATCAGTTTCCTTCCCAACATACGCTTCCTTGTGTGTAAAAGGGCGGGACTGCGGGCAGGATTGCTGTCTCCCAGACCAGTTTGGAGTATAACGTCGTCGAGATCAGAGCCTTTATTGCAGCATGACTTTCGGACATTATGAGTTTCGTCTTCTTCCTGACATTAAGAGTCAGTAATTTTCTGCCACACTCGTTTATGGCAAAAGCCTCAGCCTAGAAGAATGTGGCCTTATAACCCAGAATGACTGTCAGCTGGGATCTGGTATTAAATAATAAATAAAGGCCTTACGAGCATTATCTTTTTATTCTGCTGGCGGTATAATTAAAAACCAACATGAAAGTCTAGTGTTTCTTTTTCATGGCCATTAACCCTGAAATAACAATCTTATTTTGCAACTATACCACAAGACATTCGCTATGTTAGCTGAATCGAAATTTTGCAAATTTACCAAATAATAAATCAATAAATAGTTATAAGTATTTTACGCAAAGCTAAGTCAGTCTCCATTTTCTTTGTCAAACTCTAGTTGACATAACCTCTTTATCCCACACAACTTACAACTTAAATGCTCTGTATTTTCTTTCCTTTCCTCTCCCTAAACGCTGACAATTTCAACCAACTTTCACACATCATAAATTTTGATCGCTTGTCTTTAGCAGGATAACGCTTGACAGCGATGAGCATGTCCTTTCTTTTCTTGTAATTGCATTGTTTTTTTTGCTCACCAAAATCGTTTAATTCATGAAAACATTTGCTGGGCCATCTGTGCGGTGTGCTTGCGAGCGTCCAAGACAAAAAGGCAGCGCTTCATGCCTATCGGTGTGATCAATGTGATCGCAACTGCCATCAACACCGACACCGCCAACACAATCGGCAGCAGCGCCAATTTCCGTCTTACATGAACGCACACCCCGTCGCTGTGCAGCAAAGTGCTACGATTAACCGTCATCGCTGGCATCGTCGTCAGTTGTGCGGTGCTGTGTAACCGCTGGAAAACATTTAATCCGACACGCTCTCGGTGCAGCCGACGGTTGTGCGGCTGGCACAGTGTGGCGCAGGCGGGCGTTGCTTGTCGTCGACGGTCGTGTTGCGGCTCATTGGCAGGCGGCAAGGAGTAGCGATCGGCAGGCATGGCGCTGTGAAAAATTAAATGCACTTTGCCGCGCATACATTACCCCAAAACGAAGCCAAGAATTCATAATTTTGCATGAACCGTACCGACAGACGCGCGGACAGACAGACAGACAGCCAACAGTCGCGTACGGCATGCATCCTGGCCGCCATATGTTCAAGCCAACATTTGCCATTATACGTTATTGTTGTTGTTGTTGTAGTTGCAGCACGCTGATAATTCACTGTTCTTTGACTTCTAACCAAAAAAAAAAAAGAAACAACGAAATAGAGTTGAAACAACTGGTTGCAGCAACAACAAAAATGGCAGCAGCACATTCGCGGCCGCGCGTTTTCCATATTATGTAAGCTTATCGATCATAAAAGGCGTTAGAAATCGCGCGAATGCGCATCAATTTCCTTCAGTAGCTTCCGCCGTTTAAGTATCCCAAAACCAATTCCAATTCGATTGGTTTGCTTTGGTTTCGGATTGGCGCGGACTGGCTGGGCCACGCCGTTGCTACTGCGGCAGTTGTTGCTGTTGCTGCCGTACGCGCGCGCTGTTCGAGCCATTCGGGCCGCTGCAGTTGTTGATATTGACTGCCAGAACGTGACAACAAGTCACGACTTTGATGGAATTAAAGTTCGCAGCGCAGTAGTTGGCCTACGCTGAGCGCCTCAGTTCGGGCTCCTTCTGCAGCGATTTTGGCGCTCGGCTCAAAACTCTATTAAGCACTGCCGCTTGTTGATGCAAAGTAAAAATTTAGTGAATTAATTTGCGCATCGTATGCATAATAGAACAACAACAAAACTACAGTTTTAAAGTGTTGCTAATGCCGCAGTTCGACTGGCAGTAAATTGCAGCTTTTTACAGTTCGCCATGGAATCACATTTAGGGTGGACGGTAATCAATTGTGCTGGCCGGTATTTAAAAATCATTATACAGATTGAGTAACTGCTGAGCTAGAGATTGTTTTTTTTTTCAAAAAGATAGAGAATTGGATCGAAGAACTTTTCGGTTGGGGAGACTGTATCTAGTTATGCTTGTAAATCTATACCACTGGTTCAGTGATATCTGTAGGAGATGCAGAGAATAAACATTAAATTTTGGCTTGCCACAGGTGATGAAGCGGCAAGAGCACTGCATCTTTCTGACGCATTTGAATAGTGCATAAACGAGAGAAGACGTTGGTGGATCCGTCGCTAACAGACCCCATTAGAGAGAGACAGTGCGCTTAGGACAGCTTAAAGCCAAGGTATCAGTGTACCATCTCTCAGCGAGGAAAGTGAATTAAGCAAGGCTTAAGAGCGATTGCGGGCATGGATGAGACTCTGATGGGGTGAGAACAAGATTTTGGGGCGCCATCTACTTGGTGACCGACTCTGTCCCAATGGGCAGGCATACTACTGTCATGTCATCTTCGTAACAGCTCCGAGCTGTCAAGTTGAGTATGATTTGAGAGGAATATCTAATCTGCTGGACAAGGCACGGCTCCATGTAGACATTATCTCTTATAATTTCGATTAATTCAAACAATTCAATTTCCTCAAATTTTTTCATCGAGTTTCTAAAATCAACTAAATTCTCGCGCATGAATATCCTGGAATATCCCTCGAGTGTTGGCATTAAAAAATGGCGGGTAAACTCTAATATTGTGTGGAAGGCGATCTGACGACGATAATCCTTTTACGCTTATGTAGGTTGGTTGGTTGTAGAAGCTACCTCTGTATGAGACTCTATATGGGCCCGTGATTTACCTTATGATCAAAAAAGAATTAAAAAAACGCAAAATTTAAATTTTTAATAAATTTCTTTACTATTCCCTTCAAAATACTCTCCTCCTGCGTCAGTACATGTATGCCAACGTTTGATCCAATTTACCATACATTTTTTATAGGCCGTCAAAGGTGTGACCTTCAGCTCACGCAGCGAATTCCCTTTTATGGGGAAACGTTTGGTCGGCATATCAAATTCATAAACCCATGTTTCGTCACCAGTAATGATGCGTTCGATGAATTTTGGGTCGCTGTCTGCGTTGGAAATCATCTCTTTGGCCACATCAACACAACGCTGTTTTTGAATGAAATTCAGCTTTTTTGGCACCAGCCGAGAAGCGACGCGTTTCATGCCGAAAATATCAGTTAAAATGTTTTCGGCTGATTCAAATAAGATGTTCAACAACACAGCAATCTCTCTAATCGATACACAACGATTTTCCAAGACGATTTGCTTCGCCGATTCAATTTTTTCTTTGGTAACAGACGTTGATTGCCGTCCAGGGATCTCCAGGACTCCAGTATGCTCGTGTTTTTGACATACACGCTTCACCATACGCCTTTTGTAACAATTTCAACGAATCGGCCCAAGAAAATTTAATTTTTAACACCAAATTTTAGGCACGCGCGTTGTTCTAATTTTCCATCCATTATAAAAATCGCCACACAACAAATTTTCGACTTCTTCGTATAGACGCCAATCGAATACTAATCTTACGATATGCGTCAAAATTTGACAGAACACCAATAAAAGTATTGCTAACATTGAGAAAATAAAAATTTACCGACCGGATAAGCGCGGAAATTCAAAATTTAAATTCAAAATTCCCGTTCTTTTTTGATCATAAGGTATGTTATGTAGGTTATGTAGTTATGTAGGTACCCGGTAATCCGAGATCAACAAGGAATTTGACTGACTTGTTAGGATTGTTAGAACCCCTCAGCTATGGGATCCCACCCCGCAAATGAATGAAGTCAAACTGAACACAATGCAGCAGAGTTACGTCAAAAACACAATGGCTACTGCTATTTACTTTCGATCTACCGAAATATTAATAATAATGCCGCATTTGTTCCCATGGACCTGTTTTGCATCCGAGGTGAACTGCTTTTCATTCTAGTAGAAGGACATTATTTTGCAGTAACACAATGAACACCTTATGTCCCTGAGTGAAAGGTCCTTGCGTCCTAGTAGAAGGGGCATTATTGGACTAAGTCTGTTCTACCTTCTTACATACTTAAGTTTCTTAAGTGCTTAGCACAATAAAAAGTACTAACGAAATTGTGATGCAAGTACTCCCACTTATGATCTGTTGAGTTGGTCTCTTTGACTATAAACAATTTAGCGTCAGAATTTTTTAGGGTCTTACAACTTTGATTGTCAATTGTGACACAGGCAACAATTCGGCACAGCACTCATCACTAGTCACGCCACAAAGTGGTAATTAACATATTTCAAGTTACAATATTTTTCTACACTTCCAATAAAAAAACGACTCAATTGACAAACCATCCAGTAATTTGTGGTTGCGCATGCGCAACAAATGTGTTGCCGAAACTCGTTGTTACCTCTGTTATTACTGCTGACGTCGCTTATGACAATTGAGCACAATTGCTGACAATGGCCAAAGTCGCAAGCAGTAGCCATTTGCTGGCATAAAGCAAGAAGAGGCACCGAGCAGAAAAGCCGCCATAAGTGACAAAAGAAAATAAATCTCGCATAATGGCGGACCACAAAAATCACAATACAACAATGCGTGCAACAACGAGCAACAAAAGACAGTCACCGAGTGACAATGGACAGCGAAATGCGCACACGCCGCGCGGCGACAGAGTAATGACAGTAGCTGCGGCTTTCGCGATGACAAAGAACAGACAAAAGTACGCCAGAAAGAGACAGAGAGAAGGCTGCAACGGGCGAGTGAGGGAACGGAGGGCGGCCTAAGCAGGCCGCTGTGCGGCAATTAGGCGCACATGCGCAATTGCTCGATTGTTGACAGACGTTTGCGGTCGGCTTCGACAGCCGTTGGCTCGGCGCTTCTCCGCTTTGGCTGCGCATTTTCGAGCGGTAATGACAATTGACAAATTAACAACATTCTTTGGTAGCGGTGTTGCTGCTGTTGTAACAATAACAACAACAAGAGCTACTGTAGTTGTTGTTGCTTGGTTGCGGTTGCGCCACTGCCAGTGGCTGCGACTGTTGGCCACAAACAAAAGACATCGGCGGCATAAATTCTTAGCCGACTTGCGTAATGCGATTGCGGCCAACCAAAAAACCGTCGAGCGGTGTCGGCCGCGCCGGCCGAGGTGTTGCCGCAACTTGGCGGCTGGAATGTGTGCGCTCATCCGTCACTTTATTGGTGGCATGCAATCATCGAAAACATCGACTAAACTAAAAAAATATAAACAATCAACAGTAACAACAACAACGACAACCACAACAGCAACAGCAACACGAATGTCAAGAAAGGTTTACTGTTGCTGTTATTGTTGTTTTTTTTGTCAGTGTGCATGCAATTAATTGATCGATTGTACGACCGAGTGCGGCGGCCCGCTGCCGCTCGTGCAAGCCGGTGCAATACTCGCACCGCTGCGTCTTGTTGGCAATCGCGCCAACTTATGGCAGCGAAATCGCTGAAGCGTCGCACTGGACGAAACTGACCAGCGTTGGCGATGGCGATGGCGTTCGTTGTTCTACATTTGGACGTTGTTTTCGCCCGCGCGACGTCGGCGTGCCGGTGGACGCATGCGCTGCAAAACATCCGTCTCGGTGTTGACATGCTGTTAGTGCAACAGTAACAACTGCACAAGTGCGCTGGTCGGTGCTTGTTGGCCGTTGGTCAGTGGATGGTGGACGGCGCTAATGGCGCTGCCACCCGAGCGTAACAAATAAATTGGAGCTTTGGTAGCAGTTTCGCAGTCACTGAGTGCCGTCTTTTGTTGTTGCCGTTCGGTGGTGGACGGCGCTTGCAAAATGGTCAGATTCTTCAGACGGCCCATTGCATCAATGTGGCGAATGCATAAACATGAAGGCTCCGCTTGGACACAATTCATTTATTGGCAGCGTCGCAATAAACTGCAAGTTGATGGCCTTATTTGTGTACGTAGAGCGAAGTTTACTGATTTTAAGATGTGTGGAGATTTCTATGGTAAAGTCCCTACTAAAGTGCAGTGTGACGAGGAACTAGCTTACGAAGTCTTTTCTATTATTATTCCATAGCAATGCTACAATCGAAGTATGCCATAAGTAACAAAAAACAAAGTTGTAAATTAAAAATCAATGCCGCCATTGTCAGCCATGAAAACTCTCTTATTCAGCGTAATTCAGCTATGTATCAATTCCATGCTTTAGGGCAGCATTTTACAAAAAAGTTGAGGTGTTATTCTGGCTAAGATCTGATCATTGTGACTGTCATTATGGCCAAATATTATAATTATTTATAATTTTGGCACAAATTAGAATAGATAAACAAATTGCCGCAGTCGCAGTGCCTATTCACTGTGTCATTTATCATGAGCATAAAAAGAGATTAATGTTCCGCACTGCACAACCACAAAACACACACACACGCACACACACATATACGCACTTCCGAATTTTTAATTCATCCATAATGCTCACTTTTTTGGCTCTAATCCATTCAGCTTTTGGCTTTTTAACAAGTCACAAAACATCAACAGATGGCTTCCTGATAACACATCCACATCTATCCGTTCATCTAGTTGTGGAGTCGGCCAGCTCGCTTACAGTGCAGTGCCACCGAATTATGAACACCGCTATTTTGAACTTTACTAAGTTGACTGCGTGTTTTTTTCAAGATGCGTAATGTGTGTTTTTTAGTTAAGTTAAATAATTACTATTTCGCACAGTTGTCCTCTGAAATTAGCAATCGAATTTAGGTAAGGTTCTCAGTTGTGGTGATACCTCAAATTCCAACACTATTTTTTTAAACACACCCACCCACTTTAAAAGTGACAAAACTCAAAATTTTTAATTTTTCAGGAAACGCAAAAATTGTTTTTGAGCTGAATAAATTTTTTTTAAAATAACCTATAGACCATTTAGTAGGAAATCCCTACAGATTATGCTTTAGGATAAGTTACAACGATTTTGTTTTATTTTACTCTAGAAAATCAAAAATTTTGAGTGGTGACTTTTTTGATGATATTTTAATTCAAATAATTACCGAATTATTTTAAGTTATATACTAAAATTGTCACCACTTTACTTAAAATTAACTTCAACAAAAACTGATTTCGTCAAAAATTTCACAATTTGAATTAGGACTCTTTTGCATTGAGCTGCAGTGATCAAATAGCATCAAACTTCTCGACATGAAGAGAGACCTAACTTCAACAGTTAACAACAAAACTTGTTGGTGCAAAATATGGTTTCAAATGGAATTGAGCTCAAAACTAAATACTGTCTGCGCCACTGTGGTAGGTTGAATTCTGGCATTCCATTTCATTCCTCAGTGGCAACAGACACAACCAGTGTTGCCATTTTGGTGCTTTTGGAGCTAGATTTAGCTTTTTTTCAAAATTGCTCCAAAAATTTGGTTTTAGCTCCCAGCTCTTTTTTAGCTCTTTTGAAAATGTTAAAGCTCTTTTTAGCTACAAAAATTTATTAGTATAGCTTTATATTTCAATGATTAATTGATAAATTTTCGCGATTAATTAAATAGGTTAATAGGGTTAATTAATAGGTCCATTTAACGACCTGGTAAATTTTGATTTTACTCTTCTTGTCCTACCGCTCAGCAATGCTGAAGTTGAAAGATCATTTTCCATGATGAACTTTATTAAAAACAAGCAACGGAATACAATTAATTTATTTATGTTAAACTCGCTGTTGACATTAAGAAGTGGCTTTAAAAGACTGAATAAATGTGGTCATGATTTTGCAATAAATTATGATTTCTTAAACTTAATGATTGCAAACAACATTTACGACTGTAATAATAACGATTCTTCTTCGGAACATGAAATATTTGATTTAAATATGTAATAACTATTTCTGATGTTTGTAACTACTTGTATTTTATTAAAACTACAAAGTATTTTAAAAAATGCAAGCCTTTTTAAGTTTTGTTGTACCGACAAATGTGCAAAAGTGAATTTTATTTCATTTTAAATTAACAGATATTTATTGAACAGATACATAAGTTGTTGTTTAGTTAATAAATATATTTACGTATAATACGTTGAAGAATATTCATATCGATAAATGCTTAAAAAATAAATGTAGCTCTTTTTATAGCTGCAAAAAAATTTTTTTAGCTCTTTTTTGCTCCAAACCAATTTTTTCTGGCAACACTGGACACAACCACTGCACAGCACAGTTGCTGCATTTGCCAAAACAAAGCCAAGAAAAGACGACGTATTATCTCAGCGTGTTTGCTTTGTGTCCATAATTCAGTGGCACTGCACTGTAGGTGTTTTAATCACTTTGTAAAGCCAAGTGCAGCAACAAAATTCAAACATTCATTCAGGTGTTTTGTCATTCAGCGCCACCGCCGAATGTTCGACAGCTCTAATGCGACGTGTCTCGAGCTGAAATCTTACTTAATTGGCCGAATATTAGCGTCTTCCTAGTTTAATCAAACAAAATTATAAAGATGCCTAACATTAATCAAATGCCCAAATGACACAGACACACCGTCACATGGACACTTACTCACACACTCACACACACACACACACACTCAGCCATGCGCAGAGTCGAGCATGCGTTGAACGCATAATCGGCTTCGCTTGTCAGGCGCAAATGTCATCGTGATGAATGAGCTACACGTCTATAATTAAAATGATGATTATGCTGATTAAGACGGCATTTGTGTTGAGTAATAATCCGAATGACAACTTATGCCCGCACAACAACAAAACAACCACAAAATCAACAGCAAAACAAGCAAAAACCCTCAAACAACAACAGGACAAGCGGCAAAAATGCAAATTTCAAGTGAAATCTCTATACTTGTGTGAATGTATGTGTGTAAAGGTTTGTTGTTGTTGTTGAATTTGGTGTGGTTTTTGTTGTTGTTTGGCAAAAGATCAATAAACTTGTTGCGCGAGCAAGTCGTCAAAATTCGATTTCGAATGCGGATAATTAGCAGCTTCCGTCATCGCGGAGCGTGGGATACTTACCGGACAGCGGCGTTTTGCCTTCGGTGCGGAATTTGCTCGAGGACAACAGCGCAAAAGACGTTTTGTTGTTGTGGTACGAAAAATTCAAATTATTCTTAGATCTGAGCGGCGCGCCAAATTGAAAGCAACGGCTTGAGTTGCATTGAAAGTTGCGCGCCGGCAGCTTTTAGCACCGCTCAATACGCAGGCGGAGCGCAGCATGAGAATCCGCTGCAGGTTGCGTGCTAAATAAATAGAACATTTATCAGGCATTGAGTGTCGGTCCACAGTGGTCCCGCTCCACCAACAAATGCGCCTCGCAAGCGCGAGCAACAGCATCGTTCGTCTGACCGCAAAGTTCACCGGACATATTACTCAAAAAAGCATATAAAGCAATAAAATATAAACAACAACAATAACAACAACACCAACAGCAAACGTAACGCATGTTCGAGCGTCTGGTGTCCGTGGCCGAGGCCGGGGCATTTGCGTCCGCAAGATCATTGCCGGATTAAAAGCAAGTCAAGTACATAAAATATTTATCAAATGTTTAATATCAGCAAATAAAACGCCGAACGCTTTGCAGCCAACAACAAAAATGAAAAGAAACAACTCAGGCTCGTTGGCTCATTGGCCGGTGGCCGGTGGAGGATGGCTGGCCAATGTGGTTGGCCGCGTCCCAGCCGCGCCGACGAGCGTCAAACAAGGAATCAATAAAATATGAATGCCCGATAGCGCAAGTGATTGGTCAATACGCAATATTATATTGCCGGCTCTTTGCGGACGGTGCTGGGAGAATGGCTTTCGTTGTTGTTGCTGCTTAGGGGACAGTGGTGTACATTGCAGGAATGTTGCGTCGGAATCCAAACGCACGACCCTCTGACTAGTGTTCCAACATACCGACCACACACTCAAACTTTCGAGCAGTCAAAACATTCGCCCATTTGGTCTCGTTAGCAAAATGCAATTTTCTGCGGCCTTATAGCTCCTTACACCCCCTGCAGTACGTGGCCCTGTCGTAAGGACAACTGCAGTGGAGCGACACAATGCATGCCGCAAGACTGCAAGTACTCACTGTTGGCAATCGTCGTCATCAGCGCCGGCAAACGGCACCGTCAAGCGCACACCAAGTCACCAAACACGTTAACAAACGGCACCAACCATCGCTTACTGGCAAAAAATAAGCAGGAAATAACGAGACACACACACACACACACACAGCCACACATAACTGCAGCAAAACATCTGCTAAAAACGTTGTTTCTTTTGTCTTTACTATCCATTTTATGGTGTTTGTGCTTTGTTGTTGCTGTTCATCCTGCATTAAGTTTGGCAAATTGCGGCTCAGATGTTCAGATTAGCTGGAGGGGTTGCAATATTGCAATGTATGTGGGGTATTTGGCATTACGATGACCGGAACGAAAAGCAGCGCGCGCAAATGAGATGAGCCAAGCGTTGTCCGGCCGCGGCAGTTGGACGGCCCGATGCAGCCCTCCTTCATATTCGCTGTAATTGTAAAATTGCACGACAGCAATTTTTTATTTATTCATATTTCACTTTAACTTTTTACGGCATCAGAGAAACGTTGCTGTCATGCGAACGGAAATAGAAGAGAAAAAAATATAAAACAAAATATATTTATGCGAAAAACTACAACATCTAATCTGCAAAGTGTTTGAAAACATTTCCACAGCAGTGTACATTTCGCTACCCCGTGGAGATTCAATTCATTCATAGCTACAGCCCGAACGCTGTATGTGCCTGGCTTGTTATAAAAATATATCAACATGTCGTTTGATTTGACACATTTAAAACTGTCATGTCAAAGTCGCGCTCATTACCGTTACACAATAGCGATTTTTGAACAAAGCGCAATAAAGCGATTTGGAATTATCAGTAAAGCAGAGGAAAGCACAAATTAGCGGCTTTACTGAAATATAGACAAAACTGAATATGTGTGTGTGTGTGTGTGAGAGAGCGAACCCTAATTAAAATAATTATTTAAATTTTACGAGTATGATTAAAGTAAAAATAGCAAACAAAATTATTTGAGGCTTTCTTTGTGTGTTGATAAGACGAATAAAAAAAGCTAAAAATATTGTGCAATATTTGTATATGAAATTTTTATTTCAATGCATTTAGTTTGACAATATTAGATACTAGTTTTCGACCGAAATGACTTTTTTTGGGCCGAAATCGAAACCGAAACCGAGTTTCGCTTTTTTTTAATATTCGGCCGAAACCGAGTACGAATCTTTGTAGTTGAAATAAAAATCACCATATCCATCATTTTTGTTTCGATAAACGATTTTTAATTTAAGTAAATAAAGAAAAAACAAACAAATATAACATAAATAAACAAATACTTATTAATAGAACAATTCAATCATATTTGAAAAACACGGACATAAAAAAATTATAATTTTAAGTAAAGATGTGACAATTTTAGTATATACAGTCGTGTCTGGATATAGTGAACTAATTATTGCAAGGCCTGTTCACAGTATTGAGGTTGTTCACTATATCAAGGTCAACATTTTTGCTCAAAAACTTGTTTTATTTGTTCAAAATACACTTTTTGTTTTTTGCTTGAAATTGCTTTCAAAAATTTTTTCAATATTTAGATGCTCTATATAGGGTGTTCACTATACCCAGACACGATTGTATTTTCAAATAAAAAAAATCTATTTCGAATTTTCAAAATTTTTTAACTTTTTAATTGTCATTAAAATTATTTAATTCAGCAAAAGTGACATAACTTAAAATAATTCGGTAATTATTGAATTAAAATATCATCAAAAAAGTCACAACTCAAAATTTTGGATTTTCTAGTGTAAAATAAAAAAATCGTTGTAACTTATCCTAAAGCATAATCTGTAGAGATTTTCTACTAAATGGTCTATACGTTATTTAAAAAAAATGTAAAAAAAAACAGTTTTGAGCTGCATCATTTTTGTAATGGGTGTGTGATATATCTGCTCGGTTGCATAAATAGAAGAAAATGCAAGAAAATTAAAAAAAAATATGTATTCTAGAAAGTTTTAGTTTCGGCCGTTCGGCCCAGAACTGAAACCGAACCCACTTATTTGGGCCGAAACCGAATATTCGGTCGGACACTATTAGATACAAACATCGATTCCAAGTTAGACAATGGAGTGGTTAAGTGATAGTTATTCTCCAGTATCCTGGGGCTTGGATTCTGGCTTTGCCTATCCGACTACTGTAGTGGCTTTCAATTCGAGACACAAGCTTTTCTTTGCAGACCTCGAAGTGGCTCTTTTAAAACAACCTTTGCAATGTGGTAGAACTATTTAGACACTGAGGTATCAGTTAAGCAATTTGCTGGTATATTAACTACATCGAAACTGGTCTCAGATTGCCCATCGATTTATATTTTCACCTTGACACCATAATTCAATATCTGAGACAACTGCAAGGCTGATCTACTAATAAGTTAATTACTCATTAAATTGGTGAAGGGAATTCGACTGTATCAGGTAGAGACAATTAGTAATTTGCACCACTTTGATACCATGAAACTTGGTTTATGTTAGCAGAGATGAAATATTGTGTTGCTTAAATGGGTTGGCGAAACTGGAATACAAATCGATAGAATATGTCGAACCTTAAGTTTCGTTGCTTTGCTCTGGACAAACTTTACTTTGTCATGTTGGCGCCGCTAACAGACTTTGAGCGGAAGAAATCTCCTACAATATCGCCACACAAACCCAGTGAAAATTAAACTAAAGAGATGATCTATACAGCTACTGATCCTAGGCCGGAGCTCTATCAGAATAGATATTACTATTCTCAAGGGGCACTACCGATAATGCTGAAAAACTTGGATTGCCATAGAACAAATTCTGTTGCAGTTATCATTTTGAGGAAGACAAATTAACGTTCTTATAATTTGTGAAAATACTAAAAATTCCATACAAATTTATTTATTTTCATATTATTACCAACATCCTTTCATATTCCACACGTGCCCAACGCAATTGCCGTCTTCGCTTGGGGTTATCAAGAAGTGTCTAATTTGAATGAAATTGTCAAGCCAGCAATTTGTACCACGTACCCCGTGCACACTTCTCGGTGGCCAGCAGTTCAAATTGTCATTTCTTATCTGTGCGCGCGGTTGTCACATTTTCAAAGCCGCAACTTATAATTACAGCATATCAAACTTGCAAATTTCAATTCTTGCCATTAAATGCGCATTTGGTCACCCTACAAGCACTTGGAGCGTTCATTAAAGCACAGAACTCAGCACGCAAGTGATGAAGGGAAGTCTGGAAAGTATTCAATGTGCAGCTAAAATATTTTAATTCCTTGATCTTTCACTTGATTGTTGAATGGTACTCGTATATTCGGTGGTGCGAGCCACTCAATTGATGAAGGGAAATTAGATGAAACTCCATCAATGTGAAGCATCTCAAATTTTTGGTCTTCCTTTTTCGAATACTGGAATGATTTATTCGGCCTGTTCGAACTCGGGCAGTTGGTCCACAGGAGAGATTAAGTAAATGAAATTTTACAATCTTTTGGAGATCGCATAGAGATAGGAAGATAAGTATTTCATCAATGATTTTTAATAAACCATTTATCACAATTTTTTTTGTACTTTTGTATGCTTGAAGCGAAAAACAACAGTATGGTTTTTTCGCTTCTGAACAGCAACTAAAATTCGTTCAATAGCTCCAACCGTAGGGTGTCAATCAATTCGTTTAGTTCTCGCCTTGAAATGGACCCACTTGTGTTGATATATTTGTGTATTGTGTGGTTGATTTATTTTTCGATTTTTCACAATTAATGTTGATGTTGTTTTGTGTCGGTTGTTAATCCGCGGTCGGCTTGTGCGGCTGGTTCGCCTTGATTTTTGACATCCACGTTTGACATTTTTGCGCGCTAAATTTTTATAGCAAATTGTTTTGATTGTCTTGATTTTGTCGTTGTTGCCGTTGTTGTTGCATGTATGACGTTTGTAGTTGTTGTTTGTTTTGTTAACTACAATTGGCCACTTTGTTATGCCGCCTAGGCGGCAAATTAAAATTGTCAATCAAATGATTTAATTGTCACGTTGAAGCGTAGATTTTATACACATTTACCAATCGTTGTGCTGTTGGCGATTGTAAAGTGCCATAAATCTGTACTTTGTGCGATGTTGATTGCAACTTTTATGGCACAAGTACAAATTAATATTGTTATTTGAAATCATAAGTAATAAATAAAAAATAGTCACAAATAAATAATAAGTGTTTGATAATTAAAATAAAAAATTATTTATAGTATAATTTATTTATATTTATAATAATTATAAATAGTTTTTTATGGCATAAATTTTTTCTTTACTTATTTTAAATCATGAGTAATAAATACAAAATAGTCACAAATAAATAATACGTGTTTGATAATTAAAATAAAAAAATATTTATAATATAAATTATTTATATATATAATAAATATAAATAGTTTTTATAGTATACATTTTTTTATTTACTTATTTGAAATCATAAGTAATACATAAAAAGCAATAAATAGTCACAAATAAATAATACGTGTTTAATAAATGCGAAAAAATTAAATAATGAATATTAAAAAAAAATATTTTTAATGTGAAATTTACTTATATTTATAAATAATCAGATATAAATACTTTCTATAATATAATTTTTTTTATATTTATAATTATTTACTTTAAAATTCATGAATATTCATTATTTTTAACATTTATAATGAAAATTCAATTCGAAATTATAACAACAAATTCCGCTGCTGTGGCCTCTATTTTTTGTCTAATTTGTATTTTTAGTATTTTCGGTGTTTTTAACCACAAAAAACACACACACACACACACATGTCATAGGCCTCTGACAGAGAAATTGATGTGCGCCGCCATGAAGGCAATCGGCGTTTAATGCGCCACGCTTCTTGGCCTCAGTGCCGGGGCGTGCTTGTCGCTGCACTGACATTTAATGTAAACACGAATTGTCAACCCAGATGTCAGTGCGACGGCCGCCACAGCCGCAATGCGTGTTTGTGCGCTGTCAGTTGGCGTACGAGTAATTACAGGCCCGGGCCCATCACGATGACGATGGCAGTGGTGGCGGTGCTGGTGCCAGTTGCAGTGCTGCCGCCGTTTCTGGGAGGGCGAAGTTATGAGTAATTTTTGACAGCCTGTTTATTTTATTTTGTCGCATTTTTATGCGTGATTTGTGGGCGGTCTGCGTTAATAGTGTCGGTTTGTGGCGTGTCTGCGAAGAAGCGCAGCCAATGCCGAAATCCGGCGGCGGCGTCAACGCGTTGTCTGCGGTTTTTGTTGGCTGGCAAATGTCTGCGCGCATTTCGGCTGCTGCGGCCGCAGCATTGAGACGCCGACTGACGATGACGCTGGCGGCGCATCGGTAATGGCAAGCCGTGTAAATATTTACAGAGATGCCGAAGAGCGCGCGCCAACCTAATCGCGTCCGCAAAACATTTCCGCGCCGAAAGCCAAGGCGAATGCATTAAAAAGCATGCCAGATATTTACATTAGGAATTGCAGAAGAGGAAAATAAATATGATAATTCGTGGTGTTGACACACTGGCTACAAGCTGAAACAATAATTGAAACAATGGCACCCACCCACGACGGCGATTTCGAGTGACACGGCAAAGGTGCGAAACAATTACCGCAAGTCATCTGGTCACCTGATTGTGCTTCGTGCTTCGCTTGTTGTGCACAACTTGACTGGTGAACAAAGGCTGCCGTTGGCGTAGTCGTTTCGCTGCTCCAACGACTTTGACATTTCAATAGTGTCAAACGCCTTCGACAGAAATCGCATTACAATTGTGTCGCCTTTATTGTTGGCGTGGCAGCCCGCAAGCACAGCACCGCAGCTTGTTGCATTCGTTGACATTCGCTCTTTTATATTACAGTTGTTTTTGTTGCTAGGTTTTGAGCGTTCTTAATCGTTTGTGGCACTAGGTGCGCTTCGAAAGCCCCGCATTCTGCTTAATCCGAATCGAACGCGTCGGGATCACACCGGGCGGCAGCTGTGCCCAAACACAGCGTGTCGGCATGTCGAATGTCGCACTCTGTCATGTCAGGCCACTTGTCAAAGTGCTGTTTTCAAGCGCTACTTGTTGTTGTAGTTGTTTTTTTGTTGTTCTGTGTAGTCGCGCTTTTAATTTTCGTGCGACAGTTGCGCCGATTAGCGCAGTGAATGAGCGAGCGCTCGCGTTCAAGGTTAAAGTTGTCACTTGTCAACGCTGTCAAAATTGATTTCTGTCTTCGTTGTCGCTGCTTGTAGCCGCGTTTGGCGTCGGCTTTGCTTACTCTGGCTTGAATGTGTAAATTCTTGGCCCAGTCGTTTTTGGCGGTTGGTGGACTTGATCAAAATTGTGTTTGCTTGACACTTAAACTGTCACTGTCATATAACAAATTGCACCCACACACAAACACACTGCTCGGCTGAAATGTGCAATTTAATTTTACACTCAATCCATATTGGTTAAGGTGGCTTTTGTTGCTTTTGTGCTTGTTGGCAGCATTAATCTTCGCGTTGCCGGACGAATGGTTGGAAATTTGTGGTTTTGTTTTAATTACAAAACTTGACGTCCGCTCTGTCTGCATCTAAACGCCAAACCAAATAACAAAGCAGTTAAAAATTTTGCCAAGACAAATCAGGCCCGTGCGCAGAATTCGTTTATGGGGGGGGTTTTGACATATGTCTATCATGTTAGGTTATGAAGTTAATAAAAAATAATAAGAAATTTTTCTTATAAATGAAGACATTTTATTGTGTCTTGACTTGATATTCGGTTATTATATAGGGTTTTCCAACAAGAGGTGTTATTTTGGTATTCAAAGAAAAATGCAATTTTTTGAGATAAATGATCGGATGTTTATTTAATAATAAAGAAGAAGGTATGCCGTTAATAATCAAAAACAACATCAGCCAAATGGCCACCACGACCACGCTTACAGGACCATATACTTTTCATGAAATTTTCCATAACCAAATCGCAAAGTGGCTGCCCTATGTCCTCGATAGCCTCACGAATTCTATCTTTGAGGTCTTGAATCGACGCTGGGCTGTTGGCGTACACCTTATCTTTCACGTGGCCCCAAAGGAAGAAGTCGCAATGTGTTAAATCACAAGATCTCGGTGGCCAATTGTGATCACCTCTTCCAGAGATAACACGGTCCGGAAACTTTTCCCGTAAAAGAGCAATGGTTTCGTTGCTCGTGTGGCACGTAGCGCCGTCTTGTTGAAAGTAAACGTTGTCCAGATCAATACCATCCAACTCCGACCATAAAAAATCATTAATCATCTCTCGATAGCGCAATCCATTCACCGTAACTGTTGATCCAACCTCATTTTCGAAAAAGTAAGTCCAATGACCCCGCCGGACCATAAACCGCACCAAACAGTCACACGTTGAGGATGGAGAGGCTTCTCAACAATAACTCTTGGGTTTTCCGAGCCCCAGATGCGACAATTTTGCTTGTTGACGTAGCCACCGAGGTGGAAATGGGCCTCATCAGTCAAGATGATTTTTCGATGGAATTCCGGATCATTTTCATGCATTTCAAGGACCCAATCAGCAAAGACACGACGTTCTTGATGATCGGTCGGCTTGAGTTCTTGTGTTAACTGAAATTTATAAGCCTTAAGACCTAAGTCTTTATGCAAAATACGGTGTAATGACATTTTTGGAATGCTCAATTCCAAAGAACGACGAGGAATCGACAAACCTGGGTTTTCTTCAACACTTTGGGCTACAGCAGCAATATTTTCAGTTGTTCTTGAGCGACGTGCACGGGTTTTATTCTTCACATCACTAACTTGTCCCAGCAGCTCGAATTTTTCCACCAATTTCTGTATTGCGGTCCGACAAGGTGCTTCACGACGACCCAAAAATGCTTTAGTTTTGCGAACTGTGACTGCAAGATTTTCACCATTTTTGTAGTGAATTTTAATAATTTCAATGCGTTGTTGAAGCGTGTCTCGTTCCATTTTTAGTAATGGCGTAGTTTCTACTTGTCAAGTGTCAAAGAATAAAAGCTTCAAAAGTGACAGCTACCGAAATACCGGGGGATTCAAAATAACACCTCTTGTTGGAAAACCCTATATAATAAATTAACTCTGCGCGGTGTAGAAAAAAACTTCTCCAAAACTCTTTGCGGATCGACCTCGACATCGCGATGTATATTGAGCGGGGCTAATCCGTTCAGCCGATCTTCAGACATTGTTGACCTGAGGTAAGTCTTGAGGCGACGCAATGTTGAAAAGGAGCGTTCATTCGTCGCTGTCGTTACAGGCAGAACTGCCAAAATGCGAAGCATTTGATGAACATTTGGAAACGCATCTCCATTGCACACATCGAGTGCTTCAAGCGAATTTTTAACGTTCTTTCCGGCGATGCGTTGACGCCAAAGTTTGACTTCGTCTACCCAGATGTCACGGGAATCATCCCGCAAAATTGAAGAGTATGGTTCAAACAATTGAGCGCAGGATTCTTCTTGAGCTCAGATGCGCCTTCTATACATTTCATATTCTTTGGTTGTATCGATACTATCGATGGTTGCATTCACAATGTAAAAAAGGCGGGAAAATTAAAAAAAAACGTGCACAAGATCGAGAAAGTTGAGAATGTCGAAACAAAAATTGACCACAAAATATTTATTATCAAGTCGGTTTGACTTTCGTAGAATAAGGACTATTGCTAGTGGAAAATTATGTGGAAAAATTCTCGATGGGGGGGGTTAGAACCCCCAAAACCCCCCCCTGCGCACGGGCCTGAGACAAATCGAAATTTGTGCTGTGTCGGACCGAATAGTTGAAAAGTAAATACAAACTATGCACAGTGGTTTTAATGAGATAGATGAGTACTAAAAAATAATAATAACAAAACTTTAGACAAAATATTTAATTATAATTTTATTGAGATCAGAAACAAAATACACTTTACATGCAAAGCTCCTGCAATGGGCCGTGCATCGTACATCAGCTCCCTTCAGGGGCGGATTCAGAAAAATATTTTGGGGGGGTTTCAAGAAGTAATTTTTGAATATTCTTAAAATTTCAAAGATGCCTTTTAATTTTAATGTAGTTCAATGTCGACCCTAATATTTCGGGGGTTCCAACCCCCAACCCACCCCCCCCCCCTGAATTCGCCATTGATTCGCTTCGTAGAATACACAAAGAAATGTGGAAATCGACAACCATTACTGAATCTTAGCACTAACTCCGGACTCAAATCTGCTCTACTCATGTCTTCCTCAGTTCGTCAAACAACGCCACGAAGAAATTTAAATGACTTGATCCTTCTAAAGAAGAAACTATTTTTCTGTTTGTCATAGTGCATCGTCTTCTGTGACAAACAATTTTTACTGAGGGCGGATGATAAACCTCCCCTAACAATATAACCGATTTAGCAAAACTCGAGGAAGTTTGTGTTCTAGGCCAGGTCCATGTCGAACTCCATTCAATTGTCACTTCTATGACATAGAGAGCCCGATGTCTTCCCAGTGTTGCCAGATACCTGAATTGACTTTTTCCTAAATCTTAAAAATACTATATACAGAAATTTCCTCCTAAAAGTTAAAAAAATCTCCTAAAATTTTTTTATAATTTGTGTAATTTTTAAGGAACTAAAATTCTCATAAAAAAATAAAAACTTATAACCTTAAAATAAATAATAATAAATAAAAAAATACTGAAATTTCCTCCTAAGAGTTAAAAAAATCTCCTACAATTTCTTTATTTGCGTAATTTTAAAGGAATTAAACTTCTTATAAAAATTAACCATTTATATATATAATTTTTTGTAATGCAGCCTTTTTTATTCATCTTTGGCTTAACAACAAAAAGTTAACAAAAACAAAACATATAACATATAATGAATTAAATAAAAAGTGCCATTGTTGGCGGGATTTCATTGTGACAGCAATAAGTGAGAACGAGATAGAACGAGCTTACATTTTGTAAGCTTAAACATTTTTAACACAATAGGGTGCTTTGACTATTAAAATAGTTGCCAAAATATGTTTTGTTGCCAGTGTTCCCAACACATTATACTTCGTTATCCAAAAATCTTCCAAAAATCCACTAAGGATACGAAAAATCCCCCAACATACAATATAAATCTCCTAAACTTTCTCCTAAGCAATTCTTCCTACTAAAAATTCTCCTGAAAGGCCAAATCTAGGAGGAAATCTCCTGATCTGGCAACACTGTGTCTTCCACACAACTAACGTCTTCTGTCCTTGTAGATCTTAAACTGACACCTTTTACCTAAGAAAAGTCATAACTCTTCCAACCAAGTCTTCAACGATTAAACGATTTCTCTAACTTGAGGAGAAAATACTTCACGATACTTACACATGTTTAAAAGTATACAACAGTCCTAAGAAACTCTGAGTCTGCGCTACCCGCCACATTTGGTCATCTACAGTTTATATAGTTTAAACTTTTGCCAGATATTGATTAAAAATTTCCCACTGTACACAGTTGACCATGACTTATGAGCTGTCCATCTAAACGACAGACAGCTAAACAACGAACATCTCCCGGCAGTGAACAGAGCAAGAGAGAGAGCGAGGCAGAGCTGCAAGAAACCACGAGTCAAGCAATTGTTGTAAATTTTCGGTATAATGTGTCTTTACGAAAAGTGCGGTTAGTCGAGCAGAATTCCCACAGAAATAGGTAAGCTACAAGACGAGACAAAAAGCAGCTAGCTGAAAGGAACCGACACAAGGACCTGTACGCTATGACACCCCTGGGAGCGGTAACCAATCATACCGCAAAAAATGCTGCAAGACGAAAGCACATTCCGAATGTATTTAGATGACCACCAATGTGAATATAAACATTTGGGGGGTTTGGTGGTATGACATCACATACATATGTAGGTGTGTATGTAGGTATGAGTCTGAAAGTATGTGTGTTAGTGTAATATACGAAGGAGTAGCCAATTCGCTGCGGTTGCTAGGCGGAAGTGGCAAGTCAGACAAGTCAGAATCAGAATCAGAGCATGCTGAGGGCTGCTGAGCTTTTGTTGGGACACTAAGTATATACCATATGTGTGTGTGTATGTGTATGTATGGGTGTGTGGAAAAATCAGCAAAGTGACGCGCTGCTGCTATGAAGACGGCGGCATGTAGAGTCGTGTGTGGCATTGTGGCACACCACAAGTGGAAATTGCACAAGTTTGCCTGCGAAAAAAAAACGCATACAGAAATATTTTCCTAAGCAGCATAATCTCGTGAATAATCTATGAAGTGGCTTTCGGTTGGCAACAAAACTCAAAGCCAACACACTTGCAAGCAATTTGTGGCGGCCACATTTGGCGAAGGACATTTGTGGCATGCAAACAATTTCTTTCTACAAGTGGCTGCAGAAGCAGTCACAATGCGAATCTTTGGCATAATTAAATTTTCATAATAAACAAGACGAAATTAAGTTGGCATGTGCCGACGTTTGCGGCCAAACTTTATTTGCTACCCTCCGGGCAGTCAGTCTGCTGCTCTACACATGACACACACACACACTTTCTCTCTATCTCTCTCGCCAAAACTGCGTGACATTTGTTATTGTCAACTTTAGACGCCGACCAAGTCACGTTTGCGCCTTGTCATGTCTCATGTTCTCCCTGCCGCAACTTAGTGCGGCTGACTGAAATAAATTGGCCAGACTCTTGACTTGATTTGGTGGAAGCAAGTGGACGCTGGTGAGGGGGCTGTGGCAGTTGCAGCGCATATTTTCACTTGTCATTAACCTTGTTATTAAAACACTTTTATTTTGGAGCAACACAACTGGTGTCCGCATTGCTTGCAGGACATGTACAAATTTCTTACGTGCTTGTCATTATTTTTCGGCTCCATTCCCCCGGCATCATGTGGCTCTTACAGCCACTTGGCGTGTTGTTGCACTTGCTGTCCATTCCTGCGGCTATTGTTGTTGATATTTCCTTGGTTGTATTCTTTGCGCATAAACAGGACATTTGTGTTTGGTCATCAAACATGACGTTGAGCAGCAGGAATGAATGGCTTGCAATGGCTAATTTGTGGCATGATTTCGAGACATTTGCAGCAATTTGCTGTACGCAGCTGTGGTTTCAGGCCATAGAGCAAATGAACGTTATATGGGCCGTGGACTAATAAGGTGCAATAGGCGACATTGACCACTAAGTCAAGGACTGCGTTATCGAAAACGAGTCTTCTGAAAATATTTTATAATATTCCAAATTGAATGAACTTTTACTGCGGAAACTATATGAGCTCTGAAAAAGCTATAAGCTTCTACTTTGGACTAACTATCTATCGAATCATTACTCAAATTCCAGATCAAGCGAAATATAAATATTATAATATTTTTTTCTACAAATACCAAAGTAATACAAACTGGAAAATGTTGCATTTTCTCTAACCTCTAATTTCTGCTCCATTGCAACCACTTTATTTCCTTATTTCGCTCATTTCCTTTACATATTTATTTCTTTTCTCTTTCCCCCACAACTTGTATTTTACTTGTGCGTGCCTGCAACAACCGCCAAGTTGTTGATTTGTGGTTGCTGTTGATTGAGCATGAATTTGACAAATATTTTACTTTATTTTTCTTATATTTTGTTGTTGGACACGTTGCCGCCATTGGGTCTGAGCATTTTTGTGTGTGTCTGTTATTTCGTTTGACGCGTAATTCAATTTGTCATCACTTATGGCCGCAAAAAGTTGGCTTTTGCCCTATTTGAGGTTATGTGGCAATTGTTGGTTGGAGTGATGAGTAAATATTGTTGCTTAAGTAGCTGGCAAAAATTATCCTGATGCTGTTGCCAAGGGCTCTAAATGAGTTCAATGCAATTGACAAATAACACAGGGCAACAAATTTCGACTTTTGGTCGGCTTTTCTGGGTTTCGAAATGCGGATTCGAAATCAGCGCTCCCTAATTACCCTAGAACTGATGTCAAACCCAGAAAAGCCATTTTGCTGTTGATCAGTGTAATTTTTGAATTATTTTATTTGAAAGATAGCTTTATGAAGCTTCAACTTTAGGCTACAGTCTAGAGTCCGACCGATTAATCGGCATCGGCATCGGCTAGTATCGGCCAATAAAATTGGTATCGGCATCGGCTAGTATCGGCATCGGCAAGAAAAAAAAGAATCGGCATCGGTATCGGCCTTTTTTGGCCGATGGCATATCGGCCTATTTTCCTGCTTTCATTTTTTTGTTTTCATTTTTTGTACCAACGGGTTCTTATACCCCTTTTCCGTAATGTATTTTTAGATACTGTTTAATATAAATGTTTCCTAGAAATGTTTTTTATAAAAACAAGGTAGTCTTAAGAACACAGATTTTTTCGAAATGTCTATGCATTTTGTCTATTAATGTGCATATCAGAAGAAAGGGCATTTAATTTTACAATCTTATCCTTCGTTTTTAATTGGAAGAATTTTTTTTAAACAGGCCTTTTATTTTTTCCAAATTTATTTTCTGACTTCTTCCCACTGCATCTGTACAACGGGTCGCAATTTGAGAGTACAAATTTTAATATAAAAATCGTAATTTTAATTTGAAGGAAAAACTGAATTTGTATGCAATATTTACGTCACTATTTTTGTTTCTCTCTCAGTGGATAAATGAGATACGTATATTATTTTTTTTAATACATGTTAATGTATTAGAATTCTGAATTATCTTGTAATTTTATTTAGTTTTTAATTATTTCTTTTCTCGTTTTTTTGTCATTTTGTGATGAATATTACAAACAATAGGTAATAGTTACTTTTGTTATTTTATTAACCCTCTAACGTCCAAGACCGCCTACAGGCGGGCAATAGCAAAACTAAAAAAAACAATAGAATTAAGCACCGTTATGTTCCAATTTGTATCAAACATGTTTAAAATATGTGTAATGTAGTTTAAGCTTTTGATTTGAAACCGGTACTTTCGTCCTGTGCGAAGTTATTTTCAGTTTAATTCAAAATTTCGTGTAAATCGCGCAGCGCGAAGCGAAAGTGAAAACAGTGAAATTCAAAAATTTTAAATAAATACTTTTGTTGATCAGACGGAATTAAAAAAAATATTGGTAAGTAGCAAATAATAGATATTTTCATATTGTTCCGTTAGTTTTTAAATATTAGTAATACAGTGAGGAATATACGGACCTGAGTGAAGACCGCCTGTAGGCGGGCATTCGCGGTGCGTGGATATTTCTTTCGTACTTCTACTCGTTTTATTGTGTATGCAACATTAGCAATAAAACGGATTTTCATCATTTTTCATTCAAGAAATGGAAAGTATAAGGCGCAAAATGTCTGCATTGAACGATGAAGACATGGAAAGGGTCATGAATCCCATAACTGATGAGGAACTAAGCACGGACGAAGATGGAATCAGTGATGATTATGACGATGACTCTGTTCGCGATCCAAATTACGTGCTATCATTGAGAGATGAGGCACAAATTGATGAGTATGTGGGGTAAAGAGTTCGAGCTCATTCAGCGGGTTTTGTTTCAAAAGCCATTGATTTATCGCTAAACATGAGCAACTTAAGTGAAGTCGATGGGATTGCAAAATCTGCATCGCCATCACTAGTGCAGTTAGGTGGGGCTTCACCTATTACTGGTACTGATAACCAAACATCACAAATTGCGCAGCCTGAAGCTGAAATTCGTAAGGAATTGCGAAAGACACGACAGTCGAGGCGACCACGATCACCATTAATTGAACATAATGATTCTGGACCAGAATCAATTCCAAATAATGGTGGCTTTACTGGCTTCGGTAAATGAATCTGTATTAAAAAAAAAAATAATTCGAATGTGCATTTTTAGGGTTAGCTGATTTGATACATGACAACACTGTATTCAAAAAATTTAATCATTCAAAATATTCATTTGTGCATGCAGCCTAAAAGGAATTCTTTTTTGGAATACCACATGAAATAAGCTTTTCCCTCATTTAATTCAACAAAACCAAACATTTATACTTTTTTCTCAATAAATTCCAAAAAAATTCACTGTTTGAAATCAATAAACTAAAAACAGACACACTTCGTTTTATTTTAATTTTTATCCACTAAGCAGTAATGACCGCCTAGAGGCGGGTTAACTTTAAACACACATAAAAACTTTTTCCGAAACGCAACTGAAAAATTAGTTTCAGATTCGTGTTCAGAACTCGAAAATTACCTTAAAGTGAATTTATTAATGGAAAACAAAAATTGGTCTTTAGAGGGTTAAATAGACTGTGTTTTTGATTGATTGATTGATTCGTGTTTTTTTTCTATGTAATCGGCATCGGCAAATTTTCGCCCTTTCGGCCGATTAATCGGCATCGGCCAAATCTTGCCCTTCCGGCCGATTAATCGGCCAAAAAATTTGGTATCGGCCGGGCTCTACTACAGTCGTCTCTTTCAGCCTCATGGGGAAAAAGGAAAAATACAAGATTTCCTATGCCACTGTTCTAGACTTGAACAATGATAGCTTCGTAACAGATTCTCCATACCAGATCCTCAGATCTGTCTATTGTAGAAGAAATACAGTTAGTAAATATATTCAGTTTCATTTAGAGAAAAAGTGGTTTGAAGCTTCAGACCATAGATCCTTCAAGATGATTCTCAAATGGTTCCGAGTGATAGTTCAAACTTCTTCTCTTCTTAATCTAACCCAATCAAATCTTTTATAGTTTCCCTTAAAATTTAACCGTTTGAATAGAACCTTTGGCATGTCTCTTTCCTCATGCTGCTGGGCGAATATGCTAGCCCGCATAATTTTGCACAAGACAGATTTTAATTTATTAAAATATTTACTCACATGATGTGCCCGAAATTGGTGCATGCAACCACCGCTTATCCGAACATGTGAGAAGGGTCGTCGACAGTGGGTTCTTTCGCCCACGCACCCGTCGAAATGTGGATAATGCTGATGACGCGGACAATGCGTGGTCGCCGCAACAGGACAACAGCGCCAACATAGATCCTGCTGTTGCTGTTGATGACGATGACTGCAGTGAGTTTGGGTAAATTGGCGCGCCGGTGAATTAAAGCCTCGAAAGCGCCCACTTAGACGACATTCCAGTTCAACCTCTCTCGCTCTACATATGTAGATGTGTTTGTATGTAGATATTTATTTACGTCAATGTAAATATTTATCTGCATACACATGCAGCGTTTGTGTGTTTTTGTTATGTGTGTGTATTTTAAGGCTTTTAGCGCAACTTTTGATGAATTTCGAACATTTTGTCAGTTGTGCAAAATTGCCAAGTCATCATGTCCAGACGGATGAGTTTTTATGTTTTTGCTGTTGTTGGCCTTTAACTTTCTAATGTATCCTTTTCAAATAGTCCGAAATGCTTTGCAGCATTGTGCAGACTTTGCCGCTCACTACGCGGCAGCGATGAGTTTCATGTGTGGTTGCACAGTGTACATATGCTGTATGGGTGGAGGGGGGGTTGTATTTACTTGAGCGTTGTTGTTGGTAGACATAGCGGCGCGTATTAATGCGCTGCACATTTAAAACAATTTTGAAAGGTTGTGCAAACAAATTTCCAACATTAATATTTTCATTTTGTGGCCCATTCATTTGGGTTGAAATGTGTGTTTGTGTATGTGTGTGTGATAAATGTGATAATTGAGATAAAGCGATGTAGCGACAAAAATTATACCCAAAACTATGTTCTGTGTAAAAACTGCTATGCGAATGTTCAGTCCTTCAGTCTTTATGAATGATTGAATTCATTAGAAACTTGGTTTGATTTCTTTGGGACATCACTTTTTGGCCACCACTTCACTTTTTGCCGATTGATCAGTAAGTTGTCGGTAACCTAACCTAACCCCACCTAACCCCCGTATCTCATAAATGCCACACAACTCGAATGACTTATCACATCGTCGGCGCGCGCGCACTGGCGCACTGGGTGACACAAATTTCAGCGCGCTGACAGCTCTTCGTCGTCCATCGATGCGCATTTATGGCTGATTTATGTCACTGCAGCAGCTGTCAACCGCCGGCCGGCGCAATTAATAGAGCAAATCCAGCGACTGTCAATTGCGTGTTCCAAGTGTCGCTGCAGATAAGCAGTTAAAAATAACGGGGCGGCAGAATGTGTGACATCAGAAAAGCAACACAAACAAATGCAAGCAGTCAACAGTCAAAGAAAAGAAGCAAATCCAATGAGTAGCGAAAAGAATTGAGCACACAGATGACAGTTGGCTGACAGTGACGATGCAGTGCAAATTTCCTGATAACAACCGACAGACAAACAAACAAACAAACTGACAGACACACACAGCGAGCGAAAGAAATTTTACAATCAGACTAAATGACGACGTTCTTTATTGCACTTTTCCTGCTTCTATTTAAAAAAGAATTACAAAAATAAATAAATACAAATTCAAAACGAACAATAATCGGGCAGTGTTCTCCGAGTTGGACTTTTGGGCCGCACAAGCACTGAAATTAATGTCACGAAATTATCATTGGCACCGGACAACAAAAGATCCGACATTGATAGTGCAGCGGCTGCGGCCGCGGTCTGTGGCCGTTGGCAACATGCTGTCACTGTGCCGCAAATGCACAGTGGAGCACAACAAGCGGAGAATGGAGAATGTGTTGCAACGCAGTGCAGCTGGCAATGGTGCAGGGGGCGAGTGGGCTTTGGCGACCCAGAGTTTCGTGCGATAAACAGCTTCGTGGTGGTTTTGGCATTCCACTAACGAAATCATAGTAACGAATTTCTCCTCCTTTTTAGCTCTACTTAACCCTTTCGACCTCCAAATTTTACCCTGTGTCTCGATATAACTTTTTGGTATTTAAATCATGAAACATTTGTCTAAGAACTGTGAACACGACATTTGAAGTCGCCACGACTCTTTGTTAGAGTTCTAGAGCTAGTTTACTTTTGATTTTAGCTTAAAACTGGTTAAATAAATTTTGTATTAATATTTTTTAATTACAGAAAAATTATATAATATTTATGGAAAAATACAAAATTATCACTTTTTGAATTTAATTAACCATTATTAAAGTAACAGGGTTTTGATCAAACGCGCCAAATTCGTAGACTTAAATTAGAACACAAACTTTCCCTGATATCGCTGCAAATTATTGGAAATTATTTTGAGGATAACAGTAAAATTTTTTTAATTTGCTTTGAATTCTCTTCTAAAAATAATAATTTGTTGGTGCCTACTTAAATTAAACCCATAAATCAATCGTAGCTTTTGCTATAAGATGACAAATAGGTGAAGTTGCTCTCAGGTAACTTTGGGGTCGAAAGAGTTAAGACTTCCAACTTTAGTTAAATGTTGACGCCGCCACTGTTCGACCTTCAACAACTGAACATTTTAAGTGATTTTCATGATTAAATATTGCGCTGGCGAGTAGCTGGGCAGCATTTTTCATTCAAAACAATTCATCCGCCAACCGATTTGGAGCCGCGAAGTGTACCGAATCATCAGCGGCCACAGGATTTGCGACTCTGGCAATTGCACTAAAAATGTTGCAGTTGCTGTCTTGGTAGCGCAGTTGCAAATTGAATTTCGCGCTTCGTTGCAATGCTGATGGCGGCCAACGTCAAATGACGAAAGACAATTTTCAAGACTTTTCGTTTCCTTGCACAGTTGTTGTTGCCACTGTTGACGTTGACGTTGCTGCTGCTTCTTCTTTGTTCTTTGCATTACACAAAAGCACACAAATGCGGCCATGTCTGCTGTGTGCCTTGTCTTAATCTGTAAAATCGCTGCATTACAAAGACAACAACAATAATAACAACAATAAAAGGATTTCATTGTGAGGCATTGGCTTTCGTGCGGCAACAGCACCGCTTGGGCTGCTTTGTGTGTCATCTCGGCTGCGGTTGTGTATTGTCGCGTTTTGGGTTTCAGTTTCATTTTCATTTGCAGTCGGCATTCGGTGTTCGGAAGTTTTTTGTGTTAAGGGTTTTTGCTTTTCGCAGTCGCGCAGTCGTTGTTTTCCATCGTTTTTGGTTTGTGTCGGTTTTGATCGTGGCCGCTTCATTTTTCCACAGTAGCGACTCCAAAAGCGTTGAAACAAATTACCGACGATATGATCGCCGGAACGGTGTGAGTCTGCTGTGGCGGCCGCCGCTTCAGCCGGTGGTGGTCCCCATTAACATTTTCATGTCGTTTTATTATTAGTATTGTTGTTGGTTCGAGCGCGGCTATTAGTCTGGTGTTGTACTGGCTGCAGTTTTGTTGTTGTTTTGAAATTTGAAACCCGAGCCGCGCTTACAAATTGCAAGCAGGTCTCTGCGGCGATGCGTCGCGACTGTGGGCGCTTTATTGGTGTTGAATTGGTTTTATTCAATGCAAAACATGATTGTGGCGGCGATAGTGTGCGTTCTTATTGTGAAAATAAAGTACAAATACAAAATATTTAGAGCAAAACAAGGCAGCAATCAAATTTAATACAATAACACTTTTAAAGTTTATTCAAATAATTTTCATTGGGATTTCCCCTCCCAGTCGATTCTTTCTCACAACAACGCCAACAACAGCAGCGCTTTTCACCTGCGTCATAAATCTTCCACATGCGTCGGCATTGCTCTGCGCTTGCAGGATTTTTAATAAAGTTGTTGCTTCGAGTGTTGCCAACCAGTCAGCGGCAGTGTCAGCGTTGAAGGATTTGGCAATTTCTCATCGAACCGACGCAGAGTTGAAACTTATTAAATTTACAACTAATGTTGACAATGATGCATGACAGACACGACATCACACTCCACACTTTCACTCTCATTCACTTTGACAGCTCAACACAATGCGGCACACATCACTTCGCGCCACTGCCTGCCAGCAAGCCTTGCTATCCCATCCTGCTGGCAACCCTTACCACGTCACCAGTGTGCCATGTCACCCGGCCGGAACTTCATTAGAAAACGTTTAAGCGCACAAAGCGCTCCGCAGCGGCAGCGTTTCGGGCAATTGGCGTGCTGGATTCACAGTTTTCACACCCCGCACAAATTACACGCCAGCGTCAGTTTAGTCTGTCAGCGAGCGTGTTGGTCTGTGCCAGTGCCAGGCCGACATTATTCTGCGCGGATTTATATTCCGAGCCGCCGTTGACAGTCGCTGGTGTTGTCGCCGTTTAATGCGTGCGCACTGCTGGCATTTTCCAGCGCACACTACATGCAAATTTACCCCGCCGCCCATTTCATTGACGCCGCGCCGAGGTCCTTCAAATGGCGGCGCGTTCGCATTCTGATTTTTCTTCCAGTGTGCCGGCTCGCGTGCCTTGATTGATGAATCGGCGCGGCATTTGTTTGCCAACACTTGACAAGCGCTTGATTAAAAAACTTCACTGCCCACATGGGACTGGGCGGCGAGCGCGTTGCGTGCGTCAATTGCTTGTCGCCGGTTGTCGTGGGCGTTGCGCCGTTGTTGTCGTTGCTCGGCTCCTGTGCGGGGATTTGGTTGTGTACATGCAAATTGCTTGTAATAAAATAACCCAGAAAGTGGGAGAAATAATTTCACTGGAGATTTCGGCAGATAAGAGCAGCCTGTTAGTCGCTTTCGTCCTTACGTCCTGTTGACACACAAATGTCAGATGGTTTGATAGCGCGCCATTAATTGTGACGAGTCGCAGTGGTGTCGGGTAGCAGGAGTGCTGACGTTTTGTAAACGGTTGCTTTATTAACTTATGAGTTGGCTAGAGATGTTGCTGAAGTTAGTTAAATACGAATTTTTTATTCCCTGAAGGTGGCACGAGACACAGACATAAAGTCGGAGACATTTGTGGGTGAAGAAAAGGAAAGTTACACTTACATTTTTGATATTCGCAACATCTCAAAGAAAAATAATTAAGATACGAATCTGAAGAAAGGTGCAATTTGTGACTTGACAAGAAGAGATGTTTGGATTGATTGATAGATTGGGTCCTAACAGCATACAGCAGTCGATAATAACCTCTTAACTGGCTCCTTAATGTGACCGAAAACTCAACAAAATCTTTGTCCAGTGTCTGGACATCTTAATACGAAGCAAAAAAGCTGGCAGGTAACATAGCTCAGGAGAGGTAGGGACCCAGCCATGGATTGGATCAAACATTTTAAGGGCTGATTGCATGGGCGACAGTTTGGTAACCTCAATACATTCTGATAGGTGGAGTTGGTCGATAACTTATGGTATCATTAAATTTGGAGAGATCAGGAGATTTCCTCTTTTTAAGAGAATTTTTAGGATGAAGACAGCACAAATTTTCTAACATCTCTAACATCATTAGTGGCACTGAATCCTTGAATATTGAAAGCTAAATTGTCCACTTTAATTTAATTAAATTGTATGCTTCACAGTGTATAATTTATGCAATGAATGATGAATGAATGAATTTAATTTTATTTTAATTTAATTTATATTTAATGTTATTTATTATTATTACGCGTTACTAATGTACTCTTCTTGTAGCATTTAAAAGAGCAATCTTTTATGCCAAATAAATTTAAAGTAAATAAATAAATAAATGAATTAAGTTTACAAACGTGAATTTCATACCGATCTAATTTTTTATATGTTTTGCTTGTGTTAAATTGTTGTTAAGCTGAAGCTAAATGAATATATAAATTAATTTTGATTTTTTTATAAGAAGTCGAATTCCTTAGTTAATAATGACAAAAATTGTACAAAAAAATTTAGGAGATTTTTTTTAATTTTTGAGAGGAAATTTCAGTTTTATTTTACGATTTAGGAGAAAGTCATTTCAGGTATCTGGCAACACTGGTAGTGATATGGTAGCATAGCAAAAAGAGTTTATAGTCTAAAGCGGGGAGTACCCAGATGGCTAACTGCTTTGATAGTTGTGCATATTTATTTCAAAAGACTCCTAACAAGGTGAAACCAGAGACAAATAACAATAGGTTAATTCAGGGACCGTAACAGTTATAAGTTTTATTATAAAAATCAATGTTTAAGAACTATTTTTTTACTTTTATTTAATGACTCAACAAATAACAGTTATTTTCTATTTATATTTTAAAAATCTTATAATAACAATTATTTTTTATTTTTTTGTTATTAGTCAAATAACAGTTTTTTCGATTTTTATTTTAGTTGTCCTATGATAACAATTATTTGTGACTTTTATTTAAAAAAGTCATCAATAAAAATCAGTCACTAACTTTTATTTTTTAAGTCATCAATAAAAATGATTCAGTGACTTTTGTTTTTTAAGTCATCAATAAAAATCATTCAGTGGCTTTTATTTTTGAAGTCGCAATATAATCATTTTCATTAATCACAGTACTGAATTCATTAAATATCGAAATTCATTAAATTTCTTGATCGACTCAATAAGACCTGACTGGACAATTCTGTTTTCTGGATGAATCATAACTTTTGCATGCATTAATGAAAATTACTTTTGTATTGCGACTTAAAAAGTAAAAGTAATTGAATGATTTTTATTGATGACTTTTATAAATAAAAGTCGCTGAATGACTTTTATTGTCACTGAATGACTTTTATTGATGACTTAAAAATTAAAAGTCATTGAAAGATTTTTATTGATGACTTAAAAATTAAAAGTCATTGAAAGATTTTTATTGATGACTTTTATAAATAAAAGTCACTGAATGATTTTTTATTGATGACTTAAAAAATAAAAGTCACTGACTGATTTTTATTCATGAGTCTTTAAAAAAAAGTCACCAATAATTGTTATCATAGGACAACTAAAATTAAAATTGAAAAAACCGTTATTTGTAGACTACTATGAAAAAAATCAAAAATAATTGCTATTATAAGATTTTTAAAATATAAATAAAAAATAATTCTTATTTTTTAATTTTTCCATAAAAAATACAAAAAAAGTGTATTGCCAAGTTTGATTCTCAGTGCGAAAAGAAATGTTTGGTATATTTCAGTTACTTGTATGACATTTCTTTCATAGTAATTTTTTCAAATTTTTCATAAATAACTGTTATTTCCGGTCCCTGGTTTAATTGTCTTTGGAGAAACCTTTTTGATGCAGTTACGTGTAGTTTGCGCTTAAAAGATGTGGAGGATGAAACAACAAACTTTGGCTCTAGCAACTAGAATGATGTGCATTCTGGAACAACCATTAGTCATAGAAATCTACTTCTACAGAAGGTAGAAGGAGGTCTCCTGATAATTACGATTCTACTGCACGGTGACAAGTTTCAAGATGAACGTTATGCGTTATTACATCGCTTTGTTCTTCGAACATAGTCGGACCACTTGTTTCTATACCATTCAGTCTCAGGTGTGTAGCTTTCAAAATACAATGGAGAGTAATAATACATGAAATATAACTGATTTTTTTTAAATACATTCAAAATCAAGTCCACATCTAACACAGCAGAAAAAAATCATTTACCCTGCGACCATATAAAAAAGTGATCTATTTAGTTTTCCTATAGCTATTACAGACATTTTGCAACTCTCCAGACACTGCAACATCAGAGACACAGAAACTTCCTTCTCATTATATCCATGAAAAATTGCACAATTACCGCCGCCGGCACAGGTCGCTCACACAGCGCTTTTAATAATAGAACACAACTCCAACACTTTCTCCAATTCCAATTACGATAAGTGCATAATGGCGCATTTATCATTATCGCCTCAATACACCGTTAAAATATGCGTGCCAGATTCAGCAGCGGCCCACTCACACCACCTGGCACGTTCCTTCGCTCAGCTGCAACGCCTCGAAAACCCCCTTTGGTGCCGTAATATTTTACTACTTATTGTGGGCCACAAAAAATGACATAAAATAACAAATTTTATTTTTATGCATTTTTCCTAGCGGAGCAGCAGCCAGAAAAGATTCATGGACATAGTTGGCCGCCGGCATCTTATGCAAAGAAATGGCTAGTGGTCACCAGTCGCCAGCGAGGATAATGGCTGCTGCACAACCGACAGTCCTGCGCGCCCAAATGCCCAAAGGGTTAAATGGCTTAGAAAGAGCACAACAACGAAAGCCGAAGCGGGCTTTTTTGTCACCCTTGTACGAGGCTACACCATGTCCTGGCTGGCAGACGGCTGGTGCAATTTCCAGAGGGAAATGCAGAAATGATTTGTCGCTGCTTGTGCGAACGATTACCACATTATAAGCGTAAGACGACAAGTACAGCGCCTACGAAACTTGCGCCACTTGAAGCGCAAAGTCGAGCTTAATGCACTGACGGAACGGCGCAGAGGGTGGGCGAAGTGTTGTGAGTTATGCCGCAATCTCTCACGCACACGTTTAGCATGAGTGCTTTTCCTTCTTGGTTACTTGCTTCCGCTGGTGTAATGTTGTGACATATTTTTCTTTTCCCTATTGGGCCATAAATAATGCCGACAACCGATGTAGTCGTACGGCTTATAAATGGAAATTCAATATCAATTTTCGCTACCGTTGCAACACAAAAACGGGGGCCGAGACAATTTATGCAGTTTAAGAAGGGTGGATTGTTGGCAATTATATCTATGTGCCGTATGACAAAGTTTTTCTGCATAGCAGGAGATTTTTTTCTTTAAGCTGCTAAATTGCTTAGGCATCTTCACTCCCTTCTTATGGGTTCTGTGAAGCAATTTAAAATGCTACATGACACGCAACACTTATGTTAACTTCTAACAAATTTGTGCCAGTACTACACTTGTACTATGAAGCATTGTATAGTTGTTGTCAAAGCTTGGTCGATGATATGCTGGATCAAGAGACAGAGAGCAGTGTGTTCCTGATACTGAAAATAGGAAAATTTTCTTTCGACAACTTCTACCAATGCAGCGAATACTTAAAAGTGAACTTTACAGCGTTGAATGGAAAAATCTCTGGAATTAAAAGACCTATCGAAGTACGTAAAAAACGATATGTTCCGTCAGCATATTTGAAATCCAAATCACTAAAAACACTACTCTGGTTATTTCCACTCATGTCAAATCACACAGGCTTCGGTGTATTGGGTAATCAGTTAAATTTTCAGCTTGTCTTGAAACTAGTTTTAGGGTCATTTATTTCCTGCCCTTTATTTGGAGTTTAACTGGTTTATCGTCGCCGCAGAAAACGAATGTCGTATGTTCCATTGAATTTAATAGCACATACGACTATCGTTTTCTCAGGCGACGTTATGTTTGGAAAATTTAATAACAACAAAAAACTGTTTTATCGTCGCCGCAGAAAACGAATGTCGTATGTTCCATTGAATTTAATAGCACATACGACTATCGTTTTCTCAGGCGACGTTATCTTTGGAAAATTTAATAACAAAAAAAAAGCTATATGTTCCAGTTTACTTAGTCCTTAATATTTTGTAGTAATTACTATCATGTTTTAAGCAGGAAATAAAACCCCAGGATGCTAAATGCGGTAGATTGAAAAGAGGCACTTAGAATAAATTTATCCTTTGTAAAATCACACTGAACCTATGAACAACAACCTTAGATCAATTGTCTGGAGAACTTAGAGATTCACGATATTTGGGAATCAGATAACGAGTTAAGTATTCGCATGCAACTATGCTTTAATGTTCTCATCTTGTTTCCCGCTTTAACTAGAACAGAAAGCAAAAACTGAGTACCTCTTTCAACTCAACGAAGAATCCTAAATTTCCCTTTTCCCCACCAACCGTTTAGCTTGATTACTGGGTCTAATATTTTCACCTCGTTTGTTTGCAGCAACAATTAAAATATTTTATTTGCAATCCCCAAAGTGTTGTTTTCGTTTCTGTTGACTTAAATACGAAAATTAGTGCCGGTTGAGTGTTTTGTTGACTGTCGTTTGGCACTTTCGGTTTAGTCTCCAAGGAGCAATAACTTAAACGCTGTAAACAAATTCTAATTATACTTTGCGCTACAATGTAACTGAAAGCTGGGTAGCTGAAAAGGTAGAGAGTCCAAAGTAAAGACAAATAAATATTCAGAAAATTAGAACAGAAAGGACACTTTATGCTGGATGTGTACTCAAGAAAGAGTGAAGATTAGATTAGCTGAATTCAGGATTTGCAACACTCTATGCAATGACATTGTAGAATTAAATTCTAAGAGGTTGTCAGCTATGGATCAATTTATTTTTGCATATTGTATTGAAATAGTGAAAACTTGTTAAAAAATTTTAAAAATAATGCGAAGACAATATCTTACAACGTTTATTGAAAAGCACAGAAATGTAATGAAACCACCTTTCCAAAGAGTGACAGCTTGATGTGGTCCAAAGAACCAATAAAGTCCTTCACATGTTTTCTGACATCACAAAACAGATACGTCCAATATAAAATTTCAATATTTTTTCTGTTCAATTTTATTCAAACTTAACCTATTGAAAGCTTAACGTCTCATTAGCTGACATTCGTTTTGCATAAATCAAAGCAGATTCAAATTTTTAATATTTCCTTATTTTCTATGTAAAAATTTCTTCATCAAAACTGCTTTTCTCCCCATAAAATAAGCCTTCCTTCAAAACCCAAGTGCTCCGCATATGGTTTGTCTGCCGCGCAAAAACGACACCACTCAGAAATAGCGCAATTGTGCGTGCCGCAAGCGAAAACAACGCCGCATGCGGTGGCGGTGACTTCGGTTGCCGCCGCATAAGCATCGTCGAGGCACGTTCCAACATAAAAATTCCGCTGAAAACTGCAACATTTCAATTGAAATTGTGTGACCATTTTTTGCAGCGCAATTTTGCCCCTTTATGCAGCAAGCAATGCTGCACAACCCGTATCCGATGCCACGGCTGCATTGCTCTGCTGGTGGCGGGTGGCTGGCGCACGCAAATTGCAATTAAAGAAATTTTGTGAAATTGAAAACGCAAATTCGAGTCGGGCAAAGCTATTTTGGGGCCAAAGCGAGAATAGATTTACAACTGTGTGGCATGCGCTGCGCGACAATCGAATGCCATTTCCGATCGAATTAATGGCTGCAGCGCAGTTAAATTACATATTCACAGTTTTTATGCTCGAAAATATTTCATGGTTAAGCGAAAACAATGCATAAAATGAGATATTTGAAACAAATACGCGAAACTTTGCCCCAAAAACAACTCAAAACACTGCCCCAGACTGTCTGCCTACCCATGTGAACTTTTCCAGGTTTTTTTTTGTTTTTTTGTTGTTTTTTTACCAGTCTGCCGTTATTGCCAGCCTTATGCCAGAAAATAATTTGAATGTCGACCACTTGAAGTATTTTTGGCAATGCCAAAAATAAAAGTAAAACAGCATTTCGATGCACCACAAAACATTTCGGCTGGAAAGTTTTTTCATATGTTAGCGCTCAATGGTGCTCAAAAACCAGAGCACAAAAAACGAAAACACAAAATGTTGTGCAACGACTGAGAAATGAGCAAAACATTCACAAGCCTTTCCTTTTCGAAATGTGAATCTAACCAAAGCAACGGCGCCAAATTTGAAGGGTTAAAAGGATCAGTGAAAAATGCGCCTAAAAACGTAACTTAAACGGAATCATTTGAAATATTTAAATTATGACTAATGAATTGAACCACAAGTAAGAGCGTTGTGGGTTCGAGTGCGGAAGAAATAAATAAAAGAGTGAACAAAAAAAAAACGAATAAAAAGGGATTTATTTACCTCTCAACATTAAATGACAAATCTCTGTAAGTGTCATAACTGTAGAAAGAATCGTAACCGAGTTATCCTGGCGTTATTTATATATTTAATCTATAACACCGTACGACAAAAATTAAAACAAAATTTTCACATTGGAAATAATCCATATGAGCGTCAAACTAAAGATCAAACATAGTAATACTGCGTACTCAGTTTTTCATTTCTACATCCTTTGTCCTTTTAAAAGGACTTCAAAATTTTGAAGGGGTTCAAGAATTTAAATACAATTTATTTTTATCTATTTGTGAAATAAGAATATGAAAAAGGTCCTTTGAAAATTTTAGTCCTTTATATCCTTGAAAATTTACACAGAATTTTCTTGAAAAGTAAGTATGTTAAAACCCAAAATCTCCTTGATCACGTGTCAAAATTTCATTATTCTCGCTTCGTTGATTTTGTACCTTTTTATTATTTAAAATACTGATACTCAAATAAATTAGAATATTTGTACTTCATTAGAATTGCAGCTTCCGCCTTTTTTTTTAAATAATTTTCGAATTAATAAAGTTAGAGTAATGAAATTTTGATACATGATCAGGGAGATTTGGGGTTTTAACATACTTACTTTTCAAGAAAATTCGATTTAAATTTTCAAGGATATAAAGGACTAAAATTTTCATAGGACCTTTTTCATATCCTTTTTTATCAAATAGATAAAAAATTAATTTTATTTAAATTCTTGAGCCTTTCCTCTTTCATTTGATATACATATCGCCATATTCTAACGAGGTTAAGTACTTTTTATATTTTTCCCCTTCATAATTTTTAAGTCCTTTCAAAAGGACAAAGGATGTAGAAATGAAAAACTGAGTACGCAGTATTACTATGTTTGGTCTCTAGTTGCACGCCCATATTGACCTTTTCCGGTGTGAAACATTTTTTTAATTTTTGTCGCACGATGTAACCAATCAAGATACATTTATTTACTTCTCGGCAGTAAATGTCAAATCCTGAAAGAGCCATAACTGTAAAAAAAAGTAATGAAGTTATCCTGTCATTATTTATTTATGTAAGCAACTTAACAGAAATTCAGTTGGTATCGCTACAAATCCTACCATGCCACGGTTCCTACTTACCGCTTGAAGTGAAGGGTGAACAGTGCTCTCTTTCCGAACGCGTGCAATGAACTTGACAAAATATTTAAATTTTCCCCTCAAAACCTCCACTTGTCAGTCAGTACATTTGTCTGCTATGCACCAAAAACCTGGAAAAACGAATACATCGATTACTCGACCGATTACGTCGGTCATTGACTGCACTGCACTTGCAGCGACCCGCCGCACCTCAAGTGGATCTCAATTGGTGCCTACCGCAGCTGCTGCTCCCGCTACCACTACCGGATAATGCCACTTATGTTCGGCAATGACAATTTCTTCAAATGTCAACATCCGTCAGTGCAACACTGGCAATTCACTTCAACGCATTCTACAGTTGCAACCTGCCAAAGGTGCATTGAACCTGACGCGATGTATTTTAGTATTTGTCAACATTTTATTGAACAGAGTTTTAAACAAATCACAGCATTTGTTGTAAACAAATTGCAGATTGTTTACATGCAACGAGACATTGAGAAATTTTTTACTGGCGCAACAAAAGTTGCAGGCGGCACGCTGCAGTCGTTTGCCACACGTGCTGAAAAGCATAAAACACACAGCTACAACCCGGCAGTGGCGACTAAATGTGTTTTTTTTGTTCTTGACTGCATGGGTAATGATGTCGTCGATGCGCCAATAGCGGTTTGCTGCTGGCGTTGCATGCCACACCGAGCACACTTTCCATACACCAAATTCCAAACACTAAATAAATAAACATTGGTTGCGCATGTTGCTGCCACTGCTGCCGCTGCTGTCGATGGTGGCGACGCCGCTGACGACTAAAATGATGGCAGCAACATTTCTCGTGTCGCACTAATTTGGGAAAGTAAACAAAAGGCGTCAAAGTGGCATGTTGGAATGTTTAGAAATGCTTTTCGACTGGCGGGCGAACACACGTTCGGGGTGAAGGGTAAACGGAATGTGGAATTTGTTTAGGCTAAGACCTCAAAGTGGGCGTGCTACTAATTATTAGAAGATCTTCTGTGTCTGGTGGGTTGGTGGTGAATTAATTTAAAAACTAAAGACAATTTTCAAAAAATTTCTACTTAAAAATTGCATTGAGCAATTGATCAAAGTATTGGCTCGTCTCTCAAAGAATTGCACTTGTTGCCTGTCCGCCTGCCCAAAACATTACGCTGCACTCCCATCCAGACGTTGTCGTAATCGTAAAAATCGTCATCATCAAGTTGGCTAATGGTCTGGCGTCATATAATTCAATTTTCCCCACTCAGCGGTGCGCGCACAGTCGAAGTCGCATATTTTTAGGAATCACTTTCATATGACTTCATGACTCCGCCGAAATTGTTGCTGCAACTTGCACGCCGCCACCCGTCAAGACTACAGGTTCCTGTTCACGAAAATGCTCACTTTCGAAATATGTTTGTATGTGTGTACTTTTCCCCCTTTGGCTGCAGGGCACTGTGCACTGTGTCGTCTGCCGGGCGCTGGCGACGACGAGGATCACATTGACGTGGCAGCAGCGGAGACTAATGGAAAAATTCAAATATTAAATTGATTTTATTGACAGGCAGGCGGCGAATGTTTTTGTTTGCTGACGACACGTTGACGATTCGGGTGTTAATAGGCGCAAGGCGAAAATACCTACAGAGACACATGGGCCCATGTGGCGGCACAGTGGCACAAATTGTGTTTGGTGATGATTGTCGGTAGGCTTTGGCTGTGGCTTTGTGAATTGGTTTCTTCATAATAATGCTAGAGCTTAGTTACAGCCAATGAACCACCAACGGGTTCATCCGTTCTTACTTCCTTAGTTCCCTTCCCTTTCGGGACTACTAGGATAATACGTCCCAGCAAGTTTTTAAGGCCCTTCAAAATAATTATTCAGATCTTATGACCTACGCAAAATAATTATTCGAATTATATGTCCCCGGGTAAAAGGATGATTACAGAATTTGTAAGTATGCAACATACTTTTGTAGCCCCAATTTTCATACCATGAGAACATTTCTACCAAGAATATTTTGGTTTTCAAAATTAAACTCCGTCCCGAAAGGGTTAAAATGATGTTGAAGTCATGTCACCATGGTTCACTCTTCTCTCAAAATGATGCTGGAGCTAATGGACCATGTTACCAGACCTAAGATTTGGGATCTTAATTTTTTCTTCAAAACATGAAAAATGTTGAATATCCGGATGAAGTGTGGCTAAAACAAGATGACTTTACAGTTCATAGATCGCTTGAATCCATCGTTTTACTACCAAGAAAATTCAATTGATTCAGTTGATTGAAATCAGATATTGTTTTACTTAACTTTGCGCGATTATTTCTTACTGAAGTCATTGGTGTAGAGTAGGAAAACTGAATCAATTCACCCAGTGGCATACACATGATTTCATTGGCGGGGAGGAGGGGGCTCAATGAGCTCAATTTCATTTGAAACCATATTTTGCACCAGGAAACCCCAGTGGGGGTTGCCACTTAACGAAAATTTTTTGTACCAACATTTTACCAAAAAAGTCCCAAAGTGGTAACGAAAGGACCATTCTCTGTTTTCGGCACATTGTTTTTTAACTCAAAAGCATGATGGATGAAGCAAGATGGCCCTCCAAATGTTAATCTTTGTTTGTTATTTTTTTCTTACACACTTTTGTATAAAAAAGGCTTAAATTACACAAAAGTGAAATAAAAAGGCCCACTTTTTGGTCTAAATGCAGCAACCGTGGTTCAAACCCCTAGCCCCCCCCCCCCTATATGCGCCACTGAATTCCCCAATTGTAAGATGACATTATGCAGGTGTTATAGCACAGAGCTTAATATTCATTTTTTGCAAAGGATTCTGTAGTAAAACGAATTTTGAATAAAAAGAATAATTTTGAGTTTTTTTAATTTTCAGATTCATTTTCTCCAAAATCGACAAAAGAAACCCATAACAAAATGGTTTACTTTTTTTTAGAAATTTTCTTAAATTTTTTGTATGCAAATTCCTTTAATTTGTTCCACAGTGGCCGGCAATTTTTAATAAGCACAAGAAATAAAATCAATAAATAAAATTTCATATGACTAAAATCGAGCACGTCACACACACACACCGCTCAAAGTTTAATACAAAATTTCTACTTTGCTTAACAATTCATGTCGATGTCGATCGGTTGCCGGTGCGCCCGCCCACCTTCAGACATCCTCCTCCTCCTGCGCCTGCAGACGGCCGCAAACTAATTGCAGCGCACATTTGGGCGACGCGCGTTTGCAGCATCTGCGGCTGTGGCTGTTTTAATTGCAAACATCAACACTCGGCGTATTATTTTTGGGCACACTAACAACAACTAACTAACAGAACAACAATAACAACAAGAATAGCCAATAATAAGCACAGGCGACAGCGTCAGCAATAGTCACAGCGGCAGTCACAGCACAGAAACGAAAGAAAAAAATTTCCTCAAGATGGGGACATCAATTTGAAGATTTTAACGCTGCGGTGCGGCAAAGGGGAAGGCACGTTGGTCGAACTAGGGAGGGCTGGCATGAATGAATGAGCGAATGAATGGTGCGTGCCAAAGTGATCGCATTTTGTTGTTGCTGCTTGGCACACACGCGCTTACTGGCAACGGGGGGGGAAGGGGGGTTGAGGAAGTCGTTGTGGGGACTAACGGCACATTGTTTATGCTAGAAGGTATTTGAGCAGTGACGTGGCAAAACAGGATCAACGGTTCAAATGGGCCCATGTAGTTTTGAAATTGAGTTTTTTATTAATTAATTTTTATTAATTTTAAATTTAATTAAATTAATTTTTATTAATTATTTGTAAATTTCATTGCTGTCATTATTTGTAATTATTTGCTACTTTAGAAGAAATTTGTAACTACGCCGCTGTGCTGCCTGTGTTGCCGTCAGCAAGAGTAACGAGGTGACAAATAATAACAACAACACAACGACAGTTTACACAGCACACACATGGCCCCAACGTATGGCTCCCGCCACTTCCACCTTCCGGCCCCTGTTCCGGCCCCGTTTTCTCCACTCCAACGCATTTGACTTTTCGAAAAATTGAATAATTGTTGGAACTTGTCAAGCGTGGGGAATTTGCTTTTACTGCAATTGACGCGGCATGATGTTATACTTGTTGTCGTTGTTGTTGTTGTTGTTGTGGCATTGTCAAGTCATTTGTTTACATGCGCATTTACAATGTGCGGTGGCAGACATGTGAACGTGGCGCGCTCACCGTTTCTCAAATCGTTGACGATCAACGGGGAAATGCACGCGCTGACGTTGACGATCAGCAACGACAACAGCAAAAGCAACACCAACAACAACAATAGTAACAACAGCCATAACGAAAACATAAACAAGGAAATTTACGACAAATAAGCGTGTTGCTGTTGCAGTTTCGGTTGCATGATTGAATGCAATTTTCTTGGGGGTGGTGACGGCCGTCGGCGGCTGCCGCGTGCGACACTGCACACAAATTTGTCTTTTCGTCAAAATTTTTATTGAAGCCATAAATTTGGCTGGCGTGGCTGTCTACGATTTGTTGGGTCGCTGCAGTCGCTGTTGTTGTTGTTATTGTTGCTGATCATCATCAGCGTAGCATTCAGTCACAGTGGCCAGATGTGGCGGCCGAACCGGGTGACTTTTGGGGCCGTTTGACTTAATGCGCGCGCATTAAAACGCATTTCGTTTTGATTAGCTTTGAAGTTTAATGGCTATGGCTGATGTTGTTTTTGTTGTTGTTGCAGCAAACTGCACACCGTTAATCGTTTGTTTATGAACTACAGCGAATTAAGAGTCGAACGCCATAAATCATGGCGACATTTGCTTTGTGCGGTTTTCGACCGCTGGGTGGTCTCGTCATGGGGAGGCGGCAGCTCTGGAATTTTTCTATATAATGGAAAAATGTAAACTATTCGATTGATTTGTGTGCGCAACAATTGATGTGGTGCAGCAGTGGTGGCACGTTCCAAAAAGAACTCGACAAATTTCTTGACATTAAGAAAGAAGAAGAAGCATTTGCTTAGTGTATTACCGTGCGACAGCATTTTTCACACCAAAAAAAAGCCATATGGGCGTGAAACTAGAGACCAAATATAGTAATACTGCGTACATAGTTTTTCATTTCTACATCCTTTGTCCTTTTAAAAGGACTTCAAAATTTTGAAGGGGATAAAAAATAAAAAAATATAAAAAATACTCAACCTCGTCATATTCTAGGCGATATGTATATCAACTGAAAGAGAAAAGGCTCAAGAATTTAAATAAAATTGTTTTTTATCTATTTGTAAAAAAAGGATATGAAAAAGGTCCTTTGCAAATTTTAATCCCATATATCCTTGAAAATTTACATCGAATTTTCTTGAAAAGAAATATGTTAAATATGTTAAATCCCCAAATCTCCCTGATCACGTGTCAAAATTTCATTACTCTAACTTTATTAGTTCGAAAGTTATTAAAAAAAGGCGGAAGCTGCAATTCTAATGAAGTACAAAAATTCTAATTTATTTGAGTATCAATATTTTAAATAATAAAAAGATACAAAATCAATCAATCCTTTTAAAAGGACAAAGGATGTAGAAATAAAAAACTGAGTACGCAGTATTACTATGTTTGGTCTCTAGTTTCACGCCCATATGGAGTTTTTCCAGTGTGAAAAATTTTTTTTATTTTTGTCGCACGGTGTTATAAGTTCAAATTGTTATTGCCATCAATCAAAATTATTCACCTGTATTGAACATGACCTACAACACTTGTTGCAATTGTGTTCAATATTTATAAGAATTTTTGTATTAAAATTTTTTATTAATAAGTATAATCCGCTACAAATAGAAATGTCAACCGCTTTGACAACTCACTTTGACACTTCATTGGCGCTGGGAAATCTAAAAATAATTAAATCCGTTTTGACTGACAGCATGTGCCCCACTCGCTTTCGCACCATCTCGCTCCAACTTACACTGTCATTGTGCGCTCTCGCGCGCCGCACTGTCACCGGCCAACCAGTTCTCTAGCATTGACATTAAATAAAAACCTGTAAACGACAACTGTCCGCACACAACCGCACTCACAGTCGCAGAGGTCGTGCATACTAATTATCCGCTTACGCTTGTACCAACAATTTTCCAGTGGTCTTGAAATCGTTATTAACGCCGAAGCGCATTTTCGGGTTAATGCAGGTGAACTGCAACCAGCGCGTAATCACCGCAACAGTTGCGAAAATCTCACGCATGTGGCCAAGACAAGTTAACAACAACAACATTATCAGCCAGAAAATAGCAAATTCAATGCCAATGCCAACATCATAATCGCCAAAGCCAAATCATCGCCACGGCAGCGGCCAGAACGTTTGCCGCAGCAACAACAACAACCACCATAATTCAATAATGGTTTTACGGTGCAAGATGCGCGCACCGCAACACTGCAATCAGCAGTCGCCGCAGCAGTTGCTGTTGTCCTTCCCACCGCTGCCACACATCATATGCGCTGCCACATTTGCCACCGTCGCTGACGCGCCGCTGCATTTTGGCAGTTGCCGATCACTTACCGCTTTTGCGCCAGCTCCAGCTCCAGCTCACTCCGCGGCCGTTTGCCTGTTGCTGCTGTAATGGAACCCGCTGCCAGCGCGTGATCTTCGGTCACGTTTTGGGGTGTGATCGATGCTATTTTATTGGTGGAATTTATAGTAGTGGGCCTCCATGTGGCAAGTTGCGCCGCGGCCACGTTCTGCTTTTTGTTGGCACCACCATGAATGATGCTGCGCAAGAATGATGCTTTATGTTATGAGCCAGTGATGTAAACACTTTGCTTGTCATGCGCACGCACACGCGCACACCAACACACGCGCACACTGCAGTGCAGTTGGCCCAGTATGGAATGCCGGCGGTTAGCGCGGGAACTGTTGCTGCTGCGCAACCGAGATTAGGCACAGCGCTTCCTACTAAACGTATTATTAGTGTCGGCCAGCATGTGCACTTATTTAGAAGCCGCGCTTGCATTGACTGTGCGTATGCGGCGTACGCGCTGCCATTATTTGGCACTTGATTACATGCCATAAACTGTGCTTGCACTCGCTCTGACTGCTCACGGCTCAACTCGCCAGATGACAGTGTTGGCGTTTTGTGGCTGCGCAACGATCATCCAGCTATGAAGATGTTCTCCTTGAACAGTGAATTGCATTCCAGTTAGCCAAACTAAATATGAATGTGCAGCGCTGTGTCGGTTAACAGATACGCACAGTGATAGAATGAGACTTTTTCAGCGAAGCTATGCAAACGTTTACAATGTAAACAATATATTTCGATGGTATGAAAAATGTCTTTGATATCGGGAAATTACGAAAACTGCGCACCCTTAGCTTCTTCATTCTAACAAGGCTCGGACTTAAGAGATAAAATCTATGTAAAAAGTTTTGGAAAATTGTTATCACAAGTATTAATAGAAATATAGAATCTATTACATTTAATGATTTTTTTAAATTTAGGTTTATATACAGTGGTGTCTGGATATAGTGAACTAATTATTGCAAGACCTGTTCACTGTATTGAGGTTGTTCACTATATCAAGGCTAACATTTTTTTGAAAATTGTTTTCTATATTTAGAGGCTCGATGTCAAAATTTGGGTGTTCACTATATCGAGGTGTTCACTATATAGGGGATTCACTATACCCAGACACGACTGTACTTACATGGCTTAATTTAGCTCCTGGACTTTGCAAAACTGTGCGATTAAGCTTTTAGGAGACAGTAGGGTATCCAGCTCTATTGACTCCTTAAAACATCATCGAAACGTGGCACGTGTGGCCTTATTTTATCGGTAATTGCTATTTCGGTAGTTGCTGAAGAGATGAGCAGTCTGATGTCATCAATTCGGGTATTCTTCCGGGCGCCCATGCCTTCTACGTTGAAACGATGTTCTAGCACGTGGAACTCTAAACCCTATCTCCTAACCTATACATTCCTCCTGAACCAATGCAATTGCTCGCATTAATAGGGGGTCATTTCAGGGGCGGATTCAGAAAAATATTTCGGGGGGGTTTCAAAAAGTAATTCTTTAATATTTATAAAATGCCAAAAATGCATTTTAATTTGTATGTAGTTTTAAACTCTATCCTAATATTTCGGGGGCTTCAACCCCCATAACCCTCCCCCTTGAATCCGCCACTGGGTCATCTCCTGCGCGTTTGCTCAAATTAAAAATAAATAAAGACGATAGTTTGTTATTTAGATACGTCATGTGTCAGACAGACGTCAGACAATGTTCTTAAGTGCCTCAACCTATTGAAGGTAGGAAGACGGAATGAGCTGCTTCGGCCCGGTTTGGCATGAAAACACATATAGGTCACATTGACCCGTTGTTATATTTCAGAACTTAGTTCTACTTAAAACTTCAACCAATCAGAACTTCTTATGAGGCAAATAAGACCAATGATGTAGCCTTTTAAAATGTTGATGAGGCTCTCTGGATAGGTAAGGTTAGGTTATAGTGGCTGCCTCTGTAAGAGACACACTCGGAGGCCTATTATGATACCACATATTTCGCCCGTTTTTTTAAATGTGTATGAAACACTGTTTTTCCCATCATATGTTACAGCACACATTTCAAGCGGATGGGGAAAGGAGGGAGGGGATCTACAGTTTAACGCCGAATCCGAACGGCGATTGGCAGTTTTTTCGTTCATACTTGGAGGTTTTGCCATTGCCTGCCAAGAGCGCACTTGTGCGATTCTTGTAAGTCTCATCTGCTTCATGTGGATAGCGATAGAAGTAGACGAGTTTTTCACCAGCCCGAGCCAGGAATCGAACCTGGGGCCTTTAGTATGAGAGGTCAGCCGCTAGTCTATCTCTGAGTAAGAGAGACCCATGTGTTTCGTGGGTATCAGCTACTAACATTGTGGTACTCTAAATACATCAGTAAAGGGCTGAAGTCTGCAATCTAATCTGAATCTATTTTTTAATACTTCTTTCTTAAATACAGAGTGTACTGTACTGTCTCTTATCGGCATTTGTACTGCTTTTCAATGACATTAAATATTTCTTTAAAATACACTCTGTGAACTTGAACTTGAAGCTGTAATCTGAAGACCCTGTCTTGCGCATCAAATCTCTCATTCAGTACAAATCTAGCAAACAACAAAAGTTTTCTTTAATTATTGCTCGGAAAATTTAAAAAGTACTACTTCATCCATTACACAATCCAACTAAGCCAAACATACAATCGAGTGAATGGTCGGAACGCCCCTTTAAGAGACTTTTCCTGCTTTATTATAATCAAAATCATGTTATCCATTTAACGACATTGGCACGCATGCCTGCAACACCACTAGCATTGAAGACGACAACAAGAGCAGCAACAGCAACCGTAGCCGGTGCGACACACCAGCGCACAGAACGACACAAGGCAAGCGAATGCAACGCAGTCGCCGTCGCTGGCGCAATCAATGACAACATTGTCCCATCAGCGCCAGATCGTTATCAGCGCAAAATTGCCACTAAACGTCACTTCTTTTAAGATCAAAGTGCTGTAAGCGCGCACAGTGCAAAATGCGACTCTGCGCGCATGCGCACGATTTTCAATTAAATGCAGATGCGCCGCTGCGGCTGCAACCAGAGCCAGAGACGGCAACAAGACGGCATTGTTTGCACGATGCGCTGGACCACACCGTGCAACACGCATCGCACAACAATGACGCTGTTGTTGCGACTGTTGCGGCCGTTGCGTGGCTGCCAAAAGATTTATGCTATCACGGGTGACAACAAATTAATTCAGCATCCACCGCCGCCCGGCTACTTTATGTGGTGCGGTGCGGTGCGGTGCGGTGCGGTTGGTGTCAGTGCCACCGAAGCCGCAACGCGTTGCCATCCGTTGGCCACAAGTGATCTTCTTGGGAAATCGGCTGCTGCGCTCATTGTTGTGCTCATTGTTGCACTTATTGTTGTGTGTTGTGCTGTGCTGCTGTTGTTGCTGGCGCTGTTATCTTAATATTGTCATTGTCACAAATTTGCAGTGAGCGCACAGGCGCGCACACCGCCACCGACGGCCACACTAATGGATTACATGACTTTCGCATTATCGCTTTGTTTCAGCGAGCGCGATCAAGTGCAATCAGTTGCAAACAAAAGTCGCGACCGCAGCAACAACGACAGCGACGGCTTATCGCACACAATCCGCTGCAACACAACTGAAATCCTTTACTTTTTGTTTTGTGTAACTTTTTCAGTTGCAACTGGTCAGTTACACAGGCGACGAAGTGCGCCCAACAGCTGCAACAACAATTACAAAAACAACTGACAACAATCACAACATAACAACAACATTTAGGGTTGCACAAATCTCAAATTTGTATTCTCTAAGAAGTCGAAAAAGCAGAGAAGTTCCGGGCAATTCTTGTAGCAGAATTGCGAGCATGTTACGGTCAGCAGGCGAAGAGACTAATTTAGTAGGAGCCAAGTTCCGCAAAAGCCTTGCTTGGTCCTCTGACCACTTCCAGAATACTCTGGTTCTGTCGATATAGACTAAAGATATAGACTAAGATATAGACAGATCAAATCTGTCAGATATCATTATTCCTCCGTGGGTCCTAAGACACGTAATAATTGCAGACAATGCGATTCTAGGGCTATGATGCACTTTAAAACTGACTTGATTTGCCCTGAACCAAATCTACCGTTACCTTCTGCAGTCATCAAGGTCACAACGTGTATTTTAATAATATTTTTTTTCACTGTCCTCGACAAATATTCGAAACTTTGATCTCTCTATTTAGTTTCCAACTTTAGTAACTGGTTTATTCTTTCTAGTAAGCATCGATCGATTCCTAATAATTTCGAGACCATCCACAGTGATTCGACTCCATACAACCGCGGGACAAAATTAGAAGGAGTGGTTCGTTCTTCATAAAATTTGGTGTACTAGTTAATCATGGTCTGCTGAATTGAAATCTCCATTTTGTTTTTCTTAAACTTTTGTAGTTTGGCAAAGCCTGAGACTTAAATATGCAATTTTCGTCAATTTTGGTGAGCTATAGCAACGAGTTTGTTGGCTAGATTTTTCAGATTTTACATTTAATCGGTAACGTCAACATTGATAACTGTAAAAAGTAACAGAAATTGTCTTAGGACTCTTTAGTTTTGCAATAAAAATGATAATAATAGATGTATATTTTGCATTTGTGCAGTTTTTTTAGGGATGAATAAAATAAATGTTGTCGAAAAATAAGTGTTTAGACCACTTTTCAAATTGAATTATTTTCTGAGATCGGAAGATATCGGAGCATGTAATTACATTATCCGACAAAGAAAGAATGCTTCTTAAAATAAAAAAGAAATCCAGGAACATACTTTCACATACTTTTTAGATATTTTCCTCTAAGTTGTGGCAATTTTCAGATTTTTAATTTAGAAAAATATTTTTAATTGAAAGTGCTGTAAAAGCGTCAGCTTTACAACTTTTGAGAAAACATTAAAAGCGAAAATGCCCACATCATTTCTTAATCTATATTGAAAGTTTTAGCAACTTCTTGGTAACAATGTATTTTTACAATTTTGTTTACTCACTAGACTAAAAAACAGAAAAGTGTTCACATTTTTTTGTGAAAAAAGTTTCAACTTTGAGCCGCTTTTGCACACACACTAATTATTTTTTTGCAGAGATTTTTTGGGGTTTTCTTAGTTGGAGTTTTACCTTTCAAATGACATCAAAATCGTTAAATTCTGATACTATACATTTTTTGAATTTAGTCTATGAAACGAATCACTGTGCCATCTAATAAAAATCAAGATGCGTATTGACATCTCATAAAAATTCAAAAACTTTTCCTTAAGTATCTAAAATTCTCGGGATTTTTTCAAGCCAGCACTCACCCCAAAAACCATTCGCAGGCGCGTAACCCTATTCCTGTTCCATTGCTGGCCGAAATCAATTTACAATCTGGCAGTGCGATCATTACGCGCTCGCATTGGCAGCGCTTCTTGACTTGCACTCGGTGCGACCGTTTGTTGAGTTAGGTTATGTTGGTCGCTTGCAGTGCGCCATTCACTCTGAGGTTGAGGCTGCTTGCGGCAAATTGTTGCGAGTGCCTTAAGTTCCTTTGCTTGCTTTTACTTTAGTTACTGTTAGTGTGCTCAGATAAATTTCTTGATAAGTTCGAATGCCGAACATGAGCTGCAAAAATTTCGAATGCGATTTCGATAGCAAAATCAGAGTTGATTTCGTGGCACTACGCAGCGCTAGTTGGCGTGTTGGGGTGTTGCGCATTGCTCTGCTTCTGAGAAGCGTATGTGAACTTCTCGGCGCTGCAAACAAGTTGAGACGCATTTCGGCCACCACTTCCCAGAAAGCCATAAAGTCCTTTCACTCAACGATCAGGCGACCCGCCTAACTGCACAGCAATTACCAGGACGCTACAAATTGAGCCGTTGTTGTCCACTTGCCGGCCGACGACGACGCCGCCGCCTTTGATCTTCGACCGTTTGCGCGCACTAAAAGCAAATTGACCCAGAACGCGGCACAAACTGGCCGCCAGCATTTTTGACGTGTCTCAGCGGTCAAAAGAGGTAAATTTGAGAAATCACGCAACTAACATGCATAACGACACTTTTACGACATCAAAGCGACGATCAAACGAAAACATGCCCACATGCAATGCGCCAACTGGCCGGCCGGCTGCCTGACTGGCGGCAGTTGAAAGCCGCACAAGGCCGCAGCGGCTAATCGAGAATGCACTCGGCGCACTGCGGTGCAGCAGCGCGCGATCCTCGCTCAATCATTAGAAGTGTCATAAAACGAAGAGGATAAATAATAAAAACCCTTAAAAAGCCTTTAAAAACGCCGATAACGTAAACATCAAACAGGCTACTACAATGCAACCGATGCGACTCGCCTGTGCCCCGTCGGGCCGAGTGCAGTGAGCGCCTCGATTGCTCCAAATGGAAACTTAACTCGTTTTTCACAAGACGCAATGTGGTTATTGTCGGGTTGTTGTTGTTGTCTTTTTATTAGACTGTCGCGCAACTAGCTGCCGACTGCGGTACCCGGCCACATTGGGCGACATGTTGTGCAAACATGCTACCGTATTTTTGCCTTTTACGATTCATGATCGGCACTGTTAGGCACATCTTGTTCTTTTTTGTTGTTGTAGTAGATGTGTGCGTTGTGCGCACATTGTTGGATCGTTGACGGAAAATGCGCACGAAAATGTACCGAAATTGCTGCTGCTCGAAAAAAAGGATCGATTTCAAAGGAAAACATTGACAAGCGTAATTAACACATTCACGTCAACTGTACACACACAGCTAAACGCAAAAGCGAGTAGTCGCGTCTTGTTGCCATAGTATGTGCTTCTTCTTGATTTTTTGAGTTTTTTTTTCTTGTTGCACGTTGACAATTAGTCCTTGCAGTGTCGGCGCAACATGCGTCTTTGTCGGCATAGAAAGCGTCAAAGAAAAATATTTTCACTGTCTTGAACAAACAACGTGTTGGTAAATCAAGCAACCAAAATGTCTGAGCAGCAACTACACCACGCAACATGTGCAAGTGCGAAAGAGATAGCAAAGTGCTAATTAGATTTTTGTTTAGGTCCTCGCGTTATCGCCATGAGCGCGATTTTCACATGTTCGACGATTGGCTGCGCTTTTTCGGCGCAACTGTTTGAAGTTGCTGCCGATAGTTGCAGCAACCGAGATAAAAAATGCTCAGTCTGTACCGCGTGACAGCAATCGAAAGACATTTCCTGCCAAATGCTGTGCGCCACTTTGAATCAGGCAAAGCCCTTCTCCCCCCATTCACACACACACATATTCATGTAACAAAAAATTCCATTGCACTTTTTGTTTACCCACCGGATGCGACAATTCCCATAATTGCTCGCTCGGCAAGCCGCTAAACATTTGCCGCTAACAAATTTATGATTTCCTACACTGCACAAATCACGCAAAATGGCCCGAGAATCGAAATGGTAATTGATGACTGGCCGGCACACCCACCAAATAATCGCTTTTCGTCTTCGTTCGCGAGCTTCCTGTGTTAAGGTCCATTGAGCACATGCAGCCTGCAGCAAGACACAAACTTACTGTACATACATACATTGCGCATTGTAGTTGGCGCTGCTCCTTTATTGCTGCTGGGCTGCTAAGTAAATCAAGTTAATGTGCGTGGAAATTTTCGTGAGTATCATCCATTGGTGGTCGCTGCCAGCATCAAAGTCACCCAAACACGCCACACCATCGCCGCCCATTAATTTGCATGTATGCAAGTTTGTTTTTCTAATTTTCGTTTATACAAATTCAAAACAACGCAACACAGCAACTAAAGCGCAGAAAACTTAAGAAATGGAAATGTTTAGCAAAATAAGTTGTTACACTTGCCACATGTGTTGCCCAGTTTGTTGTTGTTAATTGCCAATTGTTTGTTAATTTGTTTATGTTCGAAAGCTTTGGTAATTGTGTGCTCAGCGTCGAAACGAAAAGCTGAGCAATTCAAACTGAGAATGCCAACTTTCGCTTTCATTAGCGCAACAATGGCAACAAATTGTTCAGTGCGTAGGTAAAACATATTCTTAGCAAAAGATATTCGATCAGAGCTCAAGCAGTCGGTATTTCATATTCGAAGCGATGTCAATACAAGAAGGATTAGTTAAACCTTTCAACACAGATGGGATATTTTTTTTCCTTGTTCAGTCCTCTCTGGAGCATAGACACTTCTTCTACAAGGCACTTCCATTTTACACTATGCTGGGCTGTTGTTGAGATGGGATATTCTAGATTCAATATATGTACGAAATGCCATGATTGTCATTATACGATATTTAGTATACGATATTTCGCATTCTACGATATCGTTGAACAGAAAAATAAAAGTTCCTTTCAGTGTCATAATTCATATCGCGACTTTCTGTTCTGCCACAAGAGCTGTTGCAATTTACCCTGAACACCTCAAATATTTTGGTAATGATTGCTTTAGGTTTACCAGACTATAGGCAGAAAATCAGGGTCCTGGTTCTAAGCCATTTCTTCCAGAAAATATGAACAAATTTTAATCCGGGCCTTCAAAAACCCCGGACTTGACTAAAAACCCCATCAACACTTCCCAGATCTGCTTTTGTATCATTAATAACCGCGTAAATTTGATTAAAAATTCTACATACCCGCTAATATGGTTTGCTCAAGCCACAAAAATACCTTTTTATGAATTTTTTCAAACCAATTTGACTATTCACTCGCCATCCACACCGCCCATGTTGCGTACATTCAAATAACTTTGGCCCCAGCACAACACCAAACGCCCTTTTCAATGTTCGAATATCCAAACGAAAACTGCAATCAAATCGAAAAAGTGCGATCAGTGGTTCTAAACGTTTGCAGTTCAATTCATTTGACTACATTCGCTGTGCTCACATTTCTTCTATACCCTCACACCGATGTTTTTTGCATCGGTGGCATTTTACAATTTCGTTTAGCTCATTAACTTTTTAGCACATTAATACAAATTGAGCGCAAAATATCTACCCTCCCCCTCCACCAACCATTGCAAAGCAGCGCCAAAGTGCTGCAGCTTGCAGCAACGAGTTAACAACAATAACAAGCGGCAAAAGCGAGCAAAGCTGTGAAGCCAGTAGAAAAAAAACACAAAAAATAACAACAGCAAAAAGCAATCAAAGCAAACAACCAACAACCAACCAAACAACGCGCAACAAAACCGGCAACGGCCACTAGAAAAAATTGTGTGGGCGCACTGATGTATAGTGCGATGGATGGATAGCTGGACGGACGAGCGGCCACTGCAGGTGACGGGGAAGCACAAATGCAGATGCAACAAAGTGAGTGAGGAAATCACAGCAAAGCAAATCAAACTTGATGTTCGCACGCTTCAATTGATAAAGCATTGAGGAAAGTTTTTTGAAAACGAACTCAGTTTGACCGAAGTAAGAACGGCCGACGAGCGATTGAAATTATACAAATGATGTCAGAACGTGGACAGATTCCGTAGTTGCAGATTCTCTGGTATAAATGTAAATAGTATAGTGTCGTGTAGTCTAGTCTAGTCTAGTCTAGTCTAGTCTAGTCTAGTCTAGTCATAGTCTAGTTCTAGTCTAGTTCTAGTCTAGTTCTAGTCTAGTTCTAGCCTAGTTCTAGTCTAGTCTAGTCTAGTCTAGTCTAGTCTAGTCTAGTCTAGTCTAGTCTAGTCTAGTCTAGTCTAGTCTAGTCTAGTCTAGTCTAGTCTAGTCTAGTCTAGTCTAGTCTAGTCTAGTCTAGTCTAGTCTAGTTCTAGTTCTAGTTCTAGTTCTAGTTCTAGTTCTAGTTCTAGTTCTAGTTCTAGTTCTAGTTCTAGTTCTAGTTCTAGTTCTAGTTCTAGTTCTAGTTCTAGTTCTAGTTCTAGTTCTAGTTCTAGTTCTAGTTCTAGTTCTAGTTCTAGTTCTAGTTCTAGTTCTAGTTCTAGTTCTAGTTCTAGTTCTAGTTCTAGTTCTAGTTCTAGTTCTAGTTCTAGTTCTAGTTCTAGTTCTAGTTCTAGTTCTAGTTCTAGTTCTAGTTCTAGTTCTAGTCTAGTCTAGTCTAGTCTAGTCTGGTCTAGTCTAGTCTAGTCTAGACTAGTCTACTCGTATGGTGAATGTTTGAACGTAATTTTTAGTACAGTGGACGTCCAATATAACGAATCTTATGTTGTACCCCCAATTTGTTAAATCGAAAAATTCGTTAAATCGATCGAAATTTGTTTTGTTTTAAACCATCCTTAAAGAAATAAGTCTCAGATATTCAGTTTTTAAGCTTTTGCCTGTCCCTAGGTGTCTATTTGACACCAGGCGGAATTAAAAAAACCGTTGAGCGGTTTTTGGCACTCGTCTACTTGTGTTATTTAGTGTTAATCGCGCTTACAACCCAATAACAAATCGAGAAAAACACTTTTCGGGGCTTTCCCCTTTTCTTTTGTGATTTACGTGTAACATTTCTTCATGTTTTGTCAGTAAATTATATAACCGTTTGATTGGGGTCATGCTGACCCCAAAGGATAGCGAACGCAATTTTGAGCAAAGGACAGACAGAAGGTTAAACAAATATCTTGTTTTATGAAAAAGAAAGTGAAAAAGACTTCGATGCGCGATTGCTTCTTTACCGCAAGTAAACTTTTCTGTATGGCAATTTCTCTTGATTGATTATTGAAATTTTAATTTTTAAAAGAAAAAAGCTGACCGAACGCAACACAAATCCTGTGAAAATGATCAGCAATGCATACAAACAGAATTTGAAAATGTTGGTAACTTGACGTAAATTTTAAAGTTTTAACGTAACAAAAACAAAAACAATTACCGTTCCAACAAAAACGAAACCAAACATTCATTGTTATTGTAAAGAATGTGAATGCTCAAATAAAAACAATTCGAAGGGTGAAAATATTCGTTATATCGAATAGCAAATTTCACTTTTGTTCGTAATATAGAACCATCAATGGAAAAAATTTGGCCATACGTTAAATCGAAAATTCGTTAAATGGAAAGTTCGTTATACTGGACGTCCACTGTATTTTAGTTTCTCATAAGCAGACTAACACTTTTTATCTTGAAATATTTCTTTTTGTAATTCTAGTTTCTGACAAACTTCACTTCACTTCTTGAAATATTTCTTTTTGTAATTCTAGTTTCTGACAAACTTCACTTATAATATCGTAGCACCAACATTCCTAATTCTTTTTGCAAAAAATTTCTCTTCATTCCTTTCTTCTTCACTTCAAATACTTAGCAAAACGTAGTGTTTCCCAGCGTTCCCAAGCGGCCACAACGCCCTTTGGAGTTATGCACACAACGCTTAACAACACGTAGTTAAAAACCACTCAGCCATTGTCTCTAAAAAGGCGCTAATCACTACTCTTAGCTTGGCATGTGTCGTCTCTTTCGCTCGCACGCGTTCGGTGGGTTGCTGTCGCTTTGCTGCTTCATTGCTTTTACATTTCAACCGGACACTTGGCTCTATGAGACGCTTGAGTATCTTTTTGTTTAGCGCCTCCGGGCTTTTCACAGACAGCCCTACGCGCCCAACACAACTCCAGCCATTTCTTCTGTCGTTTTCGCATTCATATTTTCCTTTTGTCCACCACAACGCCAATATGTCCGCGCAGCAGAGAGACCTCAACACGAGTCAGCAGTTGCAACTAGCCGCTCATTGCGCTCATTGTTGGCGCTGCGCGGCTGCGCAGTGCAGTGCGGTGCAGCGCCGCGCAGCTCATTTACGCATGCGCGCATGCGCAAATCCCCAATAAGTGTTTTGGTCATTTACTTGTGTAATTTATCTTATGCTTATTTTAATTTTAACACCATTGCGTTTTGCTTGCTTTGCTGCAGCCGCGCAAATGCAACGGCAGCGTTAACCCCTCAGCGCAGGCTTTGGGAAAGCTAAGGAGCATTCCGGCGATGCTTAAGTAACTCGTGCTTCTTTTTTTTCTGCTTCTGCCATCTTCTTCTAGTGAAAAGCAAGTGTCAGCCGGGCGGCGCACTTGCCGCAGCGCTGCTCACTGTCCCGGTGACTGGCGTTGCGGCCAGCAGTGTCTTTGCTGCCATTGTTCGCAGACGTTGTTAATTAGTTTTTGTTGGTGCGCTGTTGTCTGCGGCCCGTTGCTGTTGTTGGGTGTTGTGTTGTCATTTGTTGTTTTTATTAACGGCCACGCAGCATATCTGTTGCCTAAGTTAACGAGTTAAGGAGGCGTGAATTGAACTTGGTTTTTGTGCGGCAGCGCGCTTTGCCCTTTTCGATGGCTGCTGGCAGAGTGCAAAAAACTTCAACTCAGTCAAAAGTTGATTATTCGAGGTATTGAAATTCGTTTCTTGCAAAAGAGAAATTCAGATTTCAAGGCACTTTGGTGATGTCGTTTTTTGGCACATCTCCAAAATTTGTTTATATTAAAAAAATATAAACTTGATTCGTTGTTATTTATAACTTAAAAATCGTACACAAAAATTGAATTAATTTAATTTTTAAAATATACTCTGAAACTCAAACATTTGTTTAATAACGAAAGTATCGCATAAAAAACTGGCCGCAAAACTTTGAAGGCCATCTGCAACGCTTTACAAGTACACAAAAAACACATCGGCACTCCAGCAACAACTCACCCATGCTGCCGCTTAACATTGTTTGCCTCTTGCTGCAACGTCAAATGCGCCAACCCTCCAACAGTCAATCATCGACTGTGGCATGCAACATACGGCAAGGTGTAAGCTCTGCTCGTTTGCACACTTTATAAATCATAAGTGCGCGCTACAAGCCACAACAAACACAACAGCAACACCAACGCCAACAACAACAACAACGAATGGCGAATGCTCATAGAAAGAGGTGCAAAGGGCCTACATGCAACAAAGAAAAAAGCAAATCAGAATTAAAATAAAGCAAGTGCCAATGGCGCTGACCATAAAGGACGCTCCGAAGCGCTCACAAGCTCAGTAACTCAAATTCAAACTGCGCCGCAACGGCCGCCTCAATGCGTCGCAGCGTCGTAATTCAGCGCATTGCAACGGCAATAAACCGATTCCAGTTTTTCGCCACTTGAGCGAGAGCGCCGCAGCAGCTGAGAGTGAAATATTAAAGTTTTCCGCAAAAGGCTTTTCGCTTTTGGCCTTTGGCAGCGGCCGCAGCCATTGAGCGGGAAATGCTTTGAGTAAATAAACCGGCAAACAGCCAACTTTATGAACAATTCTAATACTTGTTTGTGTGTGTGTGTGTGTGTGTGTGGCAACTTGCAAGCTCCATTTCCAGTTGGTGGCTGGTTCCACTTTGCGCTTTATTGCCGCATGAACGCACTAACACTGGCCGCGGGCTATGTGAACTTCTCATGACAGTTTCGCCGTACGCCCCTTCCCCACACACACACACACATATAGTGTGCTGCAAGTTGAAACGTCAAACGTTCCACTCATTAGCTAATGTCAACCTTTGTACGCAATTAACCCTTCCAGTTTGCTGTGCCATACCCTCTCGACGCCCGCAGCACTTGACCCACACAACGCGCCTGTCAGCGCTTTCAAGTAGCGCATTGCACGCTTGAGTAAATTTGCACAATAAATTGCAAATAAATGCAATTAACCAAAGTAAATATTAACCGAGCCGCAATAACCGCAACGGGCTTAATCACAATTTCCAATTTGCCTAAAACGAAAAATCTATTAAATGTCCACTCGACCCGCTAACTGCAGCTCCTGTCAGCTGCCGATGGGCCAACATCAAAGTAATCTCCTTTTTTGCTTTATACGATTTTTTTTATTCAACAGACAAGCAAAGGTAACCGAAGCAAACCAGTGGAAATAGAATTGTGAAAAAATGCAAAATCAATGAAATCAACACTCACCCGTCTTTGTTGTCAGCAACATTTTTCTGCACAGCAGTGAAGGTATTCACAATATGTGGCAACAGTGCGGTAATAGCAAAACAAAATAGATTCGAAAGCTAAAAAAGTCAACAGTAGATGTGGCATAGCTTCAAAATTAGCTGATTTCTGTACGAGAAATGCAACTCTGGATTTGGGAAGAGTGCGTTTGAAATCGACTTGTTTATATGAACAAGCCCGCAGGTTATGAAGCATTATATTATGTTTTTAAAAATAAGTTTGAGTTGGAAACAAGGGAAAGTTTCAACACCTTCTATGTCACTTCCTGGGTTTCCAGAAACGTAGACTTTGTACCGGGAACGTAGGGTTTCTGACTAACTAGTCTGGTGAACACAGCTTCATCAATTGGGCCTAATACGTTACTGTTGAATATTTCTCCATTGGTTCTGACTGAAAGGTTGAAGGTTAATATTCGAGTCCCAGTTACATTAATTGTTTGTTATAGTTTATAGAGAAAGGACCTTAAAAGACTCCACCGGTCAACATCCGTCCTGTGCTCCACACATACATTTGAAAGTTGTTCTCACATCCTGCTCAACCTAATTCATTCTCTACAAGTGTCTTTAATCAGAGTATAACAAATCGTGAATACCCCAAATGTTAAAAAACATGTGAAAAACAAATTCAATTTCATTCTTTTACTTTACCTAAACCCAAACAAGCTACTACCCACACCTTCTCCAAGTGTGGGCGCAATTTTGTCTGTTTTTACAATGAATATAGTAAAAAAAAATCAATTGCGAAAGAAGCTGCCATTTAATTTATTAACAAATCAGACAAGTGTTTCAGGTTATGGAGGCATTCACAGTGCCTCAACTCACACATGTCGCTTGGGAAATTTAATCAGCCTAATCGCACAGGCGGCGAGTGTTTTGCCATTTTGCCATTACTTTTTATGCACATTGTACTTGCGTTGCAGTTCTTTTTGTTCGAATTCGCCTTTTAACTTTTAACCCTTTTTGAGTGGTTACTCTTCTTGTCGACAGCATTCCACATTATTTGCATTAACTTGCAATTGTAGTTTTTTTTTTGCTTTTTCAGCACTCAATTCTGTCTTTTGCTGGTTTTTTTAATAGTTTTTATCTATTAAGTGTACAATTTGTATGCCATTCAAACCGTTTGAAGCATTTCTTGCAATTCATTTCATTTGTTGTTATGTGTCAGGCACTGATTGTGTGAGGTGGGAGAACATTTATTTTCATATGAAGGCGTGGTTGAGGTAAAATATTCATCATAAAACTGCTCAGCATGAAAATCTGAAAAGTTTGTTTGGATGTTTCTATTTGGTGTTCGATTTTTTTTAGAAAGTTATGGAAATAAAGAATAGAACTAAATTAAATTAAACACTTAAGTTCGAATTAATAAACAAAATTAATACCCTGTATTTTGATTTCAATTTCTTTCCAGGTAATTTGGGCAGTGTAGCAATCTATATACTTATACATAGTTGTAATTGTTTGTTCTGACTGACTGACTGACTGATTGATTCATCATCGCCCAGCCCAAACCGCTGAAGCTATAAACATGAAATTTAAACTGTAGGTACATCTTTGAAAATGAACCTCCGCTAAGACGGGATTTTTGAAATTCAGGGTCTAAAGGGCAAAAGGGTTAAAGTGTTGTATGAAGAAATTTGATTAAATCGGCCCAAAGATATGGAATTTGGTGAAAACGCTGCAAATCAAAAATAATTCGGCACGTGTTTTTTATATTTTCGAAAATCAAAATTGAAAGAGGTTAACCAAGGGTTAAGATTCGTATGCGGAAAGACTACGAAAAACCTTCAAAGTTGGTGAAAACACTTGAAATCAAAAATAATTTGACAAGTGTTTCTAATTTTTTTGAAAATCAAAACTAAATTGCGTGAATTAACCCTTGATTCAAGTTTTCAAGAAGTTTGTATGAAAAACAATTCTTTTTTACGCCTTTTGAGTTCAAACTTGGTGAAAGTACTCTTAGTGAGGAATAATTCAATACGTGTTTTTTATTTTTTCGAAAATCTGAATCTCACGAGGTGAACCAAGAGTTAAAGATTATATGGGGAAGCTGTGAAAAACGAGAAATAATTGGCTTATTGACTTCGAACTCGATGAAAGTACTTCAAATATGAAATAATTCGATACGTATTTTTCACTTTTTTGAAAATCCAAATTTAACGGGGACAACGTTGGGTTCAGAGTTTGTATGGAGAAACAAGATTTTATGCGCCTTTTGACTTTAAACTTAGTGAAAGCACTTAATATGTGAAATAATTCGACACGTGTTTTTCATTTTTTCGAAAATCGAAATCTAACAGGGTGGATCAAGTGTTAAAAGTTTGTATAAAGATTTTTTGCGCCTTTTGACTTCAAACTTGGTGAAAGTAGTCTTGCTGAGAAATAATTTTACACGTGTTTTTTATTTTGTCGAATATAAAAATCTGACGGGTCAACGACGGACTAAGAGTTTGTATGGAGAAACTATGGAAACACATGACTTATTGGGCCTTTTGACTTCAAAATTGGTAAAAACACTTGAAATCAAAAGTAATAAGACATGTGTTTTTCATTTTTTTTTTAAATGAAAATCTGACGGGTCAATGATGAGTAAAGAGTTTGTATGGGGAAACATGATTTAAGAGGTCTATTGACTTAAAATATGAGATATAATTAAAAATTATTTTTTCAAAAAATTTAACGGGGTCAACAAGGGGTAAAGAAAAACTTGGTGAATTGGGCCCATTGACTTCAAACTTCCGTGCAAGACCGCGGGGCCCTGCTAGTAAGCTATACTTGCTGCCTGTCTTGCCTAACCAAACCTAACCAAACCTATGTGCTACATAGATTTTCCTCCCTCAAACCAATGCTCAGTTTTCCACCCATCTGACTTAAAAATAAAATCATTTTGAGTGTCCTTTCAGCCTCACAAGTTGAAGCGAGCTTCAGCCTTTCGACCGCTGCAAAGTATATGCAAAAAGCGTAAATTTACACCGCACATTGCAGCTTTCATGTCATCTCCCTCGTCGCGTGTGCGTGTGCTTGCATCTTCAAGCGAATGCACTTGGCTTGTGCAGCTACGCAGCACTGCAAATACTTAGTACACACCGCTGGCTGCTTGAATCTACGCACTTCTGTACACGCATTTGCGGCATTGTGCGTTGTAATTGGCACAAATGGAATTTCACATTGCAATGATGCACAAACTGCCAAATACGACAAACAGTGCGCAGCTGCCATCGCAACCTGCGAGTGCATGCCCACCTCACCTCCCCACCACCGGCATACAAGTGTGGATTAATCCTTTAATAATCATAAGCGCGTACCTGTCGTTGTTGTTGTTGGTGCGCCCAGAGCGGCGCAATAACACAGCCACACTGTCTGTTGCATGCAACGTTGTTCCCCCAAACCGCACACCCACAACCGCGCACACACTCACAACTACACACAGATTTGTGTGGCGTTGCATTTTGCGTGTGGGAGGAGGCGCTGCGCGTTCGCTGTAATTTGCTCAATGTAATTTAATTAATGGTGAAGTAAATATGTAAATTGTCTGCAACGAATGCCGTTGCCAATAATTATGCTGCTGCTGATTGTTGCTGCCGTTGCCGTGGCCATTGTCGTGCTGCTGCTGTTGCCGCTTTGGCATTGCTGGCGTTGTTGCTGCTCGCTGCTGCGAAGCGTGTTGTTGACAACAATATACGCACATACTTATATATACATAAATATGTACACTTGTGCATAAGGATGTGCATGCAAGGTAAATATTTACACAATGCAGCAGGTACACTTGCGGGCACTCACACACATTCATACATACATGAATACATTTACATATATATATATATATGTATGTATATAAATGGATATTATAAATTGCAAGGTACAATGGGTATATGCACACGTTGAGAGTGAGGGGGGCGATATACCCCACATTGTTGCCAGGATATTGTTGTTTTTTTTGTTGTACGGATGTACGTTGTCCTATGCGTTTGTTGCATTGTTGTCGTTGTTGCTGCTGTGGTTGCCACTTACTGTTGTGGTTGCAATACCACTGCTCGTGCGGGTATGTATGGAAATGTTTTTTGGTTGTTGTTGTACGACATGTTTGCATTCAATTCAATTTAAATTTGAATTTTGCAATGAAATCATTGAGATTTTTTGATTTGAATTATTTTCATTAGGCCAACCAATCAAATTAATTTGTCAGTTAATAACATGATACACTTGACAAAATATACAAGTTGAATTAAGTTATTAAAAACTATTTAAATAAAATTCAAGAATTTAGAAAAAATTGGAGTAGAATTGAAAACACTGTGAATGAAAAATGTTGTAGCCAGTTAGCACAAAAATAAGTTCGCAACAAATTTTTTAATATTTTCTACTTTTTCTATTTTGATGATTTGTTATATTTTTCTATTTTTTAATGTTAATTTTAATTTAAAAAAATGGAAAACACAAAATGTGAATAAAAAATTGTTAAGCCAGTTAGTACGAAAATAAGTTCGCAGGAAATTTTTCAATATTTTATATATTTTATATTTTATGATTTTTTATATTTTTACATTCTTTTATAGTTTTTATGTTTTTTTTTATATTTTAATTTTTAAAAAATGAAGAACACAAAATGTGAATAACCAATTTCTTAGCCAGTTAGCACGAAAATAAGTTCGCAGAAAATTGTTTAACATATTCTATTTTTTTTATTTGTTGTATTTTTATAATTTTTAATGTTTCTTTTTTACATTTTAACAAGTTGAATTAAATTATTAAAAATTATAAAAATAAAATTTAAGAATTTAGAAAAAATTGGAATAGAATTGAAAACAATGACAAAAAAATGAAGAACACAAAATGTGAATGAAAATTTGTTTAGCCAGTTAAGTTCGCACCAAATTTTTTAAATATTTTTTATATTTTTATAACTTCTTATATAGCTATTTATATTCTTTTATATTTTTTATGTTTTTTTATATTTTAATTGTTATTTTATATTTTTACAAGGTATTTTAATATTTCTATTTTTTGCGTCCTACCATGGCCTCAAAAAATACTGTGGCGAAGGTGTCGAGGGTGCAACGTGTGGCAACTATGTATATACAAGTGACCCTGGCTATCCATAAAGAAGAGAAAATATGTTTTAATAGTTGTACTGCTATTAGACTGCTCACAGGAGCGATGACAGAACACTGTTTGTAAAAACAACACCTGTCATCCAGTGGTGTCTGTAGAAGCTGTGGTGATTAAAAAGAAGCAAAGACTGTAGAACACATTCTAGCTCTACAAGAATGTTGCTATAGCTCTATGGGGTCTAATTTCCGGTCTAGATTGAGTAAGACTTCATAAGCTGAATTATTATTGTATCTGCTAAATTGTATCAAGAAATCGAATAGATTTAGTGATTGAAATTCAGATATAAGTCAGTTGAATATTTCTTGGTACATGTGCAGCGACTCACAATGGAAATTATTCAAGCCTGAGTGAAAGTGCGAGCTGTACTGCACACATCCCTTCACAATCTAACAGTGGCGCACAAAGGATTTCATTTTGGAGGGGACCTTTGCGTACAACTTTTGAGCCGAATATTATTCGAACCCATATTTTGTACTAGCAATTCTTGTGTTTGGGGGGCTTATTGAACCCCAAACCCCCCAATCTAACCTAATTTAATCTAACCTAATATCACTTAGTTGTTTTGTGAGTTGGGATCTTTTCCATAAGTAACTAATTTGTTCAGTAAGGTTTGTCATTTCCTGTTAAAAGAGCACAGTCGCTGTAAGAATTTTTTTACTATGCACCCAAATATTTCTTACTTGTGAAAATTTAATTTTCAAAAATGTAGTTCTAAACAAAACAAACCAAGTTTGAAATATGAGTGCAGCACAAATACACACGCACACACACGCCGAAACAGACCCAAACATAATTTATGTGAAATATAAATTTTTGCATACATTAAAACTGTCCAAAAGCGTCAATGCAAAAACGCTTACAATGAATTCATATTCGTAGTGGAAGCGCCATGGCCGGCCGCACAACGCGCCCTGTCAGCAGCAACTAATAAATTAAATTTAGCATTTTTCTTTGGGAGCACAGCAGCTGCCACAATATTAAAAAATTAATGCGAAATACTATAAAATAAAAATCCAACGAAACTGTCGACTTTTTCACACGCTGGACAGCAGCAACAGCAGCGGCAGCACTGCTGATTGAAACTGTGGCCCGCACTATAGTACAACAACAACAACAATTAGCAGCCACAACACAAGTGGTCGTGTACGTGTCGCGTTGGCTTTGTCGCTGGTTTTGGTGTGACGCGCCTGATTTATTTTCGATTAAAAACTCTTTAAAATTAATTGCTGTCGATGCGTTGCGAGCGATGTTATTTTTATTAATGATTAGCAATTACAGGAAACTGTACCAGCCGGCCAACTGGTGCGCCAGTGCGTCAGTGCGAGTGCGTGTAGTTTGCCGCACTGTCGATCGTATCGAATTTGCCTTCGACCAACCAGAGCGCCCGTCGCGTCTTTGTCCGTCTCTAGGAAGTGTGGTTGGCGACGTTGCTCGTACCTAGAAGTACCACTTGGCCGACTTGTGGCTGCAAGTTTTCACAAAGTCCAAGTATCGACAATCACTTTGATTGCGCTGCTCGAGATGCCAGTGTGGCCCATTCACTTTCAGTTCTATCGCCATTGCTGTCATTAGTTGTAGTAGTTGTTGTTGTTGTTGATTTAGTATATTTATCTAGATATGCATGTGTGTATGTATGTATGTATGTATGTAAATATATATGTAGGTTTTAAATCCTTTTGGCTTCTGTTCGCTCGCTCTTCTATTTGTCTTTCGTTTGTTTATTTGTATTTCTTTGATTTTTAATGCTTTTTCTCTCTAAAATGTTTTTCCAAAAAAGTGTGCACATTCGTGCGTCCACACTGTGCCGCATTTGGCGTACACTATGCACAGGCTTATTTGATTTTTTAATGCTTTCTTTTGGTCTATTTTTTTTTGTTGGGGTTCGTAAAAATAAGACGATTTCGATTTCATTGAAAAACAATAAAAACAGCTTAGGAAATCAAAGGTGTGATATGTTACGAAGTGTGAACACATTTGATAAATTTATACCAGCATCCGCACCATTTGTACGCGTCGCTGGAGGCTGACAAAAACAGTATTTTTGAGGCCCGTATGGGAAGGGCCCGAAGAAAGGGGAGACCTGTAGTTACAGCTTGTGCCGTTGTTTATTTGTGACGAACTTGTATTTTTCCAAGACATTTTCTGGAAATCAATCAAAAACTATGTTTATGGCATTTACAGTATGAACTTTGACTTCCTCTTATGGAATGTAAAGAATCACAGACACGCATACGAAGTACACTTGACTTCCTCTTATGGAATGTAAAGATGCACGAAAATGGGGCAATCATATTTAGAGAGAGATACGATTAAATTTTGTATGAAAAAGACAAACAACTTAAAATGGGCTGGTTTAGTAGAAGGTTGACGGTAGTGGATGGATTTGTGGATGCAAGAAATTTAGTCATAAAAGCATAAGTCGAAGCGATTTCTTGATTAAAATTTCGTTTAGATGATGAGTACATATGTATTAGGCATTGCAATTTCAGGATCCCGAATCCCTAAATCCCGGGATCCCAGACAATTTTAGTCCCGAAAAATCACGGGATTGACAAAAAATGATCCGCAATCGCAACATACAAATAGCTTAGTTTTTGCTTTTGTAACCTTTTTTTTGAAAAACCTTATTTATTACAAAAACATAAATTACATACTGCCTGTGACTTTTGAATAGGTTTCAATGCAACAATAGTTATGTTTGTGTACGGATACTTTGTACAAATTTGTACAAACTAGCTCCGTTTGGGTTCTTTTCCAGTAAAAATTTGCCTGTAGCTAAAATCAGGAGAGTAAGTAAGCTTACGCTCCCAAAAATAAAACCATCCGAAACAGTAAACACACAGAAATTTGTAAAAACTTGAAAGTTAAACTCTTCTTTACACCAGTTTGACTTGTCATATTCACAATACACAAGCAAAAGTGTGTAAATAAGAGGGATAAAGAAACAAACAGCTGATGAACAAGTTTTGTTTTTAAGTTTAAAGCTTTAGGGAAACTTGAATTATTGATATTACTCACACCGAATTTGACTTATTTTGAAATGGCGAAAACCGTGGCAAAAACTTCAAAATAGTATATGAAGTAGAGTCCGACCGATTAATCGGCATCGGCTAGTATCGGCCAATAAAATTGGTATCGGCATCGGCCAAAAAAATAGGTATCGGCATCGGTATCGGCCTTTTCTGGCCGATGCCACATCAGCCGTTTTTGGTCGATGATGCATCGGCCTATTTTTCTGCTTTCATTTTTTTGTTTTCATTTTTTGTACCAAGGGGTATTCACTAATGTATTTTTAGATACTGTTTAATATAAATGTTTCCTAGAAATGTTTTTTTTTTAAACTAGGTATTCTTAAAAACACATATTTTCTCGAAATGTTTATGCATTTCGTCTCTTAATGTGGATATCAGAAGAAGGGGCATTTAATTTTTCAATCTTATCCTTCTTTTTTAATTGGAAGCATTTTTTAACAGGCCTGTTATTTTTTTCCAAATATGTTTTATGACTTCTTCCCACTGCATCTGTACAACGGGTCGCAATTTGAGAGTAAAAATTTTAATATAAAAATTGTAATTCTAAGCTGAATAAAAAACTGAATTTGTATGCAATATTTACGTCACTATTTTTGTTTCTCTCTCAGTGGATACATGTGATATACTTGTATTATTTTTTTTTAATATATGTTAATGTATTAGAATTCTGAATTCTCTTGCTATTTTATTTAGTTTTTAATTATTTCTTTTCTCGTTGTTTTGTTATTTCGTGATGAATATTACAAACAATGTGTAATAGTTCCTTTTGTTATTTTATAAAATAGACTGTTTTTTTATTGAATTTGATTGAATTCATTCCTGTTATTATTTCTATGTAATCGGCATCGGCATCGGCCAAAAAATTTGGTATCGGTCGGACTCTAATATGAAGATACATTCGATTTCACCTACTAGTGTTGAACTAGAGAAATGCTTTTATCAGCAGTATTGCCACGAACTTTATCAATTAAATGCATTTTTACATTATTAATTTTATGTTGTTTGTCAGGAATATTTCGGTGTTAGTTTTAAGGTAAAAACACAGATTTGTATTTAATACGAAAATAAAAATGATTTGATTCAAACAGACGTCTGATTTAGGTCCTTAAAATAATATATTCAATTCTAAAAAAATGCCGGGATCCCGAGATTGCGAATTTCAGTCCCGAAATTTCCGGGATGGTACAACTGGTCCGGGATTGCAATCCCTAATATGTATGTAAATATGTTGTTGAAGAACAGTACCAACAGATAAAAGTTAAGTCAGTTGGGTTGTCTTGTTACTATGAAATTAGTTCAAGTTGCTTAGATTGCTTTTCGGGATTGGGGTATTTGCGCTTTTTGTAGTATGTAGTAGTAGAATGTATATAAATATATATGAGTTTATAAGATATTGTATTGAAAAATACTGTTCCCAAATAAATAAGTTTGTCAAGTTTGCTTCGCAACTGTGCCGCCTGCATCAAACCTCAACTTTAACATTTCTAGACTGTAGTGATCTGACTACATTGAAAACCCCTCACCAACCCAAGTTTCTTTTGAACAGCGACTGTTCAAGTTGAGCTGGCGTCAGGACGTCTGTGTCGATACCAGATTTCTTAATTATACCCGATTGCAGCTGGCTGCATTCGTGCTGAATGTGACACAACCTGTGATTATTGATTGCTCCACATAAAGTGCGCTCGCAACACATAATTACAACAAATTCTATTAATTATAAAAATTTGAATATTTGCAAGACACCTTAGCACACATAAATGCGCCGACAAATATGTCCACCGTGCAATGAAATGACAACCGACAAGCGGCAATGAACATTTGCGTCGACGACCTTCGCGTGTAAATTGCGGCCAAACGCAGGTGTGCGCACAGAATCACATTGGCGCAGCTTCCACTCGCCGCGAATGACAGTGTGCACCGGTACAAACGGACACAAACATAAATTACTCTAATTATGCTTAAGCCAATGCTCGGGCCGGACAAAGCGCTCCAAATCGCGAGCGTTGGGTTGAATGCAAAACCAATTCGAATGCGCCAAACGCGTGGACGGTGGAGACGAGCGGGAGATGTGGCGATGCGGAGCGAAATCAGCTGCTCAAAGGTGTGCGCCATCATATGTGCTCATACTTGTGTGTGTGTTTGTGTGTGTGTATGTGTGACTGTTGTCTGTTGTATGTTTGTGGCGTCTTTGGCGATCAAACGGCTGATTAGGCGACCAGAAACCGGCTTGTCCAGGTTTGTTTATGTGGCATAACACTTAAAACACTTTGTCACCTGTCGTCAACGATTTTGCATTTCTTTGCAATGTGCGCGGCGCGGTCTGCCCGGCTGGCTGGTTCTGGCCGCTAAATATTTACTACACAGCGGTGGTTATTATTCAACTTGTTGCCGTTTGTTGTTGTTTTTGTTGTTGTTATTATGCCTGATGTGGTTAATATTGCTGCGATTGCAATTGCAATTGCAGGCATTTCGACTTATTTGTCAGCCATAAATGTACAACACTTGTTGGCTTATCAACGCATCGGGCTATCTTGTTCGCGGTCGCCTCGATTTGTAAACTAATAATTTATGCTGTCGGCTTTTGATGGGCCATCAGTGCATTTCCTCCTACAGCAATACTTCGGCACTGACATTCGAAAGTGTACGGCACGCAGTTGTCAAAAATGAAATATCCAGTCAAATGATACATTGTCATATTTCGAGTCTAATCGTAGCCTTAGGCCTATTCGAAAATATTCAAATGTCAAAGCGGAAGCAACACTTTCTATATCAAACGTCAAGTTGAGCCATGGCCACTTCACTTGTCAGCGTCAACATGCGCTCGAGTGCATCTCAATTGTCTGCCTTGACAAAACTACACAAAATATTGAACGCTTGGATGTTCTCCACGTTCTCGGCGCATCTTCAACTGCTTGAAGCAACAACAAAAAACGACACTAATACTTGTGTATCACATAAAATATGAAATGTGCAGAAAAATGCCCCGGGCGCTGGCTGGCTGCCACTTGTGCTGGATCGTTGTCAGCGCAATAACGGTAATACCGCATAATAAAAATTACAAAGCCAAATAGATCCCACGGGAGCCGAATGTCTCGCCTGACACAAAAGCGGCAGCGCATAATTTCATAATGCATGACGCGTTATGGATATGCCGCCGCCGCCGCAGCACACAAAAGGACCTTTATCCTTTTTCAGTTGTCGCGAATGCATGTGTGTGTGTGTGCGTTCAGGGCACATCAACCGCCAGCAACAACACACCACTTGACATTTTCATATTGTCGTAGAGAATTTTGAAGTTTGCGGTTTTTGTGCTACCCTCAAGTACACACACACACACACACGCACACCTATGCAGCAATTTTCATCGCTCTTCAGCATCATATCCAATTGCGGCTGCGGCATGAAGAATTGGATTATAAAATTCTATTTGCGGCATTTTCAGCTTTTTTGGTTTCGTTGTTATTTGTGTGTGTGTGTCGTTGGAGTTGAAGCCATTTATGCGCCGCCCCACTGCTTCTTCTTCTTCTTTCGTCTAAAATGCGCAAAATTTGACAGTTTTGCATATATTTGTTCGTGTCGCTTTGAAACAGCTGTCAGAGCGTTTCGTTGCGCTCGTTGTCAGTTCTTCGGTTGGCTTTTGTCTGTTGTGTACTTCAGGCGCGGTTAGGAGAGGAGAATGTGTCACGACTGTCGCAAATTTGAATGAGGTAGAGCTTCATTTTACACAGTATTTGTATGTATGCGATGATGGTTAGAATAGGATCACTTTAAATTGTCAGTTGAATGTTCTTAAAAGCATAAAGAAATCGTATTTTTAAACATTAGTGCTAGAAGTGGTTTAACAGCTATGACAATTGCGGTTAATACCAAAAACCACCAAATTATGAATCAACAGAGACTATCTGTGGCTCAATTGGCAATTAAAAGGATATATTTCAAGAAGCTATCCAAAAAAGTTCTTGCAAAGCAGGTCCTCGAAACAATACTAACATGGACTGAACAGAAAAAGACAAACGCATCTATATTTGAGGGGCCAATCTTCATACACAACACTACTTTATATCCGATAGTACTTTAGAAAACATGAAATTAGCTGCAGAATAATCAAATGTTCTTAGAAAACAGTTAATGCATTTCAGAAAAGACAAATTTTCTTCAGAAAGAATCAAACTCACTTTAGAAAAAATTTCAACAGGCTGTAAAAGAATTTGAACAGACATTAAATAAATCTCAAAAAACTATAAATAAGCTACAAAGTTGTCAATGAATAGTAAACTAAGCTTTCGTTTTTTCCGTTTATGTTTTAACTAGTGTCCGACCGAACATCTTTTTTGGGCCGAAACCGAAACCGAATTTCGGTTTTTTTTTAATATTCGGCCGAAACCGAAACATTCTAGTTGAAATAAAAATCACCATATCAAGCATTTTTTTCAACAAACGAATTTTGCATTAAGTAAATACAGAACAAACAAACAAACATAACATAAATAAATAAATATTTATTAATAAAAACAATTTATTCATTTTTTAAAAACATAAACATGAAAAAATCACCCTTTAGTACCTTACTCGCTAATATTCAAAATTAAATAATTTAATATTATATGCTAAAAAAAAGTTTATTTACATTGGTGGCATCTAAATTACTCCTCCTTTCACTATGTATCTGCTACACAATAAAATGTAAAAAAATGGCCGTTCGGCCATTTTTTGGCCGAAACTGAAACCGAAGCCACTTATTTGGGCCGAAACCGAAACCGAATATTCGGTCGGACACTAGTTTTAACTGTTTATTGCACTAAACTGCTATAGTAAAATTAACCTCAGAAAGAGTCAATTTCATTTCAAAATATATATGTATGATAATAAAAAAAGAATAGTCTAAAGTAAATACTTCAGAAAGTTGCAGCTTCAATTTTAAAGATTTCAAATGCATTTAAGGATATATGAAGTAAGCTTCAGAATAGTCAATGAACTGCAGAAGGCATCAAACATTTTTCAAAATAGTAAAATTTACTTCAAAAAATATTAAATAAGCATGAGTAAGCTTCAGAAAATTCGAATGTAGTTTTCAGAAAGCATCAAATATATATATTTACTTGAGAAGTTATTGAATGAACTTTTGCAGATATTAAATGTATTTTGGACAGTATCAAATAAAACTTTAACCCTTTCGACCCCAAATTTTACCCTGTGTCTCGATATTACTTTTTGTTTTTTTAAATTATGAAACATTTGCCTAAGAAGTGTGCACACGACATTTGAAGTCGCCACGCCTCTTTGTTAGAGTTCTAGAGCTAGTTTACTTTTGAACAATTTTAGCTTAAAACGGGTTAAATAAATTTTGTATCAATATTTTTAGTTACCGGAAAATTATTAAATATTTATGGAAAAATACAAAATTATCACTTTTTGATTTTATTTAACCATTATTAAAGAAACAGGATTTAGGTCAAACGCGCCCAATTCGTAGACTTTAATTAGAACACAAACTTTCCCTGATATCGCTGCAAATTATTGGAAATTATTTTGGAGATAACAGTAAAATGTTTGTAATTTCCTTTGAATTCACTTCAAAAAATATTAATTTGTTGGTGCCTACTTAAATTAAACTCATAAATCAATCGTAGCTTTTGCTATAAGATAACAAATAGGTGAAGTTGCTCTCAGGCAACTTTGGGGTCGAAAGGGTTAATGTCCTTCATGACTATTTATAAATACAGTTATTACTTTTATTCCGAACTGTATTGGACTATTCTTTGATTTCTGGCTTTGATTTGATCCAGTGTTGCCACTTGAAACATTTTTTTCCGACCAAACTTCCGACCAAATCCGACCCCAACCGACCAAATTAAAAATTTGCGATATCTTGAAATTCATTTTCAAATTACAATTTTATTGTTTTAAGTAAATTTTTTGTACTAATGAAAAGATATTCACATCACAAAACGGACCGAAATTTGTTTAAGCGGACCAGCGGACCAAAGTAAAAAAATCTGACCAATTTTGGTACGAAAAGAGCAAAAGCGGCAACTCTGATTTGATCTTTTATGATGTTCTGTTGAGAAAAATATTAAAAATTTGCGGGTTTCTGGTTCTGAAACACATAATTAGGCATCATTTCAAAAATTTTAATTTTTTGTAATTTATAATTTTTTTAAAATAATTTTTTTCCAATTTCAATTGTAATTAAAAACTCAAAACTTAAACCGCTTACCTACTTACCGCAGCCTCAGTGACGTATTTATTCGACCTTATAGGGAACAATTTTATATACTAAGAAATTATATCCAACTTATCTCTCATAGGTTCTCGACTCGTCGAGAGTCGACACTTAAACTGTTGACGCCTTCTATTTTCCGGAATCCCACGCGAGTTCCTTTCAGTTATCTGGTTATCCAAAACACATAATTATAACCAAAAGAGCAATTACAACTATTCCAAAGCAACCAGTGTCTCTGGCAACAAAAACTAAAGCCTTTGAGGTTCACCTATGGCAAACATTATACACCTGGCTGTCCTCTAGCTTTCACTTTTAACGGGACTGTACTTGTAGTTTACTAAATATTATACCAACTCTTACCTGGAAAAAATGTGTTTACTTTTCAAATCGATAAGTTCTCACAAAATTTTCCCTGACGCCAACTCACAACGAGCGGTCCACATTTGTTATGACTGCGAAGCTATTTTGGCTGCGTGCTAAGTCAACACAACAATGCAAAATATTCCCATTCGTATTAATTTTTATTGCTTGTACTGTAAATCATTTATATTAAAATAATTTAATAAAAAAGATAACTCTCTAAACATAATGTTTATCTGGATGAATTGCAGGGGTCCTCTGAAAATTAATGTTTTTTTGTTTTCTTCTCAACTACAAAATAAATAAATAACCGCTCACAATTTAATGGCTCCTCAGTGATTTCCACACAATAACAGAAGCAACAAAATTGCCCGAAATTCAGCATAACAAAAAAAACATTTTTTTGATTTGTGTGAAAGTGATTGCTTCATTAAACCGTAGCCAATCGAATCTGATTTGTTTGTACAATTTTGCGCATAAAGTTGGGAACTTTGTTGCCCCAAAAACGAAACCAAACGAAATCGAGAAAATTGCAAAACAACAATCATGGCAATGCTGAAAAGCGAAATCAATTAATGGACTCGGAGTTTATGAGCTTAATGGGTGGGAAATTTTCGACACTACACACAATGAGCGCTAGAAAATGACCTAATTAAAAATACATTGAAACGCGTTAAAAAATGCGAAGCATTTGCGGATTCGCCTAGCAGTAGAGTGCTAGAAAAGACAGCAGCAAAAATAGATACGCTGACAAATTGCGGCGAAGGCCACTGAGTGTGTCCCAGCTTGTGGATCCTCACTGGGCACACAGGGCGTATACGCAAAATGCTGAGCAGCTGCGCTGTTCGCTGTTGGCCAAGACTTGCAACGTGTCTCTGGCATTTTTTTTCTTTAAGTAATAACTCTTAAATCAGGTTATATGTTTGAACTGATTTCTCTCACTTTTTTCCTCACTTAAGAAATCGAATTTCAACACAATTTCATTACGGAATTTTCAAATTGCTGAATTGTTTAGTGCGGCTGCCGCTTTTGTGTACTGTCTGTCAAGCAGCGGCAGCAACGAAACGTCTGCAAAGCATCAAATGGCGGCCTATTAGAGCGCAGAATTGGATCAATGTGATCACATTGTAATCACATCGCAATCACATCACATCGCAGCATGGGACCGCAGCGCACAACGCTCGCCAGCCGCCGGCACACACACTACGCGTACACAGCAGTCGCCAGTTGCGGCATTTCGATTTGGTGGCAAACTTTAAATTTCCTAATTTTAGAAAATAGTTTTCCAATATCGAACTGCAACACGGCGCAACTTGTGGCGCAGAAAGGGCTGAGCGAAACGGCTGCACATACCAACACTTGGCCACAGCCTCACATACTAATAAATTAAAAACAGTACGAAATAAATTCAAAAAAATCTGAATCAAATCTTACAAAAAATGCGCACATGTGGCCGCGCACTGGTTGGCTGTCCCGAAATGTTACTCACACATTTGCGCGGCACATTTTGCGTTCGAGGATGCGCGCGCTGGGCGGCGAACGATCGTATAAGTGTGTATGAGTGATACAAATATAATTTTTTCGTCTAATTTCTTGGCCATGTGGCATTCGTTTTAATAATTTCACTTGACATTCGAAATGTGATGGAAATGATTTCGACGTTTGCTCGCTTGACGCCATCGCGTCCGTCTATGTCGTGTGCGTGTGTGTGTGTGGGTGTTTACATTTTGCTCGGATATTAGAAATCCTAAATTAATTATTTATGAGTGGGAATTTATGAAATGTTTGTGTAATTTACGACGGCGTATTTGTACAGTTCTCGACGGTGGCAGTGATTTTTGAGTGAAATCATTTGTGCTTTTGATGCGCGCCACATCACGAAAATATTAAGTTGTAATAAAATTGCACATTTCGCACACAAACGTTCCATTCAGGCGGCGATTGGCGTGCTCGGCGTCAGCAATGCAGCCGTGAGCTGTGAGTTATAGTGACGATTATGGGCTTTAAATGCCATCGAACGGGATGTTAGACAAGCGAAAATCATTTGTTGAGTCAAAAACGTGGAGATAAAAGGAAGAAAGAAGGACATTGAAATACTTTGATTGTGGTTTGCACATTTCTCGCTTTTATGTTTTAGAATGAGAAAATGAGAATGAGGGGTTGCCAGGGGAATTGCGATTGAGCATTAATTCTATTGAGATTTTAAACAAAAATCGAAATTTGTTGGGTTTTTGACACATTTTTTGCGTTGCTTTAGAAGTCACAAACCAGTTAGTGAGTGAAAGATAGATAATTCGACATAAAGTTTTAATACGACTGACGCAGCGTTGGTCAACCTTATTAAAACCCTTGAAGATGGAAACTAAGCGTTTCTAGAGAGGTTAATTTTTTTGTCTGACATCGTGATTTGCCCATCACTGGTCAAATGAAACCATTTTACAAGCATAGAGTCTGTGCTACAAAGCCACGTGATATCTTCAATAAGATGTCTGATAGAAGGAAATAGATCCATAGATGTTATGTGGCTTGCCACTTGCAGCTTCTTGGATATCATCAGCCATAGTGTTCGGCATGAGTTGTAATCGGTCCTTCAAAAGCCGAGTAAAAGCCGAGTAAAAGCAAAAGCGCTTCATATAGGATACTGACTGACTGACTGACTGACCGACTAACAATACTGGTCTTTGAACTACACACACATCACAACATTTTTATAAAAGTTATTGTAATATCCAAAAATATAAATACCTACTAATTAGTGTCCGACCGAATATTCGGTTTCGGTTTCGGTTTCGGCCCAAATAAGTGGTTTCGGTTTCGGTTTCAGTTTCGGCCAAAAAATGGCCGAATAGCCGAAACCGAAACTTTCTAGAATATTTTTTACATTTTATTGTGTAGCAGATATATAGTGAAAGAAGGAGTAATTTAGATGCCACCAATGTAAATAAACTTCTTTTTTTTAGCATATAATATTAAATTATTTAATTTTGAATATAAGCGAGTAAGGGTAGAAACATGGTGAGCAGGTCGAGGTGACTAACAAGCTGACTAGTAAGCTGACTGACGAAACAAACATAGGAAACAATCCGAGAGCGCACATCATGCTCAGCTAGCTACTCAGCTAACTAATCAGCTAACTAGAAAGTTTTGCTGACTTTCTACATGTTTGTTTTTGTCAGTCAGGTAGTCAGCTAAATTTCTCAATCAATGAACAGTTTTTGAACTCAAGCATTGTATGTGTGAAGAAAATGTGCGCAAATAAAAAAGAAAAACTGATAGTTGCCGTCCATGATAGGGTCCCTATTTGGGATGCCAAAAATAAGGACCATCTGAATAGGTTCTTGATGGACAAATACTGGAAGGTCTTCATGCTTTCTAACTTTGGGGTAATGATGTCCAAAATATATTTGAATGTATCGGGAGTCATCCTCAGGTATTTGTAAAATTTGTCCGGGTGCTCTTTTATTTCTTTATATAAATGATGGAACTCGCTATAACTTAGTCGGTCTGTATTTAGTGGATGTACTGAATATTGTCTTCTTCCAATGTTTGCCAATAGCCACCAACTAGTAACTGCGCTTTCGTTTTTGCTTTCAGAACTATCTTGATTCATTTTTAAAGTTTTATATAGCTTGATGCCTTTACAAAATTTCTTGACTAACAAATAATAACCTACTCCGTTATGTGCACATGACCTCGAGCAGAACCTGATAGTCAGCTTACTAGTCAGCTTGCTAGTCAGCTTGTTAGTCACCTCGACCTGCTCACCATGTTTCTACCCTAAGGTACGAAAGGTTAATTTTTTCATGTTTAAGTTTTTAAAAAATTAATAAATTGTTTTTATTAATAAGTATTCATTTATTTATGCTATGTTTGTTTGTTTGTTCTTTATTTACTTAATTTAAAATTCGTTTGTTGAAAAAAGTGCTTGATATGGTGATTTTTATTTCAACTAGAAAGTTTCGGTTTCGGTTTCGGCCGAATATTAAAAAAAAACCGAATATTCGGTTTCGGTTTCGGCCCAAAAAAGTGGTTTCGGTCGGACACTACTACTAATATATACCTACTTTAGTTCCAACAAACTTCTTGTCAAAGTGAAGATTCCAAAGTTGTCCTAATACACCGTGCGACAAAAATTAAAAAAATTGTTCGCACCGGAAAAAATCCATATGGGCGTGAAACTAAAGACCAAACTTAGTAATACTGCGTATTCAGTTTTTTATTTCTACATCCTTTGTCTTTTTAAAAGGACTTCAAAATTTTGAAGGGGATAAAAATTTAAAAAAAAAAAAAAATCAAATGAAAGAGGAAAGGCTCAGGTATTTAAATAAAATTGATTTTTTATCTATTTGTAAAAAAAAGGATATGAAAAAGGTCCTTTGAAAATTTTAATCCTTTATATCCTTGAACATTTATGTAGAATTTTCTTGAAAAGTAAGTATGTTCACACCCAAAATCTCTTGATCACGTGTCAAAATTTCATTATTCTCGCTTCATTGATTTTGTATCTTTTTATTATTTAAAATACTGATAATCAAATAAATTAGAATTTTTGTACCTTATTAGAAATGCAGCTTCCGGTTTTTTTTTAATAACTTTCCAACCAATAAAGTTAGATAGATAGAACCATAGATGATTTCCAGCTCAAAGCCCTTTTGCTTGTATTAATATCAACTCACTTTATGTCGCCAGTATCACCAGTTACGTCGTTCAACAAAAACACAAGTTTTTCTTGTTTCATATAAATCTCATCTTTTATTAAATACTTTTTCATCATTTCGCTAAAATTAGTTATTGAGTTGAGCTTAAATGTGCTACGTAAATATGCACGATATGTTACATAAATTCTACAGATATTTTCCATTTAAACGACTCGCTTCATTGCGCATCTCATCCGTCAGTTGGTGACGCTGGAGCAGCACAATGAATGTTAAAAAAATATCAGTAAATGTTAAATGAGGACGTATACTTCGGTATATTTTGATTAAGAAGAACTAAATTAACGCAAAAATAGGAATCCGCAAACTTCAAACTAAACGTAAAAGCACAAATTAATATACAACTAAAAAAAAACGCTGCGACACATCTGCGTTGCGAGATACACGGAACATAGGACGCGGCGAACTGTCGCACATCTATTGCACGTTGGCGCCGAAAGCGTGGAGTGCGTTCGATTAGATACACAGTACAAATAATGAGACGAATACTTTTGCAGGTAAAACGATGAATACAAATTGAATCCAATTACAATTTTGTGTTTCTTAGGCATAGCAACTAAACGTACGAATTAAATAAATATTCACAACTACACAAGTCGGCCGACAGCAGACACCTCCTAGCAGTTCGGTGTCTGGTAAACGGACGAGCCGCCGCACTACTCGAGCAGGTACAACGCATGCCGCCAGTCGTAGGCTGCGCCCTACACGAAGATGGCGCTCGTGGGCATTTCGTTGTACTGCGGCTGCGTCGGCGCCTGCTGCTTCAGGTTGTTGTTCATCAGCATGGAGCGGTACACCTCGGAGAGCAGATTCCACATGGGCGGCGGCGGTGGGGACGGATGCGCGGCTGGCAGCGCCGTTGTGTCGACGCTGAGCGGAGCGTTCGGCACAGCGGAAGGCTGTGTTTGCGAGGAGGAGGAGGAGGAGGCGGCGGCGGCAGCAGCAGCGGCAGCGAACATTTGCGACTGCAGCAGCCGCAGGTGCTGCGCCTCGGCACTGAGCGGTGGCGTCGTTGGTGTGGCGGGCGGCTGCCCGCTCGAGCTGGAGGTAGTGGCGTTGTTTTGTTTTGGTGTTGCGGCTCTGGTGAGGTCGAGACAGTGCGCCGGCTCGTCGTCGGCCTCCATTTTTACTGGCACGGGCGGCGTGTGGCGCGCGAGGTCCGCTTCGGCGCTGTCGTAGCGTGTGCGTTTGCTCAGCAAGCTGTCCATTGAGAAGTTGCCGGCCAGCTTTTGGCTCGTGGCGGCGCGAGCCTTTGTGTCGCTGCTGTTGGAAGACTGCGAAGCGGCATCGACTGGACTGGGCAGGCGTCGACTGCACAGGCTGTAGTCCAGCGGCTCGTTGGAGTCCTCCGTGTGCGCGTAGGGTTCCTCCTCGATGGAGACCGAAATCAGCTCTTCGTCCTCGTCCTCGTCGATGGCGTACACTTCGCGGCAGTAGTCGTCCACGTCGCTGTGATTGCTCTGACTAGCATTGGAGGCGGTCGTGTGCACGTCCAGCATGTAGCCGCCCTCGTCGTCGCCCTCCGCATCCGACGCCGACGCCGAGGCGGAGCCGGTCGAACTGTTGCGCGCCAGGCCGCCGCCGCCACCAGCCATCAGGCGCTCCTGGCCCAGCAGCATGTGCTGCTGCGCGGCGAAATCGCCAAACATGGCCGCCGGATGTGCGCCGTAACCGGCAGCAGCAGGCGCCATCAGGCCGGAAAACACGGGCAGGCCCGCGGCCGTGGGCAGCAGGCCGGCAGGTGGCAGCGGAAACATGGGAAACTGTTGCGCTGTGCGGCCGTCGTGCGGGGAGATTTTGCGTCGTATGTGCGGCGAGTGCAGTTTGGGGTTCGGGTTGGCGCTGTGGCGGTTGCGCGAGCGGCGCGAGCTGAACAACATGCTGCAGCCCTCCACTGTGCACTTGTGCATCTCGCGCAGGTGCACCGCCGAGAAGTGGATCTTGAGTGCGCCCTTGTCGCAGAAGGTCTTGAAGCAGATGTTGCACTGGACGCGCTTCTTGCCGGTGGCGGGGTTGATGAACTGGCCGGCCATGTTGATGGGCGGCGAGCCCCAGCGCTTCGGCTTGACGGGCGGCATAAAGGCGGACATCAGGTGTTCCATTTGGAGCAGTTGGTGAATTTTATTGTTTGATTTATTTCAATTTTAGGTTTCGAGAAGTGTTGCGTTTGTTGAGCTGCAAAAAGCAAAAAGAGAAAGTTGTATTTAGTATGAGTTAAAATACTAATAGGAATTTGACTATAATGAATAAATTAGTTAACTGATAAATTGGATTTTTTAAATTTTTTCATCGAGCTTTTACTACTTCAACTTTTTCAATACAAACAACAAATTCTTTGGATACTCTCATAGTGAACACTTGTGTGACAAGAACGAAAAAAATCAAATTTCCGCAATTTAAGTGTTGCGTTCAAATTTTACAACAACAACACCAATGCATCATCTTTCTGCTTGAGTAATCTTGATTGACTGCCTCGAGTGCCCCGGCACGCAACGAATGAATGCCGGGCACTTGTTCAACGATCATGTGCGCATAATTACAAAGATGACATCGCCGCAGCTGCAAGAAGCAACACCACACATAGCAATGCACTAAGTGGATTGGAAATGACGATTACATAATTTCCTTGATGTCAATCTCGATAAGAACGAGCACACTCAGAGCATAGTTTGTTGGGTGCATGCGGTATGGTGATGGGGGGGAAGAACGTCAAAATTAGTGTCCAAGCAGTCGGGAATAAATGTCAAAGAAACAAGTTAAAGGCGAACCGCAAACTGAACAAATATGATGACCAACCGAAGAAATCGGTATTGCGAAATGTGTTTTATGGCCAGAGTCAGCAAGCACTGGGAGCATTGTGGCAGGCCAAACTTGTCCCGAGTGTGGTGCAATATGGTTTATGGACGATTTATTGCTGTTGTTTGATTGGTTATGAGAACAGATCAGAGACAACGGCGACACATACTTCGGCAGAAGTGTCATAAATGTCAGAAAAAAGTGCTAATTACAACAACAAATTCAAAGGGCTGATGCATAAATTTTTAGTTAATGCTTAACTTGCATTTTTTAACCTGTTGCTTTTTATTTTTTCATTTACTATAAATACTCTTAATTCTTTTGAATTTATGTATGTTTTACATTTTTGTATTGTAAAATTTAATTTTTGCTTTTATTTTCTGTTTTAAAGTTTTTATTGTTTACTATTATTATTATTTTATTTATTATTTTATTGTTTAGTATTTTATTATTTACAATTTATTATTTTATTGTTTATAACGTATAATTTATTATTATATCACTAGTTACTTTTTTTATTTTCATTAACTCAGTTCATTTATTTATTATATCTAAGCAATAACAAATTATTTTGTAACTATTTTTGTGCGTTTTTTTTTTAAATTACTATTTTTTATTATTTATATTTTATTACTATTTTTTATAATTCTTTTATTATTTTCCCATTTCTTATTTTATTATTAATGATTGCGTTATTTATTATTTATAATTTATTCTTTTACTATTTATTACTTTTAATTATTATTTTAATTTATTTAATATAATAAAAAAATTAATTTTTAACGGGTTTTGAGCATTTTTACCAATTGTTTGCATTTTTTTTAGAATCATTACTATTTTTTATTATTTATATATTATTATTATTTTGTATTATTTGTTTATTATTTTACTATTTCTTATTTTATTTTTAATTATTGTATTATTTATTATTTATAATTTTTTATTTTACTATTTATTACTTTTCATTATTATTTTAATTTATTTAATATAATAAAAAATTAATTTTTTAACGGTTTGTGAACGTTTTGTTTGTTTCGAATATTTTGATTTTTCAGTTTTGTTTTTTTTATTTATAAATTATTTTGTGAATTTATAATATTTGTATTTTTTATTTTTCTGTTATATGGATTTTTTTTATTTGTGCTATTGCGTATTGGTTTTTATTCTCAAAATTGTTTAATGACCAAATTCCCTGTTTTTCTGCAACTCAATGCACTTGATTTATATTTCATTCCCACTCACGCCTCAGCTGAGCAGAAATGAATTGAAAACAAAGCAACAACAACAACTATAGCATTTTATCGAAGACACGCCAAAATTGCGCCATAAATGTCCAGCACGAGGGAGAATTGTCTCAAAGGATTGTTGGTTAGGGACAATCTCGAAGCTTCTATAGCCGTTGCCAAAACAACAACAACACTTCAAGTCATAAATTCAAGTGATCTTGAACGTCACAAAAAGCCAAAAGCAAGAAATGGAAAATATAAAAAAATATACCTTAAGCGACAAAAAGAGACAGAACCTGTTGGCGTTATTGTGAACGCCTTTTTGTCATCTTCTCCCGCCAACTGCTGGGACAGGCCAATACTAAACGCTTCAGATGGTCAAAGTAGTCTTATGGAAGTGCGAAGGTGTGTGAGCGATGTGACAAAAGTGTTGGTTAAGTGCGCTTTTGTGGTTTCGAAATGTTGGGTCTTTGTCTTTCGGTGACTGGTTTTTTGCTGCCCAAAAAATGTTGACGACGGTGTCGCTGTTGACAACAACGTGTTCGAGTGGACATGAAGTGTGAACAAAAAACTCGAATTGAAAATATATAATTCTGGTTATTTTGGGTTTTGTCACGATTTGGTTGGAATTTCGTGTTTTTTGTGACAGTCCCAATTGTGAGCGAAATAAAACGTTTAGGAAACCTTTGTTAGCTGTTGTGAATAATTTCCATTCTTTAATTTAAATTTTGTGGTTTAATTAAAAAAATTAGTGGGTGAAGTTTTGAAGTATGTTGTATAATGTTTCTTTGAGAAACATTAGTTTTTCTATTATAGTAGGCATAGATTTATATTTTTATAAAATAAATTAATTTTTGTTACCACTGTACCAGTTTTACTTTTCATAGTTAGCATTAACTCACTAGAAAGAACTATAAAGCAATTAAAAAATAGGTTTCGTATTTCTTTCATCTGAGGCGATGTTGTCAAATTGGTTGATACCTCGAAAAATGTGTCATTTTATACTACATTGTTGTTGCATTAATGTAAATTTTTACATCCATTTATTCTCACTTTTGATCTGTCAAGACTATGGTTTCTCAAAGGTTATTGTCGCCAACAACAGAAGTCTGCAAACAATCCTTCACCGAAAGCACATAAAACAAAGTTTTATGACACCATTACGAGGGCTACCATATCACGGCTTGATTTGACTTATTTGCCTGTAACGCGGCAACATAATTAAAATCACAGCCACAGTAAACGACAAATCACCGCCAACGGAAAATCTGATTTTAAATCGATCGTAAATAATTACGACTTACAAGCGCATAAACCGTAGAAATTCCTTTGCGACACCAACAAACACAGTAACCCCAAAATGATAATACAACAACAACAATTGTACAATGTGGGTATGTGACGAGATAAAAAACAATTTCATCATACGACAGCGAAAAATTCCGCATTTGAACTCGACTTTACAACTTGAACTTTGTCACCAGCGAGCGTGGCTGCGGTCCAGCGTGCTGCGCTTACACGCGCTTTGCATGTAATGAGCGCCCTGCGGCCCGCGCCAGACAGGGCCAAATGTCACTTTGACATTTACGCGGCCAACACTAAGACTGACAGACAGTAGTCCGCTAAATGGAAAGCCATACAAAACCCCAAAAACAACAACAACGAAAATCGGTAGTATTGTTTGGCGTTTTATTATCGTGTTTAAAGCGGCCGCAGTGAAGAAGCAGCTACGGGCCGAAAGCTGCAACGCGTCGCCAGTCCAGTCCAGTCGCCGTCACCAGTCTGCAGTGGCAGACGACACTTTTGTTGCTGTTGTGTTGTTGATGTTGATTTATTATCGCTGGCGATCGTACGCGTGTGATCATTAACATTTAGATTGGATTTTGTGTTTTGTTTTTTGTGTGTTTCGAAAAATTGTTTGGGGTTTTTTTCGGTTATTGTCTGCGCACCGTCTATGTTGTTTTCAGATCTTTACGATGTTTTCTAGAAGTTAACTTGTAATTGTTACAAAAAATCTAAATGAGCTTTTTTCTGGTCGCTGACCACATTGAAAACTGAAACGCTTTGACAAAATCTGCTTCTGTCAAAGCGCTGGTCGACTGATGGTTGCGGCAGCAGTGAGAGATGTTAAACAAAGAAAACACGTGTGGCATACCTTAAGAGCCCAAACAATGCTAATTATAAGATCGTTAGGTGCGTTGAACAGTAGTGGGCCGTGCAGTGTGTGGAGCTGAAGCGACAACTTTCAAACGGTTGCCGCTTGTGCTGGTCCAGCTGCTAGGAATTCCTAAAATGTTGTAAGAAATTCGATCTTTCTCCTTTTGTTGTTTTATTTATGCGCAACTTGGAGACTTTCCTTTGAGTCGTTCCTTTAGAGCAAAGTTCTCTTGCGAGATGGAGCCCATTCTATAAACCTTGCCTTGCAAAGAGTGAATATTTCGAGGTTAAACATTGAAAGAAAGTGAGGTTAGGAACAAAGTTCTCTTGCGAGATGGGGCCAATTCTATAAACATTGCCTTGCAAAAAGTGAATATTTCGAGGTTAAACATTGAAAGAAAGTGGAGTTAGAACCAAAGTTCTATTGCGAGATGGGGACTATTCTATAAACATTGCCTTGCAAAGAGTGAATATTTCAAGGCTACACATTGAAAGAAAGTGAGGTTAGAAGCAAAGTTTTCTTGTACGATGGAGCCTATTCTATAAACATTGCCTTACAAAGAGTGAATATTTCGAGGTTAAACATTGAAAGTAAGGTTAGATTTTTTACTTTTTAACACCTGTCAAGTCACTACCGTTTGGTTTTATTTGCATTGGCTACCAAAAAAATATTGAATAGCATTACTACTCGCAGTTCAATGACACCCTTTCAGCCGGTCATCCGCCCGCTGTAGAATCAGTTGTCTGTCCGTGGAACGTCGGTACATCTTTCAGCATTCACACACTGGCGACTGCTGCGTCCTCGAACTGGCAAACAGCGGCCCACAGTTTGAGCGCTCTACAGATTTTACGAGCCCATTAGAGAGATAAATTAACAACAAATACCACAACAACAACAACAACTGCAGCAGTTACAACAATTACAATAGCCACCATGATGTTGACAATAACAAGAGTTGAGTGAGCGAGGCGACAGCCGCTTGACTTACGTATCGTTCAATTTTTGTGTTGTTACTTTTTCTCGAATTCTTTACTCGTCAGCTGGGTCTTTTATTTGAACAACAACACGCACAACCCGCAGTAGACATGAAATCTTAACAAAGAAGACGACAATTTTGTGTCTTCTACTTTTAACTTTTTTCCAAGCAAGGTTTTTTGCCGCACTTGAAAGAGCAGACCGACTATTGCCTAACTGCTTGGCCTTGGCAATGGAGAAGGGGGTGGAGCGAGGTATTGAAGGGGTTGAGAGTTCATGATTGACGAGTAGAAATAACCGCTTTTTAATGTCGTAAAAATTGAAGACCAGTAGTTGTAAAATCTTTGCGGAACGGCGTGTTGGTGGACAAGGCGGCAGTTGGCGGAGGACAGTCTTTTTCCCGCCCGATTGTAGCCTTTTTGATGTCGGACAAAAATCTTGCCAACAACTTTCATGACTTGCTACAAATACGACTAAAAAGCGAACTTAAGCAGATACATCATGCAGCACGTCGTCATCGGCCACGTCAACACTGCATACACGCACAACATAGTCGACTGCAACAACAACGACAGCACCGCACTTTTACGAGGCTACGTCGCGTTGTTGCACTGCCAATTTATAATTACATTTTATTGGCCTGATGTGGAGTTTTGTTTAGATTTTTTGTCTCGTCTTTTTAGCTTCTTCATTTTTTTTTTGTTTTTTGAGTGTTGTGTTTTTGTAGGACATTTAATTAGAGTTATAAACAAAGAAGCTGGCAGCATGGGCGCCTACTTGCAGTCGAGTGTACTGTTGCGGCGCTTTATGTGCGAGCCTTGTACGAGCGATGGGTGTGTAGTCATAAAATAGTTGTCGGATAAAGGGAAGAAAGAAGCGGCGCGGAGGCTGTTGCCATTAGCGTTGGGCTGCTGAGAAATTTGAGTATGCAGCAGGTTGACCTCTTAGTAGGCAATGTCAAAAGCGGTTAACATGAATGACAGGCCGTAAAATAATTTGGAAAAAAAACACAAAATTGCAAAAACAAAAAATGCAAAATCATATAAAATATGCAATAAACGAGCCAATAAATCTAAAGAAAATAAGTCATATATATGTGCAAAAAATACGATACGTAAATATAAATATTTTTAAGTATTTAAATAAATTAAAATAAATTAAAATTAAAATTAAAAAAAAATTACTACAAAAAAATCATAATTGTTTTGTTGTAAATTTCTTCCACTCAATCATAAATTAAATCAAATGTATTTTTCCTTTGCTCGTCTTTTGTCCAAAACTGTCATATTTGGCTTCTCTGCAATGTTGTTTTTGTTATTATAATAACTCCAGCTGTTTTCCGTTATTCTTATTGTTCTTGTTGTTGCTGTTGTATTATAACCTTTACGTTATGGTCACTTAATTTTCATGATATTTGAGATTTATTGCTGTCCGTCTGCGCGTTCGTACATCAGCGCCGCTGACCTCGCTCTTTTATGTTTTACTATATTAAAAAAAATAACTCAGTCTTTAATGTCGGTTTTTCTCACAGCCAAGCACAAATTCAACAACTCTTATTGACGCATAAAATCCGCTTCAAGCTCCTCTTGCGCCCATGAGTCAAGAAAACAATGCACGCTGCGCTTTTTAGTTTTGAAATATCAGCTTCTCTAATTTTTTGTAGTAGTTTTGCTCTTGTTTAACTCATCTAATTTTTTATTATTATTATATTATTTTTTATATTTTTGCAGCAACTTTGTTATAATTTTTTTATAATATATTTTTGAATTTTTTTGTAGTTCAGTTTGCTGTTTAATGCTATTAACAACAAGGTCTCTGTCTGCCTCGGCTTGTCAAGCTGTTAATTATGATCTTTAAGTCGTTCGTTTTTCGCTATTTTCATCTATATATATTTTTAAAATTTTATTTTCTTGTTTTAGTTTTTGTTCATTTTCTATGTTGAGTTGCTTTGGTGCTGTTTTTTTTATACATATGTATGTATGTGTGTGTTTAAGCCATGGCGCCATCGTTAGCGCGCTGCAAGCTTGCTTGGCACTCTGCTCGTTTCTTTCATAGTTTTATGGCAAAAAGCAAAAGCGTCTGTTGCTTAGCACCCTTTTTGCTGGCTTTGGTTGCAGCTTTAGACTGTTTCAGTTTATAGTATTTTACTTTCACTTGCATCTCGTTGGATGTTTGCGCTGGTGTTAGTCTGTCAGTTTAGTTGTCAAATTATGTATAATTTTTTATAATAACAATTTGTTAAAAGCTTTTAATTAACTTTTAAGGCGCTTTGACAGTTAATTTGGCAATTAAAACATAGCAATACGTATGGAAATGTGAGACATAAATATATTTGTAGACTATACACAGATTGTTTGTTGAAATGTGCAGGTAACCTCAATGTATGCTTTCGATATGAACTGTAAATGTTCAAATTATCAGGAAGAGGATGGGTGGCACATCGTCTGAAGAACAGACACTTTTATTTTTGCAGAAACATAAATAAATACATTCCTAACAAAATTAACGCCTCTGTGTTAAGGTCCTTGGTCAGCCATTGCCTGGTGAGAAGGCAGAAACCAAAAAAGAGCATGAAAGCTTCACACTGGCTGGCACAAAATTGTAGATAAGGATTTAGAAGGCCCATGGACCCACTCCGGAGGTCCGCTGTCATGTACAGGAGGAGTCATATCTCTCTAAGCAGGTCCTTAGTGAGGGCCAGAAGGTCCCATATCTCTCTAACAAGGGTTTCTACGATAAGTCAACTATGCCTATATGCACAGATAGATATAAAACTCGTATAAATTTCGGATGCCCTGTTCGGATGGCGGTGGAATTTTAGGTTAGGTTAAAGAAGCTGAGAGTGCGGCAAGCAGGGTCCATTGTGAATTCCTTCATTCTTAAATTCGGTGCCCTTCTGTATCTGTTGGCGGTAGAAAGTTTGTCCTTGGTCCTTCTTAAGGCTGTCGCGTCAGTTATAAGTACATTCACAAAGCCAACATTCACACTTTAAGTATTTCATAAGTTTTTAATAAAAATTATTATTTTTTTGTTAATTTTCTTATAGTGTTGAAGCTCCCAAACCTGGTTTTAAGAAAACACAAACATTTTACTAGATTTAGTTGAAAGCCAACTAGAACCTTAATCGGAACCCATCCATAACGTTTGTACGTCAGCTAACTGCCAGTAAACCTCGTTAGAAATGCTGCCGAATCGATTTTTCATGACTTCGAAGCATTATTTCTATATATTCAGTACGAGGCTGAGAGCTAAGAATCTTTAATTCCTGTATCACAGCGTCTCATTATCTGTGTTGAAGCAAGTTTTCAAAAGGCTGGCCTGCCCTTCTAACCTAAACTGAAATTTTTCCAAAACCTTCAATTACCGTCGGCAAAGTGAATAACTAAAAAATTATATATTTATGTTATTAAATTTTTATGTTATTAATTTTTCGATTATTACAAATTTGAAGACATTCTTATTCTTAAAAAAAATTAAAAACATAAATAAACTTTTCGAAATTGTATTTACTTATAAATAGATGATTTTTTTTACATGTCAAACATAATTTGGGAAAATTTCTTGTTTACAAAAAATGAATTTATTTTAACATTCTTTTATAAAATCCGCTTAAAACCCAAAAATTGGGCTCGATTGTGTTCCATGGCCAAACTTATTTATAGTTAAAAATTTGTACTGCTAAAAGTCAATCCAATCTCTATACTTATTTCTTAATTTTCTTGCACTATGAAATGAAATAAATCAAAAATGCCGACGGCACTGCAAACTCTAACAAACTGAAACCATACAAAAATTTCAAAGTGCCAACTCTTCCTTATGGATGTCTCACATCATGGAAATACTTCAAAAAAATAACATTAATAAAAACAACTATTTTAAAAGTGCATTTTAAACAAAATAAGAAAACAGATATTCACAATAAAATAAATATAAAATTCATTTCAATCAATTTTTACTCACTTTTAAAAAATAGTTGAACCAATGAAAATCTGCTGCTTCAATTTAGCTTTGCACACATTTTTTGTTTTAATTTGTTTAAGTTTGATTTTGTTTTATTTTTCACAATTGTCTTTGTGCAACTTCACGTAGATGAATTGTGTAAAAATTCGTTTTCACAAAAAGTTGTAAAAATTTCAGTCTTCATCCACTTTGCGTGTGGCATCAACACTTGCAGCACGTTGCAAACGCAGTTTTGTTTTTTCTTTGGAAATTTTGTTTTTCGGCAAGTCGTTGCTGCTTCTTCTTTTTCGCAAAATACACACTCACTCAAAGTTCGGTTGCGACGTTTTTTTCTTTGCTCTTTTTAGAAGTCGACTTCTTCTTTGCCACTTCTACGCGTATGTCCACTTCCTACCAAGTCGTGGGTGACACTGACTGGCTGTGTGTGCTGCAGTTGCTGTTGCTGTGCTGCGAGAATGCCACCGCTGTCGCTGTTGTTGTCTCTGCTGGTCGCGCTGCTACTTCTAGCGCAGCTCAGCACAACTCAGCTTCTTGCTGCCGTCACCGATGGCACCAGCACCAACACCAATACTAACGCACCACTACCAGCAGCAGCAAGAACAACAACAACACGCCATTCACTACCAACACCAGCGCCGCCACCAATACGACCTCAGCCAGCTGCCGCAATGTTCTTTGCTGCTTTGGCGACACTTTGCCTGGCTGCGCGCTCTTCACGCCGACAGCGCACCAAACAACACCAGCAGCAACAACAACAAAAACAACACCACCACGTTGTTGTCAAACCGCACTGAAGGCACCGATAAAGGCAATGCGCGCGCTGCGACGTGCCGAAGAGCAGAACGACAACAACACGCACACAACACGACAAGTTCAACGCAACTAAAACTGCCCACAAATGTCGCTGGCGGATGACAGACAGTCAACTGCGCTCAGCTGCGAACGGCCAGCAAGCGGCGCGCAGCAAGGGCGCGGCAAGTATCTCCGACAGCTGAGTGCCAGAGTGGCACGTATCACATAGCGCGTATCTGGCAGACACAAATGGGCCGAGTATCTGCGGCCCGACTGCCTGCCATCCCCAAGCCATGTACTGCGCGGCGCATGCAGACAGCCGGACGGACACTTCGTGCGCGGTGTGAGTGCGAGTGTGTGCGTCTGCGTCGGTCGTGCTTTGTATTTGTGTATCTGTGTGCCTCGGTTCTGTGTAGCCGCAGTGACACAAACTGTGTGCGCTGCTCTGCGTTGACTTCTGTTTTGTCGCCTGCTGCCGTGTTTGTTATTGTTTTCTGTTTTTTTCATTTCTCGTTTCCCGCTCTTCCGCAAACTGCTCAGCACAAAGAGCACGTTCGCATAGCGCCGTTTCTTTTCGGCCACTTGGCCGTCTAAATGGCGTATTCACTTCAGCATTAGTGGCTGCGGCCGCCCGTCGTCGATACGGCAGTGTCGTCCGTCGTTGAGCCAACATACGCTTTTGTATCTCACGCTCGCTGCTCTTTTCGTGTTGGGTAGATACTCTTTGGAAATTGTTGTATCTGCAGCCGCCTGGCATGGCTCGCACTTGGCTAATGTGGCATTACCGCTAGTTCGGGCAGCGAAATACTTTATTTCGGATTAGCATAAATTATTACGATAATGAGTGATAACAAATTAATGGCATCCACGTGTTATCTCTTAATGAACGATATTTTTCCCGCAAGGACTCTGATCTGTTGGTGGTATGCATTAAATTTGGTTAATTTTGATTCAATGCGTCGGACGAGATGACATTAAAAACAAATCTGATGCTATGAAAAGGAAATAGATATTAAAAAAAAAATAATACAGATAAAGAAAAGAGTATTTGAAACAACTATTTTTCAAAGAGAGATGCAACTATAGAATCAGGCATATGGATAAAATAAAACTATAGATAGGACTTGAAACGGAAGTATGGGTCATGTAAAATGAAAACCTTTAAGAATTGAGTTTGTCTAGTTCCAAATTAAGATAATTTTGAATTGAGAAAATCAAGATTTCAAACAATTCAATTGCTCAGAATTAATGAAAAACTTTACGCAAAAGTATGAAACATTTTGAATTAAGTAAAACAAGTAATCTTATAAATTACTTTACCAACTAATTGACACCAAAGTATCTCATGAAGTAAAGTTTTTAGATAAGAAACCTAACCTTTGTTTTTCAACTGTAATTAAAAATTAGGTTAAATGTTAATTAAGTGACAAATAACATAAACTTTTTTGAACTTGCTAATGTGAGAGAAATTCCTATGATGAGTAAATCAAAATTACAAGAATAATATTTCGCTGTTTTATTCTGAAACTATAAACAGAAATTAGGACTATAGATCGAATTAAAATTAACTTTAAAGTATAAATTAAGTATTAATTAATTGACTTTAGTTAGATTTGTAAATTTGTATTATGAATTCAGCCTTTTTCATCCAAGAACGACTACACAAAAGAAGTCGGGAGCTTCAGGATAACAAAGTAAAAATATGAAACATGTAACATGTATGTTATGAATATAAACATATATAAAAACATATTGACATTATATATGATCAGTGGCGCACACAGGCTTTCTTTTGGGGGGTTTGCCTACAACTTTTGAGCCGAATACCATTCGAAACCATATTTTGTACCAGCAATTTTTTAGTTTGGGGGGTTTGAACCCCCAAAACCACCTGTGTGCGTTATGATACACATTAGCCAAAAGTTATTGAATCCAATGTTGACAATATTTTTGTTTTGATTTACGGTATTTTAATATAGAAGATAATATGATATTAAAACCATGGCAAACTTCTACAGTTAAAAAGATATGCTCAACACTTTATTTTGAAGCGCACTGTATTATTCCGAAAATATGCCGATAGAATAAACAAATTCACTTGAATGATTTCCTTTCAGGAAAAAAATCCAAATATTTTTTCTTCACAATTCAGGTCATTTGTTTACATAGTAAGTATGTTGTAGTTTTTTGATGCCAGCGATTTGAACAGTTCGATTTTAACGGCCACAAATTTACACATTCGAGAACTAAATTTGAAGAATTACTATATACTGAACCTCATCTTATCAGTCTCTTCCTCTATTTAAAGAAATGAATCAAAAAGCCTTTACTATAGTCAGAGACCCAAAGACGGGATATTCGCAATGTGTACAATTTTGTAATTTATTGCAGTATTTAATTTACAGTCTTTAAGTTTCGCCACAAATTTATGTTTTCTTTCCATTCCTTACTTGTAATCCGCAGTAACCATCAAGCCTCAGCTTTTGCCAGCACGCTTCAAGCGCAGCACAGCGCCTTTCCAAACGTCCCTACTAGTTCTTCCGCCTCCATACTTTGCTTGAACTCCTCACTTTTACCACACCTCACACTGCAGTTTGTATATTTTTTCACTTTGTTGTTGTCATTTTCCTTATATAAACGCATAGTGGGACGACACCAACTTGCAGTAACGCACCCGCTTATCCATCTACCAGCCACTGGCCACTGGCCGCCAGCGGGAGCCACATAGCCGCCCTCTCGCTCTCGCCCACTGTCAGGTCGCATGCTTTGCGCTCACTCGCGCAGTGTCGCCTGCTTCCGCGCTGGACCATATCTATTCGGGTGACATGCGACCGTTGGTGACCGTTTTGTGCCGTTAAAGTCTCTGATGTAATTGTTGTTGTTGTTGCCTTTGATGTTGGCGAGCAAACCAAACAGCCAGCCACCGAGCAAACGAGCAAGCGCCCCAACATTCAACGCTCTCCAATGGCTCTCCACAAAACTTGTTCGCGCTCTCGGTGCTGGTATTATTTGCTGCCGCTGTTTTTGTTGTTGTTATTGTTACTGTGGTTGGGGCTGCCTTTTCGTTGTTGTTGTTGTTATTGCTGAGTAGTGTCGCCCATTTATGTCTTTGCGTGTGACAGAGTTGAACCGAGTTGACTTTTTCGGTATCGCATTCGTACGAATGAAAAGGCAATTCCGATTCACTTTTCGTCCAGTTGTTGTTGTTGTCGCTGCTACTATTACTGCCATGCTGTTGTTGTGATTGTTGTTCTTGTATTTGCGAGCCGTGCTCTGCACATTGAGCTGCGTCGCTGCTGCCATTGCCAACGTCGTCTCTGTCGTCTGTCGCCTTCGTCGTTTACTTGGCTCGTTCTCTGTCGCCTGCGCTCACTGCTGTTTATTGGTGTTGTTGTAGTGTGGTATTATCTCCCCCTCGCCAACTGGAGGTTTCGTATGTGACGGTTTTGTTGTTGATTTTACTGTGTGCTGTTGTTGTCGCACCTCTGTTGGTGTTGGTGGTGGTGGTGATTTTTTCTTCTTGTTAAAATTTTGTCATTTGTTGTGTCTCCTGCGCAGTGCGTCTCACTCACTTCTGCACAATCTTAATGGCCACCTCGCTTGCCCCTTCTCGCTCGCGCCTTGACGCTCTTTGGCTTTTGCTTTGATTTCAGACGACATTTTAACATGGGGGCGATTCAGGCCTGGCAGCAGCAATGCACCAATGACATTGCAGATCTGGTGACAAACACATTAGTGCCGTTTGAAAATGGGTTGATTGGAGTATGAGGAGGGGGAGCAAGAGTGAACGCGACGCTGTTTACTTGTTCGCTTTTCCGTGTGCGAAGTACATAAAGTGCTTGAAATTTGTAGGCGTGTGCGTATGCGACACAACTGTGCATAGATGTACGCCATTTTGTTCTGCCATGCAGGGACATAAAAAACTACTAACTAGGAATGAGAAGCTTACAAGGAACTAATAGGGAAATATATGTATGTAGGTTTCTGTTTGCGAGGCACTGACGACAATCGAAATATCTTCAAGAACGAAGGGTTTATGCTTCAGACGAGTGTAAAGTTATTGATATATATATATATATGTACATAACTACCTACACATATATACATATATTTGTGCTTTATTTTATATACATATACTTTAAAACTTTCCATGCGACATTGGTTGACCGGAGTTATGAGAGATATATGATGGGTTTTTTAACTGACTTCTAAAGGTTTTAAAAGGCAGTTGATGTACTTTCGGAGGTTTGTAATTTACTCCTTAAGTGGCGGATTAGGTTCAGTCTGGTTAGTTAGTTAATTAGTTATGTGGGCAGCTAACATATCGCACACCCACTACAAAAATAGCACAACTCAAAATTTTTAATTTTTCAGGAAACGCAAAAAACTGTTGTTGAGCTGAATAAACATTTTTTTTAAATAACGTATAGACCGTTTAGTAGAAAATCCCTACAGATTATACTTTTTAAGTTACAAAGATTTTTTAATTTTACACTAGTGTTGAAATCTATTCGTCGCGGAGCGGGGTAAAATAAATACGCGGTTGGGCTCGCTTTGGGGGTTCTTTTTTATTGGGCGTACGAAATACAAGTAACAAGAATGACAATAGAATACATGAAACAGTAAACGATACAAACGGCCGAAGCCGGGGAGCAGAAAATAGGGGGAAACATGAGTACAAAAGGAGAAGGAAAGGAAGGGATTAGAGGTGGGATCGACAGATCACTGAACAATCACAGCACTCATTTAGCCATCGCGGCCGCCATTGCAGAGTGCAATTTATGAATAGTGTCCGGGTGGAGAGTTGCCGAGACGCGGCTGAGGTCTGGCTGGTGGTGTTGCGGCTCACGGCTGGCTGGCTGTGGGTGCGCTTCGGGGTGCGCCGATAACCTCTTTGCAGGGGATGATCGGTCCGTGCGGGGCAGTCTAGGAAGCACCTGCTGCGATCGTCGGCTGATCTGCAAAAAGGTTAGATGTCAGAGGATTAAAAATTAAAATATGGACATCGTGTGAATGGGAAAAAGTGGCTAAGCTGCAGGGTTTGCATAAGCTACAGCCGAGGGAATATGAGAAAATACATATATAAATTGGCCAAGTTGCCATTTATTTTTCCAAGTGTGGGATAATTTTTGGAGCGAATTTGGAAAATTTTAGGTGCACGTAGGGCTCGAGAGAAGCAGGAGAACCGAGCGAGAATGTCGGTTTGCTCTTCGAGAGGGTGGTGGCAGTCAACCGCTCTTTGATCCGGAATTGGAACTGTTTGAGCAGGACCGTTTGGCTCAGCATCGAAGAATTGCTGGAGCCGTTCCACCCAAGAGGGAGATCTTATAGATCTTGGAGTTTATACCCGATCAGTCCGACGTCTGCGGGATGTGCAGCGCTTGGAGCAAGTCGCACTGGAGTGGCAACTGTCCTCTTTTCGGACCCGGGATTGAGGAGGTGCAATGAGGAACTGCGAGGGAATGCAATTTCCGTCAGTTGCTGTGAGTGTGGAACGAGTGGCGTCAAGCCAACGCTCTTGTCGTACCCTTTTCCCCTGCCTCATTAGAGGCGAAAGCCATCCTGCGGGGTCGAAACGGTTGGCAACGAAGGGGGGAATTCGCCGGTTTGGGTATGAGTTTGCAGGAGTGGTGGGATCAGAGTGATTTTCCATTATTTCCTGGGGTGGAAACCCTACGGGATTGAGGGCGGCAATCACTTGTGAAATGGCTTTCTTTAGGGCGGGAAGGTTATTTCGAAGGGCGGGACCAGTATGCATATGGCGATTTCGTACCTCAGTGGCACATGTCAAATGCGATGGAGGGGGTACTGGACCGCTTAATACCCAACCGAATACTGTATGCTGAGCCAGTAAGCTGCCACATACATTTCGGTGGATACCTTCGAGCATGATCTGCGGGATGAGATCACTGCCAATCACTATATCGATCTGCGCTGTCTCGAAGGGGTTTGGATCAGCGAGATCTAGCATGGCAAAATTTTGCAAATTGGGAGGGTTTATATTGGAAGGTGGGAGCAATTTCGTAAGCTCTTGGAGCACGATAGCTTGCACGGGGAGTTTCGTGCTCGTTTGGGGGACTGCCACTGTCAAGAAGCATGTATGATTGGCATTTTGCACAATCTGACCGCCCATGCCCGAGATTTGGAAGGGTGATTTCTCGATTGGCAATTTGAGGCGTTTCTGGACCTTCGAAGAAACGAAGGTACGCTGAGAGGCTTGGTCGATCAACGCTCGAACCTTAAACAACTTTCCTGCGTGCTCAATAGACACCAGTGCCGTAGGCAGAAGGGATTGAGTGCCATTATTGGAGTGTAGGGCTTGTACTTGGGGCGTACTTTGCCTGGAAGATGTGCGGGGTTGCGCATCAGAAAGTGGGGAATGAGTAGCGGAGTTGTTCGTTCGTTCTGGAGCTGTTGCGACCTGTGGAGTGGTCGAATGTGATCGATTAAGCGATTGAGAGGGCTGCGCATTGCCTTTGGGGAAATGAAGCATGGAATGGTGCTTCATTTGGCAATATACGCACGTAAAATTGCTTGTACAATTCTCAACAAGGTGTGAAGTAGCAAGACAATTTACGCAGAGATTGTGCTTCTTAACGTATTTAAGTCGACTCTGGGGGGTGAGTCTTTTGAAGCTCTGGCAAGTCCGTATGGGATGATTTGCGTTGCAGAGTTTGCACGCGAAGTCCCTATTCACTTGAATGTGATAATTTAGGGATTTGTGTGGCCGATTTGGGAGGACATTGGAAGTAGAGGGTTGAGGTTTCGGCTTAGCGGGGCGAATGCTTTGCAGCCGTTCAAGTACCTCGTATCTGCCGGTCAGGAACTCGTCCATTTGCGACCAGGGTTGCAGATCCTTCCGGGATGTCAAAGATTGCTCCCATAGAGCAAGTGTCTCTTGGGGCAATTTGGTACAACATATGTAAACCAATAGCGGATCCCAATTGTCAGTGTCTACGGCCTGAGTATTGAGAACAGACAGACAATTGTTTATTGTGTTTTGGATCCGCTGTAGTGCCTCACTATTTTCAGTGTGGGTAGGAGCGATATTTAGAAGGGATTTAATGTGAGTGTCAACGAGTATGCGTCTATTTTCGAAGCGGGATCTTAGGGCTTCCCACGCGAGTCCAAAATTCTCATCGGTTAATGCATATTGCTTTACAATAGCACCGGCTTTACCTTGCGTCTTGTATCGGAGGTGATACAGTTTTTGGGCTGGAGTGAGCTGGGGGTGGTTAATGTAAACTGCCGTAAACATGTCCCGGAAGGACGGCCACTGCTCATAGCCCCCGAAAAAGGTTTCGGTATCACAAGGTGGAACTTGTAGGCAAATGTAGGGGGTATTTGCTGGTTCTAGGGGTCGAACCGGTTCCATATGCGCAGCGGGCTGGGGGGACTGAGTTTGGAGCATCTCAATGATGTCCAACATCTGAGCCATGCACAACTCGTACTGGTCTGTGCAGGCGTCAATCTTTTGCCTAGCCGACTCTTTGAAACCGTCGGGCTGGCTGTTGTCTTCAGCAATGAAGACTGCCTCATGTGCGCACAAAAGCCTCTCCCATTGGGCTTGCAAATTTTTTTGCTTAATTTGGACCAGGGATTTGGTCCAATCCTCAATGGGAGCCGATGAAAATTTTGTGCATAATTGCACGAGTCTATCGGACTCGAAAATAAATTTTGCAACACTAGGATCGGTTGCTTTGGGACTAGATAGTTCGGAGCGAGTGTTTGGTGGCTCCCGAGTGACAGGAACTGTCAAACGTGCACTGGCTGACTTTGGGTATCTGGAGGAAGGAGTCTCCATTGTGACAAGTTGGCGTTTAGGGGAACGCTCAGCAGGCATTTTGTTTAAAAAAGCTCGACAAAGGGTAAAAAGTTTGAATAAATATGTGTGTATGTAAATGTAGGGTATTGGGGAAATAGACGTGTAGTCTAACCGCGTCCGCGCGAACGATTTTTGAGAATGGGAAGAGTTGGGAATGGGAAAATTCGTTGAAACGAATTTATATATTTGTCGAGCAAAAAAGTTTACACCAGTGTATGCAAACGTGTAGGGAAATATATATGTATATGGGAAACAAGTAAATTTTTTGTAAAAGTGAATGGGTAATACACAGAAATGTGTATATGGGAACTGGGAATGTATGTAAAAATTATTATATAAATATGATATAAATGTGTAGTCAAATGTGTGTGAAAATATGTTTTTATTTGTGAAAAAGTGAATTTTTTTTGTATGTGATCACGTGAATAATTACGTATTTGTATGTCTGTATATATGTGTATGTGTATATATTTGTATATATATATATATATATGTGTGTATGTGATTATTTGTATTAGTGTGTTAGTGAACGTAAAAAAGTGTGAAAATAGTTTTGTGTACAAATTTTGAGTTGTGACTTTTTTTATGATATTTTAATTCAATAATTACCGAATTATTTTAAGGTTTGTCACTTTTGCTGAATTTAATAATTATAAATGGCAGTTAAAAAGTTGAAAGAAAAATTTTGAAAATTCGAAATTAATTTTTTTATTTGAAAATATATACTAAAATTGTCACCACTTTACTTAAAATTAATTTCAACAACAATTTATTTCGTCAAAAGTGTCACAATTTGAATTAGGACTCTCTTGCAATGAGCTGCCGTGATCAAATAGCATCAAACTTCTCGACATGAAGAGAGACCTAACTGTATTTTGGCAACAGTTAACAACAACAAAATATACTTTTGCTTATTGGTAGATAGATTCATTGTGCACAGTATTAACACCGAAAATTAAAAATTTGGAGTTGTGTCACTTTTGAAGTGGATGTGCGATATAGTCAGCGACGTGGAAACGAAGATGGAAATGGAAACAATTCCAAGCTCCAAATGAGTTGATTGGTTGATTGGTTCAATAACCACTATGTTCAAATCTTCAAGCGCGTTTTCTTCAAGACATTCATCCAACTCAAATTCTTTGCAGAAATTCTGAAAATGTTTGAAATTGTTTAACCCGAATCAGCCCATATGGCAACGCACGATAGACATATTTGTAAACGATCATAACTTACAAACGAATATAGATGCCGTTACTTTGAAACACATTCTGAACGCGGAATTGATTCTGCTTTCACTTAAAATCATTTGGGTGACAGTGCGTGTTTGTTTGTATAAAATAGTGCATCATAAAGTGAAGACAAAATTTTGAGTGCAAAAAAATGGGTATGAAAAAGTAAGTACGTCTAAAATATATACTTATTATCTTGATCGCGTAATGAAATGTGTTTTTTTTAAGGGTTTGAGGAAGGGAGTAACGTCTCATAAGTGTGCTACTCTAAAAAATACTTTTCGTGGACTTTTTTTTAAGTTTTGTGTGCCTGTTGCCATATGGCAACAGGACATTCCGAGCGTCCTGTTGGCAGGATTAAAAAACTAATGATGCAGTTTTTTTATTTTACATATAAAGAGTATGCTCCTAAAAAATCTTTTTGAAATTCAAAAAAAAAATTACGTGGGCTTATTCGGGTTAAAGTACTTTGTCATAGTGTTTTGAGATTCCATTCGAGTTTGTAGCTAAGTACTCTATTTTATAAAGAAATAAATTTTGTCAGCTTTTCAATACTTCAAATCAGCAAACAGTTCCTAACAGCAACGCAAATAAATGTTTCAAAAAAGTGAAATCGAATGAAAATCGTTTTGTTTTATCTAGGTTGGTCTTTTAGCTCAACTTTAGGATTATGCTTTCAGGCACACAAACTCTTGAAACTTGGTAGTGCAAAATCAGGCAAAGAGCTTGCAAGCAGTTCTTGCCGACGGCAATTTGCATTGCCAGCGCCAAAAAACACGTTCACATAGATACTCAAACAAATACGTACTTACACATACTCATAGTGAATATATATCTGTATGTACCTGGGCGCATGCTGATGGATACATTATAGTATGATGCATTGATTTGAATTTTGTTGTTGTGTTACACTTTTCTCTTCCACTTAAGCAAAACATTAAAGCAACAACAGCGACAACCACAACCAGGCAATCGATAGTGCAGCGGCATTAATGCTCAACTTCGACTAAGAGAATTAAGCTCATTCCAACAGCTGCTCTTCCCTCCCCGCCCCACCCATCATCCTTTCGCCAAGCTTATGCGTTGCGTTGAGTAAGCGGCGGCACTTTGGTTAGGAAAACAGTGAATAGGCCACGATGCTGTTAGAGCGCTCCTGCAATAGTTACTTTATGTTGGCTGACTTTAAGGTTTTTTGTTTTTGTTTGCGAATGTTTCGCCGCTACTTGAAGCTCCTGTCTGCGGTCTACTGGACTTAATTAAACAACTTTAAGGCACAGCTACGAACGATGGTATTTCAACATATATTCTCGCATTTTGTTCTTCTTATTCTTCTTATTACAGCAAAGTCGGGCATGTTGCAACGTTTTACGATATTTGTGTATTGTTGTTTCTATTTGTGGCGCCAATACTCATTGTGCTGAAGTTAAAATTATTGCTGTACGTACATTTTTATTGGAGAACAGTGAAGCAATGTTGTTGCCACACCCGAGGCGGATAATGTTTGGATTAAGTCGTTTTAATTGCTGCACCCACAAAGCATCTAACTTGATTTCAATTAATGTACTCGATACTGTCTGCTTCCGTTCTATTTTTAGAATATTCCGACATACATACATTATGTATGTATATACAAGCAATTGATATGCTAAAAATAATCGAAAAATTCAGTACACTGCAATCAACTCGCACTGAAAATAGATCCTCGAAACATATCTGCACACATACAAACAATATTTACCATACATACAAACACAAAACTCCCGCTAATAGCCGCATTTCAACGTTTTACACCTCTCGACATTGGCTCTTGTGCTATTTCTATATATTTTTCTGTTCGCTTTTCGGCTACCCTTTTGCTTTGTTCCACTTTTATCATTAATCAAATATTATCTTTCTTCACATGCAGCACTCGCCGCACTGCTCTGCTTCTTCTTCGTTTGCTGCTCGGCATAGGTCGACTGGGCCGCTTTGCTTTTTCACTTCATTTTAAAACTGCTCAGTTTCAGTCAATTTCATGTTTTGTCTTCACTCATTTTTTCCTTAACGCATTTTGCTCTTTTTACTACGATTTCATAAACGATTTTTTTTACATATGCGCTATCTTTCAGCCGCGAACTATTAATCATTTCTTTTACGTTCAAATGCCAAAAAAATGCCTGCGGATTGCTGCCTCTTTCTTACATTTTCGATTTGATGTCAATAAATTGTTTCACTTTGATTCCCTTTTTTCCCAGCCGACTTCAAATATAAATGACATTAAAAGTTCATTAATAATAGCGACAAAAACAACAAAAATAGAGATTTTATAAAAGAAATATCAACGCGTATTGTACGCGCGTGCATAATGCACTCAAAAGACGTGAATATAGACAAACGGTCATGCGTCAATTTGATATTCTTATGTGTATATTTCAATATATATATACTTATGTATGTATAGATACAAATGTGTGGAGAAATGTGTTGAGATAATGTGTGCCATTTGTGCTTTGACTTTAGCGAACCCGGTGAATGTAAGTAAGATGCCAATAGACATCGAGTCGAAAGACAGGGACAACAGTTGTATACGAAAAACAGAAGAAGAGAAAGTGTGGCAATCAAACTTTTGGTCCTTGGCGAACGCATTCAGTTAAAAATATACAAATGTCTCGGTGGTGCTGTTGCTGATAATAGATCTGATTCTTGTAGCTTTCAATGCCTCTATCTATGACTTTATGTACTAACTGCAGGCTGGCAGACTTGGAATTAAACGAAGCAACATTTTAGCGGAACATTAAGAGATCGATTCCTGAAAATCTCGAGTCATCTTTCAACATCTGAAATAAGCAACGCTTTGGTGGAAGAACGCTACGAAGGAAGAGAAGATGTCTTACTTGTAGAAAAGCTTAGAATCAAGTAACAAAATCTCTATGGAAAGAGATTTACATTGTCCTTAGTAACTAAGGACAATTCGGGGGTAAGCTAAAACGGTCGTTAGACAAATAAATCGAAAGGGTTATCTGTTTAAATCGGAGAAGTATCAGATGGCTGAGAACAGCAGGCGTCGCCGTGAACAATTAAATCTTGTTGGCATGAAACCTGGGCTGTGTTTGACAGTGATCGAGGCTACTCATATTTTCAGTCCAGTGTCAATTTCCAGCTTTGGGGAACAGAAAGTAGGTTATGTTGAAAGAGGATGCTCGCATTTGTAGTGACTAGGAGCAATCTATCTTCGGGGATTTGCGTATATCGCAGGTTGGGGTTATTGCAGGGGTGATCGACGACTAAAACATACCATGGTATAGCGGGATCAAGAAATTGGGTGATGAAATGGTACTCTTGAAAGTACTTTTAAATCCGTCTAACCTAATTTATTATTTATGCACTAATTCACCTTATAAATTTTAACTAGCCACACTAATAGTTAAGGTTGTCGATCGAATAAGATCTACTTAGATTTTCCAATTCCAACAACATTTCTCTCTTTGTAGTTATCTCTTAAGATTTTCTCTCGGTCTCTTAAACAATTTATCTGCGCTCTCTTCTGCTACCTTATCGAAATCTTCATCTCCGCACAGGCCGAAGATAAAATAATGTAGACCTACCTCATCTCGATACTGTACGAGTACGGAAATTCTATACTAAACTAAACAGAATAGCGAAAGGCAAATTTTAATCTCTTAACATTTTCAAGGAAATCTTTAGACAATGCAGCCGACACGAGATCCCATTAAACGAAATGTGACAGTTTGCTCAATGTGCAGGACCATAAAACGAACGGGTTAAACCAAATCTTGCCTGCTTCGGGCACTGTATGAGGCACCTACGAAGGCACTAAAACTATGATGTACCCATAAAATGGCGCGCAGTGCAACTCAACCCTTTCCTCAACCCTTTCCTTGGGAATTCTCGCTAAAATCTTAGTCTTTCCGTACAAAAGCGGCAATAAAACTATTTAAATATTGCAACTGGCAGTGCGACGGATTAGCGTAGTCCGTGCAGTGATACCAGAAAATGCAATAAGCGAGCGGTGCCAATGCCGGCGAAAGGGTTAAACTTGCCAGCAGACATTAGGATTTGTCAACGCTGGTGTTTTGAAACACCACGCAGCATGGCTTAACCCTTTCGCCTTATGGCCTCGAGTCGGGGAAATTCTGAAAAGCTGACGCCTACGAGTCCGGTAACGGATAGACAACGCGTGCGAAGTGACGGTTTGCAGCGCCTCGGCTACCTGCCCCGCAGCAAAATCAGCGCACTGCAAGTGGTCAGACCACACAAAGGTCCTGTGCACCGAAAACAACAATAACTGGCCAAATCTCATAAGTACAAAAACAACAAGCGAAGCCACAGCACAATGGCACAGTGTGGCGTGCGAAAGTAGCCCAAATAGCGAGCGCCAAAGGATCTTCAATGCGTCTTACGAATGCCAGAGCCGATGCGGCTTGAATGCGCTGCGACAGAGTTTCAGTGACATAGCGGCTGGCAGTTAATTAAATATGTATCAGAATTCATGCAACCGCGAGCTGCTTTGCCCCAAGTTTTTCACTGGCCTTCGCGGTCGTCCTTTCCTGTCCTGTCGCAGTCTGTGCCGTATCCACCTACCAGATGACGCCCACTTGCACGCTTCCCCGCTTCTAATGCGTTTTCGAAGAATTCCCGCTATAAATTCCAATATTTTCGTGCATGCCCCAGCGTCGTGCTGGCTCTGTTGTTGGTTAATGGCCTTCATTGTCTCGCATCGGTCTCGCATCTTTGTTCGTGTCGTGTGGTTTTGTTGTCAAAATGCGTTAAATCGCATGTTTTCTGCCACGTCACATGCAACATGCGGCACGATAATTTTTGATAATGACATTTTCTCATGATTGTCTTTTTTCGTATTTTACTGCTTGTTCATTAGTGTTAAAGTATGATTTAAGTTCTTTGTTGTGCCGCCGCGCAGCAAGTGCCACATTGTGCGCAATGCCACACGTAGCGTTCAGATGTTACATATAGAAAGAGTATCGAAGGAGCGTCGGTCTCCCCTAGGCGGTTGTGTGGCTGTCAACGCCTTTTGTGGTCACAAATCATTTTGCGTGTCGTGGACACTTTTTCTATACGTTGTTTGATGATAAAATCTAAGGCTTGAATATAAGTTTAAAGAGTGGATTAGGAATTCTCCACGAAATGTTAAATCTTCTTTGAACTTTGCTTTCGCAATTAAATACGGACTTCAAGTTCACTTCTTGTCATTGATTTACGTAGTTAGGAACATGTGAATAAACATACATATAACATATTTACACTTATACATATGTAAGGATGTATGTTATTGATGTATTAGATGTGATTTTTGTGTACTAAGGAGATTCTCAGTAACTGGCTTTGGATTCGTCGAAACTATTGATTATTTAAAGTTTGATGAGGAGTCGGAGAAGGAACCTGTGTCCCATCTGTGTATCCTCCCCCCTCCCCCGATGGGAATTTTCAGTTTACGGCCTGAGAAAAATTTACAACTGCTCAGAAATTGTCGATGAAGAGATCAGCCCCTAATAATATATATATAATTTAGACCCGAACCCAACAAATTTTTTGAAAATACTTTTTAATATACTTTTGATTTGTTAAATGCATCTACCCGGCTCCAAAGTACCTCAAACGTCTTCCAAGCGGAAGTGCTGCTATAAAACAGCATGCAGGATAACACTGGTAGAAACATTCTACAAAAGCCACATTACCATTCTCTTCAAAGGCCCATTTACGATCAAGGCACTGGAATGCAGGTAAGTCCTCATAGAGCTGGTCCATCGGTTCAGAGTTACTCTGATCGAACCCGAACTCGAACCCCCCGATCGAACGAGCCGATGCCCTGGCTCGAAGAGGCTCCGCTCTTGATGAGAGTGAGGCGCTGACGGTTCACACCCCACTGGGCTCTATCAAGAGCGAGGTCTCCAAGGACTTCTTTCCTAAAGCCAACACTAGGTGGCAGAGGATGGAACAGGACCGCAGAGCTCTTAATCCTGTCCGCCGGGATGTGGCAAGACTAACCGCGGTCATCATTGGCCATTGGCCCATTGGAGAGCATGTGGTAAAAATGGACATCCCCTTTAATACCAGCTGCCATAGCTGCGAGAATCCGTACATTACTTTCTCTGCGCCTGTCCGACTCTATCAAAGAGGAGATGAAAAGTACTGGGCACGCCAACATTTCAGAACTTTGAGGCGTAGCAAAGTGCTCCATAAGCTCGCTGCTCACCTTTATTAACCTTTCGGACTGGATATAGAAACTATATAGTCTAGAGGACAGCACAACAACATATCTTATAGTATCTACCGGGAAAAGAGGTAACAAAACGGCGCCTATGCGCTAATTGGATGTCGGTACATCGCCACTGGACCAACCAACCCAACCGTACAGGATATCTACAAGCTTTGAGGAGAGTTCTATAAGCTTTTTATGAATTCTAAGTTTTGCTGTAACAATTTTATTAATTTTTGAGTACTCGCTTAGTTTGCATGTCACATGTGACTACAGCAGTTTTGTGTACATTTTTAACTACTCATACCAATCTGCGTATCCATATGTTTATGTATGTATTTTTCTATACTTATGAGAAACCGCTTCACGGTGCCAACCACCACAGAAAAACCAACAGCGCGCCAGGAACAGCCATCGTCTGCGTCTGGCTGCACCTCTCATAAGTAGTTTTCCCAAGCGCCCGAGGGTAGACGCCATTAAAATCACCGCTGAAGGGGTTGCCAGCCGCACACACATACACCACGCACCAACCACACAATGCATATAGGAATATGAGCCTTCATTATTTTAATAGTTAAAACGTATAACCTACCCCAAGTCTATATGAAAATACAGTAAATGCAAAATATGTATGGATGTTAGTGTGTAAGTGTGTGTGAGTATTAATGTTGCTAACGATGATGTTAAAAAGACATTTGGGACTTTTTTTTACCCCACCCCTAACAATTGTTTAACGAAAATGTGGTGGCTAGGCGTTTGTGTGGCACAAGAAGCGCCAGCAGGGGTGTGCCGGCAGACGCAAATTTTGTGATTTTCATTGACAAAAAACTAACTGGAGAGGGTGCAGTTGGTACTCTGAAGGCGATAGAAACGGTAAAAGTAAGAGTTGTAATAGTAGTAGTAAAACTTGTAGTAATATTAGTGGTAGTAGTGAGCCAGTAGAGTGCAGAGCGCAGTTACTTTCTGTCAGCCTTTAGATATGATGGCAAATTTTCAAAAAAATTTCTAAATCGTAAATGTTTGTAATATGAACTTGATATCAAATGCAGGTTATGTCAATAAATATGCAAAATCTTGCAACACTACAAATGCTGATTGATTTAAATATCCACTTAACGATTACGAATTGTCTGCGATAAGACTTAAAATCACAAAGTCGCTGATAGAGAAATGATCTTTATTTTATTTATTTTTATTTTATTTTATTTTATTTATTTTTTTTTTTTGGTCCAACGCTCTAATCACTGAGTTTTGGTGGCCATGGGGCTTAAATGTTAAAGTAGTTGAAGGCATTTGTATCTCGTTACAGCCTCACTTCCTCTGGCAATTTGTTCATTGTTTATTTATAAATAGAACAGAATTTTGTCTGCAGAAATATACATATTTAAATACGCACATACATACGTATGGTACATGAGTTCAGGGAACGTTCTTATTTTCACGTTAATTAGAAAAGGTGAAACCTTATAAATTTCAATTAAAAATATACAACTCCATGCGTGCAACTCTGCTGCCCTGCCCGCCACCGGTAGCTGTGATAGAAAATTAAAAATTTGCGGTTTAATGAGAGGAAATTTTGCTTAGCAACACAGCGGCAAAAACTTTGATGCCAAATTCATATTTACCGCCCAACGGCCCCTCATTTCATTAACTTGGCAGCTCTTACCGCCCTCTGTCGCGACTGGCAGCCAAAAACCAACACAGCCGCCTGTGATATGCGACAAATGGCATCTCCAGAGGCAAAAATTAATAAACTTTTCACTACTCCAAGCGCCCGAGTTGGCTGAGCAGCACACAGACACAGCAGCAGCAGATTAATGCCCACAGCCAAATGCGGGAGCAGGGAGAGGCGTTGGTATTGAATTTTCATTGTTTAACAATTAAAATGCCGGAAAAAAGCAAAAGTCGTCGCTGCGTGGAGAAATGTTGGGCATCATTAACGACGACGGCGGCGGTGGTGGTGGTGATGGCGGCGGCAACGTTGCCGCCGCTGCACTGGGGCAAGCCGCTTGTCTCATTACGAGCGGCCACGAAAAAAAACGCTCGAGGTAAATGTGTTTTTGTTTGGTTCGTTTTGCAGCCAACAACAAACGACGCCCCACGGTAATAGGTCGCAGACAGCCATAAACACAAAGTTCACTGCCAAACAACAACAATCACAACAATCACACACACACACAGCACCCAAAGCTTGAGCAGCAGCTGAAGACGACGCCAAAGTTTTTTGGAACAGTTGTTCGCTCAACTCAGCAGCTGTCGGCAAAAAGGGTTAAAATGCAAGACCAGCCTGGACTCACCCACTAATTAATTCCCAGAAGGGAATCGTGCAGCGAGCAGCGAACTTGTCAGCGCAGGACACTTGAGCTCGGCTCGCCTGTTGGCGGAAGTGAGCTCACAGACTGCGACGGATCATGGTGGGGAGAAGGGGCAGCTTTGTTTAATTCATTGCAGATTGTGACGACAATTTTAATGCCGAGATGCGCTGCTCAGCCCGCTGCTCGGCTGTCGTTGCTGCTGTCTGCGCTGATCCAACTTGCGGATATAGCATCTTCCGATTTGTGGCAGCAAATCCTCCTCCCCTCGAATAATAATTGCGTTAAATACGCGCACAACTACATACGCACGCAATGCCTTTACCCCTTTGGCAACGTTAATTTTACTTTCTTCCTGTTGTTGGTTTTGGTTGCGTTCGTTTTGGAAATTTCGTTTGCAAATATTTTCATAGAGCCGCAGCAGCACTCTTCGTCCTTCCTTTTTTCTGCCATTTAGTATTTTTGGATTTTTGTTTTTGGCCCACGAGCAGACGTCTCGCTGCGGCCAAGAAAAGTGAAAGGGTTGCAAAAGTCTCGGCCGCAGCGCACACAATTTTGCTGAAAATCAATGGAAACATATTTGCCTCATTATGAAGGGCACCGCTTGTACATAGCTCCTGGTTTTTGTTGTTGCTGTTTTTGTTGTATATGTTGTTAGCAAAAATTGAAAGATGAAGTTAAATTTGTGGAATTATTGAAACGTCGCCGCTTGTCTATTGTTTATTTTTTGCTGGGGAGTATCCAGTTCTGCGAAAATTTGCAGTGAGCTGACGTGCACGTGAAAGGGTTTCGGCGAAGCGCACAATTAGCGGAGAGTTACGTATTTGTTGTGGAAATTATGCTGTGGAAATTTTGCTGCTGCGCTTTTCCTTGTCGCTTTGGGCTTAATAACGAAAAGGGCGGCAACCAACTAATTGGCAAATATCACTGTGGCGCTGCAGACAGCAATGAAAATGGAGTCGAAACTTGTCTGACATTTTCATTTGGCATTTTTTGATGCAGCGGAGAGGCAATTTAGAAGAACTTACCATAAAAAGAGGAAAAGGGGGAAACAGGGGAAATTAAGCACAGCAACTATTAGTGGCTAGAGAAACAAATTTGAATGTGGAAATCACTTTCGCCCATTTTGGGATGTTAAATTACACTACTCGACAAAAAATGGGTTCATCGCGTGCTCCTAAAAACAAAAGTATTTTTTAGACTAATCTTCGGCTGCTGAACACGAAACTGAAAATCAAAAAATTTTCTTAAGAAGCGTTTTCGAAAAATCTTCGAAAAAAAGTTTTTTCCCTCTTATTTCAGTTATGAGCACATATCTCGTAAACCAACCATCCGACTAACACAAGTGGGACGTCGTTCAGAAGGTAACTAACTAACCTTTCCAACGATGTATCGATTTTTGGGGAAGTTACTGACGATTAAAGTTTAAAAAAATTGAATTTTTGACCATTTTCAAAAATTATACATTTTCGAATCGTTTTTTTATAGATAAAATAAATGATCTCCTCTGGTTTTAAAATCTAAGATGAAAGATATATTATTTGAGCAAATATTAAGCCTAACATTAATAGAATTGAAAGAAAAATGACAAAGTTATGATGCACGGAGTGAAAACACCAACTTTTGATTTATTACACCGTGTGAAAAAATTTTTTAATTTTTCCGAGACCCATCCAAATGTTGATATAGACGTGAAACTAGAGGTCATTTATAATATCCTGGCATAGTCAGTTTTTCATTTTCTGACCCAAAAACCTTTTTAAAGGACTTTACAATTTTAAGGACATACACATTTCAAATTTTAATATTTGCGGTTGTGCAATGATGAAGATATGGGTATCAAATGAAAGAGAAAAATTGTCTCCTTTTAAATAAATTTTCTATTTTGAACTTTCAGAACTTTGAAATAGAAAACAACTTAGATGTATGAATCTACAGACTGAGATCCAAAACATTTATGTTTTGCATACCTTACATATTTTGGTCCTGGTTCCTCGATACATCGTTGGAAAGGTTAGTTAGTTGCCTTCTGAACGACGTCCAACTTGTGTTAGTCGGATGGTTGGTTTACGAGATATGTGCTCATAACTGAAATAAGAGGGAATAAACTTGTTTTTCGAAGATTTTTCGAAAACGCTTCTTAAGAAAATTTTTTGATTTTCAGTTTCGTGTTCAGCAGCCGAAGATTAGTCTAAAAAATACTTTTATTTTTAGGAGCATTTTTCGTGTCGAGTAGTGTTATTGCAGTTTTGGAATTAATGGACTCAGGAAAAGATCAAAACAAAAAACCCACCTTTTCGGGGGATCCGAGCTTCATGTTTCCTCACCCTTTTTTTCCTTGCATGGCTCTGAATATAAGACACCTAAGTCAGAAGACATGTTCTGACAGAACAATATGAGATAAGAAAGAGTACAAAATGGACTCCTTTGGACACGAATCTAAGATCGGACTAAGCAATTAAATGATCGAAGCTCAGGTCGACAATTGGATTACCTAAAGAAAAAGTGGACCAAATATATAGACAATCTCTAACGTTAATAAAACCATTAAACAATGAAGCCAAGAGATTCTTTCTTAACCCTTTCGCTGCAGATTTTTACTGGGGAAAGTATATTATATATTGTATATTAGCAACATTACCTATGCAATTTTTTAATTTTTATACTCGGACCCTGTATTTTAGAGTGTTTTTCTATGAGAGCAACCACATCGTTGTGGCTATAATAATTACTTAAACTTAAACTTTTAACGCAAAACGAAAATTTTAATATTTCTTCATTTACTTCAGCCAAAATTAAAAAAAAAAAGTATCTAAATTGAAAGAAAACGTCAAATTAAAAAATTATCTAATTTGTCTGCTTCTTCTTCCTTTACTATGTCAAGATATACCATTAAAAAAACGTGTATACTTCTCTTCTTTAAACTTAAATATTCAGTTTATTAATTTCGTATTTTTCCTAAATCTTCAAACTATTGTAAGGACAAATAAAAAAATGTATTCCTGGAACCATAGAGGGTTCAGACGTTCACAAAGTAGCATATAGCGAAAGGGTTAAAATCGTAGAATTCTGCTATGGTTGACTGGAAAAAACTTTAGTATGCATTTTATTAAATGTAGTAAGTTAGTTGTAAACCAGGACAAAGCGCACATGGCCCGATGGCCGGCATTGGCAAGTAATGCGCTGTGTAAATTTAGTTAAAAGGAGACAATTTTCCTCTTTCATTTGATACCCATACCCATTGCACAACCGCAAATATTAAATAAAACAATTTTTTAATGTGTATTGCCTTAAAATTTTAAAGTCCTCTAAGAAGGTTTTTGGGTCAGAAAATGAAAAACTGACTATGCCAGGATACTATAAAACCTCTACTTTCACGTCTATATCAACATTTGGATGGGTCTCGGCAAAAAAAAAATTGTTTCGGACGGTGTAATAAATGTAAAGTTGGTGTTTTCACTCAGTTGGTGTTTTCATAACTCAAAGTTATGATTTTAATTTTTCTTTCGATTCTATTGATGTTAAAATTAAAATTTGCAGAAATAATATATCTTTCAGCTTAGACTTTAAAACCAGAGGAGATAATTTATTTTATCTATAAAAAACATTCGAAAATTTATGATTTTTTTAAATTGGTCGAAAAATTCACTTCACATCTCATCTGATATGGACAATCTGTACCTATATCGCTGGAAAGGCTAAGGTATTATCTTCTGACCGATGGATAGCTTGTGTTAGTCGAATGATTCATTTTGAAGATATGTGCTCATAGCTGAAAGAAGATTTTTCGAAAACGCTTCTTAAAAAAATTTTTTGATTTTCAGTTTCGTATTCCGTGGCCCAAAGTTAGTCTAGAAAATACTTTTGTTTTTAGGTGCACGCGATTGACCTATTTTTTGTCGAGTAGTGTTATTAGGATAGCTTGACACGAACAAGGAGAACGAAAAGGACCCATCAGGTGATCTGCCTAGACCAATTCTCCTGCACAGCTGGTGGTTCTACCCAATAAAAATTGCAGCACATCAATGGACACAGGTTCATCGGTTTCTATGAAAATGTTCCCCTACTGCGGATATGGTAGATGGGCCGTGTTCCAGCCTCAAAAAGTCGCCCACAATGGGACACTACCTGCTGTTAAACTACTTTCGCCAGTGAATATGTATAAATTGCTTGATGGTTAGCGAAGAATTACCAATTCTCTACCACTAAAAATCTCATGTTTCAACATTTATTTATTTATTTATTTATTTATTTAAGTCTATGGTATAACAACCTTACAGACTAGATAAAAATTAAAATGTACTTATTAGTAGGTGCACATAAATTACTTAAAAATAAGAAAGTAATTCATTTCTAAACGAAAATTGGCTTAGAGAGAAATCTAAACAAGGAAACTTATTTAAAGCTAACTTGTTGAATTCAACTAAAGCCCGTGTGATTGGATCATTCAAAGCATAATTCGACTTATAGGCATTAACATAAAAGGTGTAGTGCCGTCTAAGATTTCTGGTAGGAGCATTAAACCTTACCAACTCCAACAGTTGCGGGCAATCAATATTACCATTGATAATGTTGTAAAGGAAAGTTATTGCTGCGATCACTCTTCTATTTTCAAGAGAATGCAGACTTATTAGTTTGCACCTTGAACTATAAGGAGGCAGGGGTAAGTCAAAACGCAAATGTGCCAAGCAGTACTTCATAAAGATTTTTTGCACACGTTCGATTCTTTTATTGTGAACTTCATAAAGCGGATTCCATATTATGGAGGCATATTCGAGACTAGATTTTACGAAGGCGTTGTACAGTAACTTTTTAGTGTACGGGTCCTTAAATTCAGAACTATTTCTTTTGATAAAGGCTAGAGATGAGAAAGCTTTAGGAATGATAAAGTTGAGGTGTTCAACAAATGTGAAGGCAGAATCAAAAACGACGCCAAGGTCGCGTATTCTATCTACACTAGTTAGAGGGGTATCAGAAAGAAAGTAAGTTGACAGTATTTTATTTTGCTGCTTGGTGTAGGTTACAGAGTAGCATTTACTTGTGTTTAATGCTAATCTATTTCTGCAACACCAGTCATAAAAGCTATTTAACTCAGCTTGAAGTGCTTGTATATCAAGCAAGCTTTTGATTCTAAAGAAAATTTTCAGATCATCAGCATATAAAAGATAGTTGCAGTTCTTAAAGCAAACACTGACATCATTAATGAAAATAACAAACAAAAGAGGACCTAGTATACTTCCTTGCGGAACCCCAGAAGTGGCAATATAGGGGAGTGACCTTGCATTGTCAATGACGACATAGTTTACTCTCTTAAACAGGTAGGACTCAATCCATGACAAAAAAGATGAATGAAATCCTAATACTCGCAACTTGGCTAATAGCGCGCTATGAGAAACTCTGTCAAAGGCTTTGGATATGTCCGTATAAATGGAGTCAACTTGACAACCATTCATGAAAGCTGAGACACAGTAGCTTGAGAAAACAGAGAGATTAGTTACAGTGGATCTCCCCGGAACAAAACCATGCTGACAAGGGCAAATAAGGTGTTTGACAGCAAAAGATAGCTTAGGAATTACAGTTTTTTCAAATAACTTCGAGATTATAGGAAGCTTCGAGATTGGCCTATAATTAGATACCTCATTTTTTCTACCACTTTTGAAAATAGGGTTTACAAAAGTAACTTTCCAGTCATCTAGAAAATTCCCAGTTTTTAATGATAAATTGAAAAGCATTAAGAGGGGTTCAGCAATTGCCGAGACAGACTTTTTAAGGAAAAAGGATGAAATATTGTGAACATCACAGCGCTGGGAATTTTTGAGGTTCTGAATACCTAAAATAATATCATCCTTATTGAGAGTTAACGCACCGAAATCTAGAGATGACTTTATATTTCTTAATATTGAATCATCATGCCAGGAATCATCAACAACAAAATTTGCTTTAAAGAACTCTGCAAATAAATTGGCACAGTCGTTGGACGAAGATGAAGACTTGCCCTGGTACGACATTGTCTTGGGTATAGTAGAAGAGGAACGTTTCGACTGAATGTAGGTCCAGAATGATTTTGGATTCGATTTAATATTATTCTCAAAGCCTAATAGATAGTTCTTGTAAAGAAACTTATCCAAACAATTAAATTCATTCATATAGCTCAAGTACCGAGATTTATGCTGAAGAGATCCTGTTTCTTTATATAGCTTATAAAATTTATTACGCAAATTTTTGAGTTTTTTTAGGCCTTTTGTGTACCATGGCAATTTGTAAACCCTCTTAGGAAATTTGGGGATCATTTTGTTAGAGATATCGAAAATTCTACTTTTAAAGAGTTCAAAACAGCAACCAAGATTACGATTATGGAAAAGAGATTGCCAGTCTATGTTGGAGATGAGATCATTTATCAGACCAAAATCACAACGGCTATAGTTGAATCTAATATCATTATCCACAGAAATTGATGGATATTCATAAAATTCTAATTCCAAAATTACAGGTACATGATGCTTATCAGTAGGACACAAAGGCCATACAGATTGAAGTAGGTTATACTTTATATCATTACTAATAAAAATAAGATCCAAGATTTTTTCAAGCCTATTTACAATGTTATTAATTTGGATTAATTGCAAACTATAAAAACTATCAATTAAATTGATTTCATGAGCATTATTAACATTCGATGGTACAAGAAAATCGTCCCCAGGGAGATAATCCCATGTGACTTTACTTAAGTTAAAATCTCCTAAGACGCACAGCTGCCCGTTAAAATTTGACTGCGTAAGATGCATTATATTATCAACATGATCACTATAGATCTTATCAGGGCTATTTGGGGGGATATAGGACACACAGATGCGAAGAACACCTGCATCAGCACCAACATCAACACAAAGTTGATCCAATAAGCTATCGGAATTGAAAAGAGAAACAACTGAGCTGTGCAACTGTCTCCTAACAGCAATGAGGACTCCTCCACCGCGAACGAGACCTGTTCGTTGGGAGTCCCTGTCTTTCCGAAAGACGTTGTATACGTTTTTATTAAAAAATTCTTCATTAAAGAAGTCCGAGTTTAGCCACGTTTCGACAAGAACAACTACGTCGTAATCGCCATGAGATGTAGCAGTATACACGACGTTAGCCTTTGTTCTCATACCGGACATGTTTTGATAATACATGTTTAACGAATTGCGCACTTTTAGAGAAGTTATGCTACTAATGCTATTAATAGACTTATGATTATCTATGACAGTTTCGGAGGATCCCGGTTTTTTTGAAAAAAACGAAAAGGACGTATTTTCACATCAGACGGCCATAGTGACGAGACTAGAAGCTTGTTATAGATTGAGGCAGAGGTCCCTAGCTTAAAGCTTACTCTAGTCACTCAGACTCATTAACGAGGGGGAAACGTTCGCCTGCTTTGAGATATAATTAATAATACTCTCAGCATCAACCGACGGCCCAAATGACGACAAGTGTAGCCATTTAAGTCGAACAACAACATCAAGCTCCGTGCTAGTGTTGCTACCAACAACTACAGTATTAGATTTTGTTTTAGCATTAGGCAAGGCAATAAGATCAGCCGCATCTAGTTCCCGCGCAGCAGCAGCAACATCAGCAAATGAGACAGCTTTATTACTCACGTAAGAGCTGGGCTGCACTGAGCCAGGAGCTAAAGCGGTAGCAGCGGCAGGCAGTCGGCGAGCTTTCGGATTAGCGGTGTGGAGAGCGTTATCAGTAACAGCTGAGTATGGCACCTTTGTTGGAGCGACGGCGTTATCGATGGCGGCAGAGCATGGTACTTTCGTTGCAGCAGAGGCGCCAGCAGTAGCGACAGTAGTAGGCGCAGCAGTGAGAGTGTGTTTTGCAGCAACAGCAACGTAGGAATTTGGATCGGCATTCAAAGTATGAGCGACGGCAGTAGGAGTGCTTAGAACAGCATCTACAGCAGCAGCGGCAAGAGCGTCGGTGATTGGCACTGCAGTGGGAGTGCGTTTCATGACTGCAGCAGCGTCGAAGTTCTGAGCGGCGCTAGATGCAAGGGTGGGAGAGCGTTTCGCGACTGTAGCAGCGTCGGATTTCTGAGCGGCTTTAGATGTGTGGGTGGGAGTGCGTTTCGCAACAGCAGCAGCATCAGAGTTCTGAGCGGCGGTAGATGTTTGAGCGCAGGTAAAGCAGGTCGCAAGATCGCGCATGTTATGACGAAGATCGTCAATACTGTCGGTGAGATGCGAGATTACAGAGGCTGGGGCCATCTCTGCGACTTTAAGGCTTACAGAGTGGAGAGCCACCTCTATGTCTTCAATTTTCTGTCCGAAAACTTTAATATTGTCTACGAGCGGGCAAATGCTAGAGAGCACGCGTGCATTAACAGCTTTGAGGGCAATGACCTCATTATATACCATTTGGAGCGTAGTCGAGTCAGCTGGCCGTTTTTGTTGGTTGGTCACGTCGGGCTTGACTTTTTGTTGATGTTTCATGGCTGCACTGATAGAATTTATACACTGATCAGGCTTAGATGATGGTTTAAGCTGAGCCTCAGTGGAACCAGACTTTTGGCACTTCTCAGCTTGAGATGTTGGTGTACTGACAGCAGGCAACCGACAATCCACAGCAACGACGGCATCAGCAACATTATCACCTCCAATGGCTACAGGCTGAGGCGAGCAGATGGAGCGACGGCGCACCAAAGAGCAGCCAGAACAGTGGAAAGGCTTATTAGCGGTGCGCAAAAAATCTAGATCCTCCTGCGAAACGTTGACACACTCCAGATGGAAGAACTCCTTACATGAAGCACACAACGCTTTAGGCTGGCCTCGGTCGACCCTCTGGCCACAAACACAGGGCATTACGAAAAATGAGAGAGAAATTTGCGAAAAGTCACTGAGTAAGACACTAGGCGAAAACGCGACCGCACAGCACAAGTTCAGAAGCTGAACTTGTGTATTGCTGTATTATTGCACCGAATTGTATGATTCATTAAATAAGTATGATTAAAAAATAATAATCATTACACCGTTGTAAATCAACACTTTGTATCAGCATGTTAACACCGCGTAATTTGCACGCTCTCACTTTTCATGAAAATGTACAAACTTGCCCACCTCACAATGTGCTTCCCATACAAAGGACACAATTCATGCCGTGGCAATATAATTCACAAGCCGCCTACAATAAAAAAAAACGATAGATTAAAGCAGATAATGTGAAAAATGGAAGCCAAAGCGAGCCGCTACCAACAAATTTACGCGTCACATGCACAATTCGTTTGAGGGAAAAGTGGAATGAACGTTTCGCACGAGAGCGAACATTACAAAGGACACTAAATTGGTATGTCCTGCCACGGACTCGGGCAGCTTAATAAATAAAACATCAGCTCAGACAACAACTGGCACGCACATTGTTTGCATTTTTTTTTTTCCACAGGCAAGCAACAATATTTCCCCGCATTTCCCACCCAGCGCCGTTGGTACTCACAATTTCACACAGCAAAAATTACAACAAAAAAAAAATAAGTGAATGTGAAAACATGACGACAAAGTGATTATGTTGTTGTTGCTACTGCAGCACAGATAATATTGGTGTAATATCTGCTGTATCACATGCAGATTACAACAACACACACGCCACAAGAGTGGTGGATTACACAAAAAAAATGGCAATCATAAAAAAATAAAAAAAGATACCAGCAACGCGCGGATATTGTTTCAATTTTGCATTTTACAAAAAAAAAAGAACAACAACAACAACGCACCATCCGTGGCATCACTCAATTCGCAATAAAGTTGTCAGCCATTGTCAGTCATGAAGCAGGAGGGGGAGGGGGGTCGCGCACAAAGGCGCAAAACGCGCATTGATTGTGTGCGGCAGCAACAACAACATAGTCAACGCCAGCAACAATAGCTGCGCAACAACAGTCACACAACAATAATAACAACAACAACAACAGCAACAAGCCGCCAACGCCAACGACATTTTGATTGCGCACCCGAGAATTATGCTGCACAGCAAACAAGCAAATAGCAAAAAAAATACAAAAAAACAACAATAAAAAATTGCGCCGCGCGCATAAAAAACCGTTAAGCCAAATCAAGTGGGGTCCCACTGCTGCCGCCGCAATGAGCGCGAACGCTGTCACTGCTGACATTATCCCTCAATGTTAAATGCAACACTTGGTCGCACAGCCGGCTCCCCGCGCGTCCCCAGCGTAGAGGGGCGGGATGGCTGCTCATATTTGCATGCCGCCGCGCAAGGACATTCGTGCATTCGTCCGTCAATTCTGTGTTGTTCAGCGCGTTAGGGCGCGTGTGGCGCCATTGCTGCTGCTGTTGTTGTTGTTGTTCGCTATGAAAGCCGTAAAAATTGCGGATTACAATCGCGGATTTCAATTACAATTGTTTATTTTGCTCTTTTTTGTTCGAGCGCTGCCTCGGCCACCCGCACGACCCCAGAATGGAGCCAGAACAGCGAAGCAGGTTCGGGCTCCATGGCCCGTTTTATGCTTTTGTGAGTGTGTGTGTTGTTGTCTTCGGCGTTCCACTTGAAGTGGCTTTATTTGTTTCTACTTCGACTTAGGTTTTTCTATTTTCATTTTTCGACTTTTTTGCAGCGTATCCTTGCCAAAGCTTCTTAGAAAGCTACTTGAAGAATTTGGTTGTTTTTTTCTTTAATTTTTTGCTGCTATATTTGGAATTTCTTTGCTAACTAATTCTTGAGGGTATTTTTTATGTTATCGTCTTTATGTTCTCAATTTTGCTCTGTCGAAACTTGTGCTAAGTGCATTAAATTGTTCTTTTACGGTTTTTTATTTGACTTTTAATTTGACGAGATAACATTTTAATTTTGCTTATTGAAATGGTGCGCAAAGTTTATACAGCAGGAATTTTTGTAAACTGAGGGGACAAATTGCGCTTATGATAATAATTCGGATGTATGTACGTAGGCTGTAAGACTGGGCAATCGAACAGGGAATTGGCACACAAGAAACTGTACATAGATCTTTGATTAGATGTATTGAGAAAACTAACTATCCAACTACTACTGACTAGTATTACAAAGACTAAATAATAACCAGAGAAAGGATTTTGAGGACCTAAAAACCTATAAAACAGGCAAAATAAAATAGCAAAAAAGGCACGGAAAGGCACTAAAAACTGCCAAAAAGGCAGAAAAAGGCACTAAAAACTGCATAAAAAGGCAAAAATAGGGCATTAAAAACGGTTAAAATCGTTAAGAAAAAAATACTAGAAAATCTAAAAAAAATAATTTTATTTCATCTGACGTATGCAACATACAATATTTATACCTCGTTTTTTGTAAAAGAAAAGGAACATCAAGGTTTTCAAGGTTTAAGGTTTGCGCTAACCGAACTTTTTGATTTTGGCATTGCCAAAACAAAAAAGGCAATTTCCACAAAATCCTTTCCCTGATAATAACACACTCGACACGAAAAATGCACCTAAAACTAAAAGTGTTTTCTAGACTAATTTTGGGCCGCTGAACACGAAACTGAAAATCAAAAAATTTTTTTAAGAGGCGTTTTCGAAAAATCTGCGAAAAACCAGTTCTTTCCCTGTTGTTTCAGCTATGAGCATATATCTCGTAAACGAATAATCCGACTAACACAAACTGTCTGTCGGTCAGAAGATAATACCTTAGCCTTTCCAGCATTATACATATTGTCCAAATCAGATGAGATTTGGGGAAGTTACTGATGGTGAAAGTTGTAAAAAAGTGAATTTTTCGACCAAATTAAAAAATCATAAATTTTCGAATGTTTTTTTATAAATAAAATCAATTATCTCCTCTGGTTATAAAATCTAAGATAAAAGATATATTATTTGAGCAAATATTAAGCTTAACATCAATAGAATTGAAAGAAAAATTACAAAGTTATGATGCACTGAGTGAAAACACAAACTTTATATTTATTACACAGTGCGAAACAATTTTTTTTGCCGAGACCCATCCAAATGTTGATATAGACTTGAAACTAGAGGCCATTTATAGTATCCTGGCATAGCCAGTTTTTCATTTTCTGACCCAAAAACCTCCTTAAAGGACTTTAAAATTTTAAGGACATACAAATTTCAAATATTTTTTTTAATATTTGCGGTTGTGCAATGATGAAGATATGGATATCAAATGAAAGAGGAAAATTATCTCCTTTTAAATAAATTTTCTATTTTGAACTTCCGAAGAATTTCCAGAACTTTGAAATAGAATAAAATTTAGATGTATGAATCTACAGACTGAGATTCAAAACATGTATGTTTTCCATACCTGACATATTTTGGTCCTGAAAGTCCCTAAAGTAACTTTGATAATTTTCAAACATCTTGAGTTCATATCAAATGCCTCAACGGAACTGTCAGTGTCTCTTTAACACAAAATCTCCAAAATCTCCTTTAATTGAGCCAAATCGATGAAGCACGTTTGCATCAATTAAGCGTATCGCAGTTCAAGTATTGAGTTATCATTAACCATAATTCGAATGCCATCAATCCAAACATTAATAAGCGCCCACTTTCACTTCATATGTACGTTTTTCCCCCTCTTCGACCGCGCCCCATGCTGCCCTCAGCACATCAATCAATTGCTTCGAAATCGTACGCAACATTTTGCAAAGTAATGCAACAAAATCGAAATCCACACCAACTACTTATGACGGCAGTTGTTGCATTTTCCAAATATTCTACTTGAATTTCGAATAATAATAATAGAAATTGTGCTGAAATCATGCGCCGACAATCACTCATAGGGGTTGCAGCGCCATCGAGGCCGATGAAAGTGCGCAACTGTGGCGACAGCGGTTTTTATAAAATGTGCCCCCCCTCTTCCATACTTTCACTGGGTAAATACTAGAAGAGAGAAGAACACACATTCTTACATAAGTAAATGTGTATGTATGTACACATTTCTTTTGAGGCTTTGCATGAATGTGCAGCGAGTTGCAACAGACGCAGGCACCAGTAAAAATATTTCATGTACCAGAAAATGCTGGCTGAAAGGTGTTTTTCCGCTGTTTTTCTACGCAACAGAAACAGACAAATATAGCGATCGATGACAGCCAGACAATTTTTGATACCATTTTATTTCCTGCTCACATTTTAGTTGATTTTTTTGCCGCTTCTTGAACAACATTTAAAGTGTACTCGCCTACTTTGCCTTTGTTATATATGTACGTACGTACGTACAGACGAAAACATTCAGCGCCAAATACTTACAAAGACATCCCGCCTGGCTGTTTACTTTTTTGTTTATAGCGCGCACCCATTGTACGTGCAACGCTGAACAGTAGATATGTGAAAATGGCTCAAACACATAAAGCGCTCATCCTCAGCCTCGTCCTGATCCCTACCCTTGAAGCGCTTCCTGTACTACGTATTGCAAACAATTCTCACAAGTTTTTTTTAAAATACTTTTTTGGCTTCGTTTTGCGTTTGGTGCCGCGCTGTGCTGCAATTGCAGCGTCGCTCAGTGCGTTTGCAGATCCTGCCGTCTTCGAGTGCTCCCTTGCCCGCGCCGGCATCCTGTCGCTATGTAAGCTGCGCCTGCTGCTGCCGTTGCCGTCGCCGTTGTGTCAATTGTGGATTAATTTTGCGCTTAGTGTGGGTGCAGCAACTCAATCATGGCCATCGCCATCGTAATCATCGTCGTTGTGCTCTTCAGCTTCGTACTCGCTTTTAATTTGGCCTCAACAAAAAATAAGCAAACAGATTCAATATCGCTGGACCGCACTCATTGTTTTCGACCTCTGTTGCGTTCATCTTCAATGCTCAATTCCTCATTGCTGTGTTTTTGTTGTGTTCCTTTGGTCTTGCGAGTACTTTTGCATGGCTGCTGTTTGTGATCCCATTTATTTAATACTTTCAGCCGGACTTTACTTGGTTCGGCTTTGTTCTTTGACGCTGATAAAATCTCGCAGTGTTTTTATTTCTACATCAATTATTTTCACAAAAACTATTTCATAAAATCCATACTCCAAAATATGATCTGCAGTCAGCGCAAAAATTGCAAAATTACAAAGTATTTGCTTGTTGAAAAATATTACGTTTCGCTTCGTTTGTGGATGGTTTTTAATGAAAACAATGCAGCAGTTTTCTGCAGTTTCAGCTGTTGATGCAACTCGTCTAATCCAATTTGTTGGGCAACTTATTTGTTACTAGAAAGTCAGTACAAATACAAATGTTGAGTGGAGAGGGGAAGTGGGAAAACAACAAATCAGGCTTAGAACATGTAGAAAGTATTAAAGGTTAACAATGAAGTAGGAAATTGAAATCGCAGCGGTGGAAGCAATCTTGGCATTCGAAAATAAAAAATACAGCATTATTAACAATTAAATATCATTTTAAAAATATATAATAAAACACAACATAGACTAAGGTGTAAGAATTTTGTATGAAATTAGCTTTTTAAAACATTAAAGTCAGAAAACTGTGGGCTATGCTCTCAGTCGACTCTTCTGTAGTGTTTGGATAGCAAAAACCCGAATTCATAGAAATTACAATTCAATACAAATTTAAATATAAGAAACTTTGTTTATACGTATCAACAAAATTTACACATTTTTGTAAAAATTTTCATTTGTATGGAATTAGCTTTTTAAAACATTAAAGTCAAAAAACTGTGGGCTATGTTGTCAATTGACTTTTCTGTAGTGTTTGGATGACGAAAACCCGAAATCATAGAAATTACAATTCAATACAAATTTAAATATAAGAAACTTTGTTTATAAGTATAAACAAAATTTACACATTTTTTTACAATGACATACATATTTTTCCCTAAATTTCTTTCCGATATAAAATATGTATATAGGAATGTTGATAGATCGATAGTGATCCCGATTCATATCAATTTTTATCGTTTGACGTCTGAAGAACAAACAGGCTTGTTGATTCTGCACTGTAACAATTTTTATTTTGCTATTTCAAATCGTTTCCCAGGTCAGGCATTACGAAAATTCACACAAATTTTCAGCTACTTTCCAATTATGTATTTCATCTAACCCAAAGTTTCACCCAATTACCAAAGATTTTAAAGCCTAAAATTCACATGTGGCTCTATGAATTTCTTCATCATTAAAACATCACCTCGATTGTATAATGTAAAGCGCAACGCAGCCTCGCAACATAAAATAAGCCTTGAACCACATACAAAATTACTTTCCCATGCCACCGGCCATGCAATCGTCCAACCAACCAGCCCGCAATCTACAACAGTGACGGCCGTTGCGGCAACAAAAGCATGCAAAATCAATAATTGACCAATGTCCATCAAACAAAAAAGTCTCGCATGCAGAGTTGAGCGGAGTCGAGCGAAGTCGAATCGAGTTGAAAATTCAATTAACAACATGTCGACGTAGAGCCGAAACCGCGAAACCCTCTAAGCAACGGTCGGCCGACAGGGTAGTCGCAACCCAACCCATGGACAGGCAGCAGCCATCACCCATCACCGTCACCGTCACCATCACCACTGCCATTGCCATTGAGTAGCAGATAGTTCAGTCGGCCGCAAAACGATAATCAAAGCCGAATTGACGCAAAGCTGACATACGCAGATTTCCGGTCTGCGCTGCCGCTGCTGCCAGCGCCGATCAAGTTTTTGACCCGAAACTTCAAAACGTTGCCACGAGCGTCCAAGAAGCACAGCGTCTGTTTTTGATGCTGGCTTAATTAAATGTCATTAAGTAGTAAAACTCGCGCACATTCCACAGTCATGTGTGACGCTCGCTCGTGTGTGTGTGTGTCAGTAATGGCGCTTTGGCGGCTGCTTGAATTTCTAAATATGTTGGGTCCATGACAGAAAAACCTTCATTGAGTTTTAATTGTCCTGCTGCTGCTGCGACTGGCCAACATGAATGACATGCGACGAATTGGCGTCAGTCGAATCGGTAATAGCAGCGACAGAAGAAAAAAGCGAGCAGCAACAGCAGCTCCTACTTGACACCGCCGGATGGGTGCTGGAAGTTTGGCGCACGAGGCGGCAGCAGCTGTTGGCTGAGCGGTCAGTGTAGTGGCCGGTGTAGTTGTTGGAGGGGGGAACCAATAAAGTCGAACCAACTTTATTGGTTCGAAAGTTATTAAAAAAAAAGGTGGAAGCTGAAATTCTAATGAAGTACAAAAATTATAATTTATTTGAGTATCAGTATTTTAAATAAAAAAAAGATACAAAATCAATGAAGCGAGAATAATGAAATTTTGACATGTGATCAAGAAGATTTTGGGTTTTAACATATTTACTTTTCAAGAAAATTCTATATAAATTTTCAAGGATATAAAGGATTAACATTTTCAAAGGACCTTTTTCATATCCTTTTTTTACAAATAGATAGAAAATAAATTTTATTTAAATTCTTGAGCCTTTCCTCTTTCATTTGATATACCTATCGCCATATTCTAACGCCATATTCTTTTTTTATTTTTTTCATCCCCTTCAAAATTTTGAAGTCCTCTTAAAAGGACAAAGGATGTATAAATGAAAAACTGAGTACGCAATATTACTATGTTTGGTCTCTAGTTTCACGCCCATATGGATTTTTTCCGGTGTGAAAAATTTTTTTAATTTTTGTTGCACGGTGTAGTAGGTCTTACCAACCCAATAAATCAAATGGACCACGCGCTCTTGACACTAAAGTTTGGTGAAATTGCAACGAGTAGACCTCATTCTTCTCAGCTCAAATTCTAATTAGAAATTCACCTACTTTATCCTTTCTTCTCACCTTTGCATTTCTCTTCGACTAGAACAATGGTCCCAATTAGTACCATGTCACTCAATCAATAGAAAACTTAAAAATCTGATAAAAATCAGATTCTTATTGTCAGAAAATCGTGCCCATCCCCTCGCGCTTCAACTCAACCAACGACGCCCCTGTCCTCGACACTGACTCTGGCCACGAATCACACAAATGACAGTTTTATTTGTTTGGCATTCCGCGGCCCAGCAGCACTAGCCCGACACGAGACAACAATAACAGCAACAATCACAAAAACAACAACAACGACAGCAACAATTACAATAACTGGCCCCATCGAGCTCATCAGTCGGCTCATTCAATTGCTGGATATTTGGTTTGGTAATGAGTTTTCGAGCCATTTCGTGACTGAACTGTAACGCTTTTGTTTTCCTTTCCAAGCTCAACGCCCCGTGCGGCAACATTCAGCCAACGAACGGTACACGGCAAGTCGTCGGCTTTTGTTGTCATCATCGAGTGGAGCCAGCCAACTCAACGATCTAATGATGATGACATTGTGGCGCTGCCACTGCTTCCCAACTTTTCTCTCAAATTCCAATTTTTTTTTGTGTTGCGCTTCAACTGGCCACAAACCAGTTGGTCCATTTTAATTGTCGTCAGTCGCCGTTAAATCGCGTAGATTTTCATCTGCCATACTCGAGTCGGGAGCAGTGAGTTGCCGCGATGACTTGCGGCTTGTGGCCAGCGTCTTGTGACGCATTTGTTGTTTGCTTTGTCTCCGGCGCCGTTGACAGGAAGACGCACACACAATGACAAGTTGTTGTCGCCAGTGCATTGTCGCTGCTGTGTGCCGGGCAGGCGCAGACGCAGACGCAGGCGGCAATGTTTTATTGGAGTAGGCAAATGCGGCAGCTGCAGCGATGACGCGAGGCCGCTGCATGGCGCTTCATGCATTTTTAATTGGATTTTTTATGTCTCCATTGCGCCGCACCTCGTGTCAGGCTCGTTGCGGCAGTCAGCACTTTGCTCCTTGATGCATTCCGTTCGGTTATTGTCATTTCCTATGGGCCCATTTCCGTCACAGCGCATTAACCCATCTCTTTAAAATGTCAACTTTGTTGTATTTTACACACACACACAGACATCACTGGCAGCAACAGTTCGTCCAATGCGGCAAAGAGCCATTCATTCATTCAACACCGTTAAATTAGCCGACTGCAGCGTCATTTAGCATAACTGGGCGCACTTCCTTCAACTGCGCCGCTCGTGCGACTGCCGGCCACGTTTTGCGAAACCCGTTTGCATGCAACAACTGCAATGCTAACAACATCGGCCACAGTAGCCACGGCAGCAGCAAATGTCCGCAGCCACAATTGAATTGTTACCATTCATTCAAAGACACATTCATCTTGTGCCCGACGCTGGCCTGCCCGGCGGTCAAACTGCAGCCGTGCAACGTGTTCGCAATTTCTGCGAAATCTCGGCAATTTGCAGTTATTAATTTGTTGTAGCGGCTAAACTAGAATTTAACTACTGTCGCCGCAATTGCCTTGGCTGTCGTTGTCGTTGTCGTTGGCCGCTTGGCGCTTCTTCATTTCTAATTTCAACAACTTGCGGCCATGCGTTGCCGCTTGGCGTGCGTGGCGCATTCTGCTTCTAATGGCACGTTCGGGCTAAATGTCTTTGAAAATTGTGCCAAACACGCAATTGGGTGATTTTCAGGTATTTCTTCGGATGTCTCGCGCAGCTGGCATTCTACAGTCGGTGTGAGGGGCCTGCGGCCACACGAGGCCAACGTGATTGAAACAACGATGAGACTCGACTTGAAACAGTTTGGTGTCATCGAAACAAGAGAGCGATCACTATGCGGAAAACTGGTGGAGTGAATTCAGTTTGAATGCGGTCAAGTCCAGATTGTGAGGAGAACGCTGATCCAGGGATTTTTAAGGTATGAGACTCACAAAATCTGAAATTTTTAAGCAAGCAAAATTAATCCACAATAATCTATAAGCTATTTTTGATATTTAACTGAACAAGGATTTTCGTCGGGCTTATCAAGGCAAACAATCCATAGGGCCTGTGGTCACTTTGAGCTTCATCGAGAATTGAATTCGGTGTGCAGACGAAGCAGACAACCCAGACAATATTCTCTGCGTGGTCTTTTACCAGAAAAATACCGCGAACTTTTAGTTCCGATGTTATGGAATGGTATGAAGTTGCAACCTTGTTCTTCCACATTTTTTAGTGTTCGCTCATTCTGACTCCAACCTACTCCCATACTGACCCACTTCTGAATTACAAGAAGAACTGACTAGTACTAGTAGTCTCTTAGGTTAGGTTAGGTAGGGAAGGGTGTGTGCGGCAGGACCGCACTTCCACTCGGAGGCCAAAATGGCCCATTGTGAATCCCTTCTTATGGCATTCCGGAGCTAGCCAATAGTCTCAGTCAAGGGGAAACCGGTTCGACCTCTTAATGAAGGAGAGCAGATTCGAGATTTCGACCTTCGCCGCGCAAGCCAGGTCTGTCAGGAATCTTGACCCCAAGGTGCGGAGTCGGCGTTCCTGCAGAGCCGGGCAGTGGCACAGGAACAGTTGTATCGTTTCTACTTCTTCTTCATCTCCACAGCTACAGTAGACATCACTGCACGAGAGGCGCCATTTGGTAATCATAGATCCAATAGCGCAGTGTCCGGTGATGACTCCAACGAGCTATGGAATGGAGGTACGTCTCAGGGACAGTACGAATCGTGTTTTCGTCAAGGAGAGGGAGGGCCACAGTGTCCGGCAGGTGCCGCAGTCGGTCCTGGTTCGCCATGACGAATCAATTTCCTTTTTGGTCAACTTTTCGATATACATATACAGGGCAGATATCGGAGGAAATCGGAGAGGTATCCACTTCGGTGGCAGACAAGGCGACAACTCTTTTTTGCCATCTCGTCCGCTGCTTCATTCCCTGCCACTCCTGAGTGGCCCGGAACCCAGCAGAGAGTGACCTGGTGGTGCCCAATGCCTTGAAGTGCGGTACGACACCTCTGCACTACCTTTGATTTCACAACAACTGATTCCTGAGTATCCACGAAAATAAATGTAGTCTCTTACTATCTCCCGACTTTCGGAACCTCAAGTAAGCTGAACAACTAAGTCTCAGTTTTTTAAGGAGCTTCCAAAATGCTCGTAGACCTATCTGTCTCTACATTTATCCATCCCTCTTTCATTGCTCGGAGCTGCTTTCGTGCTCCTTACCAGTTTGATATTACATCACATCAAATATTATTTGATAATTTCTTAATCGAAAAATTGTTTCTCAATATTTCTAACCCTTTTGAAAAAATTGCCATAACTCCGTCACGTGTGCCCACGCTTTCCTATTCATCAATTTAGTCGCTTTCCATGCAATGTACCCATGTTCCATGCGACAACACTTTACTGCATTGGGGTTAAAGTGTCTTTGGACGCTAACGATCGTGAACACCCCCGCTGCGCACAAGTGGTAAAAACTAATTTTCCTCCACCGGCGCATAGGTATCCATCAAAATCCGTCATTGTCACCGCCGTCTGTTGGACCCGTTCAAATGTCAAACCGTTTGATGTCTAACGTCTGCTTGACGCACCAACGCAACTCAACTCAACTCGGCTCAGCTCAACTGGAACTTGCAACCTGCATCCAACAACTGTTGCCCCATTCAATCATGCAGCCGAGTTGACATGTGGAATTGTGGCATTTATGAATTTCCCAACTGTGGTGACTGCATTGGCTGCGGCTTTATTAGCGAACCGTTTTGTACGGCCTGTCAGTGCGCCACAGCGACAATGCACAAATAATGCACACTGACACATGTCAAATTGGTTCTCACACTTGAAATTGGCTGCACATTGTTGTTGGTGGCGTTGTTGGCTGGTGTTACATCGCGATATCGAGATGCGAGTGGGGCAGCAAATTAGAAAAATATTTGTGAAATAGTTTTCGAGTTAACGTCAAATGGCGGCGCGCTATCGGAAAGTTGGAGAGATTAGAAAAATTGTGAACCGCGCTGGTTGGCAACAATTCTAATCGAAGCGCATCAAATATGCAAAACACGCATCCCAGCGTGTTGCAAGCGGTGACGCTTCAGCGGCCAGTTGCGCGCCGTCAACAACAACGGACACAGCGCAGATTTCGGCAACGATAAAACGCAAGTTGGCGTACGCGTCGATCCAGTGCGGTGCTTGTTAGTAAATGTCGTCGCCACAGCTTCTACTGCAACACTGACTGGCTCACCGGCCGCGGACTGGCGGCCTTGGCAGGCGCGTATCGAAACGGGCTCGAATAGGCAGAAAATCTCGACTCTCGCTGCTTTCAGGAAAACGAAAGTGGGGCGCTGCTGCTAAAAGTCGCTGTTGTTGCCAATACAAATTTGCATTTTTTGCAGTCTCCAGCCAGCCAGGCAGACAGACAGACTGACCGTACGGCTGGCCGGCTGACAGCCAAACACAGCGAGTATCTACCGCCGGCACAGCTCGCTTATCAGCGACTAAAATCTCGACATCAACAGCAGCCGCACACAATCCAGCCAATCTTTATTTGTGTCTGTGTGTGTGTGTGTTGGGCTTATAGTCTAAGACAGCAGCAGCAGCAGCGGCCAGCTAGCTGAGCTTAACGCAGTTTAACTCAACTGGGCGACCACAACGCGGCACATCTTCCGCAAAGTGTCCAGCAGCGGTAATTGCACTACGCATGCGCGGCTGCGGCAGCGGCAGCCGGCGATAACAGGCGTAAAATTGTTGCAACATTATGTTGCACGGCCGCCGTCGCGCGGTTCTTGCATTTCACTTTTGCTGTTGTTAGCAATGTGCGGTGGCCGTGATCGCCGCCGCTGCCGCCGCCGGGATAATGGGAAAATCTTGTAATGCCATTTTTGTTGAAGCTGCGGCTGCGTTGTTGCGAAACGTGGACACTAGTTGCTGTTGCTGTTTTTGTTGTTCTTGCAGTTGTTCATATCGAGTGCTTAATTGGCGCACAGCAATTGAAAGTTGGCGTTTGTCACCAAGCGGCTGGAGTCAAGCAGAGTTCAACATTATAGATATAAAAATATATAGTACGACGCTAAAGAGACATCACTAAAGATAACGGTATATATAAATTAAAATAACACCGTGCGACAAAAATTAAAAAAAATTTTCACACCGGAAAAAATCCATATGGGCGTGAAACTAGAGACCAAACATAGTAATACTGCTTACTCAGTTTTTCATTTCTACATCCTTTGTCCTTTTAAAAGGACTTCACAATTTTGAAGGGGACAAAAATAAAAAAATATAAAAAATACTTAACCTCGTTAGAATATGGCAATATGTATATCAAATGAAAGAGGAAAGGCTCAAGAATTTAAATAAAATTGATTTTCTATCTATTTGTAAAAAGAGGATATGAAAAAGGTCCTTTGAAAATTTTAATCCTTTATATCCTTGAAAATTTATGTAGAATTTTCTTGAAAAGTAAGTATGTTCACACCCAAAATCTCCTTGATCACGTGTCAAAATTTCATTATTCTCGCATCATTGATTTTATATCTATTTATTATTTAAAATACTGATACTCAAATAAATTATAATTTTTGTACCTCATTAGAATTGCAGCTTCCGCCGGTTTTTAATAACTTTCGAACCAATAAAGTTAGAGTAAGGAAATTTTGACGAGTGATCAAGGAGATTTTGGGTTCTAACATACTTACTTTTCAAGAAAATTCTATATAAATTTTCGAGGATATAAAGGATTAAAATTTTCAAAGGAACTTTTTCCTATCCTTTTTTTACAAATAGATAAAAATCAATTTTATTTAAATTCTTGAGCTTTTTCTCTTTCATTTGATATACATGTCGCGATATTCTAACCATATTAAATATTTTTAAAATTTTTTTTATTTTTTATCCCCTTCAAAATTTTGAAGTCATTTTAATAGGACAAAGGATGTAGAAATGAAAAACTGAGTACGCAGTATTACTATATTTGGTCTCTAGTGTCACGCACATATGGATTTTTCCCAGTGTGATAAATGCTGTCCCACGGTGTAATATAAAACTTATATATACTTGTTTTTGTTTAGCGTGAAACCAAAAGCACATCTTTAAAAGATAAAATCTGTCTTCTGATCCCATTCAATATTTTCGTTTTTCATACAAGTTCCGAGCCAATTTCGAAATCACTCGTGTACGCTAACAAGATCAGAAATGCCGCACCGACACAAAGCCAAATCCGGCAGCTCAAAATTTAAGTCGAGCCTTCAGTAGTCGGCAGTCAAAGAAATCAAAGAGAGCACATGAAAAGGCCGGCGCTACGAGTGAATAATTAGCAAAATAGATCAAACTGCTGGACTGTCCAGTTCAGCAGCCTGACACAGTACCTACGACTTAAACGGAGGCTGAGCCAGCAAACAGCGAACGGTGCAGCGTTTGTGGCATCAGGCGCCGTGCGCCAGCGGAAAACAAAAGTCTGAACAATTGGCAACAGCAGGAAAAGAGCGCTGCAGCTGCTTTGTTTTTGAAATTGAAATTGAAAAAAAAAACACAAACAAATCGCCAAGGAGCACAAATGACCAAAGCGCCTAGAACAAAGCAATGATCATAAAAGGACATTGCACGTTGTCCTGCAATGGACACAATGGAACGATTAATGCAGGTTCTAGCAAGTGCATCATGATCGACACTTGTCAGCCGATCGTCAGTGTCGACAATGATCGTGATCGGTTTGTTGTTGTCACAGCCTGTTGTCAACTGCAACTGGCGGCGGGTGTCAGCAATTTTCACAGCAGTCTTTCAACTGAAGTAGCTCACAGTATTTCTCATATCCTGGACATTCTATGACATCTTTTGTACGGCAGCTGCTATGCTGCCACTTGAAAGCAGTGGCGCTCGCCGGCGCCTGTCCGCTCGACACTCGCTCAACTCATTTCATTAATCAAACAGTTGGAAAATTCGCAAACAGGTAGCTGCAGCACAGGTCACGTCCTGTTCGGTGTCCTTATCGCACTATACTCCAGGGAGAGTGCCTTTCTTCTAGCCACATTTCCACGTTTCCGCATTTCTCTTCGATTTTTTTATTCAAACCCAGAATGGTTCCAATTATGCCAAAGCCAAGTGGAGAAGCGGCTCGCCTTTAAAGCCGCAATTCGGTGGAAAACGCGTTGCGCTGGCCGGCCGGCCGGCCACCTATGGCGCGCGGTGCGTTGATCGTGCCGCCGTCAGCGTAGCGCCGCCAATCGATGCACGTTGCATCGGCAAACGTTCGATTTTGCTTTGCTGCCGCTCAATGACGCAGCAAGTGTCGTTGGGCCAAAGTTTCAGACCTTTCCAAAGTAGACGAGTGGGTACATTTCCCAATCATAATTAATAACAATCGCTCAATTTCATAATTTGTAGTTGTTGTATGATGTGCGTAAAATTGTATTTTCATTGCCACATAATTAACTCATAATGCAATTTTATTTTTTCATAATAGCTGCATTATTTTTGGATTTTCTAATTTGTTGTTGTTGTTTTTTCTGGCTTGTGACAATGTAAAATTTTTGTTAAGTTAATCGATTTTTTATGCACTCGTTTTGGAAATGAATGATTTGCATTTTTGATTATTGAGTCGTCATAGAGGCGGGTTTTCACTAAATTGGAAAATATGACCTACAATATTTCGTAATCAAATATTTTCAGTCTTCATACCAAAGATTACAACGACTTTTTCCAAAGCAAACTTCCCTCTTTAAGCTCAAATATTATGTCTCAGTAATGGCCGCCATAGCACACGCAGCACTTTTGTTTATTATTACCTATTATTTTGTTGTAGGTTTTGCACCAAACCAAAATGACTGGCGAGCACTCGAAATGTCACGCTGCTGTGATTTTAATTTTCAACCACTTTCCATTCGCACACGTCCCATATTCAAATCAATGCCGCAAACGACAGCGGCAACAACTTTTCGACAGCACCAACAACAAAAACAACGTCATTAACAATTACACGTCAACCCTTAACAATGCGTTTTAATATGGCAGGACATTCCAGCTACTTGAGCTTCCATTTTTTCGCTTTTTGCTGCCATTCAAATGATTGAAATTTGCGGCTTCTCTGTGTTCGGAGGGGGGTGTGGGAAAACGTGCCATGTCAATTTGCTTATACATATGTATTTGGCTTTTTATTTTATGCCGCTGCACATAATGTACAGCAGCGCGCCCTCGAATGCTTATTTACATGCTTTTGTTGTTGTTGTTGTTGCGCACACTTGAACGCACAAAGGATAATCAGAGGCAATCACTAATGCAAAATGTGCTGAGGGTGCTGTGCCGATGCTTCACTGCGCTTTCAGTGCCACATTAGCACAACAACAAATCACTGTACAATAACAACAACAACAACAAAATCACTGCACAAAAAACCTGCACTTGGGGTGTGATTCTTAATAATAAAATGTCCACTTTATTCGACGTTCATTCAACGGCCTCAGCCACGTGTATTGTTGTACGACATGATGTTGTTGTTGTTGTTGTTGTTGTTCTGGCTGTTTGTGTTCTGTTGCACGCCGTTCATTATAATTTGTGCATAATGAATGTTGAATGTTGTCATTGAAATTGCCAACCAACGCCGCCGCCACGGCCATCAGCAGCGGCAGCGTTAACGACAACAACCCCGCCAAACGCACGGCTACCCCCCGCTCCGCGCCGCACGAAAGGGTGAAATGTGAATTTCGTGGTTTTTTATCTCGCTTCCACATATGGCATATTTCATGCAACGTTTATGCGCGCAAAGGATATGTTGTAATGAAATCCTTGTCGGTTTCATATTTCATAAAATAACAACAGCAGCAGCAGCAACGACAATAAGGATTATGAGTTATGAAATGAAAATGAAAAATGCCGCTCAGCGCACTTAACAGCAAAATTAATAATGCCAAGCGCATCACGGACATAACAACAACAACAACAACCACAAGTCAGCAAGCAATAACATCGCCATTTCATGGGTCGCATGCAGGCAGTGTCCTGTCTCATGTGGTATTCGGTTGGGCTCATGCACCCTTCACCTTTTCATATTCATAATTATTCGAGTGGCCATGGACCGGGTGTGGAGCGGAAGGGTGCAGGCACACACGACGCAGGCTGCCATAGTTAGACGTGAAGGCAAAATGTCAGCAGGGTTACGCGTCAACCCCTTTTTTGGCGTAACGTCTCATGTGCCGCTTCTCGTCTTTGTCGGATTTTTTTGATTCTGATTTTTTTTAATTTTATGAATATTAAAATGGGCAGAAGTGTGTCATTAGCTCAACTGCTCTCCTACTTTTATGCTTATTTTGATTCAAATGCGTAGCTAATATGAACTGCGGAAATGGCGCATATTCAAATCGATATGTTTAGCTGGAAATTTTAAACATTTAACCCTTTCCGGTCAATTTCCACATTTTTTCAGATAACAATATTTCCTTCAAAATATTGACTCTCGTTGAACATTTTAGCAATAAAATTAAAAAAAAATTTCAAAAAAAATAATTTTGGTTGAGAATTACAGCTTCATCAATTTTGTACGATATATCGTACAATGGTCCGCAAAGGAGTAAACATTTTTGTTTCGTTTTTTTAAGTTTTATGAACAATTCATTGATTTTTTTGATAGAAAACATAAATTATAACAACAAAAAATCGAAACGTGATTTCATTTTGATCGCAACTTATATAAATTATATATATAAAAACAATTGATTCACATTTATTCGGCCTTATCTAACCGTTGTTGTTGTTGCAAAGCCCTTTTCCTCTCAATAAAACACAGAATCAATTAAAATGTATACAGTTTTTCAGAAAGATACTGAATATAGCCCATTCTTATTATCGTAGTGGGAGTGGCAAGTACGCATGTCCAATCTTACATAACCCGTGTCTGCCCAGTAAAACACAAAATCGTCTAGTAATTCTTATTTTTAATCGAAAATTGCGGAATAGTCGAATTTTATTAGTCACGTGGTTTACAGATGGGCGTGGCAGGCATGCAGACGCAAAAATTCTATTACCAAACCCACAACTTGAAAAAACTGCAAACATAACTTGCAACCTTTGTCTTCCATTTGTACGATATATCGTACAAAGCTTTGCAACCCTTGCGGTCATTTGTACGATATATCGTACAATTTTTTTAAAGACTCGGGAAAAATATTTAGACGCAAAAATTGTTAAATTTAATAAGTTTTATAAATCAACTGAGATTCAAACTTTGAAATTGTTTAGCTTTTTGCTACTAAAAATTATTACATATTTAAAAATTCCTACGCAGAAGTACCGTCATTTGCTGGTTTTTCAAATTCTTGCAAAAAGCTGCTTACAAAACGCACTCATACTGTGTAGCCACAGCTATTATGATTTATATTTTTAAACAAAATGATACAGCACAGCCTACTTAATGAAAATTAAAAAGCTGTTGCATAAAAAGTGCGTTCTCTGTCAAATAAAAAATCTTCGAAAACATTTTACGATATATCGTACAAATTTCCGGAAAGGGTTAAAGTTATGGATTGAGGCATTGGAAGAAGGAAATGCTGCGGATTTTTTGTCATAATTTACTCTTGGTTTCTTCCATAAAATCATAAACTATACAACCTATTTTTAAGCGTATTCTTAATTAAATGCAAAATTTCTCGAAAAAATTATTACAATGTATTATGTGATCTAATAATATATTATCGACACATTGCACAGACATTACGCAATCCATATTCTATAGATGATCAATTTTTCGAGCATCGAATAACAACTTTGATTAATATCATTTGGACAACACGTACCTATAACAAAACACTTGTCCGAAAACATTGGCGTCAGCGGTCCTGGAGCGAGTGTCTGTGCCCATTGTCAGCCCTCCGAACTACAAAAGCTATTGTCAAAAAAATAATGACAGTCATTAGAAGATTTCCATGGTCGAAATAAGGAAATGAACTCAGCACAACAACAACAACACACTGCATACATCCATCCATACAAAATTCATCAAGCCAGAGTAGAGAAAAATCATTACAAGCTGACATCACAGCAGCACAGAAAATTGACGAATAGCTCAAATGAAATTTACAACAACAACAACAGCAACGAAAAACGCATTAAAATCGCCCACTTTGCTGCAACAGTGTCCGTCGCACTGCAAGGCCTATCATTAGTGACAAAAAGTCAGCAACGAAATCACACAGACATAATTGCGCTCTCAGCATTTTTGTTGCTATTATTCCAACTGCTCTCACCAAACATGCCAAGCGGCAGTGTTCGGCCGAACGGCGATTAGTTGGGTTTCGGTGCTGTGGCAGCGAAATTGTGTCATTTATCGATTCGACATGTGCAGCAGTGGCCGTTGTTGTTGTTGCACGCTGCACAATGTGTGCACCTTTTGTGGCGTTTCCTTTGTCACTGCTTGATGTCCTTTCAGATTTACCGCCTCCACGCTTAACACGCACAATGCCGCTCACGGGCGAAGATTAATGTCTGGGACTGGGCGCTTGACAAAAATACTGCGCGCATTGTTGTTGTTTGTACCTTTTTTTGTGCATTGTCGAAAATTACTACAAGACAACAGGTAACGCTGCCACTGGCACTGGCGATGCCAACACCAGACATCAGCTGACCTAACCTAACCTCACTTCATTTCACTACACTTGACTTGGCTTTGGTGAATCGTATTTTCTACAATCTCATTGCTGTTGTTGTTTTTAGTTTTTCTCTGCGTCTGCTGACTTTGTGATCCTTTTGCTCCCCAGCACAGTTAGTGCTCTTTCATTGCACGTTAAGAGATTTCATGATTGTCATTTCAATTTGGGTCCTTTTATTGTTTTCACAATTTCGTCAAGTGCGGCACACTTGTCACATGCTGTCAATTTCTTGTGACTGCAGCGTCTGCTTTGTGATCCGTTGGCCTTTTGTTCGCTTAATTGGTTTTGCCGCTCGCTGTGCGTCGATGTGACAACAGCAAGTGTCCTTTTGCCTGCCAGTCACTGTCCTCAAGTGTCTTTTTCTGTATATGTGTGTGTGTGTGTTTGTGTGCTATTGTCAGCGGGCCAGCAAATTGCTTTCATGCTGTTTTCCGCACTTGTTGCACGTTTAGCTCTGGGCCCTGGACCCGGGCGGGCGTTGCCGTTCGGCGCGTTTTCGGAGGCCGTTTTTTTTGCACTTGTATTGTGCGCATTGTTGTCTTATCGCAATATTTGGTTTAGTTTTGTGGTCTCGTAAATTTTATTCTCTTCTCTGTTTGTTATATTGGCATTATTTTGCTTATGAATTTGTTTTGATCAGTCGCTGAGGTGAGTGCGTCTTTGTTGTGCGGCGCACAGAGGTGAGAAGTGCAATTCTATGTTGTTGTTGCTTGGACCAGACTCTGATGCGTTGACACTTGAGGTGCTGGCATCACTTGCTGTTTTATGATGATGAGGTGTTAAATTGTTGTTATTTGTATGTAGTTGTTGCCGATTCATTGTTTATTCAACAATAAAAATTCAAAACGTGAAGTATTCAGTAAGCAGCAGAGATTCAAATACTTTATGTCGAAATTATTCGCTGGAAATTTGTCGTTGAAGAATAATAATTGTCGGGTTGAGATGGTTAAGGGCACGATTTTCAAACACAAAGTGTTCTATGTTTGAAGATGAATTTGAAATCGTCCATTGAAAGTGAACCAGGACAATAGGTGAGGATAAATATTTTTTGCTTTCGTCTTGAAAATTGAATTTCAAACAAAAGCATTTCATACCAGGGACCGTACCGGTTACGGTTTTAATCAAAAAAGTCAGATTTTTACTGTTATCTTTTAACTTTTTTTACCAGGGATCGTACCGGTTATGTTTTGAATCAAAATATTCAGATTTTTACTGTTATCTTTTAACTTTTATTTTTCCCGACAAAAATAAAAGTTATTTTGTGCCTTGTATCATTTCAGGCAAAAATAACTGTGACTTTTGACTTTTATTTTATCGGTAAAAAATAACAGTTATTTTGTGACTTTTATTTTTTCGGTCAACTATATCAGGCAATTTTAATTTTTTTAAAGGCCGTCTGACCGACTAAAAAACTATTGATACCATTTTTTTCATGGAACAAGTCTTATAGCTCAACATGTGCGGTCTGCTGAGACGAAAAAAATAGTATCAATAGTTTTTTTGTCGGTCAAACGGCCTTCGAAAAAATTCAAATTGTCTGATATATTTGACCGAAAATATAAAAGTCCCAAAAGAACTGTTATTTTTTACCGATAAAATAAAAGTCAAAAGTAACAGTTATTTTTGCCTGAAATGATAAAAGGCACAAAACAGTTAATTTTTATAGTAAAAGTCAAAAATTTAAAAGGCGTTTAATATTCGTGAAGCTAAAGCCATTACGATCATAATAGTATATTTGAAAAAGTCCACCGGCAATTTTTTCGTTATGCCTTTTTGATTTGAAAATTGTAAAATAACAGTTATTTTCGGTCCCTGATTCAAACAAACCATTATGAAGTAATCCGGCTTCAATAGATGCTTTCAACTGGATGACATAATTTTTACTGATCCACGGATCCACTAAGTTCCATTGAAGCCCCTGAGGATCGTGTTTCCCCACTTTTAGTATCACAGTTCAAAGTTGTCGTCATCTCTCTACAAAACTATATTGTCACAATATCTTCTTTAATATACATATCTCAATGAATCTGTATGTATGTATAGTTTTATCTAGTTAGGAATCTGGCAATAGCCGTGACTAAATGCTGGTGCTTTTTATGACAAGTCAGACGATCGTAGGTTCGAATCCCAGCTTCACACAGCAGAACACTTTCTTTCATAATTCTTTCATAATTCTTTAATCCATTCGAGACTTCAGATAATTTTTAGATTGTTTGGTACACAGTAAACCAATGCCAAATTTTGTTTTCCTGTACTTTACAGATTTCATTAGTTCCAGAAAAATCCTATTTCGACGACTAGTTTACTCAGAATAACTGATAATTGCACATTACTGTTAATGCACACACGGTGTGCAGGCTGTCTTATAGCCTCGGAAATCCATTGCATACACGGTGTGCAATCGGTCTCGAATGGGTTAAGAAAAGCATCCACTTTCCTTTAACCTAACATGTCGATTCAGCTGGTTTAGTACAGAAAGCGTAAGAACAGTAGTGATATTCCAAATATATATTTGGCCAAAATCGGACACGAGTCGCTTGCATCATTCTCTTTTTATCAAAAAAAATGCATTTAGTTACGTTCAGTAGAAAAAAATACTATACAATTTTTTGTTTACTTTTTCAATCAACTTACATTACATGCCATTACGGCCAATGTCGAGCGTCTAGTCATCTGACTATTAGCGACTTCACAGAAAACACGTCTAAATAAATTTCCATAATTTTTGTCCCATAACATGGCATTAAAATGCTACCCCATAATTTTTGTTGGTTTTTCTTACAATATTTAAGCGACGGTTCTCACCGCATATTAAATGAGTTATTGTCGCCGTTGCTGCTACTAATTTCATTAATTTTCATAATTTTCTTGCCGGCGACATTCTCCGTCATTGCGGTGTGTGCCTTCACCTATATTCATACATACATACATAGTCTACTATAGCACATCAAAGTGGCAGCAAATGTGCGCGTCAACGATGCCAATCATTGTCGTATGCTAATTTCTACATTTCAGCTGCGCCCAAGTGGAACTGCACTGACCTCACCAGTGCACTTTCAAGGCATTAAGGCCAAAAGAAAAATCCAACCACCGTAAACAGATACTCGTACAGATAAAAATCGAGCGCTGGATCGTGTCTTTAGCGGCAAAGTGGTGAGTGTGACAGTTTGGTAAACTAGGCCTTCAGGTAGAGTTGTTCGAAACTGACAACTTTGAAGGGGAAATGTTTCATTTCTTATTTTCTTTTGTACATTTTTCATAAAACATGAGTTTTCATAGGTTTAACGAATTCACAAAGCTTTAACGGATTCTCATAGCTTTAAATTGAGTCAAATATGTCAGAATGTTAGAGTGACACACAAACATTACTTCAGAGTTGAGAGATAATATGAAAACAGTATCGTATGAACTTGGGTTGTTAGTAATGCTACAGTTGTGTGAATCATTAAGTGATTGAAGGCATGGAGAAGATAGAAATTAGAAAATGGGGCTTAGCACCCTTCATTGAACTAGCATCTTTTTGCGTTGTGAGAAAGGCCACTAGCTCCAAAAAAAGTACTTAGTGTCGATGAGGCTAATCGTAGGCAAACTCACTCTGCTGGGATACCAAGCTAAATCCATTCAAATAAACTTGTAGGATTATGCCATCTAAAATACGTTAAAGCATTCATCAATCTCTCTGTAAAACTCTACTAAAAAGTAATATTTATTTACTAAGCGATGATAGAAATCCTTAATTGATCCTTCCAATGGAGACGCGGTTTCTATCTTCGCCGTCGACTTCTTTCTGGCAGAAGTTTCGTCGTTCATCCGGTTGACATCCTCACTCCTACACAATTGCATACAATACTTGGATACGTTTCAAGACTCTGCCAGTGCACAGTGATTCGTTCCATAGACAAAATTCAAAAAATGTATAGATTCAGAATTTAACGATTTTTATGTCATTTGAAAGGTGAAACTCCAACTAAGAAAACCCCAAAAAGTCTATGTCAAAAATTAATTAGTATGTGTGCGAGAGCTTCTAAAAGTTGAAACTTTTTTCACAAAAAATTGTAAACTAAAATTGAAATGATGTGGCCATTTTCGCTTTTAATCTTTTCTCAAAATTTACTTCACTTTTAATTTAAAATATTTTTCTAAATTAAAAATCTGAAAATGGGCAAAACTTAGAGGAAAATATCTAAAAAGTATGTGAAAGTATGTTCCTGGATTTTTTTTATTTTAAGAAGCATTCTTTCTTTGTCGGATAATGTAATTACATGCTCCGATATCTTCCGATCTCTGAAAATAATTCAATTTGAAAAGTGGTCTAAGCACCTATTTTTCGACAAAATTTTATTTATTCATCCCTAAAAGTATGCAATCAGCATGAAAAATTGAAAAAACTGCACAAATGCAAAACATACATCTATTATTATCGTGTTTATTGCAAAACTACAGGGTCCTAAGACAATTTCTGTTACTCTTTGCAATTAACATTGGTTGACCGTACCGGTTATGGTTTTAATCAAAAAAGTCAGATTTTAACTGTTGTTTCTTAACTTTTATTTTTCCCGACAAAACTAAAAGTTATTTTGTGCCTTTTATCATTTCAGGCAAAAATAACTGTTACTTTTGACTTTTATTTGATCGGTCAAAAATAACAGTTATTTTGTGACTTTTATTTTTTCGGTCAAATATGTATATCAGGCAATTTAAATTTTTTCGAAGGTCGTTTGACCGACTAAAAAACCATTGATACCATTTTTTTCATCGCTAAATCTTGTAGCTCAGAATGTCCGGTCTGCTGAGACGGACATTTTGCCAACAACAACCTTTAGCAAAGTTTTAGTGGATTTCCCTGACTTTCCCATGACCAAAATGGTTGCAATTTCAGGATAATTTTATGACAGATTTTTTTAGTTTTTAATTTTCAGAGCTGTTTAGTTTTCCACAATAAGTATTAAATCATCATAGCGTTCATTATATTTATGTGGATTTTGCCATATTGTGCAAAGGTAAATTATATGGACACCGTAAAGATGAAAATTGTTGCTGGTGCAAGGCGTGCGTAATCGCGCGCCCTGTGATCCACCATTAACACAAACAGAAAATACAAAATAGGAAAATAGGAAACCACCACTGAAAGCCTACAAACAGCCCCCAAAACACACATCTCGAATCATATACCGACAATGGTTACATATATCATTCTTAGAGCGCAGACAGGCGTTGCTGTTCTCAGGCTCGCACCTACACACATTTGTAAGCGACATAGCGGCAGCATCCTGCCGTCTGTTGGATTGTGCAACAAACTGACACAATTAATTTAATTTCGTGCTTTTGATGAATTCGTTCCAGTGCAGACGTGTGATCGTGTTTGGATGAGAGATCCATGTGCGCGTTGGCGCAGCAAGGACCACAATCGAGCACAAAAGATGCCTTGTGCGGGACACTACAAACGCACAATAAATGTTATCTTCGATTTTCCGGGAACTCAGGCCAATGAGCATCGTTGTGGCGATCAGTCATATGCATGTTGCATGCCACATTCAATGGGTGTCAACCAACAGAGAAATGGAGAAATTTAACAGTTGCACAACCAACAAACTGCTTCAACTGTTTGCTTTGCAATGAGTTTGCTGCAACGTTACGATTTTCCAGCAATGCGCTAATGTTGCATAACATTGTACGCAATTTTCGGAAAAATTGCCACAGTGCCATTCTAACCCGTTTTACGCGTCTCGAGCCTTCCGGGAATTCTATTGCGCCGAGCGGCGACTTTCCTTTCTGGCGACAATTTACGAAAAACTCTGCTTTTAACGATCGTTTGCCGCAACGACGACTGTCATTGATCCTCTGCAAATATGCAATGCGGATGCGAAATGGTCTGGTCGTCGGGTCATGTGGCATGTCGCGATATTTCGAGCTATAAAACAGCCGAATCATGTCCTTTCGGCTGAGCGAAACTGTCGGCACATGTATGTAGCGGGGACATGCAAATGTCTTGTGTCCTTGTAAAGTGCCGCCCGGACACGCAACTGACGTTATCTTGAAGGTTGAGTTTGTTTGTTGCCGACGACGGAACTGCTTTGGGTGCCGCTTTGATGTTGTTTGCTTTTGCTATGGAAATTGCAATTGTTTACGCAACATGCTCAGCGTGATTGCGCTGTGTTTGGTTAACCTTGTCATGGAATACTTAGTGCACATTTCTGATTTGCGTTTGTCAATGCGAAGGAAGGACATAAAAGACGCCACAGGCGCGACTGAAATGCTATGAATGATTATTGAGGAAAATAAAGTTTGTGTCGACGGCGAAATTGTTACGGTTTTTGTTTACCGAATGATGAATGAGTAATATTTGTTAACTTGAAAAAACTTGTGAAGAAATTAAAACAAAATTTTGATAAGATTTGATTTTGATAATAACTTATTGTGGTAATGGGAATGGTGAAATTGTGAAAAAAGAGATCAGGGACTTAACTATTATAAGGTTTTTAAGAAATTAATTGCAATTTAACTATTACAATGCAACATAAATTTTATTTGTTGATTATAATTATTAAGAAATTTTTTTTAATTACGTTGCCTTACCACATTTTGAGTATGAATTGATTTTTAATTGTTTAGTTGTTGGTGGAAATAAGGTTTCTGCAGTTAATTTCCGTTTGTCAATTCAAAACAATTAAAAATTCATTCATATCCAAAATGTAGTAATTCAACGTAAAATTTTTTTTTCAAAATAATAGTTATCGGCAACATAAATAAAAAAAATCATAAATAAAGTTATGAAGCAACGTAAAAAAAAATTTCTTAAAATAATAGTTATCGGTAACGTAAATTAAAAATTTCATAAATAAAAGTTATGAAGCAATGTAAGAAACAAAAATCCCAAAATAATAATTATCGACAACAAAAAACATACTTGTTACTCATAAGAGTTATTATGCAACTCAAAAATATTTATTACATGATAATAGTTATAGGCGACGTAAAAAATTTCTTATTAGGAATAATTATTATAAAACAATAATTATAGAAATTTCTTAAATTAGGGCAATTTTTTCATTCCCAAAAATATGGATAATAATTATTTTAGGTCTCTGCAAGAGATCTATTTTGTTCCTAGGATTCGGATTCTCCAGTTTTCAAAGAGAATCAGAAGCAGATGCTTGGATGTAGAGCATTCATTAAAGACCCATCGAATAAAGTGCTTTCCCGAAAAACAAAAAGAAAAAGTGATCAATGCTGGCAATACTTCCAAGACTGGCATTGCATTTTGAAACATTAGTTGAGTCCAAGGAGAGAGGAAACTAAAGGCGTAACTCTGCTTGAAGGATCATCATCTTACTACTCTAGTCTGCAGGCAGCAGACACCACCTCCCCCTTCATCCATCCGCCTACCTAACCATCCAAAATTTCAAACTATTCGAATAATCGGCATAAATTCGTCCTTAGAAAACAAAAATCAAGGACACTGACTGAAATGGAAGGGGAACCAATTCAGACGGCGTCTACTTCAAAGCAATAAATTCCACCAACGCAAGTCAGGAATGTGGCAGCAAAAATGAAAATACCACAAAACGCAATCAATTGAACATAATTTGAATAGGAAAACAAAAACCCCAATGAAACAACGCAGACAGATGTGAGCGGAGAAGTAATGGGTGCCACCGACAGAGAGTCCAGCACGACAATGTGGCAGCAAATGAATACATTGCGACCCAAAAGCCAAAAGCCGAAGTCAACAATTGGCTGACGCAGGATGAACAGGAATTGGATTTTAATTTACAGCAGCAGGCAACGGCAACAACAATAACAACTACGACAGCAGCAGCATAATAGCAACAACAACAACATGAGGAAGTAGTGGCAACGCCACGAACACATTCGTTGAAATCAAATTAACAATTACAGCAACTGAGCAGGACGCGCTGGCGGGAAGGCGGCAAAAAGGATGCGGAAGGCGCAGCGTTGCGTAGCAGTGTTGGTGGCGGTGGGGGTTGGCGCTGACTGTATCGCTGTCAGAAATGCAAACAATGACAAATGCAAACATTGGCTCGACCATGCGCCGAACGTTGTGCATTGCAGAGTGGAAAATATGCCCAGTCGAGTGTTTTGCATTGTTTTGTTTGGGCATTGTGTAAATTAGTGGTGCTGGCTTGTTGCGCCGGCAACGTTATTTAATTGTAAAACATTTTTAGAAAAATCACACACATCAACCAACACATGAAGTGCGCGAGTTTTCGGACCAATGAGTGGGACTCCCACAGCCGCTGGCGAGTGCCAAAGCATTTCACATTTGAAAATTCTGCACGTACAGTACGTTTTTTCGTTATCAAATTCGACGGCAGGAAGTGTGCACATAAAAACTTGTATTTGCATTTTTTGAAAATTAATTTACTGTGCAAGAATATTTTTGATTGTTGTCCTAGGCACACATCACTTTTAAAAGAATTGCCTTAATACTGAAATTTAACCCTTTACTCGTTTTTATTGGCATGTTTTTACTATTTTTTAGTTTTTTAGTTTTTATAAATAAAGAGAATGAAAAAATAAGTTTTTTTTCCCCCCCAATTAAAAAAGCCTAAAAGTAGGTCAAACAAAAGCAATTCAACTATCAACATGGAAGTACTTATTTTAACTAATTCTAACTGTTAGTATACTTTCAGGCTGGCCAATGGTCAGAAAATTCGTTCCATTAGCAGCAAAGGTTGACTTAATTTCCCAAATTCTAGCAGCTTTAATTTTTGTTTCTTCCGCCTGCTTCCAAATTTTCGCATTGTCATGCAATATTCAATTAGCAAATTCAAAAACAATGGCTCGACGACAGTCATCATTCATCATTTAGCACGTCACATATCCAACACAACCTCCCACCACCCACCCAACCACCAGTCGCAACACACATTTGCACTTCCTTGCTATTGCTTCCTGTTCCTTTTGCGCTCTATTTGCTCCATTTCATTTCGTTTTCTTTGTACCACACATGCCGAGCACACTTCCGTTTCCTGTGCGGCCAGTCCCCACATTAGACGCTGTGATTCCAATTCGTGTCCGCCGCGCTTTGTCTCGGTGTCTCCGCGGTGACTGACGCGCTCGGCCACCAAACCCATTTCTTGCATGTTAATCGCCAATCAATATTGCAAGCCATTTCCTTGATTAAAAATGTATGCCCCACCAGCCGATTGCGCGCCAATGCTGGTCAATATTTGCACTGTTGCATGCTGCCAGTTCAACGACAGACTGCCCAAAAATTCGGAAATAATATTTCATGTGTGGCCCACCTTACTGCGCAACGACAGTTTTTATATTTTTGCTTATCACTTGTGAAATATTTGTAAATCGTACAGAAAATGTTGGGCCAAAAAAATATTTCCCCCAGCGCGTTGCAAAGTCTTGGCCGCAGCCTGTGACATGCGACAACGACATCCATTAGTGGGTGATTTGACGACGACGACACGAAGGCGACATCACATGTGATTGACAGGCAATGACAAGTGATTTTTGTATTTTTTCCAATGTGGGCCCACACTCGCTGCTCCGAAGCGCGAGACTAATTGTGTCGTCAAAATACAATTTTGACATTATTCGAATTTAAAAACATTCACATTCCGTCACCTATGCGCGACGGTTGGTGGCACAATTCGGTCCATAAGTACGCAACGCAGGGGTGGGAAGTGACGTTTTTTGGCTGTTGCAACAGCACAACACTGTTGTTTTTTGTCAACGAGCTGGTATGGCACATATAATTCAACAATTTGGCGTAACAGCGCGTTGGTTTTACTTAAAAACATTCAACAATTATGACAATTGCTTCGGTTGCGTTCAGTGGTTTTTATTTATGGAATTTTTTTTCTCAATATTTTTGTTTGACAGATTTTGTCTCATAATTTTGACAGTTGTGTTAAAATGCTGCTTGTCAATTTTAGTTAGGCGTCTGGAAGTGAATGTGCGGAGTTCAATGCTGTTTTTATTTTTGTTGTCGATTTGTCGATGACTTAATGTCGTTTTGCAGCTCATTTCAAGCAACAATCACAAAACTCATCAAGGTAGCTGATTAATTATTTCATATCAATTGATATAGTATCAATTCATAATATATCTATACCAAGTATCAGTTGATAAAGTATCAATTCATGTGCGCAGTGCCACATGTCGCAACTCATTGCGAGTACTGCATTCAGTTCTTGTTGCAGTTTTCTTGTATTAATTTCTGTTTTCGTCTTCTTCCATTCCTTTTATTTACTTTGCAACAGGGACCGAAAATAACAGTTATTTATGAAAACTATATTTGAAAAATTTACTATGAAGGAAATGTCATACAAATAAATGAAAAATAGCAATACATTTCTTTTCGCACGGAAAATCAAACTTGGCAATAAACTTTTTTTTTGTAATTTTTATGGAAAAATTTAAAAATAAGAATTATTTTTTATTTATATTTTAAAAATCCTTTCATAACAATTATTTCTGATTTTTTTCATGTAAGTCCACAAATAACGGTTTTATTTCAATTTTTATTTAAGTTGTCTTAAGATAACAATTATTGGTTACTTTTATTTTTTAGTCATCAATAAAAATCATACAATGACTTTTATTTATAAAAGTCATTAGTAAAAGTCATTCATTGTCTTTTATTTTTTAAGTCATCAATAAAAATCATTCAGTGACTTTTATTTATAAAAGTCATCAATAAAAATCATTCAGTGACTTTTATTTTTTAAGTCATCAATAAAAATCATTCAGTGACTTTTATTTATAAAAGTCATCAATAAACATCATTCAGTGACTTTTATTTTTCAAGTCGCAATATAAAAGTCATTTTCATTAATGCATGCAAAAGTTATGATTCTTCCAGAAAACAGAGTTGTCAAGACAGGTCTTGTTAAGCCGATCAGGAATATATATATACATTTCGATATTTAATGAATCCAGTAGTGCGATTAAGGGGCCCGAACACTGTAAACTGCGATTTTTCATATGTTTTTTATTTTATTTATTAAAAAAAAACGGACGTTCCGATTTACATGAAACTTTACACATATGTTAATAAATGTTTAGATTATCGAAAACAATTTTTTTTTTTTTTTGGTTGCCCCTTTCAAAACTTAAAACGCGATTATCTCGAAACCATTTTTTTGACCGCGTTGACAGCATAACTGAAAAAGTTTTTATCCGATCGACCTGATTCAAATTGCATTCTATTCGGGAATAGTGTCGCTTCTGCTCGACGTAGCCGTTTTTCGATATATGCCAAACTTTTTTTTTTATAAATAATTTAGTGCAAAATTTTACGCGAAAAAAAAAACTTTTTCTTCAAACAGCCGCCATTTTTTTTCTAATCAATATTTTTAAAATCCCCTACGTCAAACAGTAGCCAGTAATGTATATTTCAAGAATCTTTTTTGTTTTTTGCTCTAGGAGGCTCCGTTATGCTGATTTGCTGTCAACGCGACAAGGGTCATTTTAAAAAGACGACATTTTGGATCAGCTACAGAATACAAACATGGCCGCCAAAAAAAAAAAAAAAATTGTTTTCGATAATCTAAACATTTATTAACATATGTGTAAAGTTTCATGTAAATCGGAACGTCCGTTTTTTTTTAATAAATAAAATAAAAAACATATGAAAAATCGCAGTTTACAGTGTTCGGGCCCCTTAATGAAAATTACTTTTATATTACGACTTAAAAATAAAGTCATTGAATAATTTTTATTGATGACTTTTATTGAATGAATGATTTTTATTGATGACTTTTTTAAATAAAAGTCACCAATAATTGTTATCATAGGACAACTAAAATAAAAATCGAAAAAAACTGTTATTTGTGGACTCTTAGAAAGAAAGAACCCTTAAACATTGATTTTTATAATAAAACTTATAACTGTTACGGTCCCTGCTTTGCAACAATATATCAAATTGAAAATGAAGTTTGCAAACTTACAATTTTGGTAGTGACAAATGCACACAAATTTTTCAAACGCTGAGCCACAATTAATTGTTGTCGCAACAATAAGTCTTCTAATCTCGCTTATCATTTGTATCTATATCTTTTACACAACTTTTTATACAACAACAACTTTTCTTTCTCAGGTCCCCTCCCGCCACAAGCCCAACCCGTTTTAAACCCAAGTGAACACTTTCTAAATTCACTGAAAACTTTATTCTGCCTACTTTCCCATTGCGCGCATATTTTCAACACTTTCTTGATTACTCACGCCAGCAATTTTAGAAATTTTTACGACATTCTTTGCATTCACATTCCAGCAAAAAAAAAGCACTAAAAATAAACAAATCGGACCAAGAAGTGCCCGCGACGCCACCTGCTTTGTGTCAATTGGCGCCCGCCGCCAATGTGCGCCACACAAAACTGTAAAACTATAGAATCCATATCCATGCAGCACACGTATCGCCAACACACTCACACAATCTCATCACCAACACACACACACATGCACATTTATATATTTTTGGAGAGAACTCGCTGCGCAGCAAGTTGCCACCGAGCAACGGCCGTACGAAAGGTGGCATCACCGCGCATCACTCCATAATTATGGTGAGCTTAATTATGGCAGAGCGCACCAGAAGAAATAACATAATTTTATGTAAATACGCGCAAATCTATTAAACAAATTTCTACACGCATTTTGTTGTTACTTTTTGCGGGGCGACCTGGCGACCGTAATGGCAAAAGTAGCGCGCTCGCCGTCATTACCGCAAGCTGTTGCACTCTCGACGCGGCGACAGGTGGCCGGCCGGGCGCTGTTGTGCGTTGTTAGCGCAGCAAGTCACCGCAACGAACGACTGGACGCGGGGACGCGTAGCCAAGGCGCCGCGTTGCAAGCTTGTGGCATGCAGCGTGCTGACCAAAGAGCATAAAGCATCATTACGGCGCGGCTCATTACAACAATAACAACAACAACAAGAAGGGCGCGCAATTATGCAAATGGCCCCCGCCGCCCACGCACACACTCACTCACCTACTGTTGCACCTTTTTGTAGTTGTTATTATTTGTTGTTAAATTTTTTTGGGGGTGTAGAGTGGGGAAATTTAATATCTTTGCAAATGGAGCCATAAACCATAAAGTACTTGTTCTCGCATTGTTTTTGCGCGCACCGGCCGTCCGGGGGCGTCGCGCGCCTGGCTACATGGGCGGCGCTTGGCGTGCATTAAAAGTTGATTCTTCGCCGTTGCTTTGCTTGCGTTGCGTTTTAAAAAGTTCCGTTTTTCTGTTTATTTTTTTTAATGTTTTTTGCGCTCTAAATTTTGCGCATTATTGAACATAATGAAAAGGACTAACTCGAATGGCCTCGCTGGTCAGGCGCCTTTTTCTTGTGCTCGCTGAAAAAAAAAAATATGGAAAAAAGAAAGGCGGCAACGCACAACTTGTGACTTCTGTCGATCGGCAGACGCTTGCAGCAGTAATAAAATTTATTTTCATTATTGTTGAAAATAAAAACCAGCCAAACGCAGCCAAAAACTCTGCTCGAAACTTTTTAATTAGCAACCCGAAAAAACGTAACGAGCGCCAGAAAAAAAGAGAGAACGTTGCGCCATTTTGCGAATTGTTTGTGCCAAAGACACGAGCAAAGGACACGGCAGAAGGGCATAATCGACACTGGCCAAAGTATGAAACGAATTTGCGTTGGCAAATTTTTTAAGACCATAAAAATATCAAATCATTGCTTTTTCGACTAAAACAAAAGTTGTTTGAATCCATAAATGATTGGCGTATGTGTTGCGAGTGGCTGCAGAACATACGACACTCTGTTATTGGCGAGCTTGAGCAGCGTGAATTCGAGCGTGGCAGCTGCCAATACGTCAGCCGACTAACGTCTGTGGTGGCGCGTTGTTTGGAAGGTGGGCATTTTGTTTTGTGTTCAAGTGTATTATTTCAGAACTAATTTTCGCAATTAGCTCATAATGCTCTGCTCGCAATTTATGAGTTTCGATTCGTTTGATTTTGCAGTGAACGCACAAAATCGTTGCTACTTCAATTTAGTATAAACAAAAAATTATTCTCAATTTTACGTTTGTGTTGAAATGTTTCTGTTTAAATGGACATACAACTTGTTTGAACAAAAAAACTGCAATATTGGCAAATAATCATAATAACGAATATTTACACGTTTAATAAGATTCGAAAATTAAACGGAAAAATATTTTAAAATTCATTCTACAAAGAAATTTTACAAATCATTTAAGTACTAACAACTAAAAAAAATTGCTCAATATTGGCAAATAATCATAGCAACGAATATTTATACGTTTATTAAGATTAAAGAATTAATTAGAAAAATATTTAAAAATTCATTCAACAAGAGAAATTTTAAAAATGAATTTAAACACTATTTAACAATTAAAGTTTAAATTCGAATTTTTAAGTTTATAAAATTATAAAATAATATAAAATGTATTAGGGATCTTCAACTTGATTATTTTAAATTTAAATACGAAGTTGGGTGGAAAAGTTTGCGGCCTCAGTCGGAATAATCATAACAACGATTATTTTTTCGTTAATTAAGATTAAAGAATTAATAAGAAAAATATTTAAAAATTCATTCAACAAGAGAAATTTTAAAAATGAATTTAAATACTATTAAACAACTAAAGTTTAAATTCGAATTTTTAAATTTATAATATCCAAAATTATTTGTAGTTTTCAGTCAAATTTGAAACATATTAGGGATCTTCAACTTGATTAGTTTAAATTTAAATACGAAGTTGGGGTGATAAGTTTCCGGCCTAAGTCGGAAATGGTGCCAGTAGGTCTAAGTTTGTACAAACCAAGTCAAAAATTTGTCCTAAAGGCATAATTTCTGACAAAGTCCGGCAGCTTTTCACGATACTTTGATTTGACAGTTTTATAATTTTCAGAGTTAAACCTCAGTTTAATGATAGTTTTTTTTTAGTTTTTGATTGGCTGGTGCTGGGATCTAATATTATAACATAAGTCCTATATTTTGTTTAATTTTTTAACAGTAGAAAAAACAATTATTTTGGCTAGATGTGTGATTGATCTAAAATATTCCAATGTTTCGTTGATGATCTCAGGTATTAAAACTTAAAACTGTGCGCTCCCAGTCTGAGGTTAACCACCAGAAACACCAAAAAGTGTTCTTGCTTCCTTTTCTCAAAAGGAAATCTTCGAAATCTTTATTCGAGCAAACTGAATGCAACTTTCCCTTAGAATATTCAAAGGTCTCTATTGCAATGCAATAATATTTCAGCCTGACAGATCGACTATGTGTTGCATACTTTTAGGGTGTTAAATATATTAACGTACAGAATGTGTAGTACACACAGGGTGGCGCATCATTTACTCCAAATGTTTTTATTTAATTCATTTTGACACTATTTAACCCTTAATTTGATTCTCTCAATATTTGCTGACATAATGAAAGGTGTTTGAGTTATTAAAATAGTACAAAAGCTATAGAAAACTCAAAAATATTTAGATTGTAATACTTTTTATTGCAATGTTTCATACTCTGGAGGAGCACAAAAAATTCACAAAAGCGAAAAAAATGCGAAAGCTGTAGTTACAAATTTATTTTTTCAGATATATTAAAAAAAATAAATTTGAAATATATTTCAAATTTGTTTTCTTCTGCAGTGGTACAGGTAAGTACCTGGCTATGTGATTACTGGAACCCCCCCTCTACTCTATGTTAAGACAACCTGCCCATCACCCTAACTCATCTAACCTAAACTCAAATTCAAATTCATTCAGATTTTGCACACTCTGCCGATTTTAAGTAAATTAAAAATTGAAAAAAATTAAAGTTTCAATATATTGTTTTTTTTTTCTTTTCAGAAGTCTGTGTCAAAAACTGAATTTTTTGCAACTTTATGACAAACATAAAATTTAATATGCCATAAATATTCACTCATGCTTGCACATTGTACACCAAGCAAAAAAAATTACGATTCCCTTTCACCGTGCAGCAAAATTTCAATTTTGGCAAACGGCCAAACCCACAGACAGCCAGCGAGCAGGGGATGGCCCTGCTGGCTGCAACGGCACGGCGACAAAGTTATTAAAAACACACAACAGCAACAAAGCAAAAAAGAGACAAAAAAATAGAAAGTACGGAAATACTTTTATAAAAGATTCACACCACTGCTTCCGTTTGCAGAGCGATAACATTAAATAAAGACCAAAGGCAAAAGAAAAGCAATGAAGGATACAAAACAGCTTCATGCCGTCGAGAAAACGCAGTGAGGTCATGCTAAAAGTTTAAGCACAAAGTCCAACATCAACACCAACATAGCAATAACGATAGCCATAACAACAACAACAACAACAACATGAACAATGTGCTGAGGGATAACAACGACAATTAACCATTAGACAAACATCGACAATGAAAGTAATAAAGTCGCAACAAAAGCACTAAAGTTGCAGGAAACAAGAACAAAGGCAAAGATTAACCCTTTGACAGCCTGAATACTGCATTAGCAGCGAACAACTGAGGATGTGGCTAAAAAGTAACAAAAATTAATTAAACCATTTGATGCAAAATAAGTGCGTAAGACTGTCCCTTATGGGTGGCTGCATGAATTATGCGTCAACAAAAAAGTGCAACAACAACGGTGACAAGTAAATGAAGACTAAATGTCGTTACGGATGTTGCAATGCATAAAATCTAATGTTTTTGCCATTTCAAGTAATTTTCAAGTACCCGAAGATTTTGGGAAGTTTCCTTTTAGTAGAAAAAGTAAGTAAAAAATAGTTTATTTATAACTTCACATAAAATGCTTGAAGTTTGAAATTTCCCTCGAAAAACAAACATATTTTCTGTTTTGAAACATTTTAACAAAATTTAGGTATAGTGGCCGTTACGCATTTCCACGCCACTAAAGCTTTCAGCGAATTTCCCCGATAATGCGAAAATTCCATTAATTCGCATGTAATTAAATGTCGCTTACTTTGGCCACATTAAAAAGCACATAAATCAGCATATTCCGGCGCGTTGCATGCCCCACAGCGAGCAGCGCACGACAAACCCAAGTCGAAGTGGCAGCGCCAGCAACAACACCGCTGAGGGTGAGTTTCTTTTAAGTAGAAAGTCAAACAAGATTTGTGCGGGCGCTTCCAGCTCCCCCCCGTCCCCGCTGCCGAACTTTAAAGAAACCTAATTGATTGAAAAATTTATGCTCGGGGGTGTTGTTTTTCGTGTTCGGCTTTTTACCGCTTTTTTCTGTGTTTCTTGTATATTTTTGTTGTTGTTATTGCTGCTTTTGTGCTTGTGGGCGTTTGACCTTCTCCCCCTAAGCGACGCTTCTAACGGCATAAAGCATGAAAGAGACTAGCGACAAAGGCGCCAAGCACGCTGAGGACAACACGCTCGCGTTTAGTGGTGCTTAGAGGTTTTTGTTTTTGTTGTTGCGCATTTTTCGGCATAAATCGTAATTTTGCGTAATTTATTTTAGCTAATGGCCAACTTTTTTCTTTCACTTGCGAGATTTTTACGCTGAAAATTGAGGGGTCGCCAGTCAGGACATATGAAAATCTGTTAAGAAACACAAATAATTTTGTGGTTTTGTTTATTTGGTTTACACAATTGTGGGTTTTACTTTTTTCACCGAAAATATACTTTGGCTTCCATTGTGTGCGTAAATCATGTCCATTTAATTGAAAGTGTAAACGACAGACTTGCCACATGTTTCATGCGCTTTCAAGTTGCGTTTGGCTGATGCATTTGTCTCTCTCTTTGGCAATTTGCTAATTTGATTAATGTTTACACATTTTAAATGCCAAATAGAGTCAACTGCCAGAAAAACTGTTGCTGACGTCTTGGCAAGAGGGATGGCCAGTTCAAGAATTGAAGGAAGGGAGGCAAAAACGATTAAAGAAACTCAACTACAGCCGGAGTGGCAAGTCATATTTTTAAATTAAGGTCGAGCTGTGCAAGCTAAAAGCTAAATGAGCTTCACCTGGTGCTCGATACTTTAATTGCCATACAGTGAAAGTAATGCGTGAATATGTGAGTAAAAATTTGCATTACGGTGTAGACAATCATGTTTCAAATATTTAACGAATAATTATTTTTTTTTTTTAAACACGAATTTTGGAGAATTTCAAATATTAAAATTTAAAAGTATGTAAATTTATATTTTTAATTTCAATAAAATGATAATTATACATTTTATTAAATAATAATAAATAGTTATTAATGAAAAATTGTAATTAAAAAGTTATATCTAATAACAATTTTATAATAGCTATTCATGAAAAATCGTAATTAAAAAGTTATAATAATATCTAATAATTTAATAAAAAAATTAATTTTACACGGCAACAGCGAATTTTTTCATCAAATGTTGTTTTTTAGATATAAACCTCAATTAAAAAAAACACGTATTTTTTTATTTTTTAATATACTTTAATTTTGTAAGGTTTTTTTGTAAAAAACATTAAAAAAAAGCAAACAGCATTAAAACTTGTTTGTTTATTTTAATATGTTTAGTTTTAAATGAAAATTTTTAAAGCAATTAATGCGTTTGTTGTAGCATAGTCCTACTCCGCATTTTTCGCAAAGTGTTTGTGTGTTTTTTATTAACAAGTCTTAATCACTTTTGTTTCACTAAAATAAATGCGTGCAACTTTTCGCAAAAACGGTAAAATAAGTGCTGTCAAGTAAAGTTTAGCTACTTTTTCCCACTATTAATGCCAGTATTTCAAAAAAGGAACCTTGCATAGTTGTAAAATAGCAAAAAAGATTCGTTTTGATAATTACTTCCGAAATGACGGGCAATTTTACGGTTGGTTGCAGACATGCAACTGTACCGTGTAAAGGGTTAAAATTATATAAAAAATTGTATTAAAAGCTAATAATAATTTTCTAAATGAAAGAATGAAATTAAATCAAAAATACAATTGTAATTAAAACTAATAACAATCAATAATAAAATAAAAATTAAATATGTTTTTACTTTTATTTTTTTACTATTTAAATAAATACTCAAAAATAAAATTCATTAAAAAATAGAATTTAAAAAAAAAATCAATAATTTATATTAAAAAAAATATTTAATTGGAAAGCTATTAACTGACATTGTATTTTACTTTAAAACTCATAACAAATTACACACAGAAATTACATTGCCCAAAAATTAATCATGATTCGATAATAAGATCAAAAATGTATAACAAGAAATCTTTAGCACGAAATTTTTGTTTATCGTTTCTAGCTACGTTTTTCGGCCAAAAGTATTTTCACTACGTTCACAATTTCTAAGAATGGAAATTTTCATGCAATTGTTCAATTTTATGCCACTGTGCCATGCTCTCGGCACGCATTATACCAATTGCAAGTAATTAAATTTGAATTTTAAACACTTGAGCGCTGCCGAACCTGCTGCGGCATACTTTTAGGCGCCGCGCATAAAACGTGCATTGCAATTGCGGAAAACGAGAAAATGCTTTGTAATTGTCTGGCAGCGGGAGTGGGCACAAACAGTACCTAATGCAAAAAAGCACAAGAAAAACAAAAACAACAACAAGACCGACAACATGCCCCCAAGTCAGCGACGCAAATTGCCAGGGAAGGGGGGGGGGGGCGTACAGCATTAAACTGTACACACCCACACAGCACAGTTTGCGTCAGCCAGCGATTGCTGAACGCTGGAGCGGCGCTGGTGTTTAATTAGACGCACACAAACCAATTAATCAATTTGGACCTTCTGTGGCCAAACTCCACCAACCAGGCGCTGCGCGTAGAACGAGGAAAAACGGTTAACAATGTCGCTGGGTGGGGGTTGGTGGGTGCGGTGGCGTAATGTCTAATGCGTAAAGTGTCAATGTCAAAGGCAATTTTTTACGCTTGATACATAACAACAACAACAGCAACAACAATAAACCGAGGCGAACAAAAAATAAATAAAATCTTGTTAACACGCCATTCATCACTTTTCACCCGGCTACGTGTTGGCATTTGAGTTGGACTGATTTGGCTGGCGTTTCCGCAACGAGCGATGCTTCCGTTTCCGCTGTTGCATTAAATGTTTTTCTCAAACGTTTTGTTTTTGCTATTTGTAGCACAACACAGCCACAGCAATTGTAACGCGACCCAAATTGGAATGGAGACAAATTCATGTCATTAATTAAAAGTGCAAAATTATACGAACTTAAGTGCTGGCGGCAGCCTGTGAGACTGCGGCGAGTGAGTGCGGCACAGGAAAGTTGTGTTTGTGTTGTTGTTGTGTGCACAAAACTTGTTAAAGTTTCAATTACAAGCGGGCACCAGAAGGGTTAAATGTGATTGCTCTGATGCTCGAGGCCATTACTGGGGAAAAGGCATAAGGCGGGGGGTTGAGAGTATAGGAGGGCAGAAGCATAATTTTGTTTTCTGCTGCCATTGATTGGGTGTCAAAGTTGTTAAGTCGCTTCGACTTTCGGTTTCTGTCAATGTTTCGTGCTTGTTGCATTTGGCTGATTTTGTTGTTGTTATTGGGTGTAAGTTGATATACCACTGTGAGGTTGGCAATTAGCGTTGTGTCTTGCGGTAATTTCTGTTAGGTTAAAGCAAGAACTTCCACGACCATGAGGAGGAAAGTGGTCCGCACTTGATATGTCAATGCTCGGTTCTGGCTAAAAGAAGTCTTTGTCGCCTGAGAGTTCCATTTCTTGATTCTCGAATAATTTTAGTGAGGATAAACATTGGCAATACTGTCGAAGTTGATTCTTACAATCATGGAATATCAAATCATGATACTCTTAATTATTGAATCCGGAATATTTCCGATCGACACCAGAGAGACCAAGGGAGGGAACCTAACCAAGCCTAAATTACCTACCATATCTTAACCTAAACTAACTTATCAACCTAACCTTACGTAACCGCACCTAACAATGGCGCACACAGGGGAGGGTTTTTAGGGTTTAAACCCCACGAAATATCTTTAAGTTAGTACAGAAATTTAATTTATAACCGTCGCATATATATTCAATCATCACTATTCAATCATCAATAACACTACTCGACACAAAAAATTCATCTAAAAATAAAAGTGTTTTCTAGACTAACTTTGGGCCGCTGAACACGAAACTGAAGATCAAAAAAATTTTTGTAAGAAGCGTTTTCGAAAAATCTTCGAAAATCCAGTTGTTTCCCTGTTGTTTCAGTTATGAGCACATATCTCGTAAACCAATCATTCGACTAACACAAACTGTTCGTCGGTTAGAAGATAATACCTTAGTCTTTCCAGAGATATAAGATTGCTGAAATCAGATGAGATTTGGAGAAATTACTGACGGTGAAAGATATAAAAAAGTGAATTTTTCGAATATTTTCAAAAATCATAAATTTTTGAATGTTTTTTTTATAGATAAAATAAATTATCTCTTTTGGTTTTAAAGTTTAAGATGAAAGATATATTATTTGTTCAAATAACATCAATAACATTAATAGAATCGAAAAAAAAAATGACAAAGTTATGATGCACTGAGTGAAAACACAAACTTTACATTTATTACACCGTCCGAAGAAAACAATTTTTTTTTGCCGAGACCTATCCTAATGTTGATATAGGCGTGAAACTAGAAGCCATTTTTAGTAACGTGGCAGTTTTTTATTTTCTGGCCCAAAGTCCTTTTTAAAGGACTTTAAAGTTTTAAGGACATACCAGTTGGTTAGTGTGTACCTGGTACACATTTCAAATATTTTTTTAAATATTTGCGGAAGTGCAATGATGAAGATATGGGTATCAAATGAAAGAGAAAAATTGTCTCCTTTTAACTAAATTTTATATTTTGAACTTTCAGCACAAAAAAATGTGAGGTAGGGAAAACATATGTTATATGTTTTGGATCTCAGTCTGTAGATTCATACATCTAAATTTTATTCTATTTCAAAGTTATCAACAAAGTTACAAACCCCCCGCCCCCCCGCCGGTAATCAGTGGCGCACGGTTTCATTTTGGGGGAGCGTACAACTTTTGAGCTCGATTCCATTTGAAACTCTATTTTGCACCAGCAATTTTTGTACTTTGGGGGTTTGGACCCCCAAAAAAGAAAAAAGAATATTGTTAATGAAAAAGGCCAAGTTCTTCTTTAGAACACGAGCTGGTAACTTTAGCCTGGAGAGTGAACAGTTCTTGTGAATGCCGAATTAAAGACGGAGATCAATTGGGATTAAAATTTAGTTTTTGTTCTAAGCGCGTAGGTGGACGTGTGGCTTCTAAACAAGTTAAACAAAAAGTAAGAAATTCTATACAGAAAATGATTGCAAGGGAGAAGGAGAAAAAATTTGAGGAATAGGACGATAAACAGAGCTAAATATTGTTCCTAATACATCTTAATAAAAAGAACTTTTGAGGTTGACTGCTACTCTAAGTTATAACTGCTTGTATTCAATGATTGAAATAGATTTAGAATTCGGAAAATTTCGGCAGCCAACAACTCGTTAGATCACTTCCAACAATTGTCAAAAATCATTAACAATATTACATGACACGTAAAATGTTCCATCTGCAGATCATATATCAAGCACAACCCCTTTTTATATCCACAACACTGTTAACGCAGAAAATTCATATATGGTAATAACCACTAAAAGGGAAACCACCCATACGCATAAATTTCGCTACACCAACCAGCCGCCCATTAGTGGGCACAGGACCACCGGCTAACCCACTCATGCGGCCAAAAGCAGTTCTCATACATGCGGCCAGCGTTTTGGGGCTGTCGTGGCATTGCGGGCGCGGACGATTACACTTTATCATTTGCCACGCCATTTATGGGCGCTTTAAGGACACTTTGATTGTCGGCGATGAAATATGCATGGCCCCAGCCGCATAAACGCACAGCATACTTTATGATTTTTCTGTGACCTTAGGCCGAAGAGAAACGGAGTGAATGGAGAAAAATTGTACGGCGCATAGTTGGTGGCAAATGGTGAACCAAAATTATGCACAAATTTATTTATGGCATGTAAATGGGCATAATTTTGCCATCAGCTGTCAATGTGGCAAGTGCAGCGACGGTAGCGGCGTCTAACGACCGCACATGTGCCCGGAGCGGGCAACTTTGAATGACTTGAATGAATGGCACATTTCGTTTGTGGTAATGAAATTGAAACTGGCATAGTTTTCGGGGTATTTTTACCGAAATTGTTGTGCAGCGCAGAAAAAAAATCCGCTTTTCGTTTCAAGTGTTTTAGCGTTGAAACAAATGTGGTTTGTGGTTTGATTTTCATAAATTTGTATACATTTTTTTTCAAAAGTTGCTCATAAGCATTGCGTGCATATGTAAGCAGCAACAACAAATTTCATTAGCTGCAAAATTTGTTGTAAAAAGCGCCCCGTCGAGCGCCGAAATGCCGCATAACTTTAGCATTTTATGTTATTGTTTCAGGCTTTTGCTACGTGCAACATCAAATACTTTTTCATTCCCTCTGCCAGCTGAACACGTGCTGCCCGGCTGCCGCCCAAGCAATAACAACAACAAGAAGACATTTCGAGCTAATCCACGCTAATGCGCGCGCATACTACAAAAGGGGCAAAAATTCAATAAAAGCTGCGACGCACCGAACAGACGAGACGTACGACGACGACGTACGCGCGCTGTGTCCTTTTTGCGCTGCTGGCGGCATTATTAACTTGTCATACTGAGATAAAATTTATCAGCGCATTCCGCCGCGCAACTTTCGCCGGCACTGTCACACAGCGCCCAGATGAAAGGTCGCAGAAATGCTGAAAAATTACTTTGCGACGTTTTGCGGCATTTTTATGTACGCGCTGCTTCCCCGTCCACGCCTCAGACGGCTGCCGAACGTATGCGGCTCGCTGCAATAAGGAAAGGAAATAATCAAATTTGTTGTTGTTAGATTTGAGATAAGCGCGAACGTTGTTTTGTGTTGTTGTGAAAAAGTTTTATTGAAATGTTAAATATGTCAAAAAGTTAACAGTTAAACGGCCATTACGGACAGCGCAATTCCGTAATTGGAAATTTGCCCTTTTGCGTGGCCAACTCACCACTTTGGTGCAGTTGACAATTTGTTTATCGTCGGCTGTGTGCGGCGAGGGTTACTTTTTTGTTGGTAGTCTTGGGTGAGTGTTGGTCAAAAGATTTGTTTAATTTGAAGATCAAATAAAAATGTTTTAAAAAGATTTTCCAGTAGATAAAAGCAGTCAATATATATATGTGCATTCCAAAAACAAAATAGTAGATGTGTGAGTATGAATTTGCGAAATTAAAAAATACAGAAGGAAGCACAACAAAACGACTGGCAAACGGCAATCAAGTCTGTTTCTGCTAAATGTGTGTGGGACTTTTGAGCTTTAACGTAATGTAACGTACGTAAGATCGATACTAGACTTGGGTAGAAAACAGGCTTCAGCATTATTGAGGGTTTTTGTTCTTTTTTTTGTTTTGGTTGTAATGCTGACTTCAGACTAGGAAAGAAGTGATTACACCGTGCGACAACAAATTTATATACTCGAAAAAATTTATATACTCGCGAAACTAGGAGCCAAATGTAGTAAAACTGCGTTTTTAGTTTTTCTCTCTGCCGTCAGGATTTTTCTTAAAAGGACTTTGAAATTGCAAGGACATGTTTATTTCAAAAAATTATTTTTAAAATTGAGCTCATTGTAGAATAACAATATGGGTATCAAATGAAAGAGAAAAATTCTTAGAATCTTAGAAAATTTAATGTTTTGGTGCAAAAGGACGAAGAGGTATTGAAAATGTCCTTTTTAAACTTTATCCTTGAATATCCTTGGAAATTTCCAATAGTTTTTTTAATATAATATAAGATATATCTTGAGGAGTAATATGTACACTACCACATCCTTGAATTTCGTCCTTCTAACTTTATTAGTTTAAGATATAAAAAATTGAATACTTCTCTCTATAAAACAAAGATATATTGCACCGTACGACAAACATAAAATATTTAATTAACTCATGCTGCTAAAACTAGAGGTTAAATACACTAATTCTGCAATTTCAAAATTGCCTTTGAACCTAAGGATTTCTTTTCACAAGACATTGAAAACTTAAAAATTGAGTTTTCTTCAATAAAACTCATCCAAGAGAAGCAAGATGAATGCATGAGGATACGTACTTACTGTGAATACTAGTGCTCACAATTTAATAAAAAAATTAACAAAACTCATTTAAAATGAATTTAAAATGCATTATATAAATTATTTCTTTAAAAAAATTGTTTAAGAAAAATGTATGTGTTTACTTTGACGTTTGTGTTTTTGGTAGGTTTTTGGTCATATACTCGGAAAGTATATGACACATATCTTTTCCCCGAAAGTGATTTTCAATTACCGCAATGTCTTAGTGGAAGCGCTCTCCGTGTTCATCACTATCTTCACCTAATCATTTTGCAAATGTGTGCTAAATGTAAAATTAAATATTTATGGAATACAATTAAAGTATTTAAACCATTTATCATATGGTCACTTTGTTATTTTTAAGTCCAAAAATGGTTCTATAAATACGGTTTCATGATATTAATGATATTAATGATATTAAAAATATCCATATCCTATAGAGAGAGGTATTAAATTGTTTATATCTTAAACTAATAAAGTTAAAAGGGCGAAATTCAAGGATGTGGTAGTGTACATATTAGTCCTTAAGATATATATTTTTTTAAATATATCTGTTGGAAATTCCCAAGGATATTCATGGATAAAGTTTTAAAAGGACATTTTCAATACCTCTTCGTCCTTTTGCACCAAAACATTACATTTTCTAAGATTCTAAGGATTTTTCTCTTCAATTTAATACCCATATTGTTATTCTACAATGAGCTCAATTTTTAAAATAATTTTTTGAAATAAACATGTCCTTGAAATTTCAAAGTCCTTTTAAAAAAATCGTGACGTCAAAGAGAAAAACTAAAAACCAAGTTTTACTACTTTTGGCCTTTAGTTTTTCGTGTGTTTTGAAATTTTTTGATTTTTGTCGCCCGGTGTTATAAATCATGTTTTAAATAGTGTACCAGTAAAAACCTGTCGACTTCTCAACTGTTCTTAATATTTCCAAGCCCAAGTTGAGTGCGTTAAGGGATATTTCTCTAAGCTATCCACTTTTACAATTTAAAATCTGTTGCTATAAGTGTGAGTGTCAACCTGACTCTGCACTTATTCTGCGAATTCAAAATTTATTGATACTCGTACAAAAGTAAAACCTGAGGCATTTTCTTCTTTCTCGTCATTTCCCTTCCCCTGAAAGCCATATCCGTTTTATTATTATTCCACCGCTCATTGATATTTTCTCTACACCATAGAACGTCAACATAAATTCTTAAGCTACACCAGCCGAAGCGGGAAAATAATATAAAGTCGATAAAAAAAAAAAAGAAGAATTTACAATAAAAATGACCAAACAAACGAATGTCGAATGTCGAACACCGAATGGAAAACAATTTCACATTCATATTTCAAAAGTTACGGCACCCCTGGGAGCGGACGGGTTGATGCAACTACCGCAACTACCGGTCACTCCAACCAACAACAAACCGTCGAGTCAGTTGTCGAGTGCCGGCCAGTGGCCGAGCACTTAATATGCGCGCCACATACGCCGCGCCACACTGGGCGCGGGGACTATCATGACAACCGGCAAATATCGATACCACCGCAATACTCGTACAGCACTCGGAAAATAACAAAAATGCCGCGCCAGCGCCTGCAAATGGCACTTGGACTTTTAAGTTCATTCTAAATAAATTTCATTTTATGCTTATTTTATGCGAAAAGCCAGGCGCCGTTTTTGTTGTTTGCACTTTTCTTATTTTATTTCAGCTCGGTTCTCTAGCCGGTCATTTATTTATCATTCAGCTCCCAAGTTTAAAATAAAAGCAACAGCCAGCAACGACCAGCGTTTATTGCTGTCGGAAGCTGGAATGCCAGCTGCTGCTATTGTTGCTGTTGTTTGTGTTGGCCCCTTGCGTCGTACGTGTTTGACCTTTTGACTGGTGCGCTGAGGTCGCACACATCCTTGCCGCACATACGTACATGCGCACTCCGCCACCCGCCATGCGCCACGCTGCGCGCTGCCTCGTATTGCTAACCTCAAAGTAATGTCCGGTTGCGCTTGCAATTTTTCCCTGACCGCAGCGCTGCCACAGCCCTCTTGTTCTTCCTTGTATGTGTCGAATTGTTTTTGTATTTTTCAATTTAATTCTTTCACTTCAGAATTTATGTGCCGCTTTGACTTGGCTTCTCGGCATAATGCGCGCGCTTTCCACCTTCACCTTAACCTCACTCTCTACTCTCCAGTCATTCTCGTACAAACCGGTCCACTGGCCCTTGGCCAGCGCGCTCCATTTCACACCCAAATTGGTTTGAGTTGTAAAATTTCAGTTTTACCGCTTCATTGCCGTAATAAGGACAATTTATTGAATTTTTCCCATTTTCGAATGCCATAAATTTCCCTTGGCTCCGTTGTCCTGCTTGTGCTCGCTCCTCGCTCGGCCCATAATTTGCTTATTATGCGCTTTGTTGCACTCACACCTACCGCTGCCGCCTCTTCATTCCTCTTCATGCCGCTCAGCGATTTTTTGCTTTCATATTTTATGAGGGGGTTTTAAATTTGTCCCAGCGCCGAACGCCACCACCGAAGTGTGTGGCATCACCACACACTCCGCTGTCATTTCTTGTCATAATTTATGTCGCCTTGGGTGAGCGGCCGCCGCTCATTCGTTCGTTTGTTCGTTCGGCCCAGTGGTAGATTTGCCGTGCGAATTTATTAAAAATTTCCTTGCTTCCTTTTTATTATTAGTTGTTTGCCGCACAACCTGCCGCTGCGATGAGGGGGAGTTGCATCGTTTTCCCACGGGATCTTGCTGCTTCCAAAGAGCGCAACAGTGGCTGCGGCCGTGTTGGTGGTGGCAGCAAATGAAACAATTGTCTCATAATTTCTGCGCCTTTGATATTTTAATGTAAATAATAAGATTTGCGCAGTGTCTTTGGTCCTTGTATCATTGTTGCCACTGCTTCGTGTCCTTCCGTCAGCTGCCGCCGAAGCAGACACAGCGTCACTGCGGATGCGGATGCATGGCAAATAGGCTTAACCAATGAATATATGAATTTTGAATCGCGCCACTTTTTCTGCTAAATTGGCCTGACAGCTGATGGCAGCAGATCAAACATTTTTTAAATGAGGAAATTCAATTTGTAATCTAATCTTTAGCTGCGCATTTTACAGTTAAACTGCAACTTCAAAATATGACGCATTAGTGAGAAATATTGAAGGTAGGTCAATAGTAGTCAAGAGACCTGGCCAATGGGCTTTTGGGGGTTCAAACCCCCATTCACAAAAATTACTGGTACAAAATATGATTTCTAATGGTATTCGGCTCAAAAGTTGTACGCAAAACCCCCAAAATGAAAGCATGTGTGCGCCACTGGGCCTGGCCAACCCATTTTAGTGCCTGAATACGATATCTCTTCGATGTCAATGTTCAGATAACTGCGACCTCTTGACGAAACTATATGGATCCAGTTGATCTCATCAATCGAACCATAAATTCAGACTCAGATTGAGTCACATTTTCTTCTTCTTTGAGAGCGCCGATCGTAGTGAGCGACAGATCCAATGGTCATTCTTGTTGGGCCCAGATGTGTTCATTAAGCTCTTCGCTCTTCTGTGGTCTTTCATATTGTTACGAATATGAGTTTTAGTGGGCTAATACGTATCTCTGGATTGCGTAATTTGAAAATAAAACACACTTAGTTCCTCAACCGCAGTCAATAAAATAAACCAACAATCACTTTATTTCACAGGTTTACACTTTACTGTCTTTACACTTAATTATTCGCTCAATTACTCCGTGTGGCACCTTCACTAGTCAAAAATCAGACTGACTCGCTGCGCCGCACCCGGCTGTCTTTTATACCTGTCCGGCCATCGCGCAGATCGTTCTCGCACATTCCGGAGTGGACTAAAGGCTTCCATGATGATCGCGACCATCGTTGCCAGATTGGACTAAAAGTTGCCTTCATTGTCGCGGCCGTCGTTGCCAGATTGAATTATAGCACGGCGCGTAGCGACAGGGTTGCTTTGCACAGCGACAAACTGTCTTATCGTTACACTGCCCACCACTTAGACTTGTTCGCCCCGAACAAGTGCCGAGGTTCCGCTGTGATAAGGCGCCAGGCGCTGCAAATGGACTACCTTCAGCTTAGCGCCTTTATTGCTGCAACGTTGAATCCTGTATACCACGTCGTTTATCCTAGTCACGACTTCGTAAGGTCCTTCCCATGACGCTTGAAGTTTCGGAGACAAACCTTTCCTCCGCTGCGGGTTGTAGAGCATTACCAGATCGCCTTCTTGGAACCCTGCTGAGTTGGCCCGTAGATCATATCTGGCTTTCGCCTTATCGCTGACCAGTTTGGTGCGGCTCCTTATAAACTGGTGAATCTCCTCCAGTTCCGCCCGCTTATTGGCCACGTAGTCCGTCTTAGCGCTTCCCGTCGTGCTGACTACCCCGAACTTCAAGTCAGCGGGTAACCGCAATTCTGTGCCGAATACTGCTCGGGCTGGAGTGAGTGATGTCGTGTCGTGCGGGGCTGACCTATACGCCATTAGGAACAAGGGGATATGCGTGTCCCAATCCTTCTGATTCCTGCCTACCACTTTCCGCAGGTATTCCTCCAGTGTCCGGTTAAAGCGTTCCACCATGCCGTCGGACTGTGGGTGCAAAGGGGTGGTACGCGTTTTCTTTATCCCCAGTAGCTCACACACTTCCTTGAATACCGCAGACTCGAAATTCCGGCCTTGATCTGAGTGCAACTCCAACGGAACTCCGAACCTGGCTACCCAGTTGTTTACCAGCTTTTCCGAGATCGTAGTGGCCTCCTGGTTAGGAATTGGGTACACTTCGGGCCATTTGCTGAAGTAATCCATTACCACCAGCACATATTTGTTGCCTTGAGTACTAGTTGGGAATGGGCCGGCGACGTCCATAGCAATCCGCTCGAATGGCGCTCCCACGTTGTACTGCTGCATGCGGCCTCGAGATCTTCTTGTTGGCCCTTTCGCTGCTGAACATCGGTCGCAGCTCTTAATCCACTCGGCTACAGACTCCTGACATCCTACCCAGTAGAATCGTCTTTTTATTTTGGCGACGGTTTTGGTGATGCCTAGGTGCCCTCCACTGGAGTCGTTATGGTATGCCTGGATGACCTCGTTGATTCTGCATTTCGGCACTACCATTAGGGAGTTGCTGGTCCGTCCATCCGCGCTCTCCCATTCGCGGTACAGGCATCCTTCCTTCAGCCGCAGACTTTTCCACTGTGCCCAGTAAGCCTTGGCGATCGGGCTTTCACCGGCCATCTCCTGCCAGTCTGGACGTGCGCCTTGCTCCTTACCTTCGACGATTTTTGCAAGATCCGCATCCTCACGCTGGTCCTTTTGTAGCCTCTCCGCAGACCACTCTTCCTCTGGCATAACGCTCACCAACCGGACGTCCACTATCTGTTCTTTGCTTTCGGCTCGCGAGCACGCCCTGCATTCGACTTTGCACGGACGACGTGACAAGGCATCGGCATTGCCATGGCTACTGCCCTTCCGATGCTCTATCGTGTAGTCGTAGCTCTGCAGTCGCTCGATCCACCGCGCCAATTGGCCTTCAGGATCCTTAAAGTTCAGGAGCCATCTCAATGCCGCATGATCTGTGCGCAGGCGAAACCTTTGTCCATACAGATATTTGTGGAAGTGTTTTACGCAGTCCAATACCGCCAGCAGTTCTCTCCGTGTCACACAGTAGTTGCGTTCCGGTTTCGATAGAACCCTACTGTAGTACGCTATCACTTGTTCCTGGCCGTCTATTATCTGTGATAGCACACCGCCAATACTATGCCCGCTCGCATCCGTATCCAGCACAAACATCTCTCCAGGTACGGGGAAGGCCAGAATTGGAGCAGTGCACAGTTTTTCCTTCAGACGTGCAAAAGCCTGTTCCTGCTCCTCGTTCCACTCGAAAGCTTGGCTCTTTTTCGTCAGTTTGTGCAAGCTGCTGGCTATGTTCGCGAATCCCGGAACAAATCGGCGGTAGTATGTGCACAGGCCCAGGAAACTGCGGAGTTCGTGTAGATTGCGTGGCCGGGGCCACTCCTTCACCGCCGTGATTTTGCCTTCATCCGTATGTACTCCGCGGGCGGAAACCGTATGACCCAGATACTTGACCTCTTTTTGGAACAGCGAGCACTTCTTTGGGTTGAGTTTAAGCCCGGCTTTTTGTATCCGCTCGAATACCTCCTTTAGCTTTCCCAGGTGGTCGTCGAAGCTATTACCCATCACGATTATGTCGTCGAGGTACACCAGACACGTCCGCCAATGCAACCCTTTTAGCACCCGTTCCATTAGCCGCTCGAATGTTGCTGGGGCGTTGCAGAGTCCAAACGGCATGACGGTGAACTGCCATAAACCATCGCCAACACTGAAAGCCGTTTTCTCCTTGTCTTTGTCTGCAAGCTCTACCTGCCAATAGCCGCTGCGTAAGTCGAGCGTGGAGAACCACTGTGTGCCTGACAGCGTGTCCAGGGTGTCATCGATCCGCGGTAGTGGATAACTGTCCTTCTTGGTCACATCATTGAGCTTCCGATAGTCCACACAAAACCGGGTACTGCCATCCTTTTTCTTGACTAGCACGACCGGCGAGCACCAGGGGCCCGAAGAAGGCTCTATGACCTTTTCTTTCCGCATGTTTTCGATCAAATTTGTGACCTCTTCCCTCTTGGCCAGAGGAACTCGTCTTGGTGGTTGGCGAATCGGTTTTGCACTTCCGGTGTCGATGTTGTGCTTCACTATGGCTGTTCTTCCGCCTGCTTCTGCCGCAAATATTGACCCATAGTGCTGCAGGAGTGACCTCGCCTTCTGTTTCTGATTGGCCGTCAATTCGCTGTTCCACCGATTCTCCTGCGGTATGACGTCCATGTTAAAACCGCTCTCCTTATTTCCTCCGGGTGGGCTACTCTCGCAATTGACCACTGCTACGGCTTCTCTACACTCGCCAATTACCTCATCTTTCCCGACATATCTGGGTGCATTCAGGGGGTTCAGTATTCTGACTGGTATTCTGCCATTCTTAGGTTCCACTAATGTACGTCCGATGATGATGTGGTCGTGTCCTTGTTTCGGTGCTTCTACGACCCACAGCCGACTTGTCCCATCGTCCTCGTCCACCTTTGCCCACACAACCGCCTCGGAATTCGCTGGTATCCTCCGGAGTTGACACGAGACAACTTTCCTTACCGCCACGCTTCGCTCATAGCCGGTGTGCAGGGGAAATTCAACATTGGCATACCTCAGCACATTTTCTTTCAGGTCCAGCGTAAAACCGTGCCTAATCATGAAATCCACGCCGATAATCACGTCGTCCATTATATCCGCGACGATGAACTCATGCTCCAGGCTGCTGGTGCCGATAGCAATTGTTTTTGTTACTTTCCCTCTTACCAGCGCACGCTCGCCAGTCGCAGTCCTCAGCTGTATGCCATGCAGTGGTTCCCAGTTCTTCAGAAGCTTCCTTTTTATGATCGAATATGACGCTCCAGTATCCAGTGTCAACACGAACAACTTTCCATCTATCTTTCCCTCAATCGTCAAGCTGCTGGGTTGTCGTTTCAACTGCGAGACAAGGACGGTGGGGCAGCAGGTTGTGAGGATCAGCTCACGCCCCTTTGGGCTGACCCTTTTTAGTTTAACGGCTCCTCGTCCTCAGCCCTGCGCTTGTTGGCTGAGCCTCGATTGTCAGCATTCCTCGCTTCAGGCGATTGAGATCGAGAACGGGAACGCCTCTTTCGTTGGCGGCAGTCTCGTGATATGTGACCCTGCTTGCCACATACCCAGCAAACAACTTTAGTGGAGACCACCCGTGGCCTGCCCGGTGTCTCAGAGCTTATGGCCTGGATCGGAATGTCGCTGTCTGGCTGGATTTGGCGTATCCTTGCAGGTGCATACCGAGTGGCCCCGATCCATGTCGCCTCATATGTCATCGCGCTGGTCACCGTCTCCTTAAATGACGGCTTGCCCATCATCAACGCACTGCGACGTGTTTCCGGATCATGAAGACCTTCAATAAACGCCTCGATCTTCATCCTCTCGAGATCCTCAGCGCCGAATTTTGGGTAGCACAACTGTGCGAGCCGCTCAATGTCTGCTGCATATGTCTGCAGCGCCTCGTTGGCTCTTTGCCTGCGGTTCTTCAGCTCACAGTAGTACAGCGTTCTGTTGTGCTCGTCGCTGTACTTCGCTGCCAACGCCCTTATGACGGTCTCGTACTCACTTCTTAAACATTCTGGAACTGATTTTATTACCTCAGCCGCAGCACCTTTTAGAGCCAGCGCCAATCTCCGACCTTTCCTTACATCGGTCCACTGATTTTCCAGAGCAGCCAGGTCGAATTGTAGCTTGAATGTATCGAACGGCGTAGTCCCATCATAAGTAGGCACTTCTGCTCGGGTGGCAACACTTTCCGGAACCGGCGGCAAGCATTCTCGCGGCTGTACCTCCCTAAGCCGCTCGTCCATTTTTCTGTTCATCGAGTCCTCCAGACTATCAACTCGTTTGTTCAGGGAATCATCAAGATCGTCGACTCGTTTATCCAAGTGTTCCACTCGAGTTCCCAGGTGCTCCACCTTCACATTTAGCTGGTTGGCGATTTCTTCCACTTTCTGCTCCCAGCGCGCAGAATTTTCCTGAAGCTTGTTTTCCATTCGCTCTGCCATTTCCCGATTCGCAGTCTCGACTTTTGCCGAAATTTCGAGATTCGTAGTTTCCAGCTTCGCTGCCATCTCTTGGTTGGAAGTCTCGAACATGCCTTTAAGTGCAACCATTAGCTGGCTCATGTCCAATGCTTGTGGTGGCGCAGCCGCTGCAGCCGTACTTTGCATCGACGCAGCACCCGCAGGCGATTCCTCCACTTTGGCCGACGAATCTAGCTCCTGCGTCCCGAACTCGTGCGCAGTCCAATCAATGCCTCGTGATTCACACGCCTCTCGCAAGCGCAGCTGCAACTCCACCTTTCCGCCAGCAGTCGGCAAATTCCAAGCGGCCAGCTCCTTCTTCAGCTGGTCCACCTTCAGTTGCTCCAGTCTAACCATGTCTGCGTTTTATAATTAATTTTTATTTTTTTTTACTTTCAGTAACACAATCCCACTTCTGACACCAAATGTTACGAATATGAGTTTTAGTGGGCTAATACGTATCTCTGGATTGCGTAATTTGAAAATAAAACACACTTAGTTCCTCAACCGCAGTCAATAAAATAAACCAACAATCACTTTATTTCACAGGTTTACACTTTACTGTCTTTACACTTAATTATTCGCTCAATTACTCCGTGTGGCACCTTCACTAGTCAAAAATCAGACTGACTCGCTGCGCCGCACCCGGCTGTCTTTTATACCTGTCCGGCCATCGCGCAGATCGTTCTCGCACATTCCGGAGTGGACTAAAGGCTTCCATGATGATCGCGACCATCGTTGCCAGATTGGACTAAAAGTTGCCTTCATTGTCGCGGCCGTCGTTGCCAGATTGAATTATAGCACGGCGCGTAGCGACAGGGTTGCTTTGCACAGCGACAAACTGTCTTATCGTTACAATATAAATGAAAAATATCGGTAATATAACTGAGTTATCTATCTCACTTTCATGCATATACGGGACTTCTTTGGTTTAAATAATAACACTGTGCGTTTAATTTTTTTATTGAATCGTGGGAAAAAGTCTTGTTGGTTTTTTTCTTGAGAGATTGAACGGAAATTCACGGAAATTCAACGGACAATTTCAATAAATCGACGAAAAAGTGGGGTTTTTGGGACATTTTTGTCGAAAACACAGTTTGAAGGTATTTTTTGCATTGGTGTCTTAAGCAAATTTGTTGGTCGTTAAAATATCAGAATGATTTAGGACCAATTAGCATGTAAACTTTCGAAGACTTAAGCGACGAACTCGACTGAAATGAGCAAAATTCAAAGTCGGATTTCTCTTCAACTAGAGCCAATCCAGCCAAACGCCTGGTGGATCTGAACTCAGTATACCTATAGAAAAGTCGCTCAGTATGTGCCCCGCTTGTTACTATTTTTGAGATTAAATTTCAAGCACAGTGTAATTTATAATTAGTTTTAGGCATTACTATTATTTTCACCTAGTCATATGTAGTATACTTTTAAGATGATTAATTCACTAATTAATTGGAAAAACGTTGATATATGAACTTTAACTAAAATTCTAGAATTATAAAGCGTCAGCTTTACAGACAATTTTCGAATATTATTTTTAATTTAACACAACCAAATCGTATTAGTTACACAAATTATTTATCTAAAGATTCAGTCTTTTTTACACTTTGAACTAAAAAAAAACTCTGTAAATCTTAAAGCACTTAAAATGATTTTACTCCTTTTCCCATATGCTGCACCCCACACGCACAAGCAAACATTTCCCGCTCAAGCCGACAAACACTCGAAACGGCAAAAAGAATGCCTCGAGGTGATACGAAAATCACTTAAAGAAATGATAATCGTTTTGTACACACACGTTTAACGGCAGCGAAAGAAGCACACGGCGCAAGGCAGAGCAGGAAAATCCCCACCACCCCATCTCGACCAACCGACAGCCACCCGGTGCGAGTAGATTAACCTAAAGCGGAGGTAAATAAACTCGCTGGCTGGCTTGGTGTTGTTGTTGTTACTGTTAGAGCATAAATGTATGTATGTAGGTAGAGCTAAAGGAGTAGCTGAAGTTGAAGGTGGAGCAGTGGCAGCAGGTAATTTCGCAAATACCATAATAGGGTCAAAGGAAAAGCAAACAAACATACACATCCACTCACACACACTCTTATCTACATCATAAAGAACAACAACAAAAATTTTGGCAAGTTCAATACGCAGCAAACAGTAAATGGCAAAATGGCTCCTGGCCATTGCGCGCGTACGTGAAACGTTTGGTTAAGTTACTCGAAGGCAAAGCAATCGACAAAGATTAGTAAATTGTATGCTGAGAATCCCCCCTCTAACATCCAAACATAAGTATACATATATACATACTTGTACATACCGACATAACATATGTGTGTATTTAAGTAGTGGCAGCAACATGTACTGAGCGCGTATCCTTTGCGCGGCTGGAAGCCATATGTCTTTCAACTAAATATATATGTGTGTGGGAGTATGTGCGGGAATGTGCGTTTTTATTGCCAAATATTTGTAGCAAACTTGGCACCCGCAAAAAGCGGTCAATAATGCGTAACCGTAAGTGCGGAAATACTTTTAATGTTTGCCCTGCTCGATTTCAATTGGCCGAGGAAACGTTAAGGAAGCCAAGCCAAGCCACTTGAAGTGGTTATTTTGTGAGAATATGAAAGCAATTGACTTTATCTCTTTAAAAATGAAACTGAAAAAAATTATGCTGTTTTTTTTGTTTTGTTTACAAATAAATATTTTTAGATAAGGTTAGGTAGGACTCGGCTGGCCATTGGATATACCAGAAGGAGTTCAATTTTTTAATAGGTAGGAGGTAAGAGCAGCACACTTAGATTTAGAAATGAGTATTAGCACTGAGACCAGAGATGATCTATTGTGCCCTTAGAACACTTAGGCCATGACGGCCCATTGTGATACCACATGCGGTCAGGCCAAAACCGCTCACCAATTGGAGCTTCTTACGAAGCTTAGAAGTCAGCGAATGGTCTTATCAGGTAGATCCCTTAAAATATCGAAAGAAAAGTTGTCTAAAAAGTGCATCCTTCTTCTGGATATACCAAGACCGGTGCAAAGTAGTTGAGGTATATTTTCTTCTTCTTCCTCGTCCATGGAGCTGCGATAGAAGTCGTTTGAAAACAGCCCAGCCTTCTTGTGTGGGTGCCAATTGAGAAGTGACCCGTTAGAACACCGATCATGGTTCTGATTTGGGCTCTGTTTAGGGAGAGGAGTTCTTTAGAACGTCGAAAGTTTAAGGTTGACCAAATTTGGCGTGTAATGAAACCTGTGTGAGAGAGCCGAACTGCTGTTAAGATCTCATTCCAAACTTCAAGACCTTAACCAACCTAGTAAAGCCAAAGAGTTTCAACTAAACTAAGCCTGATATTGAAGTGCTAAAAAACTGAGCAGGTACTCCAGAGTTTTCTTGACCGCTTCTGCACTCCTGAATTTCAATTGTGCCATAGTTATGTCCAAGGACTGCTAATACGCCTGAAATCTGTAAAGGTCCCACAATCCATTTTGTTGAAGAAATATTAAATTTGCAATAAAAACTAGTAAACGCCATACGCACTCTAACAAAACTTTGTCCGTACTTCTCCCTCGTAGTTTTCTCACATAGAAGTTGTATTGATTGATGGCCAATTAATTGTTTGTCAAATCTCACCCAAAAAAAAGCCTCACAATAATGCGACTGCAATCAATTTCGTACCCTGCTGTTTTTGCCAAGATTAACACAAGTTAACATCAGCTTCGGCACATCATCAACAGTCAGTCAGTCAAGTTTCCCCCAAATTCAATAATGTCCAAAAAAAATGAGACAGCACTCTATGACAGTGGTTGGCCTCCTTCCAGCCATCGCACAAACTTGAGCAAACTTTGGCAGTTTTTTATTACACTTCATTGGCCACAGGCAACATGTTGGTCAATTTGGTGCTACAGATAATGTCATGTACTTTGACACTTGGCGCATGACAGCCGGTCAAGCAATCATTGCGCTACAAATGGCACAGCAGCTGGGCAAAGGTCAAAAGATTATTGCTAAAAGACAAACAGAAGGAATAAACTTAAAGTGGGTCAGTAAGCAGAGTCCATTGTGTTGAGACAATAAAATAGGTAGACACAGATTTTTAACTGTCAGAATTGATTTGAGCCTTGAGGTTGCTTGCTATTTCTTGTTTACTTTGTGTCTACATGTGTAGAAATTGGTTATAACATACCTACATATGTATTATGTAAACGTATATGTATCAGGGACTTAACTATTATAAGTTTTTTAAGAAAATAATTGCAATGTAACTATTACAATACAACATACATTTTATTTGTTGATTACTAATTATTATTTGCGACAATTAATTTTTACGTTGCTTCATAACTTTTATGAACGAAATTTTTTTTTACGTTGCCTTACTGCATTTTGAGTATGAATTGATTTTTAATTGTTTATTTGTTGGTGGAATTTAGGTTTCTGCAGTTAATTTGCGTTTGTCAATTTGAAACAATTAAAAATCAATTCATATCCAAAATGTGGTAATTCAACGTAAAAAATTTGTTTTTTCAAAATAATAGTTATCGGCAACGAAAATGAAAAACATCATAAATAAAAGTTATGAAGCAACGTAAAAAGAAAATTTCACAAAATAATAGTTATCGGTAACGTAAATTAAAAAAGTCATTAATAAAAGTTATGGAGCAATGTAAAAAACAAAAATCCCAAAATAATAATTATCGACAACGAAAAATATACTTGTAACTTATAAGAGTTATTATGCAAATCAAAAATATTTATTACATGACAATAGTTATAGGCGACGGTAAAACTTTCTTATTGGGAATAATTTTAAAGCAATAATTATAGAAATTTCTTAAATTAGGGCAATTTTTTTATTCCCAAAAATATGGATAATATTTATTTTAGGTCTCTGATATGTATGTAAATTCCATTTTTTTTCATTTAGTGTCATTTAAACGAGAGAAATTTTGTAATTAAAACCTCTGAACACAATAGCTCATTCCTTGTATCCCTGCAACGAATTAAATCTATCGAAGCCTTAGACTACTTTCTATAAAAAAAGCTATTTCAAAAGAATTTGTTTCAAGTGAACTTATGAAAAACTTACAAGAACCCAATACCTGCACAAAAACCATAAATCACCTATAACTTTGCTTCGGCATATTTGCTACACTAAAATTCCAACATATACAACATAACTTTAACCTAAACTGTCTATATGTGTCTCGACCCTTTTCACACATATGTACACACACTCACACTCACGTGCAGCTGTTTCGCTAGTACTTGGTACGTGTTTGCCGTACAAATGCCGAAATTAATACTCGAAAGATAAAACCTTTCATTACCTACTTCAAGCGTTCACGGCTTTAGGCGCCTCTTACCGCACACTACTTGCCTCGTTGTGTGCTCGTACACTTTGCTACGCACTGCAATTAAAACTAAAATAATGTCTGTTATTTTGCAACGGAATAAAAATCACCATTAAAATGCACAAGTTGTTTCACACGAGCATCCTTAAAGACTCGCACACACACACGGACCAACATCAACACATACTCGTGCGTTACGCTTAATTAATCCCCATTCGAAATGGGCCAATAATTCACACCACACACCAACACACACTCACATACACAAAGAAAAAAAACCAATGTACGCAAACAGTCCACTTCAAGCAAAAAGGACGCCCGCAAGACGTGCCCAAGCACATTATTTTCGCTGCCGTTGACGGTCCATTTGCTGTGGCGCTCATTACACATGTGTGCGTGAAATGACATCTTTAGTTAGCACACATCGCCCCCCACCGCCGCCCTCTCGCATGCACATGCAAAGAAAGTGCCACAGCGCATGCAACACTTCATCGAAAGGACATTCACCGTCGCCTAATCGACAAACACATCATTATCAGTGAATTGTGTGGGCGCGTCCTGCGTGTCCTGCTGGACAGAGAGCGGTGGCAGCAGCTGGCGTGCGGCAGTCGTCGCCGCTGATAAGCATTTCATGTCACATGCGTTCTGTTTGCGCTTAAGCCGCTTTTCATGTGCTTAATTGCTTTTTTCTATTTAGCCGCTGCGAATGGCTGTTGATGTTGTTGTTGTTGTGGTTTTTGGCCTCTGATGAATGTCCTTTTTAATGTGTGCGCACCACTGTGCATATTGAATACGTTTATTGTGCTTTTTTGGCCGCGTTGCTTGACATGCGTGGCAGGAAGTTTTCTTTCAATATCCGGCCGCATGCCAATGGTTTCACTTAAGCACACTTTGCCATTCGCTGTCGTGGCACTTTCACGACCCCCGTTCCGATAATGAACACATTGTCCATTAGTGTTGGCATTTTTGTTTTTCGCCGAGTATCGTTTGCTTTATCTTGCTTGGGCAATTAAAGACGCTTTTATTGTGTGTCACGTGGTAATCACAGACTCACAAATGAAAAACCTTCTTCAGCGGACAAACGGCGCAATCAACGTCACTCAGCGGAAGGTGGAAAACGAGAAACGGAGGCGTGGTAGATGTGCTGAAATTTAAGGACTTTATGCAGTGAGACATTTAATTCTTTTGGGATCATATAAGCAACAGTTTTTTATAGATAGACAATGTATAGATCTAAAAGGTCTCGTTAGTTTGGGATTATTTTGACATTTGGTTTTTTGAATTTTTTTGTTTGTTTAAAACTATGTCAACAGTTAGGTGGCAATCGAAACTTGGGGATCCCACGGGAATTAATTCAAATCTATAACGAACTGTTCGAATGCTGTTCGAATTGACCGCGACTATCGAATACGAAACAACAACGAGTTGTATGAGCTGTTTAAAGACATGGACGAAGAACAGCGAACTAACATTCAGCGGCTACGCTGGCTTGGCCATGTCTGCCGTATGGTCGACGAACCTTTGGCGAAAAAGATGTTCGACGCGATAGTTGGCGAAGAGGGAGACCGTGTCGCCGGTGGAAGGACCAAGTTGAGGACGCCATGTCTGAGGAGAACTTTTGCGGCTGAACGTAACCTGGCAATGGGTTAAATTAAATATTAACCCTTTACGGCACCGTGTGACATATCTGTAACAAACCACTAAAATAGCAATAAAATGCAATGTTAACAAGTAAACTCTGTTTTTGTTTTTTGTTCATCTCCTATATACGGTAGTGCATGTAATATAAAAATACTACATAGAAACCGTTCAGTTAAAATGTAAAATTTTTCATTTAGTGTTCAGAAATCGTGAGTGTTATCACAGTGCATTTTCGTGAAGCTTGAATTTATAAAACAAATATTTCAAAGTGATTTTTCATTACTATTTTTGTGCGAAACAACAGGTGAATACTTTCTCTTTAAATGTGCTCGAATTCATTAAAAAAATTTGATAGTTTTTGTGAAATCAAGAAATTACTGTTTGTAACATTTCTGTCACATTGCGGAACAAAGGCAACTTTTGCTGTGTGCCGCGCAATGTGACATTTCTGTTACAAACCGTTTTAATGATCAAACAAATTAAAAATGAATACAAAACAGATGAATGCAGATCTTAGGAATGTTTTATTCAATTTCTTCGTGTAGCAGTGTAGGATATGACCGAATGTAGGAGTGTATGGTATGACGCGCATGGCGCCACGCATTCAATAATTCCTTAGAATATGAAAATCACGCGAGATCCAAGCTAAAAAACATAAGGGGCCAGCGCAGAGTACTCCACCGATTGCGATAAGACATGATCAAATCGGACATTGGCCGGTATGGGCAGAAAAAAGGATTCGGTGCAAGCTCCCTGGATGCGTAGGGGTCTCGCAAACTTTATGTGAAAAGTGTAGAGTGGCCTTATGCTATAATAAACACAATAATTGCTTTACAATTTTCCACACTTCATAAAACATTGAAACTTTAAAAGTAAAACAGAGTTCTTTGAAATGTTAATGAATATTAAAGTTTTGTACTCGTTATAGCTCAATGTAACATAAATGTCACAAACCGCTTTTTCTCCACTTATCCACTTTATAATAAAAATTTTGAAAACTCGTGGAACAAATGTTTTTTTATTCTCAAAAAGCTTTCAATCCAACCAGGTTTCATTAAGATTGGTGATCTTGAGCCTTCGACCTTGTACCAAGTGAAGAATACACCTATCTTCAAAAATACATGACTCACTCTTACAAAGTTCGCACTTCACACTCAGTGAAGCTCTCACTTGCTCGATTACCATTTTAGTATATATATTTTTATTTTTATTTTATTTGTACAACAATAAATTATTATGCAAATATCACAGTAACAGAACTAGCGACTTTAGCCATCGGCTGACATCTATTCTTCTCTTCTATATTCTTTTCTTCTATATATATAAAAGAAAGTGGATGTATCTGTAAGCGCATCACGCTCAAACGGACCGGCCGATTTCCATGGGGTTTCCTTTGTTGGATTTGTCTTGATTCAGTTCAGGTTTATGCGAAAAGAAAATTCCGTAAAATCCATTGGAAAAGTCGAAAAATCCCCGCCATGTGGCACCGCCCATACAAGCCAAATCTTTAATATAGAATATCTTCGAAATTGTAAGTCATACAACACTGAAATTTAGTATAGCTTCGTCCCATAGATGTGTCATTCTACTGGTAAGATTTGATGGGCGTTGGACAAGGGGCGTGGCACATTTTTTGTGACCCAAAAATTTTGCTGAACTATAAGTCGCTCTGCAATGAATGGTACGAACCTACCAATTTCCCTTTCGACAGAGGGCATTGTGCGAGTATTTAACAAGGAGGCATGGCACCACCCATATAACTTAAAGCTATATGTATATAAAGCTATATATATATATATAAAAGAAAATGGCTCTATGTGAGTTACGGCATCACGCTCAAACGGACCGTCCAATTTGCATGCGTTTTTTTTGTTGGATTCGTCTTCAGTCAGATCAGGTTTAGACCACAACAAGTGGCGTTATACTTCAATTAATTCAAATGTTGTGCGAGACGAAGTTTGCCGGGTCAGCTAGTTTAGTATATTTAAAGTCGACACTATATATGTACGGCTAAACCACTTAGCAACCGGTTGTCAGATCCCTATGAAGCTCGAAGTTCGAGAACATCGAAAAAATCTACATCTTCGGCTTTTTAGTGATCATATGGGATCGGAAAATCACTCCCTTTCTTCAAGCGTTTTCAAATATTAAGTTAATTTTAATTAACTTCAAATCTAAATAATTATGTCTTAGTTACTGCCAATGTATTTTTTTATGTCTGGAAATATATCTAAATAATTGCGAAGGTGATATAAAACTATTTCAGCCAAAGTGAAAAATCCAAGCAAATCCAACATATTCAACACTGACCTCGTGGATTCCATTTTGTATGGTACGAGTGTGTTGCACAAAACTAATGAATTTACATGTCCCATCAACGCAAACTTTCCCGTCCGGTTCGCTCCGTCACCTACTGAAACTTTTCCAACTTGACACTTCATAAAATCACAAAACCAGCACATAGTACACCAGAGACCAACGCCAAACCCACAACGACATAAATAACACAAATTTTACGAGTATGCAGAAAAGTTTGGCAAAGCAAAAAATATGAATTTTTGATCAATTTGGCACTTTACTATCAGTCAAATAAAAAAATAAAATAACATGTTAGCATGTTTATGACCAGGAAGCAGATGAAATTACCTCAGTACGTACGCCAGAGATATACTCGAAATATTTTCGGGGGTATATAAATAAATAAATATGACATTTACATAGGCACACACAGCGCCCGGGCAATCATAGAGTCAAGTGGTGGTCATAAATATAACGAGCGACACATGTCGTCCACTAACGCCGCACCCGCTATGCCGCCACCGGCTTGAGACACTTCGCTGCTGCATTGGCGTAAATAGAAAGTTTTCTATTTTTATCAGAAATGCAAGCCTAATGTCAGATAAAGATAAAGGCCAGCGCTGTAAACGTGGGCTACTGTAATTGTAGCAGTCGACGGCGATGGGGTGGTGGCACACAAACATTGGCTTGCGTCGCTGCGTTGAGGTCCCCAGCGTATAGCGGCCGCTGGCGAGCGCCACTGCTGCAGCAGCAGCGCACTGGCCATAAATCTTTATCGAACTTGTCATTATTGATTTGGATTTTTGGCGCACGAAAGTGCGGCCGCACACCCACCCATCGCTGCGGCGAGCGAAAAGTCTCAATGTCGTGTGTCATAATGCGTTGAAAATACACGGCCGCAATTGCTGGACATCGGCGTTGCGCGCTGCCGAATGTTGGTTAGCGAAAAATGCGAAACACTCTGTCGCTCCCCCGCTTATCGGCTATCGCGCGCACGACACCCGGCCCGAAATGAGAAATGACTCCTGTCTGCTTGCTGTATTTTTTCACTCTGTCCAGATTGTTTTGCTTTTCATAAATCACTGATGAATTACATCTACATACTGTTTGGCAGTGCAAGTGCCACAAGTCCTACCGCCACTACTGACACTCTCTGTACAGCACACATACATACGTAAAACTAACGTGCACGTTAGTCATAAATATTAAACGAACTTATCTGGCTCGCTGCTGCCGTTGGCCCAGCAGCTTCGAGCATTGCTTTGTGTGCGTGTGAGTTTGTGTGTATTTGCTGCAATATTTATCATTCATTTCGGGCCAAGTTTGTTAATTATTTATGTCCTCATTGTTGCAGAGGAACTTAATTTCTGTATCAAACACATAATCCGACCCATAAGTCGGTTATGTTCTTAGCAAAGTTTCGTGATATATGGTGGAAATGATTTTTTGCTACTACTCGAACTCGCACTCCCCCGTTGTTGTTGGGGTTGTCATATTAGATATTTATGTGTGTCGCATGTACTACCACGGCTTTCACTTTCGTATGTGCGACAATTTTTGCGGACAATTTGCAATTTTCTGATTTCAACAATTTAGTGGAAACATTATTTCTGCTACACAAAAAGTTCAAATCGCTGTAAGCGATCCTTTGTCCTGCGACCTCTTCAACTTCACTATGGAGAGTGTTCTGCGCAAGGCCGGTGTACATCATAATGGCACAATCTTCAACAAAAGTGTCCAGCTCCTTGCCTACGCTGATGAAATTGATGCCATCGGGCGTAACAAGCGAGATGTCACCGCTGCCTTTGCGGCTATCGAAAGAGAATCTGCCAAAATGGGTCTGGTGGTAAATGAGGGCAAGACGAAGTATATGCTGTCTACACGCAGGGACTCGCAGCGGCTAGGGTCTCACGTCGAGGCCGACAGGTATACCTTTGAAGTTGTCAAGGAATTCGTCTACCTTGGCACCGCCATCAACAGCAGCAATGATGACAGCCTGGAGATAAAGCGAAGGATTACTCTTGCCAACAGGTGCTACTACGGTCTCGGTAGGCAATTGAGAAGTAGAGACCTCTCTCGACCGACAAAACTTGCACTCTATAGGACGCTCATCTTGCCCGTGCTCCTCTATGGCGCTGAAGCATGGACAATGACACGAAACGACATAGCGGCCCTTGGAGTGTTCGAGAGGAAGGTACTTCGCAAAATCGTCGGCCCTGTTCGTGTTGGTGGCGACTATCGTATACGAACCAATAACGAGCTATATGAGCTGTATAAGGACATGGACGTAGCGCAGCGATTTAACATCCAGCGGCTACGCTGGCTCGGTCATGTCTGCCGTATGGACGACGAAGCTCCGGCGAAAAAGGTGTTCGATGCGATGGTTGGAGGTCGACGGCGAAAAGGCAGGCCGTGTCTCCGGTGGAACGACCAAGTTGAAGAGGCCCTGGTATCTCTTGGTGTGATCAACTGGAGAAGGCGCGCGCAAAGCAGAGGCGCCTGGAAAGAAGTTTTGCGGCAGGCCGTAACCCGATAACGGGTTGTTATGGTCAGTTAAGTAAGTAAGTAAGTAAGTATTACCTCCCAGGATGACTCGATACTTAAAAGACCTTACAGAAGCACTCATAGTATAATTTTTCCGGAAGAGGTCCTCATATTTTTCTTTTCGATACAATTTCAGAGCTTTCACCCACTCATCACATCCATCTTTCATTGCCGCTGCAAAGATCAACGCCAGCATAAAGCACACTTAACAAAGCGTAACTGCACAAAAGGGATCAATTAAAATTGACCAGCACACATGGACAGTCTCGGCGTTTCATTCAGCGCCAACACACAACGAAACAAATCGAAGAAAGACAAAAGAGAAATTACAAAAATTATAACAAAAGTCGTTTGCTCCAGCGCAGAACAGCGGCTTGTGTGGATATCAACGTCACCGTTTAAGCAACTCTGGCCACAATAGATCACACATACCCACACACACACACACTCTGAGGTCCGCGTACGAATTTCCACAATAAAAATGCACCACGTATAATTGCTTTTGTTTTATGGCACGCTACGAGATTAATGATGCCAAGGCTTTTTATGTGCAAATCTTGTCAGCCGACAAGGAGGACATTCCACGCCGTTGCTGCCAGTGCGTCAAGTACTCCTGGCGGGCTCACTATGCGTCTTTGTTTTATAGTTTCCATTTTGCTGGGGGGCGGAATGAGGGCGCGGTCGGCGTGCTCTGTGGGGTGGCAGCTAATCATTGTCAAAGTATGTAAACTTTGTCCCGTTATAACGGTGAACGCATAAACCGAGAGTTGCCAGGGATTGCCCTGCCTTGTGCACTATGATTCTATGATTACGTTTGTAGGACGAAAAACTCATATAATTCCCATACATTTTCTTGTCAAGCTGAGGATCAATTTATTTTTCAAGCAAATTTCTAGTATCTTAACATTTTCATACGATTTTTTCACAAAAATAGTTAAAAATAGTTCTTTGAAAAAATTGCACGTGTATTCTTGGATATATTCGCAGATATAATATTAATCGTGCGAAATGGCGCAGAAATCCTTTAGTGGCAAATGCATATTAGAGGCTCTCTCCGAATTCAAGGAGCCCGTCACGCTCAACGAGATCGTCGACCACGTGGCCCTCACGCTGGGCAAGTCGCCCGAAGTGGTACGCAAGCTGGTGGAGGAAGCGCTTGACGGCGGCGTGCGTTATGGATTCGTGCAGAAGCACAACGACTACTACTATCGGCTGAGCGATGCCGTGGACGCGCTAGTGTCCTCCGAGGAGGAGGACGAGCTGGAAAGCGGCGAGAGCTTGGACAGCATCGACAGCGGCGAAATACCGGAGCCGCCGAGCAATCGCCGACCCTCCAAAACTGTGCTGCCGCGCGCCGCCCAAAAGACGCCGCCGAAAATGCGGAAGCTGGAGGCAACGCAATCCACCCGGAGCAAGGAGCGAACTAAACGCGAAAGACCCTTCGGATCGCATTCCCTGCCCGACGACGATAAACGTCAGCGGGCCCGTCAGTACGATGCGGAGCTCGAGATAGAATCGGGCGACGACGACTGCTACGACAGCGAGTACACGCGAGCGCCCTACAGTCGTCGCTGCTGCCAGAGAAAGCGCAGCCGATCGGCGCATCGTCGTTACTGAGTGCAACGGCTTTCAGGTGCTGCGCTGCGTGGCCGACGTGGCCAGTAGGAAAATTATTGAATGTCTTGTTTTGAAATTTTTTGGCGTTTCATGAAATTGTCAGTGCAGTGTGAAATTTATGAGTGAAAAATTTAAAAATATATAATATGTTATATTTTGAGTGATTACACAGCGTTGAAGTCATTTCCTTTTTGAAGTAAAAGTCAGAGTTGGCAACTCTGCGGGGAGGTAATGGCCGCATTCGTTCAACGAAATAACAATAACTCAGTAACTACTTCGGCGCTGTGGCACAGCCTTCGCCATTACTTTTGCACAAGTTCTAATTAATGTTGCGCTCTCCAAGCATTCTTTCTGCAGTCGGCTGCGCGCAACTTGACAAATTTCCGGTCGAGAAGAGCCGTTTGGGACAATTCAGCAAGCCGCACGGGGCAATCATTCAGCGGCCGACAGTGTGGGTGGTGCGACCCGAGAAATTGTGTCGTGCGCGGCAGCCGAACACGCGATATTCACTTTCGGACCAACCAGCTCATTAACGAGAATCAATGGAGCCCGACGTCGCGCCAGCCTCGCGAATGGGCGGGGGACGGCAGCCAAACGACACGGGACAATAATGTGTTGAGGTGTTGCCGTAAATAGCAAAACAATGCGCAAATAACAACACACAAGTAACGAGTCTCCAACGAACCTTTCAAGATTTATTTCTTTTTGCCGAAATTGAAGTTCGCCGTCGCCACTTTGGCCTACAGCACGACTGCTCGTGGACGCCTCGGCGTCGGCGGTGAAGGGCAGTGTGGGGCGGTGTGTGGCGACCCATTAGCCGGCGCACAGGGGGCACAGACAATGCATTAAGTGGGGGAGTGGGCCAGACATTAAATAACATGGTTTGACATTTATGGCTTCGTGCGCGAGCTGACCTTTTGTAAAAAAAAATATTCGAAGGTAATCGGCGCAGAAAGCACAGCCAAAGGACGAGCCGTAATTAGTCGTGCGTTTTGTCGTCGATTTTCGCAACGAGGCCAAGCACGCGGAAGCAACAACAATTTCATATGAACAACAATGTTGTGAATTTTCTTTATGGGGAAATTGCTGATGTTGCTTGCAGCCGTACTACAGTTTCCAGTTACAGTTTCAAGTTTCAAGCACAAGTACAGCAAGCTTTAAGGTTTCGAAAATATTTTCGATATAATAAGAAATAAATACCATATTTTTTTAATGCGCAACAACAACTCACCCATGCACACTTCGAGTTGTGAATATATTCAGACCCACAAAAACAAAAACAAGAATTTATTTACACATCTCCAAGGTTGTATTTACTTAGCGCACAACACATGCGGACTTTCTGCAAAAAATAACAGCAACAACACCAAAAAAAACACAAAATACAAATTTTAATTATCTTTCAACATTTTCCAAAGCCAAAGGATGCCCCACAAGTGTGCAGCAGCAGCAGCAGCGAGCAAAATGTGTAATTAACAAACGTTTCAGTGTCAGGTGAGTACAGCGCACTGAGAGCGAGAGTATTTAGAGCGTGAGGCGCTCATTGAATAATTAAGCAAGTTTTTCTTTATTTTGATGCTGCTGCTGCTTCTTCTTCTTCTGCTGCTGCCACTCTTGTGTCCTTTGCCGCTGCAGCTTCTTGTGCCCGCCTTTGCGTCTTTTGCTGCTGCTGCTGCTGTTTTCATTGCTACTTTCGTTTCTTCTACCTTTTTTCATGAAGAAGATTTCCCCCGAGGGTGTAAGTTCAAAAATGCTGGCAAATTAATATGTCAAATGAAAGAGTTGCTGTATTTTAATATTTCGGCGCTTGGTAATTATGCAAACCGTTGTTGTTTTTGTTGTTGCTGTTGCTAAACGCTTTCAACATTACAGCAATGCCGAGAATTACCTTAGTCCGCTGCTCATTGGGGACACTTTTTACCCTATAGGCGAATATTAAATTAATGTAAATTACACAATTTCGTTTGCCAGCGCGAAAAGGGTTAAAACACGCAATGGTTAATGTGTGCGTCTTTAAAAATTATGAAAATTTCGTTTATATAGTACTTTCATTTTTTGTATCGCTGTTTATGGCTCGAACTGTGGGGGATGGTAGTAAATAATTGAGCGGATACGTTGCTGCGGAAGTTGGGTAGTAGATCTGGGACAGAGTGCGAGTGAAGAGAGATGAGAGGATTTTCTATAAATGTCCTTGCAATAGAGTAAAAATAACTGTATGCATGATTGTATCATGAAATGTATGTATATTTATAACTGTTTATACAACAAAAGACAAGTGCATTTTTTCAAACCCATATAAAAGCTGAAAATATGCTAAACAAGGATTATACGCGATATTCTGCTAAAATCTGCCGAACGATGTGTTACACTATGCAACAAAAAACAACTGACTTCATTACTCATTACTGTATCTAATAATTACACTAATATATTTTTGTAGTGCTTTTTATGCGTTTATTTCTGAACCGATTTGATCATTTTTTACCAGTAGAGAAAAGAAAAATAAAAACAAATAGCTCAGTCCCACCGCCTTCACAGAATATAATTTTTCGTTTATAGCGAACCCGTTTAAAACGAACTTCCGCCTAAAACGAACCAATTTTAAAAGTACGCGCTTTATTTTTTCGCTTATTACGAATCCGTTTAAAGCGATCTTTCGGTTAAAACGAACCATTTTGTCCAGTCCGTCGAAGTTCGCTTTAAGCGAAAAATACTGTAGTTCCTTAGTAAACTTATTGAACTGTCAAAGAGCAACAACGGCGACTAGGTTCGATTTTGTTATCATTCTCGAAAATATATAGTACACGTTTCATCTTATTTAAAGTATTACAATCGATCAACTGGAGCCGCGTCACCCTTCTCTAACCTAAATATGAAACACATGAAGTATTAAAAATTTTAATTGAGCCAAGTCAGATCAACAATGCACACCAGAGACCTCATAGCTCCCACCAACTCGAACGAAAGACAATTTTGCTAATGCCAAACTTAATTAGTTCAGAAATGAACCATTAGCAACTGATGAGTGCATTAAAAAACACTCTAAAAGCATTTAATGCTAATGCTAATTGCCCACATTATGATTATAGCCGAAACAATAGCACTATCCCCACTTCCTGCCAGTCGCCCCAGCCGCCAGCAACCGGCAGGCACAGGCACGCAGCGCCAACTACCCAGCGGCACTGAATGTCTTCATCTCATAAAAGTTTAAAATCACATAACCACACACACGCACCACCCCACACAAACACATGTGCCACACGTCTTTGAGCACAAATACACAACAGAACTGAACGACAAACGCCTGGAGGCCATTAAATCTTTCACCGGAAATCCGTAGCAGCTCCCCTCCGTCGACCAAACAGAAGCATATTTTAAAATGGAAAACTAGAAATTCCACGAAAAGTGCAAAGCCACAAACAACTGCGAAGCGAGCGGCGCAGCGAAAGGGTGAGGGGGGAAACGTGCGCAGTGCGCCGCATCGACATGACTTGCATATGGGAGCAAGGATCGTCTAATGCTAACGGCAAACACACACACACACGCAAACACCAACACATCTGCGGAGTGATATGCAAAGATGTGCAGCTCACGTGCCTTTCTGCTTTACCTTTTCTTGTGAGTAGCTGAAAGGGGGCGCCAAACGTTTTGTTGAACTGCCAAATTGGCTCAAACACGCATGAGGAGTTTTCTTTCTTTCGGGCGAGCAGTTTGCGGTCGTCGGCTGCGGAAGAAGGCGAGATTTTTAGGTGAGTTTAATCTTGTAAGGAAATACGTCAAAGGAAATACGCCTTGATGCGCTTTCTATGGCGCCCGTCAAATACGTGCGGGGAGTCACATTTCGGTCGACGGCTTGGCCCTAAAACGTGTAAGGTGGAAAGCATTTTTCCGCTCACTTTAACACAACAAACACGTTTCCGATAAAGAATTCATGCTTCAAAAAAAGTAAACCAAGCGAGTGTTGCGTATTGAATTTTGGAATACTTCAAACGCTTTTGATTTTAACATTAACCCGGTAACACCTGGCGTGACTATATATGGTCACACCAAACATGCACTCAACAAATTTAATTTTTCAATTATGCTTTGTATTAAATCGCTCTAAAAAATGTTTTCGCAAAATTCGAAAAACAATTTCGGCACATTCCATAGTGATTCGACTCCATACAACCGCGGGACAAAATTAGAAGGAGTGGTCCGTTCTTCATAAAATTTGGTATACTAGTTACTCATGGTCTGCTGAATTGAAATCTCCATTTTGTTTTTCTTAAACTTTTGTAGTTTGGCAATGCCTGAAACTTAAATTTGCAATTTTCGTCATTTTTGGTGAGCCAAGTGTGTTGGCTAGATTTTTCAGATTTTACATTTAATCCGTAACGTCAACATTGATAATTGCAAAGAGTGACAGAAATTGTGTTAGGACCCTTTAGTTTTGCAATAAAAACGATAATAATAGACGTATGTTTTGCTTTTTTTGCAGTTTTCTCAATTTTTCATGCTGATTGCATACTTTTAGGGATGAATAAATTAAATTTTGTCGAAAAATACGTGTTTCGAGATTCGCGATACGAGATCGGAAGATATCGGAGGATGTAATTGCATTATCCGACAAAGAAAGAATACATCTTAACATTTAAAAAAATCCAGAAACATACTTTCACATACTTTTTAGATATTTTTCTCTAAGTTTTGCCAATTTTCTGATTTTTAATTTAGAAAAATATTTTAAATTAAGAGTGAAGCAAAAGCCTCAGTTTTGCAAATTTTCAGAAAACATTAAAAGCGAAAATAGCCACATCATTTCTTAATCTATATTGAGAGTTTTAGCAACTTCTTCGTAACCATGTATTTTTACAATTTTTTTTACTCAATAGACTAAAAAACAGAAAATATGTGTTTACATTTTTTTGTGAAAAAAGTTTCAACTTTGAGCCGCTTTTGCGCACACACTAATTAATTTTTGGCACAGACTTTTTGGGGTTTTCTTAGTTGGAGTTTTACCTTTCAAATGACATAAAAATCGTTAAATTCTGAGACTATAAATTTTTTGAATTTTGTCTATGGAACGAATCACTGTGCATTCGGGTTAGTATGAAATGCATAGAAAAATCCACAAGTAGCATCAACTCAAATGAGGCTTTTAAAGTTATATTCAAATGATGCAATAAAGAAAATGGAGTGTCCAAAAATTTGTCTTAGAGAAGTTTCGGAAACAATATGTAGTAAAGTATAAAAGAATTAATGTCATATTTTGTAGCCACGGATGTTTGGTTTGTTTATAGTTACTTTGCTATATGTTCATCATTTTAATCATTTTTTGTAAGTGAATTTTTACTATTTCACAGCGCTACTAGCGAGAGCTTGTTTCTAAAAACAGTGCTTTTGAAAGGACTAAAATAATAAAAAGGCTTAAAAAATTATTGGGGTTATGGGCGTTTTGCTCTTCTGGATTTCGCCAGCAACCGACCCAAGATTTTAACACCATTTTTTTAGACATTTTTATTTTTTCATTAATTTGTTTATTAATTAATTAATTTATTTATTTATTTGCTTTGCCTTGATCACTCGCCCAATTACAGTGACATTTAATCTATCAGTGATGCCAAGTCCATAGAAATATCCTAAAGAAATTTCATTTACTGTAATTTTCGGCTATTATCCTTTTCTTGTTTACACATACTCGCTTAGAAAGCAGACAAACAGACTGGCAGACAAGCATTAACAAATATGTGAAATAAATAAAGCACTCCCCCGGTATGCGATTCGTAGCGCCTCCACTGCCCGCATACGAAACAACAGAAAACCACCAAAGCGCCCATTCAAACAATAAACGTAACCATAACGAAACGCTTAAATGTCATGTGACATTTGCTTTTATAGCCTCCAAAGTGCCCGAAGATTTGTTCAATCATTTAAGCACCAACTGCTGGCGGCCACAAACGCCAGACGGCAGGCAGTCAATTGTTTTTTATGTCCAACAAGTATTTTTTACATGTTCCCAGGCGCGCTAAAAGGTAGCGGAAAAGAGGATGCCGCCACAACCGTAGCGTTTCCACCCCTCATGCAGGCAGTCGTTGCGCATTGTTGTTACAGCTTCTGTGTTTTTAAGCTCTTCGGGGGGTTATTTAAACATATCAACGCTCACATGTGCCGCATCTATTTGTCTGCACTTGCAAATATGTGTGTGAGAGTGTGTGTGTTTGTAAAATGGGTATTAAGCGAAATTCCCTTAGACACTTGCGACCCGGAAGTGCTTTACGGTTAACCTGTGTAGCACACTTGCTTTATTTTTTACCGTTGTTAGATCGTTTTTTGCATTGTTTGCTCTTTGCTTTGCGCACTTGTATCGACTTACAGTGCGCGCAAAAAAAACGCCCATACACCCAACAATGGCATAGAAAAAACCTGCAGCAAATTGAAATACAATAACTCAATGGCAATGGCGCGGCCGCAGTGTCTGCCACAATCGCTGGCACCTTACTGAACTACAACAATAAGTACCCAGCAACAGCAAGTGGCAGGTTGGCCAGTGAGAGGCTGGAGTTGGTTGTACAAATTGTAAAGAATGCTTTAAAAGCTCACAACCACAATTTGCGAGAAATTTACGACGCAAAAACTTCAGCAGACCGACTGCCCTTCAGCAAATATTTTGTCAATAAAATGTCTGTCATTTTAGTGTCACCATCAGTGGCACCATTACTTGCCCCCCAGCCTTTGCTGTCGTTCTGTCGGCCCGCAGTTAATTAAACGTCAGTTGCAACAGCGCCACGCAACTTATTATAAATCACTGTCCAATTTTCCTTCCGATTGACAATGACTCTGTCGAAATAACCAAAAAATTGCTATGTCACTAAAGCAGCTCATCAGCGGCCGTGATGGCTCGCCATCAGCACCACAGCGCACCAGCCGCCCATCCACACAATGCCACACCCATACACTTTGGCTGGTCCTCAGGCGCAACAACAGACGCCGCAATGCTGACAACAAGTACAACGAGGAGAAAATATTATCCATAGAAGTATTTCACTTAATGTTTCGCACTTATTACGCTTCGGTGAATCGAAATTGCAAAGTCACATAGTTTGACACCCTCGAGGGGAGCTGCAACCGAAAAAAAATACACACGCAGGACAGACTGAACTGCTGGCCTTGCAGCGCCAAAAACAAAAATTCGCAAATTTCTCAAGGCGAATGCTTGGAATTACTTGTATCAGGGTTGAAGTGCAGTGGAATTTGTGAGATTGGGTGGCTCAACGAAAAAAATTTGGAATGCGGCAGGAAGCGTTGACTTTTCGCACATGTCATGGAATAGTATGAGCCATGAATCTGTCTTGTTGTCAGCTGGTCTAAGATGGCGTATGTAACATTTTTTCATCCGGTATCAATAGACTTGGAGTTTAGTGTTTGCATTGATTTTTTGTGATTTGAGTTACATTGACTGCTTTTATTGACTTGAATTAGTTTTGGTGTATGGTGTGGAGCATTTAGTACTGACGATGTCTTGGGTGTTTTAATTCCACATTAATCAGCGAATGACAGGTATACTACTGTGTCCAAAAAATAAGGTGACATTGTATTTATTTTGAAAATTCTTTATTTATTCTCAGATCAGATCAGATCAGGTGAATACGGTGGTTATGGAACGATATGGGTTGAGTTTTTGGCGAAATGATCACGAATTACGAGTGCAGTATGGGATTGTGCATTATCGTGGTGTAAAAACCAAGAATTGTCTTTCCACAATTCCGGCCTTTTTAGGCGGATACCGTTACGCAAACGTCGCATAACGTTCAAATAATATTCCTTGTTGACTGTTGACTAAAAAAAAATAATTCTCCAAATCCTTCGACGCGCGCAGTTTAAATTCAAATGTCACCTTATTTTTTAGACACAGTAGTATAACGCTCCAAAATAGGTAAACTCTCTATCACAATCTTCAGATCCTAACCCCATCGAGCACCGGCGAAAGATATTAGATTGAAAGCAACGTGCTAGAGATATTATCCTCTAAGGACGAGCTAAAATCAGCGCTAAGTGAAGAATATTAGAAAATCTCCCGCAGAACCACAGTCTGAAAGCTAACCTTAGAACACGAGGGAACAAGTACTAACCTGATCACTTCACTAAGTTAATAAAGGACTTCAACAGTTTCAACTGGGTGAGTTCTTCCTCGATAACTTGGAATATCTATCAGATAAAACTATTTATTCATAGACTTTAGATTTAATTACTTCGTAATATTGGGGCTTTGGATCGAATATATCGTATTATTACAATTGACCTTCGGCCTACGTGTGATTTCTTTTCAGCCACAACTACCTACACAGCGCGACAATTATGTATTAAGACTGCCTCTAGAAAAGACCATTAAAACACGATATCTGCTAATTTTTCGGGATATTTATTCGAAATATTCTCCTCCTGATTCAATACTCTTGTTACATCAATTTAATAGTGATTCAAACGCGTGTTCCAGCTTATTTTTCGGAATTTCCTCCAGTGCCCTCGTCGAAGCCCGTTGTATGGTCTGAATGTCATCAAAAAAGCATCCTTTCAACTTCAATTTCAGTTTCGGGAACAAAGAGAAGTCGCACGGTGCCAAATCAGGTGAATACGGCGGATGATTCAACAAACAGACCTGATTCCGAGCCAAAAATTTACGAACAATGAGTGCCGTGTGACTCGGTGCATTATCGTGCAACAGAGACCAACTTTTTGGATCGCGGTATTCTGGTCGAATACGACGGATTCTGGCCATCAAACGCTTCAAAACTTCGAGGTAATATGCGGCAGTAACTGTTTGACCAGTTGGAACAAATTCTTTGTGGATAATTTCTTTGCTATCGAAGAATGTGATGAGCATTGTTTTGATTTTTGATGGAACTGTTCGTGTTTTTTTGGCTTGCACTTTGACGCTTGGTTTCTGGATCGTATTGGAAACACCATGTTTCATCACCCGTAACAATTGTTTTCAGGAAGTTTGGATAATTTTCTGCGGCTGCAATGAGGTCTCTAGAATGACTGACTCTCATTAATTTTTGCTCAACATTTCAACATCAAACGAAAACGTCTTTTGCAAAATAAATTTTAGTAAATATTAAATGTCAACCAAATGTCATGAAATTTTGACAGTTAGGAGAGGAAGGTTGAAGCTTCAAAACGCATGTGCTCGCACATAGATGGCGCGCTTGGTTGCTGAGATATGGTTCGAGTCTTAATACATAATTGTCGCACTGTGTACTTACCAACTATTTACTAGGATAGGTTAAAGTGGCTGCCTAGGCATGGGACTTGCCAAAAGACCGCGAAAAGGGCGAATTGTGATGCCTATTTACAAACTTTAAATTTTTCAACGTTGTTTCTGCAACGTTTTAACAAAAGTAATAAAATATTATAAAATTTTAATATTAAAAAAACTCTTCAAAAGCCTATCTATGGCATATTGTTCTATATTTACTGATTTTTGAATTTAACTTAACATAAAAAAATAATCAAATTAATTTTGAATACCTAAACATAAACTAAAGGTCCTCCAATTGTCTACCCTTTATTTGATTTGCATTACAAGAGAAAAGACACAAATTTTTACAGTTGGTTTGATGATCAAAACTCTATTTTGCTTGCTGTCCATCTGGAATTTAGAACCAACGCGATGCTCGTACATGTTTAGGGCTACCCGTGAGTGGTATTCCTAACAAAAAAATCAAATAAAAAAAATATACAGCTTTAACTAAGCTTCCACAAATTGAAGCAACCTGTTTGCTTCAATCATCACTTAAAAAAGAAAACAAAAAATTAATTAAATCTATCAAATCAAACCTTTGCAGCGCCCAGACATCTTTCGCCAAATAATATACTATCGGAACTGCAAATATCGCTGCATGCAACACACAATGGCCAGCTGCTGAAACATGTGCCAGCTAATGGTGTGTTGAGGCAATAAAAGCAGCCGAGAACTGTCGAACACAAACAAAGCGCGTCCATTGCATTCGTTTGACACAGCGCCCGATGCGCTGGCGGCCAGTCCAGCGTCCTGCAATACACTTGGACACACTCGAAAGCAAGCACACACCCACACACACTCATAAGTACGTATGGATGAATGCAACAACACACACACACACAAACATGCACACACTCGTTACGCTTCCTTAGATTCAAATTGAAAGCGCTGAAAGACATAAAGGATCACTTCACGTATGGCCGGCCTACCTCACTCGGCATATGGGTGCGCTGCATCAAAGCATAAAACTTGCCATGCCAACTGCACTGTGCTGCATGGCGGCGTACAAAGCAGCGGGCAGCGGGCGGCATGAGGGGTGCAGCAAAGCGTCTATGGGCGAAATGCACTTCGTAAAAGCGCATGATTTCTGCCGTTTTTATTAAAAATCAATTTGCGTATTTATTTGAAAGCATTTACTTCTGCCTCCACCTTCACCACCCCCCCACCACGCACACACAGACACATCGACAGCAGTTGCAGTGGCAGAAAGTCGAGATGAAATGCTGCTTGAATCGTAAGAATGGCGCACAACGAGGACTCTCAGCAGAAGTTTACATTTGCAAATTGATTTTTGTTATCATCCAACCACTCGGCAATTCAACCGGCTGCCAGTCGGGCAATTGGCATCTGGCGTTGGCGCTGGCTGCCACCCAAGCACCCAACAGCTACTCCTTCTCTTCTTCAGCGCGTCGACTGCCTTCTGTTGCACGCGGCAAGCACTTGCCCCGACCCCGTTTTTGCGCAGCGAAAAAAATAAACCGACAGCCAACTGAAAGGCAGCAGAAAATAAGTGAAGAAAAGCAAGAAAAAACGCAAGCCAGCAGCAATTTTGCTCAATTACTCAAACACACACCACGCCCCCAACCACAAAATTTCTCTTCATAAATTTCGCATCAAGCCGTCGCTGCGAAAATAGCAAAACAACATTCACAATTGAATTTCTAATATGCTTGAATAAAATAATATTTTTGGTTTTTTGTTTTTTTTTGCAAATTGCCGCCCTTCGCTGCTGTCATTGCAGGCGCGTATTTTTACACGCTCATAAAAGTAATAAAACCGACGCTCGTGACGCTCATAAATGTTAATGTGACAAGCGAACATATTGCGCCATTTTTGTAGATGTCATTTGAATGGCAGCCACACCCGCCGGCAGCAACAGCTGTCCCGCGCCGCGAAGCTGTTCACAAGTCGTGCACGGCCGTTTGCACGTAGCGGCGACATTTGCGCACAGGTTGCACACACACATCCATACAGCCGTCGTTAATGGCGAATCGTTTGTATAATTTTCAAATTTTCATAAAGTGTGATTCACACATTCGGCATAATAAAAGACGCATTTTAAATAATTTATATTTATTGTGCAATGTTGTTTCTCGCATTTGAGTGGCAATAAAAGGTGCGAGCTACAGATGGTCGGGGCGCGGTTGGAGCTTTCAAGGGGCACAAGTAATGAGTTTCTGAATCAGAAATGATAGGAGAATTGTGAATTAAAGAGATATGAGGAGCAACATTCTGCGGCTACACTGGTTTGGACATGTTGCTCGCATGGTTTTTGAAGCGTCAGGAAGTGGGTAAAGAAGTTCATATCTTCTATGTCAGAGCCAAATAGAATAAAAAACCTTGAAAAACCACTGTGTAGTGTGAAAAGATGTAGTAGACGCTATTAAACCAGAAATAGGTTGTTACTAGTAACGATTATTGTCAATGCCGAATTAAGTATGGAAATTACAAGGAACATGGAATGTATACAGATATACGAGTGAAAGAAGGATAAATAAACATTTATCGTCGATCTTGACTGAAAATTAAGTCAATTTCTCAGGTACGAATATACATTTTTTTTTAATTATTTTGTTAATGTATAAAATAGTAAAAAATATGTGGAGATTATGTGCTGCTATTTTCTTATATCTATACAATACTAATTTCAACCCTTTATCTGGCCGTGTGACAGAATGTTACTAACCCTTAAATTAACTGAAGTTTCACTATTACACCGTGCGACAAAAATCAAAAAATTTCAAAACACACGAAAAAATCGATTTACTCGTGAAACTAGGAGCCAAGTGTAGTAAAACTGCGTTTTTAGTTTTTCTCTCTGACGTCAGGATTTTTTTTTTAAAGGACTTCGAAATTTCAAGGACATGTTTATTTCAAAAAATTATTTTAAAAATTGTGCGCATTGTCGAATAACAATATGGGTATCAAATGAAAGAGAAAAATCCTTAGAATCTTAGAAAATTTAATGTTTTGGTGCAAAAGGACGAAGAGGTATTGAAAATGTCCTTTTAAAACTTTATCCTGGAATATCCTTGCAAATTTCCAATAATTTTTTTTGACAAAAATATATCTTAAGGACTAATATGTACACTACTACATCCTTGAATTTCGTCCTGCTAACTTTATTAGTTTAAGATATAAAAAATTTAATACTTCTCTCTTTGAAATAAACCTGTCCTTGAAATTTCAAAGTCCTTTAAAAAAAATCCTGACGTCAGAGAGAAAAACTAAAAACGCAGTTTTACTACACTTGGCCCCTAGTTTCGCGAGTACTACTGTGTACAAAGAATAGCCGGAATTCGATTTCTTCGATTATCGTGGTGTTGTGCATTATTAGTTCCTTCCGCCGGGCCAAACTGTCAACAAGGAATATTACTTGAGCGTTATGCGTCGTTTGCGTGAAGCTATTCGCAAAAAGAGGCCGGATTTATGGAGAGACAACTCTTGGTTTTTGCATCACGATAATGCACCATCTCACACGGCATTGGTTCTTCGTGAGCATTTCGCCAACTCATATCGTTCCACAGCCACCGTATTCGCCTGATTTAGCTCCTTGTGACTTCTGGCTATTCTCCAAACTCAAAAGACCACTTCGAGGACACCGTTTTGAATCGATTGAAGAGATTCAACGTGAATCGCCGCGCGCATTGAAGGCCATACCGGAAGGTGACTATTTGGCATGCTTCGAAGATTGGAAAGTCCGTTGGCATAAGTGCATTGCATCGGGGGGGACTACTTTGAAGGCGATGAAATTGATTTGGAAGAATAAATAAAGATTTTTTGAATTATAAACAAATTCCGGGTATTCTTTGTACACAGTAGTATATCGATTTTTTTCGTGTGTAAAATTTGTTGTCGCACGGTGTTATTGTTAAATGCGATCATACTGGGTATTGAACACAGAATTTTCTGACAACGCAACAAGTGTTTGATTTGCAAAAAAAAATTGCGAAATACATTCCAATTTTTTATAAATAAAATGTGTAAATATATAAATAAAGGGTTTTTGCCAAGTTTGAGTGAAAATATATAATATTCAGCTTTTATATGGTGAAATACTGTGTGCAATATTTCTGTAACAAAGGACATTTTTTTGAATAAACGATTTAAAATTCCGTAAAGAAAATAAACAAAAGTTTTTTAATTAAACAATTAATTAAATTTAATTAAATTTAAAAAACGTTTTGGATTAAAGTATTATATAATAAGTAATAAATAAAAAATGAGATTAGTAAAATACAGAGAGATAAAAGAGTAAAAAAGAAATTAGATTCGATTTGTAAAAGGGCGTTGGACATAACAATCTGTTAAACCAATTCCTCGACAATCCGTGAATGTTCAAGACATGATAATGTTCATAAAACAAGATCCATCTCATCTATAGAACTTCTGTCAGGCCGAAGTTCATTGTAAATTTATGAATATCCGGTCTTCTCTTGTCCGAAAAATGTTCCTCGAGGCATTTTTTGTTTGTATGTATATTAATGATGTGATCAAGTGGAACAGACTCCAGAGCAGATACCACAAACCAGATCCATGTTGAACGGATTAAAATTCAAATACCAAGTGTTTCCGTCGATATTAATAAACTAACTCATTCTCCGAACTATTGCCACATCAGTTCTTAGTTTGAATCCCAGCAGCTTGACTCAATATTACCACTTCTCCGTAAGTTATTTTGTAAAGTAACCGGTTTAAGACCAGTAAAATATCGGAGTTTAAACCTCTATCCGTTTCGAGTACACAATCATGGCATGCTCAAAGGGACTGCCAATTCAGCTTGCAGGCCGTTCAGTTTTCAATAATTTATGCAGTCATTTTTTCTGAAACACCCTAAATGTATACCACAGTCTCCGCTTGGCTTGCAGTGATATCCACTATTTAGCAATTCTTATGCCACATACTTTTAGGATGATTCTCTTCGAGTTTCCATTGGTCTTGCGTCAGAATTTTATTTATAGCTCTATTAAATACAATTTTAGCAGTAATTACAGCACAACAATTGACGTTAATGTTGTTCGCATAAAGCAAGCACTGCATGGACTACGAAACTAGCAGAGAGCCAAAGATAACCAGCCATGATGCTTATTGTTGTCCAAACACATAGCGAACAATAGTGGCAACATGGCTGCGTAAGCTACAACAATTACAACGACAAGCTTAAATCTGCTTTCTGCTAATAACTACGCACACTCACTCCCACACACACACACGCACACACAACTATTAGTGCAGCAACCATGTATTCGCCTACAAGCCGCACAAGCAGCGAAAGGATATTAATGCCGCACAATGAGCGCGCCATGTAAAATGCATGGCAGCTCATTAGTTGAACAGAATGGCTTAAGGATATTTTGCAATGTTCTGCCCCTATGTAAATAGTGAATTAAGCGCACAAAGCAGCAATAGAAGCGCACAATGATGATGGCGCACAATTCGAGGAAAGAGTAAATAACAATAATTACAAATGTGCAACAGCACTTTGTCTTCCCTTCTGCTTACAAATGTGCTGCATTAAGTTTAACAACACAAACTTAATTTCACGCCAACAAAAAACAAAAACAAAACAGAGCGGGAAATATTGAGTTGGGGCCTTATTGTTTCTAAACGCTGTAATTAAATTATGACAACTTTCACACGTAGCCACAACCCCCGCCCAATACCGCAACGGCCGCCGCAAAATGCCACCATGCCGCCTGGCGTCTTTAATGCTGAATTATTAAATATGCCGCCGATCCACTAAAAGTACCCCAAGATAAATTACAATGGCTGGGCATGAGGCGGCGAATTAGCATGCGGCAACAAGCGTAAAGTGCCATCATTGCGACACAAAACTCCAAACGCCACTGAAACTCGCTTCTGAAAATACTACAAGTTGCCGTACTCGGACGAAAAAACCGCGACTCATCAAACAATTAAATGGGTGTAATGGCGTCCGGCTTGCGGCAGCAAAAAAAATCCACCACCGACCACAATAACAACAACAACACCAACACCAAATGAATTGTGAATTAAGTGCGGTGTCATGTTTCACAAACTTCACACCGCGCCACACAGCGCTCTTTTGTCCTGATGTTGCCTTCATTTTTTTTCGACATTATTCCACGGCAAAACACCCCAAAATATGCTATAATTTTTTGTTTTTGTGTTTCGTTGGCCGCGCAAATGTTTAAACGCGAATTTGTGGTTTTGGCACCACATGTCAACCGTAATTAGTAATTGGAATCTGGCCGTAAGATGCGCGTATTGCACTTGTCGGATGATTAATGGACGTCGCCGATGGCGGTAAGAAAGTTGGTGTGGCGTCAGCGTGGTGGGGCCGAATGGATTGCCCTCTATCTGAACAAAATGGATTAAAATAGCTGTTATTACTAATGCTATTGTTGTTGTTGTTATTGCTGTTTTGATAATGATTTTTTGAGGTCGTCTGCGGTTGGTTTTGGGTGGCCTTAATTTGATTTCTTTTACTTTCTTTTTTGAGGGTAGAACGCAGTCAGCTTAGTGCGATGATAAAGTGTTGTAATTGTTTTTAAGTAGGTTTGAGTACGCCAATTATGCGCTTCAGGTGTGATGGCACAATACAAGGAAACTGAAGGAAATTATTTGATAAATGTGTATAAAAAAATTAGGCATTTTCGCATTGGAATTTATACAGTTTTTACAGAACAGCTGATGATGATATAATCAAGATTTTGACACTATTAGTTTCATAAATACTTTAGTATTTGAGTAATTTTACAGAATGCAGAATCATCATTGTTCTAAATATTTGTTTGTCATTTATGAAATAAAAACATCGCATTTCTAATTAGCAGTGAATGAATAATTATTCCAACAATAATTTAAATAATAATATTTTAAATTGCTATTAGCAATAAATTCTACCAACACATAGCAAAAAAGCCAGTTTTAAGTACAAATATTACCTAGAAGTCAACTAAAGATCCTTACGAGTGTTAAAGCCAAAACTTTAACCTAAAACAAAATACACGCAAATCAACTCTACAGTCGGTAAATAACAAAATACCACAACTATAGACACATTTGCCATAAAAAATTTTGTCCACTGCACATGCTCCGAACATGGCCAAGAAAACAAAGAGAAACACTTTTGCGTATCTAAGAGAGCGAACTGCATAGAAAGTTAAGTAACCAGCCAAGAACTCACTCACAGTTTCGCAATGCTGCAAGTGTCAAGTTTCGCTCTCCAACAACTCGCTGGCTCCAGCGACGCATCCAGCAGAGAGCGCTGTGTGTTGTTTTTGCCGCTTTAAACTTCAGCTACGCGCCGAAAAACACACACACCTGAAAGCATAAAAGTTACGCATTTTTATAATTTGTGGCAGCAGCGTCTTGTTTATTTACTGTCGGTACTCATTTTTTATTGTCGACGCTCTTTGGTGACTTCAAGTGGCGTCGACGCAACGTCAGCGTCAGAGTTGCGTCGCCAGCGTTGTTACCATCGCTGCCCCTTTGCCGATGCCATTTCGAACGTGCGCGCTCAGTCGAACCGTCTCTCAGCAACGGCAACGACGCCGCCTGGTGACACTCCTCCCAGTGCGCAGCCACGACAAGTTTGCTCGGTGTCGGCGTTGGGTCGGCGTCGGGTCGGCAGGCGCCAGGACACTGGCTGTGACAAACCAATTGTGTCCTTTGCAAAGCATCCAACTTGGGTCATTGTCGCTCCAAATAAATTCCAGCCAATAAAATCGAAGACAATTTTTTCTCAGCTCCTGACGTCGCTTTTGTTGTTGTTGCTGCTGCCGCTACTGGTGGTGGGGCGCTGCTGCTCGTGCCAGCCAAGCATAAACATTTTACGAGTGTACCAATGTGGGTTTGTTGCCCTTGTTGTTGTATGTTTCATTTTTTCACGAGCTTGTAGGGAGTGCTTTCGGTGCGGAGCAGCGATGCTTTGTATGTGTTTGTGTGTGTGTGTGTGTAAGGGCGGGTGGCAGCATGAAGTGGTGACTCTGTGTATGTGTCCTTTGGCAAGATTTTTTTATTTAAAAACTGTAAAATATAACATAGAGGGAAAAGAATGGGGTTCAGGCGCTGACTTTGCGGCAATCTTTTTCTTTTTACGCTTTGCGCTTTACACGCAAAATGTTTGTACATAAAGAGAAAATGCTGTGACTGGGGGAGATGTCCTTTTTTAAGCACATTCTTTTATGTACAACAGGGGCTGTAAGTATTAGGTGTACATATTTAAAGCTTGTGGGATGCGATGGTTTGGATAGGAGAAATTCCATGCAAAATGGCGTTTGAATAGGGAAGCAGAAGTTTATATTTGCAGCTTGGGGATGGGACATAAACAGCTTTATTTGTCCTGGAATAATCAAAAAGTTTTTCAAGTAAAAAATTTTCCTCCTGTTTAATAGTGCTCCTCCTACTTGTAGAGGTTCAGGAGGTTTTTTTTAACTAAAAAAAATTTTAATTATCTTTAAGGCTGTGGACCATATTAGTCTTAAGTCAAAGTATTAAATAAAGTATTATGCAATAATTAATTTCAGAACATTTTTTGTGGGGAAATGTTTTAAATTTATAGAAAAAAATTTGATTGAAGAACAAATGTCAAATGCAAAAGTTCGTAAAAGCTATACAGCTATCATAATTATAAAAAAAGTAATTAAGATTTATTAACTATTATTTCAAATTAGATAAATTGAATTGCACTGCATTGAAAGAATTTACAGTAAAATATATTTAAATATGAAAGTAAAGCTTGTAACAGTATTCAATGATTATAAATCATAGAGTTTTAATTTTAGATACTAATTACACGAATCTTACTTTACTTATAAAAAATGTTTAGATTTAGGTTCAAGACAATAAGATAATGATGATAATTCATAGATTGTAATTAAATACAAATTTACTAGTTTATTTAAATGAATGATTTTAATTTTTTCCAAATAATTGTGTTTAATTTCATACTTTTTTTCAAAATTGCATTAAATAATTCTTCCCTTTAAGGTTACGAATTAAATTGCATTAAAGTAACAACCCAAATAACTAAAAGTGCTCCTTTTAATTTGAGTCAGGGATACATATGTATTGTCAAAAGGGATTTTGAAAAAGCGACAGCAATTTGTATTGCCACAAAACTGGACAAAACAAATTTGCCCACATTAAAGCGAGAAGTTGAAATATCGAAAGAAAGATTAATGTGCAATTTGATGAGTACACTCATTACTTCGATACTTAAATGTGTAACTGCTGAAATATATATGCAGTCTATATGTGTGTGGATGTGATGTGCGTATGTGAAGATATACGCAGACATCAGATGGACACATTTGTGCTCTCCTGCACTGGGCACGTTGAATGTGTTGGGGTTAAAGTGAGCCGGGAAACGGACAACTGTCTGGTGGTCAAAGCATAATTAACAAAAGAACAATTAGAATTTGACACGCAGAATGTGAAAATGAGACGGAAATTGTACGTTGATTAAGTTCGAAGGCGGTAAATGTGTTGACAAGCACTGAGTGGACCATAAGAGCAATTTTAAGGGTTTGTTTATGGTTGGAGCTAATGGCAAAGAGCACTTTACAGGCAGTGAAAAATTGTTTTGGGTGTGCAGTTGTCTTTTAAGCAATTTTCAGCGTATTTCTAAATTTGAAAATGGTTTTTGTTTTCAATTTTAAACTCAAGCGAGAATGAAAGAAATTTCAATTATTCTGTGTATAAACATTCTGTCAAGTTTGCATCATTTGCTTTTAAGAAAAACAACAAAAATGTGTTGGTTGTGTTAACATTGGAAATGTAATCAAAATTCACACAACTCAAACTTGCCAAAATACCGAAATGAAAAGTAGCTCCGTGCTATGTCACATTTAATTTCTAATTCCCACAGCACATTTCAACGGAAGCCTTCATCAACGCCTTAACGGCTTTGACTGCAGCTAACAATTTTCGTTGTTCACATTCATGTTGTTGTAAATTGTTGGCATTCTTTTGCATTGTTTTTGTTATGAAAATTACAATTCCGGTGCTTTGCAGCTTGACTTGACTTCGCTCGTAACGTAGCATACCTTGTGGCGCAATTAAATTCGAGCAAGACAATTGTCGAATTGTGAATGGTTTCAGTTTGGCTTGGACGCGCGCCACAATATTCGCGACGCAAGCAGACAATGGAAATGTCTGGAATGCGCAAGGACATCTTGTAGACTTCGTCGGCGTTCTGCCTTTTAGCGCTACCTTCCCTCGGGGTTCATTTAAGTCGCAGAAAATGGCGGGCCGTTGACATTTCGGTAGAAGCGCAACAATTCGTTGGCGCTTATTTACAGCACACAAAGGAATTTGTGGAATATTTGAACAATTTTAGTATAAAGAAAATTTCAGCTAAAGAAATATTTAGCTTACCTTTAAAAACGATTTCGAAATATATAACCAGCACAATCCAAGATAGAAACTTAATAATGAAGAAATAAATAATTAATAATATTATGTAAAAAATACAACAAAGAACTAAAATTAACGCATTAACATTCATTCACCAAACCGCGCTTTGAAATGTTAACGCGCAACACACAAACTTGCGCCGCCAGCTACTTCCTGTCACAGCGCGGAAATTGCATTTACAGAATTTTATTTGAATTTTGCTATATGTTACGCCCTCGGCAGCATTGAGACATTCCGCCAACCCGCCACCACCCGCTGTCAGCCAACTGCTGTGTGTGGCAGTTGCGCGCATAATGTCGCGCGCAATAAAACAAATTTCGCCGCCGCGATGCTTTATGGCGCCAAAACAAAAACAATAACCGAGAAGACAGCAGCCAGCGGCCTTCAGCAGCCACTTGCAGTTGTGCTTGTTGGTGCTGTTGTTTGCATGCGATGCAAATGCCGCCGGGCACATCCTAATGTCTTCATTTGCCTACACAACAAGTGCATATGTGTGTGTGTGTGTGTGTGTAGGTCGGTATACAATGTCTTCATACTTCCTGCTATTCAACGTCTGCTGCGCCGGGTTTGTTGCTATTTCGTGCGCCATTTATCTTCCGCCACCAAGCGCGTAATCCTTGTCAGCCGCTTCGCACACAAATTTCTGGTGGCATTTTCTATTACGCGCTTCCTATGTCGCTTCCGCTCTCTGCCAGCAACCAGCCAGCACCACACGTCTTCGCGTGTCTAGCACATCACAACGCGTCGGCACAGCATGCAGGCGACGACAAAATGCCATGCGGTATAATTTGTTTCCGGTATTCTGTAGATGTATGTGTGTGTGTGGATGGGCGAATGTGTTTGCCAGTGTGTGTGTGGCAATTTTATGAATTATGATATCCTCGTCGCTGTGGCTGTGCGGAATGTAGCGTATTTTTGTATGCGTAATTTGTTGGCACAATTTAAGCGCGATTTGCTGGGCCACTGAACTGCTGTTGTCTACCCATCGGGGAGAGGGGGAGGGGGGTGACTGGTGCCAGCAACACAGCCTGTTGACAACAGGGGATTGTTGTATTAAAGTGACTGCAAAATGGGTTTATTAACATTTTCATGACTGCTTTGTTTTGTGTTTGTCACGTGTCGGGGCTTTCTGACACTGTTGCGGCTACTAAGCGGAATTCTTTTTTTTTAAGTCAGCAGAGGCTTATAACTGTGAGATTTATAAAAGAAAATTAGGTATCGAAATTATGTACATATATAGTGTAAATATTAAAGACTCACGAAAACGAAACGGGACCCACCTCCGCAAATCGCCGAATCGGCGGTCATTTTAGTCGGTAAGAACCTGACACGCTGGTGCATAGTTTTAATGAAAATTCTTTGAAGATTTTATGAAGATTTTTCTGCGCTAAAAATAACTCAAACAGCTCAACTCACTAGTCAACTAGTCTTCTAGCTAATTTATGTTTGCATTTCTAACATTTATGGCATTCAATAATTTACCAATAACATGTTTTTCACTTTGGCATCTAATAAAATCAATTCAACTCCATTTTCAACCAACAAATCAGCATCAGAACAATAAAATAATTTCAACAAAATTTAATATAACCCACTTTAATGCGCGCACAAAATGCGAAATTAATTTTTCTACAACTAATAAATAACAATACCCCAAAAAATTTATGCCGTAATCAAAACAGAAAAATCGCACGACCCCAAAGCAAAAAAATTAATTATTTAAAAGTAAATCGCACTTGAATTCGCGCCGCATTTGCGCTCAATTACCGGCAACAACAATAATAAACTTTTGCACACATACCAGCACACAGCAGCATTTCGCATACGAATTGAATTATCACACATGGGCCACTACCACCACTGCAGCCGCCGCACTCCACCACCGCACGCATCCTCTGGCCGCCTGCCAGAGGATGCGTGCCCGTACGTACATATGTATGTACTCGTATGTAAAAATGTAGGCATGAATGCATGTGCAGCACAGCACAGCCCACGTAATTGATAATGCCAAATATTTAATCGTGTAGGCGGGTGAAAATTTTCAATCAGCATTTTCACAGTTCACACGCACGCACCCAAACACACATTTACAATAAAAACAAACAGCACAGGAAATCGCATACGCACACATATGCAAATATTGTTGCAGTTGCAGGCGCGCGCGAAGCCGAACAGCCAAGGCGAGAGTAATCAATAATTCAAACTATTTGATTAATAATTCATTAAATTTTCATACGCAGCAGCCAGCCGAGCTGCGATGGGATGCGATGCGTGCACGCGTACGTTTGGATATGTGTGGAAGTGTTCATTTCGCAGCCAGCTTGTAGGCAACAAAGTCGCGCACTGCAACGCTTTTGCTTCCGGCATAATGAATGGCAAACGTTATGGCGTTATGCGATTGCCGCCTGATTTCATTAGGGTGACAGGTTTGCTTTAACTGAAAGGGACGAAAACGAATTAAAAGATTGAATTGAGTAGTTATTGTACTTGAAATACCAACCTGCAAGTTCCATGGTTAATTTGTCCCATAATAGTTTTAGTTTGGCTTACACTTTGATTACATTGAAGCGTACAAAAGGGACTGAACTGGAATTATATAAAAACTATTACAACTGGTATGACAATCAACGGAATCAATATTTTATATATGCGAACGTTTTAAGCTGAATTAATTTTTTTCTCTCTACAAAAATTATAAAAAGGAAATATTTTATCTGACAATAAATTTTCATCAACATCATCAACTGGAACTGGAATTATCAAAAAATATTACAACTGTTATGACAATCAACGGAATTAATGTTTTATATATGCGAACGTTTTAAGCTGAATTAATTTTTTCTCTACAAAAATTATAAAAAGGAAATATTTTATCAATAAATAATTTAATAATAATTTAATAATAATGTAATAATTTTTATACAATAAATTTTCATCAACATCATCAACTGGAACTGGAATTATCAAAAAATTATTACAACTGTTATGACAATCAACGGAATTAATGTTTTATATATGCGAACGTTTTAATAATAATTTTAATTGACTGGCACGACAGCCCGCTTACGCGAGACTAAGGCCTAGCTTCCCGCAACCACCCGTGTTGTGCGTGTGAATTTGTACGCGGGTGGAAGGGACCTACAGTTTTATGCCGGTTCCGAACGGCAGGTTGGGAGCTTTTTCATAAGCAATTTTTACTCTCAGAGGTTTGCCATTTCCAGCTAAGAAGACAGCCACCGAAAGAGAAAACGAACGTTTTAAGCTGAAATTAATATTTTTTCTCTACAAAAATTATAAAAAGGAAATATTTTATCTAACAATAAATTTTCATCATCATCAACGCAACTTTAAAAAAGTCGAACTTTCAACTGTTGCTGACTGAAAAACTTAACAAGCTACCGTAAGGATAACACACAAAGCGCCCACAGAGCGAAAGCAGCTAGACGGCAATCTGCTTGTAACAACAAAGAAAAAGTTCTTAAAGTTAAGTTTTTTCATTTACCAAACTGTAACTATGTGCACAAAACAGCTACACTAACAACAACAACAAACACAAAAACAACAGAGCTCTCCATCAGTCAATCTCCACCACTCGTTCTCGGTGAAACGCATGAAATTTTAATTGTAAATTTAATTAAGAATTCCGGAGATTCCTTTGATGCCAATTCGCCCTACACAAAACAACAGCAACAACATACACAAAAAAAAACAACAATGTCAGAATTTTTTGGTTGGACATGCAGCAAAACAGTGGCTGCAGCAGTGATAGGAGCAGCAGACAGTGGCCATAGAATGCGGAGGTACATAGCCAGCAAGTTGTCAAATTTGTCAGACTTTTATTTTGCAAAATCTGAGTCACAGGGTTCATAATAATACCAATAATTAGCCGATAATGCGTCGCTGATAACCCCAAATTATATCCAACCCTCTCACACCATCAACCAATTTTCTGCTCCATTTGTGTTGACAAAGGTTTTGCAAGCGTACGAACCTAACAAAAACTAAAAAAACCTAATTCAAAAGTCCCTCCAGCACGCCCGATTCGCACACACTATCCGAAATGTAAAATCAGGATTTTTATCATACAAAATCAAAAAACACATTTAATGAATTTAAAATGACCCATGCTCCGGCCGCGGCTCGCTGCCGCCGCTCTTATTTGCGCAGCCCGCTGCCAGAGACACGCCGCAGCTCGCACTGTTGTTCGTATTTTGATTTTGACATTCCATGAGAGGCACACGCGCAGCAGGCGGCCGACACACAGGCACGTCATCGTTTTATTAACGCGAGATTAAGCACATTTCCGTTGGCGAAGCGGAAGTGACGCGGCGTTCGTCGTTGTGCAGCCTTTAAAAGGGAATGGCTAATTTGCGGCAGCGCAGCGAACCAAGCGCCAAAGGTGCGGAAGCTGGGACACACTTTGCATTCAAATTGACCGGAATATTTTATTAAAATGTTGCTTTTTCATTTCAATGGTTTTTCGTTTATTTTGGTTTCGTTCTGTTCGCCTTTCCATGTGCAATATACGCAAATTTAAGCTTGTCTGGCAGGCCAACTGAAAGGACAGACAACTGGCCGACTGGTGAACTGACGGCCAGTGCGTATGGCCGTGTAATATAGGGAAATGATTTTTGATTAAATTGTTTGCAGAAGCGCTTCCTGCAGCATTTTCACATTGACTGTGTGCTCTTTGAACTCGGCACGCTGTGCTACTTGTTCGCATTGTATATACACAGATGTTGGCTTTGGTGTGTCAAAGGATGTTATCACTGCATTGAAAATTTAAATTTTGTGTTTTCTTTTGATTACTTAAGTGTAATGAATGTGGTCGGCAATAATTTTAATGCATTTGACATGTGCTTTGCGGGCACCGGTTGTCGTTATGTCAACAAGGGGTAATTTCATGCTTGGTTTTCACTTCACTTGCCAAACGGTTGCTTTACATATTTATAAAATAGCTTTAATTCTTTATTGAAAAAATCTAATTTTAATGTTTATATTGAGTTTAATTAATAAAGTAATAATAGCAGCAGGCGTTAAATACAAACTAAATTTGAGTAATGCACATTTTTTGGTATTTTGCTTGTTTTGGTTATTAATTTTAAAAGGCCAGCAGATTTCGAACTATACACCACGCCCACCCTCTACTGCCGCGTATTGGCGCTCGCTTTATTCGGCTTCGGTGTGGCGCGATCCTTTTTGTCGCGCTTCATATAGTCATAGGGATCGGATTTGGTATTACCGCTCACGGCGCCAACACTAGTGCTCGACTTCTCGTATTTGTAAGCGCCAGTGATGGGCTTGTTCGCTGCCGCCAGGCCATCGTAGCGATCGCGATCATAGCGATTTGGGTAGTCGTAAGGAGTGCGCACAATTTCGGGCAAGTGAGCGTAATAAACAATGCGGCGTTGGTTGCGCGAGTACTCTGGATATTTGGCAGCCGGGTAGTTGGGATAGTTGGCCGCGGGATAACTGGCCGCTGGATAAGGCCCCTTGTCGTAGATGTCATTGTTGTACAATGGCACGTAGTCACGCGGCTCGGGTATATCGTAGCGCCGATCGGGATAGTTGTAGTACGGCTCGGGATATTGCGGCATGCGCGGACTGTAGCTGTCGTAGGGATCATAGTGTCGCCTATAGAGATAGTGATCTTCGTAGTTGTAGGGGTCGTAGCGAGAGTACTGCTCATCGAAACTGCACGAAAGCGAACAAATGGTTAGTCACAACAATTTTTGCAATGCAGAAAAACGCTTACCGATCGTAGCGCCGTAAATATGGATCATACGAGCGCGACGGATACATGTCGTAATTGTAGGCTGGTGCTGCTGCTGGATATTTCACATCGTAGTGCACTTTTGGCGCTGGCACTTTGGCTATGAGCGGCTCTGGCAGATCCTTGGCGCCTTCGGAGTCCTTTTTCGGCTGCGTGATGAAATTAACGCGCGCCTGTCGACCTCTGGCAATGTAGCTGTTGCTCGCATCGGCCATCACATCTTCGCCATCGGCTGGTGGACGCGCTGCATTCCTAGCTTCAGCACCATAGCCATCATTCCAGGATGAGATTTGCCGCTGCGCATAGTAATCGTAATCAGGATCCATTATTTGTTTCTCGGCCTTTGGCTGTAGCTGTGACTTGTGCTCTTCGCCATTTTGCTCCTTGTCGTGCACTTTTATCTGTCCGCTGTCCACATTTTGCGTGAATTCCTTTTGACCGGCGGCAGTTTGCTTGGCTTGATCATAGTCCAGCGAAGAGCGTTTATTACGTATGGCTCTGTTCAAGCCGGAGAGCAAGCTGCGCGCCTCATAGTAGCTCGAATCGGTTGGATAATATTCGGGTGAGTCGTCGAATTCGTAGCCTTCGAGTAGTTCAACGTCCTGTGGTATCTGCATGGCACGGACTAGGCTGCAGCTCAGCAATAGCAGCGCCACTTTGAGCAGTTGTGGATGGCGGCAGTGCATTTTGGCTGCCTGTGGTTGAGCTGTTGAGGGAGACAGAGACCTTTACACAACGGCGTTGGACAACAACGAACGGCGATTTGCTTATGCGATAGTTTAGTAACAATTTATATATTGAATTTAATGAGTGCTTGGCATAATCAAGTTTTAACAATCAAGTTTTTTCTGGTTCAATAAACGTTGAGCTGCAAATGAACATGAAATGAAGCAAATGGCCACATAAAATGCAAAGTAGTGTTTATAATTGTCAAAATAATTTAGTGTCGAAAAACAAAACAAATGTTTTAGTTCGGAATTTGAAGGACATTAAAAAACTTTTTTATTAATATTTTTTTAAATTTTTTTAAACAACTATTGTACTCAGTTATTATTTTTCACAATTATTTTAGTACATTATTCCTATATCCGTTTTGAAAGCTTTCAGTTTTAGTTTATTTCATTTATGATCATCATTTTAAGGACACACTACGCGCACTGCTTTCACTATTACCTTAACAGTAAATGTCGTTTACAATTCTCTCAACTTGCAGACAAGAATCACCACCGCGTTATCCCGATTCCAGACGTTTACTATGCAAAGCCTTTAAGCCAACTTGAGGCCCCAACGGCTAACCGCGAATGTCAACCAACTTTATTGAAAACAGAATGGAAACTGTGTCGACTATCAATGGGCGATCAGTAAAAACCCCGCAACAAAAAGAATCACATAGCATTCGGCAAACACAAAAAAACGCAAACATTATAACAAGCAACAGATGACAACGAACCCGGCGCGGCGGCGAAGCGCAAAGTATGGTGCAGCCCGACGCGCGCACATAACAAACTCCGCGCTTTATATTCAAAATCACTCAACCGCAAGATCAATCTGCCAGAGCGCGCAGCTTGGTGGCGCTTTTCTGGCAGTCTCTAAACATGTCACTACATGACGTTTACATCTGCATAACAAATGGAACGGTTTGGATGCTTCGCGGTACGCTGACGCCGCTACTTGCGCCTAATGCTCGCTTTAGCGTTCTGCCCACCGTTCACGCCGGAATGCAATGCATAGCTTAACAATACATAGCTGGCTGGTGTGCTGACTGGGTGTTGTGATGTGCTGGTGGGAAATGTCATCTCCCCTTTTCGGCTGGCTGGGTGGTGCGGCCCGGCCAAGCCCTTTGCCATGCGAGTTGAAGCCTCACCTCAATGCACCTGTTTGCCTTTTGTGTCAGTGCATCAAGAGTTATGGCCAAGGGAAGCTTTCAATAAGCGTTGGCATATGGGTGCTTTTGCTGTCGCAATGTTGTTTAAATTGGATTCAATATACATGCATATATAGTTATTTAAATTGGATCTAGAAAATATCATAATTTTGGATTTGTTATATCCAGTTGTTCAGCATCTAGACTGTCTGAAACTACGTTTAATATTTGAAGACAAACTTTTGAGTAAAAAATCTCTTTTAAAACAATCCATTATGTATCAGCATTTGAAAACGAAACGTTTAATTAAATATATCTAAGTATCAACATATATTCAACAAATCGAAATATCAATTTTTTTTACTAAACTCTAAATGTAAATTACGGGAAATGAATAAATGTACCGCAAATTTTATGCACCTAACTTTTTTCTTTATGGACCATTGCTTTTTTCCATTACATAACCACCGCAAATCACACAGCTTTTCCAATGCTTAGCTGAGAGCACCGCTCATGGAACTCCCATATATCGCACAAACGATCGTGTAATCATAAATTAACAACTAAAATAAAGCCAACAACACAGCAGCATACAAATCGCGGTAGAACGAGGGGTTTCTGCCGAGCGGGTGTTGCATTTAGTGTGCTGCTTTGGGTTTGTAGTTTTTTGGTCGGTTTGACAACCGCAAAAGAGGTCACGCAGCCGTAGATCCGGTATTGTAATTATTTCGTATATACAAATAAATAGTTTCGTAAATGAGGAAAGCAGCCAAACAGTATAGAACATTCAGCGAACAAAAAACTGCACAAATGAAATACTGGTAAAAAGTGCGCCAGCAGCGCAACGATTTTCATTAAAATCAGCAGTCGGGTAAAACACTTTTCTGTTTGGTATTGTATTTGTAATTCGGTTAAATGGTATACCACTCGTAGGAATTTTGGTGCGGTGTCCATTGATTTCTTTTGCATGTGGGAGTTTTGCACAACCAAACAAAGGCACTCAACACAGGCGAATCATTAAAATCATTGCAATTACTCCCTGGTAAATTATGATGGCATTAAAGTATGTCACAGCTTGCCAAACTAAAGCGATTTGTTGTGCGCAAATCAAAGCAGAAAAGAACAAGTCCCGCATTGCCATTGTATGAGGACACAAATTTGTTAAATTTCGTTTGCCATAATTTTTTACATACAAAACATTTTGTTGTTTTACATTGTGGAAATGCAACTTTTTAGCATAACAAAAGCAACTGTTTTATTGTAATGTGTATTCGCAAACATTTATTACAATGCGGTCGGGGTCTGTCCCTTTTTGTTCCATGCTCTGTTCCATAGTTTAGGCAGTGCAACATTTCAAACCTCATTTCAGCATTTGGCGTTTAATTTGAATTTTAAATACTGACCTTCTGCTGCTACAATTTCAATTGCCATCAATTTGCATAAAATTGCATACGCACTTTAGCAAACTTACGACACAGCTCCAAGGCTTTGATCCACTCATTGCTGTGTTTCTCAGCATACTTGACCATATTCTCATTCAGCTTGAGTGTGTGTTTTAAAAACCTGCATTGAAAATATGAAAAATTAAATCTAAACCTTTGAACGAAACTTTCAGTCACTAGCATTACTTTAACAAACTTGCAAACTCTTTCGCATCATCACAGCACCGGGTACCGTCTTGCATTCCCAAAAATATGCTAACTAGGCACTTTAGGTTATCTGTCAGCACTAGAAAAATTTCCGGCAATGCCGTCATTAACTTTTCCAACGTACGACGCCGCTTCGAACGCAACTCGCGCTGTTCCTGCAGCTTTAGCCGCTCATTAATAGATTCATCATAATTTACACTGATTTGTGTGAGCAACCGCGCCGCCTTCAGTACTAAATGCATGAGCTCTGCTTCCTTTTTGTGGCGCTGAAAGATTTTAATGTTTCCTTGTAAACTATGCAACTTTGAAAAATCTCCATCGGTTGCCATAAACAGGATGCAATTTTGAAGATGTGTAGCTGCAAAGCGCTGTAACTCCATTTCAGCTGCAGTCAGCGCTTGGTGCGCACGACAGTTCATATGGAAATTGCTCTCATATTTTTCAAGAGGAAATACACTTTCATTTGCTGTAAGCATTTGCATTGATAGATGCCATAAAATCCAACACAATGCGTTGCTGTCAATGGCTGCCATTGTGACCTCCCCGTGGCTGACCTTATCTCGCAGTCGAGTTCCACTCGGCGCTATGAACAGATCGTACAAATACTTGAGCGCACCCTGACTCAAGGCGCTTTCTGTCGACAGCAATTTATTTGGCTTGGAAACGCTCATGTTATCATTATTGACAGTTGGCACATCGCACTCAAAAATGCTGTCCATGGTTATGTAGTATTCATCCAGTTTAGCGCGCACGTCACAGCCATTCGCGTCTGCATAGATTAGTCGCAGAAGTAATTCGATTTGCGGCAGTATTAGAACAACAAATCGACAGTAATTTTGGTGTTGGTAATGTTGAAATAAACACTGCCAATACAATTTATAGTCCGCGTGAAGCCAGCTGCAGTTGGACAATAGCTGCTGCAGATCCCCTGCAGTAGTGGGCGATGTACTCGGCTGTGTAGCGCCAATTATGTTAAGATATTCGGAAAAGTCTTCCACTCGCGGCCGTTGTTTTAGCTGAAAGTTTTGTTGCTCCAACAAACAGCCCAAGCTGTGCACAATTACCAGCAGAGTGGCGCTATAATAGGTGGGCACTTCATGCGGTTTAGGAAAGCCATGCCAGGCGATGTTACGCAAATTGATGGACTGCGGTGTGCCCAACAGTACACGCAAGTAGAAAACCTATGAAATATAGAGGGATATAGGAGCAAGTTGCATGCTGCGTGTATTGTCAAACTTACCGCTTCCGTACCAAAAACCTGCTCCAGTTCCGTTGTGCACAGCAAATCTCGCAGCAAATGCGGCGGTGTGCGGCCAAGCGAGCAGGTATAGAACACATTGCCCAGCGCATTCTCCAGCAAGGAGGTCAGCCAGAGCACCTGCTCCAATGTTGTTGCTGCTTCGCTATGTGCTGGTTTTAATATATTTTGCAGGCGAGTAGCGCCGTCGCCAAGCCAATGCCAATTCCAGGAATCACACTCCGCTGACTGCACCAACTGCTGGCTCTTCACATAAATCGGCAAAAGTTTATGGTAATAATTTAAATAATGCTTGTAGGTATAGGCTACAAAATAAGCACAGAAATAATTAAAGACAGTTCTTAAAAACAATAAATCTCGAACTTAACTAACCGCCATTTTCCGCCGCCCAGTCGTCGGCCAGTGCAGCAAAAATCGCTTTAAAATTCAAAGTTTTATCAGTAAAAAAATATTGTTCGTCGAATGGCAAATCGTGTGGGATAGTTTTGAGATAAAATTTTGCTATTTTTGCATCAATTAAACTGGAATCTAACTTTATGTTTACAATCTCCATAACAATTCGAAATTATTTAAGGCGAGTAGCTATGAACACATAATCAGCTGTTTTTAGTGCAAAAGGTTTTGAACTTGGCTAGAAATAATCAGCTGTTCATTAGCGGAACTCAGGTCAGTGATGCCGTTTTATTTATTTTTGAGCAATAATAATAGTTTTTATCAGGCTTTTTTGAATAGTTTGATTGGGTAGAACATATTTTGACAAGACTTTATACTTTTCATTCGTAAATAGAAAAAAAACATGACCAATATTTTGTCAAAAAGTTTCTCTATTGCATGAACCAAGGCGAATGAATTCGCCTTGGCATGAACCCAACACCCCTCAAGTTACTCTCTAAATCATTGAAGAGCAGACCACACTCTCAATCACTCTTTTCCGATTAGTTGTATTTATTGTTGTATTAATAAATATATACATAAATTAATTATATTAGTACAAAAATCCTACTAGTACAAAAAACCAATGTCTGTGAATGATTTCCTAGAATTTTTTTGTTTTCTTTTATTCAGGTTTAGTCTTTTTTCGTTTCTGAGATACACGACAAATAATTTTGTGATTAGAAACGATAAACGCTCAAGCCGATTTAAGACATCTTTGAGTTTAGGGTGCTAGCATGTTCCTTTGTGCTGCTCAAAATAGTTCTTCTGGACTTAAGCGATTATTGCTTTTGACCACAGAATTTTTGGACTTTTCTCTTTTCCGACATAATACCTGGTTCACTTGGCTTGGACTTTTTATTAGTTGGATTATTTTGGGACATGTACATGTCTTATCTTTTTTGTTCAAGTGAAAGTCATTGAAAATAATCACTGCAACAATTAACTGGCCACAATCATAAAAAACAAAGGACTGGTTTTCATAATCTATTGTATAACGAAAAAGTTAGAAGTTAAAAGATATAGTCAATGCAAAACTACCGATTAAACTCAAATGTTGTTTTCGTGTTAATAATATAATACTACCATATATGTATACTATTAAAAACACCAAAATACCAAAGAAGGTCATCCATATTGTCCACACTCAGATATCGTACTTATTTATTTCATCGGTGAATCTGCTCGTGGGGCTGGATGAAGTGCTACACTCTCATCATTTATGTGTTCGTGGTAGATCGCAATCTTTCTGAAGAGCATTGTAGCTTGTTCGCTTCATTTGTTTGCCCTCCACATGATCAGTTTATTTGTTTGTTTATGAAAAACAATTCCACTCTTATCAGCGTTCAGACTAAGTAGTCGCTGCACTTCATTGCAAGTGGCATAACTTAATCGACATGCAGCAAGGCTAAGTCGTCGCAGCAATCCCTTTGCGAGTGGCACAACTAAATCGACATGCAGCAACGCATCATCATTTTGCTGTGGTAAATCGAATTCACTCAATTCAAATAGGATTAAAATTGTGGTCCTTTAATACTAATCCTTCTTTAATACCCTTTCAAATTTTACAGCTTTTTGCACTTGTTTTTGAGTGCATCGGCGAACAATGAAGTCGAAAATTCCGAAAAGAAATGCGAGCTGGCATACACAAGCGGCAGCAAGCAGTTTCCAGCAAACTTCTCGTTCGGGGTCTCAACAGCTGCGTATCAAATCGAAGGCGGTTGGAATGCTGACGGAAGGGGTCCTTCGATTTGGGACACCTACACACATGACCACCCGGAAATGATCGACGACCGTAGCAACGGCGATGTGGCAGCCGATTCTTATCACCGTTTCGAGCAGGACCTGGCTGCATTAAAGGAACTCAAGGTTATAGTTAGAGAAGACTAATGCACAAATGCTCATTTAGTAGTTTCCGCTCAGGTCAATTACTACCGCTTCTCCATATCGTGGTCCAGAATCCTGCCCAACGGCGACACCTCAAGCAAGAATGACAAAGGCATTGCCTACTATAACATGGTGATTGACAAATTGTTGGAGAACGGCATTGAGCCGATGGTCACCATGTTCCACTATGACTTGCCCGAGGAGCTGAATAAGTTAGGCGGCTTCACCAATGACATCATCATCAAGTACTTCCGCTTCTACGCCGATGTGCTGTTCGAAAGCTTCGGAGATCGCGTCAAGCAGTGGATCACCTTCAACGAACCCTTCGACTACTGCAACCCGGGTTATGGCAACGCCAACTATCCGCCCATGGTGCATGCACCAGGCGTGGCCGACTATCTATGCATGGATAATACGCTGCGAGCGCACGCTTCCGGCTATCGGCTCTATAAAACAAAGTATTTCCGCGATCAGGCCGGCAAAGTGGGCATCACCTTAAGTAGTCGCTTCTTCTTTACCAAAAATAACGATGCTGCGCTGTTGGATCGCGCCATGCAATACTCGGTGCGGCAATATTCGCTTGATACATTCAGCGATTTTTATGAAATGCAATTTTCGTTGTTTTAGCTGGGCTGGTTGGCTCATCCCATCTTTGGCGCATCGGGTAATTATCCTTACGTTATGATAGAAGACATAGCCAGCAACAGCTTGAAGGAGGGACGCTCGTGGTCACGCTTGAAACTGATGCGCGACATGTGGGTAGAGATCATAAAAGGCTCTGCCGACTTTCTCGGCCTGAACTACTATTCGTCGCGCTACGTTAAGGAGGCGGATCCGCCGCTGGGTGAAAGGCCATCGTGGGAATATGACTCGCGTTTGCAGTATGAACTCGACCCGAAATGGAAGCGTGCAAAGTCAAGCTGGTTGTACTGCGTGCCCGAGGGCCTGCAAGGCATATTGAAGTAAGCAAACAAAAACGCAACAAATATTTCACTCTAACTATTATATTTTCGCAATAGATGGATACGTGATAACTACAACAATGTCGAAGTTTTCATCACCGAAAACGGCTGGTCTGACGATGGTCAATTGGACGACACGGACCGCATTGACTACTTGAAGGTACCGAAATTCACACATACATATATTCCTGTTCTGCAATTAAAAAGTTTATATGTTTTGCTAATGCGGACACATTTTCAGGCCCACTTGCAGGCGGTGCTCAATGCCGTCAACGCGGGCTGCAACGTTTCAGGCTACACGCACTGGAGTTTAATCGATAATTTCGAGTGGCAAAAAGGCTACACGTAAGTTGATGGTTTATTTGTCTGCCTGCATGCCGACTGGAGGCAAAGTTCTGCCTCGCTGGCATATTGCATGCGTGCTATTGACACCTTAACATTTTATTTCTTTCTGTTGCCACTGCAGCGAAAAGTTCGGTCTCTATTACGTTAACATGACAAGTGAGAATAAAGAACGTGTTGCCAAAAATTCGGCACGTTATTACCGGAGCGTAATTGAAAGCAAAAGCATACCGGACGACGTTGGTGTTGAGTGAAGACGTTTGTTGGTGTGGATGGTGTTGGCTGCTTGCAGTTACTTTATTGAAATCGCATTACACAAATAAAAGTAAATTGGCTTGACGTGATTGTAATGGAAGAACGATCAATGAAAGATACAAATATGTTTACAAATAAATTATATCATATCCAAAGTTTCGATTTTAATTTAGCGTAAACACGCCGTAATTGAGACATTTTCAGTTTATACAAAATGACTTCAAATTTTCATATTAAAGATATTGGCTCCTTCAGAGGTGCTCAGACTATGAGCATTTATCACTGATCCGACTCTCATTGCTCTGAATGATGAGATGAACGGAGCAATGTGAGGCAGGAAAACCGCAGTAAACGGTCAACATTTTTGTGCTGACCAAGACCAATCTGGAGGAGCCGTCGCAGTCAACGAACACAATGGAGCAATCTTGCATGTGGGTCATTCTTTTACAAACCGAACAACTTTTTTGACCCCATAATTTATATTCATCCCAAAATTTTTTTTTCACTTCTGGGCATAAAATTAACCGACACGTATATCAGAATTTATTCGAAAAACATTTTTTTTCTTTATATAATTATTTAAAATTTTGAAAGTTACGCGTATTTTGCTAGATTCTAACATGTTTAAAATTCAATATCTCCGGTTCGGCTTATCTTATCGACACAATTTCAAAACCGTTTTTTAGCTTATTGTATGCACTTTAGAGGAATATGTTTTAAAATTTTTTTTTTTTTAATAAAAAAAGTATATTAACAATTTGATTGTTTAAACAATTTTTTGATGATGTTCCCCAAAATCAATTTGATTGAAAAAAATACTGCTATTTTCGCAATGTTATTACCTACAAAACGCATATTTCAAAAAAGTGGAGACTTAATTAGATCATAAGATAGAAACAAATTTCCACCGCAAGTCAAGCGCGCGCGACTTGATGGGACTCGTCACGCTTGACTTGCGGTGGAAATTTTTTTCTATCTTATGATCTAATTAAGTCTCCACTTTTTTGAAATATGCGTTTTGTAGGTAATAACATTGCGAAAATAGCAGTATTTTTTTCAATCAAATTGATTTTGGGGAACATCATCAAAAAATTGTTTAAACAATCAAATTGTTAATATACTTTTTTTATTAAAAATAAAAAAAATTTTAAAACATATTCCTCTAGAGTGCATACAATAAGCTAAAAAACGGTTTTGAAATTGTGTCGATAAGATAAGCCGAACCGGAGATATTGAATTTTAAACACGTTAGAATCTAGCAAAATACGCGTAACTTTCAAAATTTTAAATAATTATATAAAGAAAAAAAAATTTTTTTCGAATAAATTCTGATATACGTGTCGGTTAATTTTATGCCCAGAAGTGAAAAAAAAATTTTGGGATGAATATAAATTATGGGGTCAAAAAATTTTTTCGGTTTGTAAAAGAATGACCCATGTCGCTGATGTAGGCCTGGCGCGAGAAGGTACAGCGTTCGCGCGATTGCCGATCGATTCTGCCACAATTCGACGACATTGATGTTATGGAGAGCGATCACCTCAACTTCACTAATACAGTTCTGCGCGAAAGGGCGCCTAAGCATCGTTAGGCATTATTTTACATAATATTGCCATAATATGCCCTTTCAGAAATTAATTCTTCACGTTTTATTTCTTGAATTCTTCACATTTTGCCTGCCAGCTAAATATTTCTTTCGATATATTGAAGCTTTTGAGTTTTTAAACTTCGGACACACTTTTCTTTCTCCTCTGCAACATAAAACTCCAAACCAGGTATTTGATTAAAATTAAAAAAAACTGTTTGCTTCGTTATCAATGACTTCAATAAATTGTTGGCGAAAAGTTAGTATACAACTTTCAAGCGCGGGTTTTGCACAACTATTCTTTAGTAAATACGATCAATATTCGGAGTTCTTCGCACTTAAAACGTTATAATGTTTGCTCAGCATTTAATTTTGTGAACAGTTGCTGCTGATATTTTAATTTTAGTGGCAACAACACATTCAAGAAGGTTTGGATCCCTCTTGTAAGCCATTAACACATCTTTTTCAATTTATTTTATTGTTCATGCCCGATTTCGTGCCACATCTAGCTTTTCTCTTAGCCCTGACGTTGTTGTTGATATTTGCTCAAACTTTTTGTATCATTGATCTTTCAACTGCCAACATTCTTCCCAGGGGACATTGAGAGTTGCTTCAATTTTGAAGGTATTTCTCCAAAATTAATTTTCATAACCAGAGTTCGTTCCTTGCTATTTCCAATATGTTTGCCTATGATCGAGAACAGTATAGGTAAAATTAACACACCAAAATAATAGCTGATTGTGCAATATGTAACAAAATTGTACTTTGTGAAGTGCTGGCAGATTTAAACTGGAACTGTTCCTAATATTGAAAACACCAAAGAAGGTCATCCATATTGTCCACGCTCAGATATCGAAGTTATTTATTTAATCAATGGATTTGCTCGTGGGGCTGCTTGAAGTACTACACTCTCATAATTTAGGTGTTCGTGGGAGATCACAATCTTTCTGAAGAGCATTTTGACTAGTTCGCTTCACTTGTTTGCCCCGCACAAGATCGGTATCTTTTTGTTTATGAAAAACAATTCCACTCTTATCAGCGTTCAGACTAAATATTCGCAGCAATCCACTGCGAGTGGCACAACTAAATCGACATGCAGCAACGCATCATCATTTTGCTGTGGTAAATCGCATTCTCTCTCGATTTAAATAGGATTATAATTAATATTAATATTAATTAATATTAATCCTTCTTTAATACCCTTTCAAATTTTACAGCTTTTTGCACTTGTTTTTGAGTGCATCGGCGAACAATGAAGTCGAAAATTCCGAAAAGAAATGCGAGCTGGCATACACAAGCGGCAGCAAGCAGTTTCCAGCAAACTTCTCGTTCGGGGTCTCAACAGCTGCGTATCAAATCGAAGGCGGTTGGAATGCTGACGGAAGGGGTCCTTCGATTTGGGACACCTACACACATGACCACCCGGAAATGATCGACGACCGTAGCAACGGCGATGTGGCAGCCGATTCTTATCACCGTTTCGAGCAGGACCTGGCTGCATTAAAGGAACTCAAGGTTATAGTTAGAGAAGACTAATGCACAAATGCTCATTTAGTAGTTTTCGCTCAGGTCAATTACTACCGCTTCTCCATATCGTGGTCCAGAATCCTGCCCAACGGCGACACCTCAAGCAAGAATGACAAAGGCATTGCCTACTATAACATGGTGATTGACAAATTGTTGGAGAACGGCATTGAGCCGATGGTCACCATGTTCCACTTTGACTTGCCCGAGGAGCTGAATAAGTTAGGCGGCTTCACCAATGACATCATCATCAAGTACTTCCGCTTCTACGCCGATGTGCTGTTCGAAAGCTTCGGAGATCGCGTCAAGCAGTGGATCACCTTCAACGAACCCTTCGGCTACTGCAACCTGGGTTATGGCAACGCCAACTCTCCGCCTATGGTGCATGCACCAGGCGTGGCCGACTATCTATGCATGGATAATACGCTGCGAGCGCACGCTTCCGGCTATCGGCTCTATAAAACAAAGTATTTCCGCGATCAGGCCGGCAAAGTGGGCATCACCTTAAGTAGTCTCTTCTTCTTTACCAAAAATAACGATGCTGCGCTGTTGGATCGCGCCATGCAATACTCGGTGCGGCAATATTCGCTTAATGCATTCAGCGATTTTTATGAAATGCAATTTTCGTTGTTTTAGCTGGGCTGGTTGGCTCATCCCATCTTTGGCGCATCGGGTAATTATCCTTACGTTATGATAGAAGACATAGCCAGCAACAGCTTGAAGGAGGGACGCTCGTGGTCACGCTTGAAACTGATGTGCGACATGTGGGTAGAGATCATAAAAGGCTCTGCCGACTTTCTCGGCCTGAACTACTATTCGTCGCGCTACGTTAAGGAGGCGGATCCGCCGCTGGGTGAAAGGCCATCGTGCGAATATGACTCGCGTTTGCAGTATGAACTCGACCCGAAATGGAAGCGTGCAAAGTCAAGCTGGTTGTACTGCGTGCCCGAGGGCCTGCAAGGCATATTGAAGTAAGCAAACAAAAACGCAACAAATATTTCACTCTAACTATTATATTTTCACAATAGGTGGATACGTGATAACTACAACAATGTCGAAGTTTTCATCACCGAAAACGGCTGGTCTGACGATGGTCAATTGGACGACACGGACCGCATTGACTACTTGAAGGTACCGAAATTCACACATACATATATTCCTGTTCTGCAATTAAAAAGTTTATATGTTTTGCTAATGCGGACACATTTTCAGGCCCACTTGCAGGCGGTGCTCAATGCCGTCAACGCGGGCTGCAACGTTTCAGGCTACACGCACTGGAGTTTAATCGATAATTTCGAGTGGCAAAAAGGCTACACGTAAGTTGATGGTTTATTTGTCTGCCTGCCTGCCGACTGGAGGCAAAGTTCTGCCTCGCTGGCATATTGCATGCGTGCTATTGACACCTTAACATTTTATTTCTTTCTGTTGCCACTGCAGCGAAAAGTTCGGTCTCTATTACGTTAACATGACAAGTGAGAATAAAGAACGTGTTGCCAAAAATTCGGCACGTTATTACCGGAGCGTAATTGAAAGCAAAAGCATACCGGACGACGTTGGTGTTGAGTGAAGATGTTTGTTGGTGTGGATGGTGTTGGCTGCTTGCAGTTACTTCATTGAAATCGCATTACACAAATAAAAGTAAAGTGGTTTGACGTGATTCTAATAGAAGAAAGAGCAATGAAAGATTAAAAAAAATTAAAAATAATACATTTTATCATACCCAAAGTTTTTGTTTTAATTTTACGTAAATACAAGACGCCGTAATAGAGACGTTTTGAGTTGATAAGTACACCTAATTCTGTTTTTACACGGTCTTTTTTTACACGGTTTTGATTTAACACGGTTTGAAAATAAAAAATTTTTGAATTTTTCGTGCTAAATGGAATAAAATCGTGTAAAAGAATTAACAATTTTTTTATTTTCAAACCGTGTTAAATCAAAACCGTGTAAAATAAGACCGTGTAAAAACAGAATTAGGTGTAATTAATTCAAATTTTCATATTAAAGATATTGGTTCCTTCGTTGGTTCCCAGACTCAGAGCATTTATCACTGATCCGACTCTCATTGCTCTGAATGATGAGATGAACGGAGCAATGTGAGCGAGAGTGCAACGACATAAAGCTGACTTCGAAGAGTGCTTTTAGTCGAAATACACAACAAGTCATGCTTCTCTTAACCGGTTTGTGGCCATGGCTTAAGAAATGGCAGCCTTAATTTGAATCCAAAAGAAACGCTTGGGAAGTTGGGTAAAATGAGGCAATTTATTGGCACAGCATTTTGACAGGACCTTAGTGGCTCGAAATTGGGAAAAACCGACATTAAAGTGAACTGAAATTTACATAAACGCGAGCAAGGAATGCCCGCCTTCATGTTAGATCAGCGAGCGAATTTTCAGGCTTTAATTTTGCTGGACGCGCTGGAGGATGAAAACACGAAGTAGCCAAGCCGAAAATTCCCTACACGCTCAAAATAACTACAACGAAAATTTAAATTTTCCAGCGATATCCACAGCATTCTGGAAAAGAATCAGGTGGATGCGAGTTATGTGCCGAGCGAGCGTGGCGTAGCACCGCTGCACTACGCCTGCAGCATGAAGAACGGGGAACTGGCTTTGGATGTGGTGCGTCGTTTGCTGAAAGGCGGAGGTAAGTGTGCGTCGGACGAAGCGTTTTGGTTTGCTTTGCTAATGGAGAATGCGTGGTTGCAGCTGACGCCAATGTGCGTAGCAATGAAGAGATGACACCACTGCATGTGGCCGCCATAATGGGACGCGCCGATCTGGTCCGAGTGCTGCTGGTAAACTCAAAACGAAATTATTTTTTTAGTACATATATGCAAAGTAGAAGAGAAAGATCAACAGACGTGCAACATATTTGCAGGAGTTTGGCGCACGCGCTGATTTGCTCGATGCTGAGCGCAGAACGCCGGTGCACTATGCCATCGAAAAGTGCCACTTCGAGGTGCTGCAACTGTTGCGCGAGCATATGAACAAGCAGAATTGTGCCGAACAGGGGCAAAGGGCCGAGTGTGAGTTGGTCGCAGCGACGCCGAAGAGGCTGCACTATAACTTTGACACCAAATCGCCCTATTATATCAACATCACACACAGACGCCACAGGCCGCAACCCAGTTTTCCGACATCGGCCGATGCCGCCAAAGAGCAAACAAACAAACAGGCAGCAAAACCGCAGTCAGCGGTGAATATGTTTGCGCTGACCAAGACCAATTTGGAGGAGCTGTCCCATTCAACAAAAACAATGGAGCACTCTTGCATGGCGCTGATTGAGGCCTGGCGCGAGAAGGTACAGCGTTCGCGCGATCGCCGATCGATTCTGCGACAATTCGACGACATTGACGTCATGCTGAATGAAGTGATGGAGAGCGATCACCTCAACTTCACAAATACAGTTCTGCGCGAAAAGGCGCCTTCCGAGCAGCAGGAGGCGGAGACGACCATAAAGCGCTCGCTGCTCAGCAATATGTCTTTGGGCGCGTTGATACAAAGGGCGGCGCAAGCGCATTTGGTCAACGAGGACACGAAGCCAATGGAACAGTCAACGCGGCCAACAAAAACTAAAAGCAGCAGCCGGCCAGAGCCTGAACGCCAGCTGATCGAGGAGGCAAAGGAGAACACTAAACAGCAGCGTCAACTTGGGGCTAACGTCGTTCCGGCCAGCAGCGCCGAGTACTTTCTGCAAATGACCGAGACGTACGTGCACACGGACGACGATTATGGGCTCGTTTTCTATGAGACAAAGTTGCTCAGCAATCAGGAAGAAGCAGAGCAAAGGTGGGCGAAGACACGAATACATAGCGTTCATAAAATTTCTATTTTGCCATTGTAGTGAATCCATAATAACGCCACGCACCAACGTCGCAAAGCCATTGGAGAATGAGACTGTTGCGCCACACTCCGAGCTGCCCATCACTATAGCACATTCAACCGGTGAGTGGAGAACAATGAACAAACTCTTCCTATTCAAATCATTAACATTTGAAACCTACTCAATCAGCGGAACCCAAAGTAAAGAGTACGAAGCGTTTGTACATTAAACGACTAATAAAGTACAAACGCAAAACGCCGCTAACAACCATGAATGGGCAAAAAACTGGCATCAAAGTAGCAAGTAAGTCACATGTTGCGCGCTCAGTTTTGAGTTTAAGAGAATTATTCCTTAATGCAGTAGATTTCTCAGTCGAGTTGTCGCACACCATCCGTTCAAACGAGAGTTTTCGTCGCATACCGCAGTACGCGCAATATGGAGCGCAGTTGAAGTTGTACTTTGCCAATCAGCAACTCAGGCCAAATATGCGTGAAGGGGCGTCAAAGCTCAGTTTCATCTATATGCTGCTCGATCCGCGCATGTCGTGCAATTTGCCGGGAGAGAGTGTTGTAAGCGTTCTTTAAAAATATTCTATCATTTTAAAAATTTCCATGCAAAGCACCGCATACTTTTTAGTTTCTCGACAGGTTCACCATTTGGACGCGATTTCTGCATTCCGTTTTCTACGTCGGAATAGGAAAATCGACTCGCCCTTTTGCGCAGCTGTACGAGGCTATGAAATTGCATTCACGCCTGCGCAGCAAAGCCAAAAAGACAAATCGCAATGATAGAAGCGGTTTGGGTAGGCATAAAGTTTTAAGCAAACTATATAATTTGTATGCTTTATATTTTGTTTAAAAAATATATCCCTTAATTTTAGTTCAAAATTCAACGCCCAGCCTTGTACCATCCATTTTGAAAACTGTTCAAATTGACAAGAAACTGCAACGTATTCTGGATGTTTGGAGCAGTGGCAGTGGCGTGGTATGTTTGCGTGTATTCAACGATTTATTACCAGCCGAAGTACATACTTTCGAAGTAAAAAACTGAATCCTTCCTATTTGTGCCTCAATGTGCAAGCAAAATATTTATTGTCATTCTAGGCCGCAATAATCGATGCACTTGGCCTACAGCACTTGTCCAACGTGAAGCGTGGTGACTACTATGGTCCAGCACAAACGTGGACCATGAAGGAGAAAAAATATCTGGGTATTTCGCTCCTTCACACAGCATTGCAAACGTATTTGGCCGAAGGCGAATCGCAGCTTTCGCCAAGCGATTTAATTTAAACCAGTTGATTGTCGACATTATGTGTTATTTAAACGTAACTGTAATTAAATTTGAGTTAGTTTTTAACTATTCAAAATATGCATACACGATTTAATGTAATCGTTAAGTAAAAATAAATGTTACTATGCACATTTCTATTGAAATTATATTTTATTTCCGCCATCAGCAAAATCTTTATATAAAAAATCAAGAAAAATCGCACAAATGTTTTAAAGTTCACATACCATTTCATTGCACGCAATGAAATTTACCTATTTCTTCTTTTCAGCTTCGCTCTTTTGCTCGGCTTCAATTGCTTCCACATGTTTTGTAATCTTTTCAGGCTCAAGCACCTCAAATTTGTCCTTTTCCATCACCACAATTTCCAAATTTTTCTGCCCGGATTGCGCCACTTCAAGCAGTGCTTTGATTGTGAGTTTAACTGCCTTTTCTGTGGTATCTACATCGGTCTCCTTGTAGTGCTTTTCCAGGTATTCGCGCGCTGTCTTGGCAGCACGTCCCACAGCGTTAGCCTTCCACTCGTGATAGTTGCCTGTCGGTTCTGTTTGATATAAATGTGGTTCGCCATTGCTATCGAAGCCACCTAACAAGCAGGCAATACCAAATGGACGTCGGCCACTGCTCTGCGTATACTTTTGTTTCAACTGCGCAATGTATCTGCAAGTAAATTCAAAGAAATCTAATAAACCCTCTAACCTCAATTAACCACTAACAACTCACCTTGTTATGTACTCCAATGTAACTTGATCTTCAAAGTTGAGCTTGTGACTCTGACATTCGATGCGTGCACGATTGATCAGGATGCGTGCATCGGCAGTGAGACCGGCGAAAGCCAGCACTACGTGGTCGTCCAGCCGACAAATCTTGCGCACGGTCTCATCTTTTTGCAACGTCGGAATTGACTTTTTCTCCACGCCCAGAACAACGGCTGTCTTGCCACGCACTCCGACCTATTACAGATTAAAGATTCGCCATCAAATTTCAGTTATATTGAATAAGAAGTTGAAGGCTTTACACATCATGGAGGTTAAGTTCACTTACCGCTGAGGATCCTCTTCGTACGGCTTCCTGGGCATATTCCACTTGTAACAAATGTCCATCTGGAGAAAAGATGGTGACAGCGCGGTCGTAACGAGAAGACATGCTGTATTATTTTTTAATTAAATAAGATGTGAAAAATCTGCAATATGCACAAACGATGATTATAAGAAATCAAAAAGTGTTTGTCAGCTTTGCGACGGAGCGTTGCCAACAACAAGTTCCCGATGATACTGCCAACCGGTATGAAATACATCCTCATTTATGGTGATGCCACATCTTTTGAGTAACATAAAAACTCACTACCTAAATTTATTTCTAATTTGAAAGTTCATGTGATTAGAAAGTTCAGCCATAGTAACATATTCACATACCAATATGTTTGAGTAGACTATCTGGGCTATTATTTAAAGACAAACTTCCTGCAGAATAGTAATATTTGTGTGTAATATATATTTCTGCTTGTGTAATATTTCCTTACAATATAAAAAACTGTTAGAACTTGCTTAAAGCAGCAATATTTTAAATGATAACTGTGCAAAATGTTGACCGCAAGGGCTTATATCCAATATGATTAATTCCCCGTCTACCAAGGCTTTTATTAGTTCTATTGATTTAAACATTTAAATACTATAATATTTAATAAGACGTTTTTGTGTCCCCACAGAATCCATCGTTTTTATACATTCTAAATTTGCTTTTAGGTTTTGACGACTGAGTTATTGATTTCAGGGAGAGCATCCATGTTGTTGTGTTTTTCAATTCAGATATAAGCATTATTTTTCCTACAATAATGTCAAGGTGTTCAAGTACCCATAGTGAGATGAGTACACCTCTTTCTCTGAGTAGCAATGGTCAAGGTGTCAATTTATTTGTGTCAGTTCGATTAACCTTTATTTTCGCTGTCGCTAAAATAGCACAAAATTAAAAATTTACGTTCAGTACTTTAGAAATATAAATTTATGTACGAGTATATGGCAGAAACATTTGTATAAATCAAAAGAAAGCCTTTTCACCATACCGACTTATTCCCTTTTTAGCACTCATATGTACTGTAAATACCTTTCTAAGGGCAAACAAATTGCATGTCTATACAAAACATAGTTGAGTGGAGAATGTTCAGCCTTATCATATAACTGTAAGTGACGATAAATCGTGCGTTGTAGCGCTACAAAGTAGAAAAGTTCCCATTTTGCGATATGCATTTAAAACATAATGTATGTAGAAAAACATAGAAACTGCATTGCCGTGCGTTTTTTTCCAGAGACAGCACGTTTTTCCTGGCATGTAGTTGCGTTTTTGGTGTCGGTTTTGGTGCAGAACGTATTTCCTTTTTCAAAAAAAAATGTATTTTTAAATTTTTTATAAAGCACAGACGGGTTGTGCAATCTGGCATTTGTCGGCACAATGACATTAACTGCCAGAAAATACGTATACGATGAGGAGAGAGTTCCAGCTATCTGGCACACTTTATTAATTTCAGTATGCAAGTACCCATGAATGAAAGAATATTCAATAAACCTTGCAAGTACCTATTAGAATTTTCGAATTAGTTTACTTATTTAATTTCATGTTGGCAGTTCTCTTGGGCACTGTTTGAGGGCCGCATTTATCACTGTCTTGCTTTGCGCTTCATGCGAATGGCGTGAGTCGTCAAAGGCAAAACTAATTCCTCAGATGTTTTTGACAATAGACGAGGACGACGACGACGGCGACAAGAAATCTTTCTTTTTTTCTGTTATTTTGTGAAAAGAAAAACAAAAATAGTTTGTGTTTTATTTTTATGTTTGCGAAAAGATTCGTGCACGTTTTTTGTGAATGTAACGAAAATAGAAAAGCGCCGCAAAACGACCACGACGAATGTGAAAAATTCTTGTGCTAAAAATTGAAATTGAAGTTGAAAGAGTGAAAAACGCAAACGCGAACGGCAACTGCAACTGAAAAGGCAACGGCGACGGCAGCGGCGAAGAAAAATCAAAGAAAAAAATTAGATACGTGCGAAAGAAAAGCAGCGGAAATTTTTCAATTCTGATCCGAAAAACTGTGCGAGCGCAGATTGCGGCAGCTGAAACGACAAAAAGTGGCTGGAAGTGATGGCATTGGCTCGAAAGATCATAGCAAAAATATGTAAGTGGCGCTCCGCTGCCGCTGTGTCGCTTGGCGTGCAAAATATGTCAAATATTAAGTGCTTAAGCGGGCGGTGGGGGCGGGCACGAGCAGATGGAGCTGCGCTTTAGGCAACGGTTGTGTTGGTACGACGAGGAGCAGCGACCTGTGCGGAAAGTGCTAACGTTATGCTCAGTGATGTGTCGAAAAGTGTGGAAAGTTTTTAAAGTTGGAAATAGCATGAAATAAGCACACAGCAAACGGCAGATTATGCAAATGTGCCACCAGCATGACTGCCGCCGATCGCGTTTGTCAAGCCAACGTATCCAACAAGGTGACGCAGGGGACAGCCATATGCGCGCTTTCCTATGCGCGAAGGGGCTACTCAACTGCAACTCCGCCTGCTCCTCCCACTACGCCAACGCCAAAACGGTTTTACAGAAATATAAATCGAATCAAGTCAGCTCCGCTGCTGACAGTTTTGACTTGTTGTTTACATGCTTTTTATAACGTTTACACATTGTTATTGTTTTTCAAATGATTCACCGCGTTGCCTTTCATAGTAATTTCGTTAAATCATACGCCAAACGCCACAATTTTTATCTCTCCCTTCCCGTGCTCTCTCTTCCCCGCAGATGAGATAAAGGCCCACGACGGTAATGTGACCAGCCTTGATTTGGGCGAAACAGGTCGCGTGCTGGTGACAGGCGGTCAGGATCGCAATGTCAACCTGTGGGCCATCGGACAAAATGAGCTATTTATGGTGAGTGCGCTATTGACCAGCGGAGTTTGTGATCTGTTTTTGAAGTGCACGCTCTCTTTTTCGGTCCCCAATTGCAGTCACTCACTGGCCACAATCGACCCATCGATTGTGTGCGCTTTGCCTACAACGATGATTTTGTGTACTCAGCCGATGACATTGGCATCATACGCCGCTGGGACTTGAACGCGCAGACCATCTGTTCTACTTTGAATGGTCACATGAAAAGCGTACGCACGTTGGACTTCAATCCGTCCGGGGAGTATGTGGTGTCGGGAAGCAATGACACCACCGTTAGGTAAGTTTGGTGTCTGCGCCAAAGTTGAAAGCATAACTTTTAAGCATTTCTTTTTAGTAACCATTTGTTAAAATCTAATTAGAAGTATGTTTTCAGTGGCGTACACAGAATTTCATTTTAGGTGAGGGGATTCGCGTACAACTTTTGAGCCGAATACCATATTTTGTACCCGCAATTTTTTTGTTTTGAACCCCCAAATGCCCTCTCATGCATGCGCCACTGTATGTTGTAATGGGTCAAGTTTGGTGAAATTAGAGCTAGACGACTGGCAATTATTTAGTGAGAAAGTCAACTAAAAAAATATGTAAACACTCCATTTCTAATACTTGTTATTTAGTATCAGTAGGCGCGTTCTTTCGTCATCTAAAAGTGGTCAAGCCCTCATACACATTCACACTATTCGCTGGAAATCCATCAATTCGTCTCTTTTATATTGTTTATAATTACAGAAAGACAGATTTTTTTTATTAGAGTTTAACAAAATTGTTCTTAGTGCTGCGTGTACATACAAAAGTCACTTTAAATTTGTACTTATCTAGAATTTAGGTAGCATATAGGCACATAGGTGCATTTAATCGTATATCGTGGTAATCCGAAAAATTTGAATGATAAGTGCTATGAAATGTGAGTCAGTGAGTTAACGTTAGAATTTCGACTTCTTTAAGTGGCAACGACAAAGCCCAAAGGGAATTGACTGCCTTTGAAATTATTCCAACCCTCTTCTTCGCAAAAGGCTTAAAACCATCTGACCACCTTTGGTCCCATTCATTTATTTACGAATTGTACACATAATTATACTGTTTGTTTAATCTCGACCTTATTCCCATATAAATATAATTAATTACAGGTATACAAGTATTTCAAATCAAAAATTTGTAAGGCACCACTGCGTATTAATAGCGTCAACCAAGTCTATGATGCTTGACTTCCGGTTGACACTTTGAATTGCTCAAGAGTTCTTGGCCAAAATTCAAAAATCGCGTGGTTTCTAAACTACTTTGATTTGGCCGAATTTATAAATCGGTCAATCACCCCTTTTATGTATGTGTGTTCACACAGATTTTCAATAAAGATTTCTACAGCCGAAAATGTAGTTAATTAATTGACTTTGGCCGCGGCCAATTTTCTCACTCGATGCTTGCGGGTTTGTTAAACAATTCTGCGTGGGTTGCGTGAATTGCTGGTGGACTTTTGCACGCTTGAGCTGTAAAATGACTGGCCGGCTTTAAACTGTTTGTCACGCGGTTTTGGAAATTTGTATCTATAACTTAAGGTTACAATTGTAACGCAAAGAAATGCTCAAAAATCAAATTCCAACTATTACCAACTTGTCGCCACGCAATGCGATCATACAATAGCCTGAAAAGACAAACAAAAAATTGATTTCAGTATATGGCATCATATTTCCCGTTTGCTTTGTCAAATGCCGCGCATTGTGCCAGTTGGTAGAAACACGCTCATACAAATCGAAGCTCCAATGAAAGTGAACGAGTCGTCTGACCCAACAGCAACTCGGGCATCAGTTTCATATTTAAATTCTCCGCCAGCCAGTATCTCTGCTGATTATCTGCAATTTCTTGTTGCGTGCATACTTATTGTCGTCTTCTTTTCGTTGAGTGTAAGCTCCTTGTACGCTTCGTACGCAAAGCGTGAAGTCATTTCGACAAATATGACTGGCTTTGGGCGTGTGCGCTGATTACGCTGTGCCGCTTTGTCGTCTGCCGTCTGAAGCGCGCACCAAAATCGATGTTCGATTTCCGAGACACATTTCAGTTGGCGCTGCCAGGCGAGCGCAGGCATCGAGGTGTGACGTATGTGCGTTAATTGCTGCGCTCATATGCAAGTCGTGGCTGCATGCTGCATACATTGGCCTTATCGGTCGCTGTGCGTTGCATGGCGTGGGCGTATCGCGTGTGCGTATCGCGTGTGTGTCTGTAAAGCTTTGTCTTTTGACCACGTTGCTGCGTGTTTCTATAAGTTGTTGCGTTTTATCGCCTTCATGAGCCCCAGAAGCACAGCTGCTACCGCCCATCAATCGCTCAGTTAAAATAGTTTTCTCAATGAATTACTTGGCGATGCTTCAGTTGGCGTATTTGGCCGCGTAAAGCAACAACACTTAAGCATTCCAAACAGCCTTTGCTGAGCTTTGTAAACAATGCATAAACAATACGCTGAAAGCCAGCTAAAACGAGCCAAAGTCTATGTGAGTGAAGTGGAATAGTATCGAAGAATGTACCCAGTCTTGGCAGGCATTGCGGGCCCACGCACCGCAAAAGCGCCGCCGCCTTCTGATGTGCTCTACTCCGCAGCTTGGTTTTGTTACAGTTCTACAGTCGCCCGTCGAGCTCAGGTTGTTATTGACTTTTTGCTGCTCCGGTCGTTTGTACATCTGTTCGCTGTCGTTGTGGTTCTGTTTCTGTTTTTTTTTTTTTTTGGTTTCCAAATGTTTGCCGTTTTGTTTCTGAGCAGTGCTGCAACCGACGCACAGTCGCGCAAAACAGTGCGCGCCTGTGAATCATACACAGCCTGGAAACCATTCGAACTTTGCATAAAATTGACGCTGTTGTTTTGCTTTTCTCGCCGTCGCACAAGGTTGCTGATAGTGTGTTTTGTTATTTCGATTTGGCACGTACTGCGCTGTCCAGCGCCAGAAACCTGTTTATTGAAATTTCAAATTTCATAGACGCGAAATTTAAGCGGCAGTTTGCTAGTTTCTCGTCTCACATTTCAACGAAATTAATGCCATTCAATTTTCGCTCGCCTGCCACTGCCCCATGGGCATTGCTGCTTAATTATTTACAGCTTTATTACCTGCAGCCAGCCGCACGCTGCGCTCCCTTCGCCGCGCGCGTCCCGTCTGCCCGTGCCAATTCGTTGTTTTTTTTTTAGTTGACGCTTTTATCGCCTCAGCTTGCCGTGGCTGTTTGCTACCATTGTAATTGCTGCTTTTACTTTTATGATTTAGCTGTCGCATAAAAACCGCATGGCACGGTCTCCTCTTCCATGTCGTGCAATTATACCACCGTTAGTTGCTGCTTCATTGTTGCGCGTTTTTGTTGTTGCATGCCTGTTGATTATTAGCACGTCTGATGTTGGCCGCTGCGGACCGCATAGACAGGCTGCCAGTTTCCACTCGGGCCGACGCGTTTGTTATGCTGTTAGCCTTTGTTATTGTCGGCGTTGACGTTGGCGGTGTGTGGCGTTCGTCGAGCCAGCAGAATATCAACAATTCCATTCGCAAAGCAAAGTTAAGCAGAGAGAAACAATGGAATATAGTGGGAAAAAGTAATGAACCAGGTGTGAAAATGTTAACGCTCGCAGTCATTGAACGACCTAGACTGGGGTTAAACACCATATTTGGTTGCGATACGGAGCATGCTTTTAGGCGATACCAAAGTAAAATACGGAGTGTGTGAATAAGAGACTTTGCTGTTAACCCTCATAATGCCACTTGAAGAAAATGCATAAAGTTCGTTTAGCACTCCAACACTTTTGCTATCATTCTTTCATTCTAATCTCAGAAAAAATTTCGCTGCTGAAGCTTTGAATAAGCAAAACAAATAAATTTGCTATCTCAACAGTACTTAAACCTCTTCGAAAACAATTAACTTTAACTTTTTTGTTAAAGCAACCTTTACACCATCGACCACTTGGACTATCAAAATATTGCAATTAGTATTGTTTTTGCATACACAAACTTTTAACCACTTATTGAAATTTCAACTTTATATAATTTTATTCATATATTAATATCGTACAAAAAATACAATCACACCCTTCAATAACCATAAAATATGAAAATCCTTAAAGCAATGACACAAACAAAACAAGCACACAAGCGCTGTTCCACTACACCGCTGACATTTACAATTTGGCCTTGGCCTCCTTCAGATCCACGTAGGCACCGGTAATCACTTCTTTTCCGGTCTCCACCACAGAGGTGCGGAAGTGAACACGCTTACCTTCCTTCCACATGTCGACCTTCAGCGTCTGGCCCGGCAGCACTGGCGCAGCGAAGCGCACTTTGATCGCCTTGAATAGTGCAGAGTTGTTGTTGGCATACTTGGCCAGCACCGCACGCACTGAGAATCCCAACGAGCACAGGCCGTGCAAGATGGGCGTCTTGAAGCCGGCAATGGCCGCAAAGCTGGGATCGATGTGCAACGGATTCAAATCACCCGACAGACGGTACAAGGCCGCTTGATCCTCGTTGGTCTTGTACTGCACCGAGGCGTCTGGTGCGCGTTTGGGTGCCGCAGCAATTGGCACCACACCGGCAATGGGTGTTTTCTTGCCGCCGAATTTGCCGGCGCCCACAACAAAGATTGAGCTCTGATTCTTGACCAGCAGGCGGCCACTTTCGTCGTATGTATCGCAGTTGGTGACCACCACAGCACCGGAGCCCTTGTCCATGACGTCGAACACCTTGCCGGTGGTGGTGAGCGAGCCGCTGGTGGGAATGTCATCGCAAATTTCCAAGTACTGCTCGCCGTGCAAAATGTTGGTTAGGTCCGCATTGCCGGAGGGCAGAGCCGATGAAACCAAGTTGGAGGACATGCTCAGCATTAGGCCCGGCATGACGAAGAACGAAGGTATGGCGGTGAAGTCGGCATGATTTTCATAGAGGAATTTCAAATCGTCGCTGTTCTTGACCGTGGCGCCAATACCCAGAGCGTAGAGTACCAAATCCTTAGCGCCGAATTTGAAGCTGTCCTCAACGCCGCCAATTTTGCCCTCCTTAAGGTTCTCCAGTACTTCGAGCAAAGTACCCGAGGCGTTTGCAATGGCATCTAAGTGCTTGGCTTCCGACATGTCGGTGACTTTGTGCCACACGCTCTTTACGTACTCAGGCGAAATGGTCTTCTGTTCGATGGAGGTGCGCAAAACGGTGCCCTTGCCGCGCACAGTGTGCACTTTGGTGGCCCAGCCGGCGGCGCTTTCAATGTAGGCACCTAAAAGTAATTGGAAATCATTGCTGCGGGGGTGCATCGTTCGGCTTGTTGTGACTTACCGTTATCCTCGTTCGATTCGTGGCACAAATACGCTACCACCGGCGCAATTAACTGTGGCTTCAGCTCGTTGAAGAGTATGTCGGGCAAAATACCCTCAGTCATGCGGCTGGCCGCCGTGGGAATGATAACATTGCAGTGAATGTTGTTCTTGGCGCCCTCAATAGCCACCGTGTTGGCTAGGCCCACCAGACCCATCTTGGCGGCCGAGTAATTGGCCTGCCCGAAGTTGCCGTACATGCCCGAATTGGACGAGGTCATTATGATGCGTCCGTAGTTCTGTTTCCTCATGTAGGGCCAGGCCGCCTGCGTGCACTTGAAGCTGCCCTTCAGGTGCACATCGTTCACCAGATTCCAGTCCTGCTCGCTGATCTTGGCCAAGCTACGATCGCGTAAAATGCCAGCATTGTTTACCAAAATGTCCACACGTCCGAAATTCTTGATGGCCGTCTCAATGACCTTTGCACCGTCCACCACGGAGTTGTAGTCGGCGACGGCAGTACCGCCCATTGCGCGAATCTCATCGACCACCACATCGGCGGCACGCTGCGAGGCGCCCTCGCCCTGGAAGGTGCCGCCCAAGTCGTTGACCACGACTTTGGCGCCGCGTGAGCCAAAGAGCAGCGCGTATTCACGGCCCAGGCCGGCTCCGGCGCCGGTTACGACTGCAACGCGTCCATCGTAGCGCAATTGTTCGGCAGACATCGTTCGGTTTTCGCTTGTTGCTGGGCTAGGCAAGTGTAAACTAATGTGAGCTGCGTGCAGAGCGGGCGGTTCTGTGCCACTGGCCGGTCTCGGGTGTACTGAATGCGTTGTTGTGCTGGAAAGCAAATGAAATACCGAAAAGAAATTATAATCGGACTTGCAAATTAATGCTACGCCAAAGTTCGACTCTATTGGAATATGAGATTGGCGTGCGAGTGTGTGTGTGTATGTCTGGAGAGGTGTGAACGTGAGTGCGCCGGCAGTGAGTCCACAATAATTGCGTTGATAGCGTTGCAAAGATAACAAAAGCTGCGTGATGGAAGGAGCAATCGATTGCAGGTGTTGTTAGGGGGTTAGGGAGTGCAGAATTTGTAAAAATCCAAGTTGTTATGTTAAATACATGAAGTTTAAACTTCTGAAGATTTGAGAGAATTATATGGGTAATATTCGTTTTATTCTTTATGTTTTTGTTTAAGTGTGACCCACGGCGTCTTCACCTTTAATTTCTGCTTTGAACTTTGCTCTCGACAATTAAACGTACTGGAAGCAGCTTATTTCAAATACTATACATATATATTTACAACAGTGATTTGTTGCATTGCTTTTCAAGATAATCACCGTTTTTATCGCCAAACCTCTTCCAGCTTCTGTGACGTCGATTCAAATTCACCACGAATAATGGTGACTGCGGTGCCGATTGCGTTAATGGCCGCAATTGGCTGTTTTTAGTGAAAGTGTTGTGAGCACTTACCAACTTAATCGATTTTTGTAAACCTTTTGCTTGCGCTACACGCTTGACCAGTTTGTTTGCTCTTTTATGTTTGTTGCTTTGAAAAGCCACAATTTCTACGCCGCTAAACTTGGCAAAATCTTCAACTGACTTGCACGGAATGCAATGAGAAACACGGAAAGAATGAAGGATGGTGAATTTTTATTTTGCCAATTGACATTACTACCTCATTCTTCGCTTGCGTTGACGTTTATTGGTGTTTCATGTTTTGCTTTAACTTTGCGCCATGTTTACGTTTCGCATTGTAGCTGCTTGGCTGGTGTCCACGATGGTTTGTGTACCTGCTGCTGACATTTAGCGTTCGCGTGAATTCGGTTACTTTAGGGAAATTGTTTTTGCTAAAATCAGTTACAGGGGAATGTGAATAAATAAAATAAAAGATTTCATACTTTAATTCACATCTGCAATCTTCTATCTTTTTCACAGATTATGGGACGTCCGTAATCAGAATAAATGCATCAAAATCTATCGCGGTCACATATCGGCCGTCAATTCGGTGAAGTTCTCACCGGATGGACTGTGGATCGCAACTGCTGGCACAGAAGGATCCGTCATCATTTGGGACATACGCAAAAGCAAGCAAATCATGGATTATTGCGATTCACCGCCAGCGGCGGCCATTACCTGCATACAATTCCATCCGTTCGAATTTCTGCTGGCAGTGGGCCGTGCCGATGGCACCGTTTGCATTTACGACTTGGAGAGTCAGAAGCGCATATCGCGCACAGACGCAACCAGCCAGTTCTATGGTCATCCAATTAAATGCGTAACTTTTAGGTAAAGAGTTGAATTTGAAATCTCTTGAATTCGCACACATATACTTTTGTTTGAATTTCTTATCTGCAGTGAAAACGGTGAGTGCCTTTTTGTTGGCACCGCAGCGGGTATCTCTGTGATCGGTTGGGAGCCAGATCGTGAATTTGATCACATCAAATCCACCTGGGTTGCACTTGGTGACATGAAAGTTGTCAATCGAAAATTGGTACGTTGTTTTGTGTATTAAATTTTTGTATGAACTTACCAACATATTTTCTATCTGTAGATCTGTGGTTCATACGAGCAGGATTTCGTGTCCATCAACGCATTGAGCATCGATCGCGTGTTTCCGTTCTACAATCCCTCCAACATGGCGCCCGCCTTCAGTCACAACTCCACCACACGCAAAAGCTTTTCGCGTGGCAATCAAAAATTACGTCTGTCCATCACCGGGCCGAAGCCATCCCGCCTTGTCGAGGAGAATGAGGATAACAAGAGCCCCAGTCTTGACGGGCACTCGTCGCCCAATTTGAGCATCGAACTGGTCGATGACTCGGCGCTGGATACCACCTCGCCGCCGCCCCCGTCCTCAACGCACATGCTGTCGATGCATTCGCTGAATGGCTTTGGCAACGGCAGCATCAACAGCAATCTGTACGATTCCAGCTATATGCCGCACAAGAAAATAACCTCACCACCGTACAATTTCCCTTCGATAGCATCGAGCACCGGTTACAGCTCGTTTGGCGGCAACGGCCTGAGCACGCTGAGCTTCGACGGTCCCAGTTCGCTGAAAATGCCTGGCGAGCGCGACATCTATCACATGTCCATGATGGACTCGTACGCAAACGAAATTGAATATAATCCAAACGACAGCAATCCGCCCATAATATCGAATTACGAACACACCGAAATGGTGGAGGACTTCCCCGTCAATCAGAACGTACACCAGCAGGGCAGCGTCCCGCATTCGGTGAGCTCGACGACAATGTCTATGGCAATGCATCATCAGGCGCCGGGAACGAAAACGGCCAAGCCGAAAACCACGTCACACATACAGAAGCGCAGCACGCAAATGGCCATGTCCAGTAGCAAAACACAAATTACAACGTCAATGCAGCAACGCGGGAAATTGTCACAGGTGTCGTCAGTCAGTTCGACCGAGCTGCACAAGCTGGACGACAATATGCTGCTGAAGAAGTCCGCCTCATCACATTTGGTGAACAAGGCCAAACGTACAAATGATTCACAATCGAATTTAAACAAAGAGAACGCACGCAACAAAAATATCACTGTGCAAATCTTTGCCAAACCACCGACGCGATCGCGCACCACACTGGAGCTGCGTACACCACAGCAGCAAGCGGCAGCGGCGCAGCGGCAAGCGAACGTGAGTAGAGCGAAATGATGCGACTTGTCGTTTTGATGGGCAAATTAATGCATTCTTTTTTTGCAGCGCATTTCCAGCTACAATCCAGATTCCCACAATACGACAAATGTAAGGGATTTCTTGGTTTGAAGTTTGATTAGAATGCCTTAATTTTGTATCACTTAATTTTTAGATACCGGTCAGCTATAGACCCGATCCGACACTTTTCACTCAATCAGCCAATAACCAGAAAGGCTACAGCAATCGTAACAATATCGACGACAGCATGGAAGTTCAGATGCTGCTCGCTTCGCATGAGCAAATCTATCAGGAGCTGAGTAACCGCCATGCGACGCTGCAGCTGATACGCAATTCAACGAGGTACCACACGAAAAATACTGATAGGTGCATAAGAGAATAATGCAATCAATTTTTTTTTAGATCTCATGACATTGTTGGCGCACTCAAGCAGGCAATGAAAACGGGCCGCACAGTGTTTGTGGATTTGTTGGGCGCAATTATGGAAAAAACGTAAGCCTTACGATTAACAGCGTCGCCTAGATAGATAGATTTGGGGAAATGTGCAGTGAGACCAAAGTTGATATATTGTGCCCCCTACAACTTTAGAGAACGTCCCCCAATCCCACCGACCTAATGAAGCTTAGTAACTCACGTGGGAGAAGGGCATCGCCTAAACACACATATAATCTTTTTGCATCTTTGCTCTCTTTCAGCTCATCGTGGAATTTGGATTTATGTTTATTACTATTACCGGAGATTTATGAGCTCTTACAGAGTCCGCATAAATTGTAAGTGTCTGGCACTCGTATTTACCATGTTCACGCATTAATTTTGTGCTCTATGCACGGTTATTTGTTTATTTCCGCAGTCATTATACACGCGCTTGTGATACGTTACGTGTGATTCTTTCCAATTTCTTGCCAATCATACAAGACAACATCGATCCGTGGGCGGCCAATGGGCTGGGGGTGGATGTGTCGCGCGAGGAGCGTCAACGCAAGTGCATCGAATGCCAGCACTGGCTGCTGCAAATACGCAATTTGCCCGAGAGCAGTCACTTTGGCACAACGCTATCGCAGCTGCAGAACATGATTGTTAATTTATAAGCGAATACTTGTGAGATTCAATCACCTTGTAATTATCTGAAATTTTTTTCGTGCATTGCATTTTCAACGTTCTTGTTATTAATTGTAAAGTGAAACTTCTATCAGTTTATTAATTTATATTTTGTATGCTAACAGTATTTTAAGCTGCATGTTAAGCCCACTTACGTATATTTTTCTGTCAATGTTTATAATAAAGTGACAGCACACATCACATTAATGCTGCTTTCCACAGGTTTACAATTGTACTGCAACTTACAAACATAACAAAAGCTTGTAAAAACCAAAACTAATTTATAGTCTTAAAAGTAAGGCATTACGTAGTCATATTTATCGTTACTGCGCTTATTTAAAATAACGTTTAACCTTTAAGTAATGGCAGAAATCCTCAAAAACGTTTACAGTACTTGAAGCTTCTAAGCTTTGCACAGTACTCAATTTGAGTGCATAATATCTTACTTGCGACATTTAGAGTATGCATTATAGTATAGAAGAAGGAAGATCGAAATTTTGTATATGAAGCGAAGTGATGTAAAAGGAATTGAATATTCTTTTATTGACTTGCGAGCCTACCTGAGCGTATTTGAATGCAGGACATGTTGTACTTAAGTGCGTTGTGTACTTAATTTTGTTTTAATTGTAACTAGCAATAACATTGCGCCATGTTAGTAATGCTTTCAATTTATCTTTATTTAATTAATGCCCATAATCCGTACAAAGATAAAAGGGAGAAGAAAGAACTGCACAAATTGTGCGCAGTAGAACAGTTTGAACGAAAATCTTCCATTGTGCTAATGAAATTGCGAAGCTGCATACAACTGAGATTTATCATTATTTACAAATTATTTCATTGAAATTTCTTACTGCCTCTGTATACATTGAAATTTGCGTTAGTACTTTTTGTTAATTACATTTCCACAATCAGCAACGAACTCTTCCATTTAACATTGACAGTATTGGCATATAACCCTAACACCACACACACCCATACCTGACAAAACATTCCCTGTCCACTCATATAACCACAACAATTTTAGCACTTATCGAAAGACAACCCCCCGACAAGCCCAGTTTTCGTTTTTTTACTATTGGAAAGTGCCTTTTCAGTGAATCGAAACCGAATCGCAAATCATGTAACGTCTACATCAAAATTTTGATAACCGTTTTAGAGTGTGAGAGCAATAAAATTGTACTGTACCATACGGACCTTTTAAGAAAGAACTTGAGTAGAACTTGAAGTAACATTTTACTTTAAACAAAAAACAATAAAAAACAAAACTGATTTTAATAATGTGTACGTTTAAGTTTTACCATATAATGGCGTGTAATAGTAGTTGTAGGAGTGGAGTGGAATGGAATGTGAGCGTAAACGTAAACGATGACAATGTACGATTGTTGTTTTATACTTAAGCGTAGACTAAGCTGACTTTGTATATAAATACGTACGTCTAAGTAAGATTAAGCAGTTATTTTTTATACCGAACAAACACATGTAAAACCGCAGTTAAATGAAATTAAATTGATAAGCGCAAACAATGTGAAGCTTAAATCGCTCTTGCACATACACATATCAAAATGTCATAATACAGAAAAACGCATACACTGCTGCTGCTGCTGCATGAGAATTTATGCAAAGTTTTACACAATTAACACAATAACAATCGGCCTATTAAACTTAGTAACACATATTCCTAACCTTTCCTCTCATAGGGCTACCGAGTATATTGGCTGCAGGCAAACCATAAGCAATATTGCATAATTAATACTCATGCACACCACACCCCAACACTCTGCCATGCATACATATTTATGAATTTTTTCTCCCACTGTGTATGAGTACCGACAGCTATTATACGAATATTTGTACTCGATGCATAATCTTCAATTTATACAAGAAATTTTCATTCGCTTGTTTAAATTAGCGTTTAATATTCATACCTACATACTTATATTAACAAACTTTTGTATTTAATCATGTACGCGCGTAGTTGATGAGTTTGACTAATTTTCAATATCTCGTGCGAGATTACCTCTTTACCTTTGTATGTAGTGTAATAATATTAATTTAAATATAAATTCAAAATGATAAATTATAAATGATAAAATTTCTTATACACCACTAAGCGTATTGTAACATAATAAAGATATTAAAGAAATTTTCAACAAATAATTGCTTTACATTGGTATTTTTTTTTTACAAATTTAAAACATTTCCTGAGATATCTATCGAGCGATTTTAAACTGCAAATGTAGTATTTGGTTTTATTTGAAAACTCAATCATTTATGCACATTCATAAAACAATCTTAATGGCTCTTTACTATTACTTTTTATGAGTTGGAAAAATATTTTCTTCTTAAAAATATCAACTTCTTAAAAAAGCCAATTATGTTGCGGACAAACATGATAAAAAATGTAGGTCACTGGAAGCTACATCAGTGGCATGAAATGTGAATTAAAAGCCCACGCGCAAATAAAAAGTGTCACAAATTCAAAAGCAGGTAAAGCGCTTTTCAGGCCACAATCATAAACTTACACAGTAGATTCACAATTTTTTGTTTTGACTCCAAAGACAACACAACTTTTTGCTTCAAACGGCATTTAAAAGTGTGAAGAATAATTCTTCTCACATGAGCACCAGCGCCAGTTACGATTGCATAACGAGCAGAGCGAGCAGAGTTTGGCGATGAGAAGTTTTTATTATGACTATTCATAACTTTGAGCGGCATTTGTGGCCCTTTTATGCGACTTTATTTTTATATATTCGTTTTTCTTGCAGTTCAGACCACTTGCTAATGAATGTTGGTTTGTGTGGACTTTTGGAGAAAAGTTTCATAAAAGTCTGAGACCAAGACGCGTGCGCAATGAGTCGCGTGTCGAACGCAGTGCGTTACGCATCGTCAGGTCTTCCGGTCGGTCAGATCTTTGTAGACGCGCAGCGCCATTCGTATCGAGTGTGGATTGATGAAAGTTGAACGCACGCCGGGCGTAAAATGTCGATTAGTTAACGTGACTGAAAGTGAGTGGCCACAGTGAAAGGCGACAAAGAACAGCATGTGGAGCATCTGGCTGTGCTGCAGCTTGTGTCTGGTGTCAGTGAATTACCATCGCAATGCAGCGGCCGCGGCGCGCTTGGGTCAGCTGCGATATTTCGGTGTTATGCCTTTCGAGCCGGACGTGCTGCCTTTCGCAGTGATACAACACATTTATGAGGAGCAGCGTGCGCGTGCCGCACGCAAACTGCCGCTGGTTGGCAACAACTCAAAACTCGTCATGAGGAAAGTTGCCCCGAATTGTGTTCGCCAATTTAAATGGCAAACAATTTCCAAATCTCTTAAGCCGAATCAGAAGACTAGTCAGACATTACCCAGCCAACGGCCACAACTGCGACTGGAGCGTTCGCGCAAGAACTCCAAACTCTTCAATCTCTACGACGCGGATGGCGAACATTTGCTGGATCTGAAGTTTCATGTTGAAAATCCATCACCGAACGCAAAAATGTTCATTCCAATAGGAAATGGCCCAAAGGTTGAATGGATGGCTCCGTCGGTGGCAAACACTACTACAACAACCACCACAGCAGCAACAGCAATGAGAAAACAGTGGCAACGGAAGCAGCAATCACCGTCAAATGAAGCCAAGAAGCATGTACAACATTTCTGGTTGCATTTGTGATGCTACTGTCTACTGTTGTTGTCATTTCAAAATGCGGATTTTACGAACAACTTTTCCCCATCACTCTGGTTGCTGGCATTGCGCTTGAATTCGTTCTTTGTTAAATGACTTTCGCGTATGGAATAAATTATGGAAATCTCCACACTTGTTGGCCTTAATTGTCTTTCCTGTTTGTTGGCGTTGGGCAAAAGAAAGAGGAAAACAAACCAACTCGTTTGCTTGTGCGAGAAGTTCGTATGCAAGCGACCTTTTACTTTGGCCGGCATGGCACTGTAACAGCTGTGACACCTTTCAAGGTCATTGCAAGAAAATATTTTTAAAAACGTAAAAAGTTTGTTTAAATTTTTTACCATAAATTTATTATTTACATAGTTTTAAATTAAAATCTAATTCAGTTCACTTAAAATTATTCTTATAATACAATGGCGGACTAGGCTAGATGACGATTGATGGCGATTGATTGCGATTGATTGCGATTGATGGAGCGTTTAATTTCACCAACCACCTGATGCAGGTGGCGCAAAACCGGCGTGCCCCTCTTCATGGATGACCTTAATGATGTTCTCTTGGTGGTGTCCGCCGTGACCGAAGTCGCCGTGACCTCCATGCCCACCGGGGAATGCCGCTTCTTCGTGGATAACTTTGATGACTTTCTCCTCATGGTGTCCGCCGTGGCCTCCATGGCCGCCGTTTTCATGAAAGACCTGAACAATTTTCTCTTCATGGTGTCCTCCGTGACCTCCATGGCCGCCATGAAACCCACCTTCTTCCTGAATGACTTTAACGATTTTCTCTTCATGGTGTCCTCCGTGGCCTCCATGGCCGCCATGGAAACCGCCTTCTTCGTGGATAACATTGACGATTTTCTCCTCATGGTGTCCGCCGTGACCTCCGTGACCTCCATGGCCGCCGTTTTCATGGAAGACCTGAACAACTTTCTCTTCATGGTGTCCGCCGTGACCTCCATGGCCGCCATGGAAACCGCCTTCTTCGTGGATAACATTGACGATTTTCTCCTCATGGTGTCCGCCGTGACCTCCAAAACCGCCATGGCCGCCGTTCTCATGGAGCACCTGAACAACTTTCTCTTCATGGTGTCCTCCGTGACCTCCATGGCCACCATGGAAACCGCCTTCTTCGTGGATAACTTTAACAATTTTCTCCTCATGGTGTCCGCCGTGGCCTCCAAAACCGCCATGGCCGCCGTCTTCACGGAAGACCTGAACAATTTTCTCCTCATGGTGTCCGCCGTCACCTCCGTGACCTCCATGGCCGCCATGGAAACCGCCTTCTTCGTGTATGACTTTAACAATTTTCTCCTCATGGTGTCCGCCGTGACCTCCGTGACCTCCATGGCCACCATGGAAACCGCCTTCTTCGTGGATAACATTGACGATTTTCTCCTCATGGTGTCCGCTGTGACCTCCATGACCGCCATGGAAACCGCCTTCTTCGTGGATAACATTGACGATTTTCTCCTCATGATGTCCGCCGTGACCTCCATGGCCACCATGGAAACCGCCTTCTTCCTGAATGACTTTAACGATTTTCTCCTCATGGTGTCCGCCGTGACCTCCATGACCGCCATGAAAACCGCCTTCTTCGTGGATAACATTGACGATTTTCTCCTCATGATGTCCGCCGTGACCTCCAAAACCGCCATGGCCGCCGTTTTCATGGAAGACCTGAACAACTTTCTCTTCATGATGTCCGCCGTGACCTCCATGGCCACCATGGAAACCGCCTTCTTCGTGGATAACTTTAACAATTTTCTCCTCATGGTGTCCGCCGTGGCCTCCAAAACCGCCATGACCGCCGTCTTCACGGAAGACCTGAACAATTTTCTCCTCATGGTGTCCGCCGTCACCTCCGTGACCTCCATGGCCGCCATGGAAACCGCCTTCTTCGTGTATGACTTTAACAATTTTCTCCTCATGGTGTCCGCCGTGACCTCCGTGACCTCCATGGCCACCATGGAAACCGCCTTCTTCGTGGATGACTTTCACGATTTTCTCCTCATGGTGTCCGCCATGGCCTCCAAAACCACCATGGCCCCCATTTTCATGGAAAATCTTAATAAGTTTCTCTTCACGGTGTCCGCCGTGACCTCCATGGCCACCATGGAAACCACCTTCTTCCTGGATGACTTTAACGATTTTCACCTCATGGTGTCCGCCATGGCCGCCATGTCCGTGAGCGATCTCCTCATGTCCAGTATGTATGACTTTAACGGTGGTCACAGCATCGATAGGCCCATGTCCGCCATTGTAGCTGCCTCCGATGCCGCCAATGAAACCGGCGGAGCAGGAAGCTACCCAAACGGTGCAAACAAAAATAAAGACCTGCAACCCGAATAAGGTCGATCAAATTTTAGTTAAAGACTTCACTGTTAAGAAGATGCGCCTCGACCTACCTTCATTGCTGGAAGTTTCTAGCTTGAGTCGAAATCGGTGGGGAACTTCACTGAGCGGAAGGGCTGAAGCTGCTGTGTGAACTGATGTCGTTTGTGGCATTTCGCATGGTTTTTATACAAAGTGGAAACGCCTAACGCCCCGTCACCAAAGCCGGTTAAGCAGATGCGGATTTTGGGCCGTTATGGTTCGAATTGGCCAGCTTGCACAACGACGCCATAATTTCGTTGCGTTGCCTAAGGTTGCGTTTCGCACAAAATATCCGCAAACATGATTTGTTTCTCTTCGCAGCATAAAAGGCCAAGTTACATTGCTGTTGTATAGATGCCGACTACGATTCGGAGTTGGGTTGCAAGCTCTTTGGTTTCTATGCAAATGTGCAGTTTTACATATTTCATTATACGCGCAGACGCATTGAACTCACGCAAAGGTTAAGAAAGTCGAGCGAAAAATATTGGACGAGCGAGTGATTTATTGGGCGGTGAAGTTGTAATTTGTGTCAATTGAGTGGGTGGAGAGTGCACCAATGCGAAATATGTCGATGTAAAAGTTTGCTGGTAACATAAAAATGTTACACAATTGATTGCCACACTGTCACTTTTGTGTGGAAGTAATAAATATTTATACTAGTTTTACTAATCGATGGCGAAATAAAACTAAAGATAAGATAAGACCAGATACCATCAAAAATATTATCATAATTAAAGTTTATTGTTTTGGCAATAATGTTTTTGTTATGATCCTTTCAAAAATCAAAAAAGTTAAAAAAAAAATTGCTAAGATTCGTAAGTTTATTTCTTACAAATTGTTTTGTCTTGATTTTTCGAACAACTTTTTCTTAATTTCAGATATTCGCTTCATGAAGAAAAGTTTAAGAAGTAGATTTAACTATTTATAAACATTTCTTGATTTCAAAAATGATATTCTTCATTCAACTTGCTTAAATTAATGTATCGATCTTTTTAAGTTCTCTGGATTTAACCCAAATCCCAGTTGTTTGGGATTACATTTAACTTTTAACTGACGAATGGAGAAAAAGAATATTATTTAAGTTACAGATGGATTTTTATTATTTTATACATAATATATTATATATTTTTCTATATTATTATATATATTATATATTATTAGTTTTTGTCATTGCAAATTAAAAGCGACAGAAAATGTGTACTAAATACAAAATAAATACATGGCAAACAAGTTAGACGAGAAGAAATCAGTGCCATGAACTTGCTGGGCTCACGGGCAAGTCGATCTGGTAAGAAGGCGCCGGCGGTGGTGTCTGCGGTGCGGCGTGCTGGCAATTCGACTGGCCCTTGACGTGTATCAGCTTGATTGTCTCAATCGATTCTGCTTTACCGTGGCCACTAGTTCCGTGCGGGCTGTGCATTCCATGTGCCTCAACAATCTTCAGTATTTTCACTAGCGGCTGCTGCTGGTCGCCTCGAATGGCGTTGAAGCTGTGCGGCGCCTGTTCAAAGATCAGCTTGAACGTATGCACGCTGGTGGGCGCGGCCGACTGATGCGTCAGCTGTGTTCTGTGCTGTGCAGCTGGTGGCCCGTGTTTGTGCAGCTGGCCACCGGCTGACTTTATGGGGTAAATGTAGCCGTCGCCAATGCCACCCTTTATTTGCGGTCCAGCGAAGCTGCCGCCTTTTTGTTGGACGGCCGCGACAAAACCAATGAAAGATGTCGCTGTGAACAGTAGGAAAACCTGCGAAAAGTGTTGTTATTATTTTGTCTTTGGATACCGTTATCAACTGTTTTGTACTACTACCTGCATTTTGTTGTTGTTAGTGTTATTTGTGTGGGGTCGTCTGATATGGCTGACGGCCGCTGACTGCCGGACACTGGACACTGATTGGGCGCCGTGCTGATTCATTTCATTTTATACCTTCGTCTGTGGCGATTGTATCATAGCGTTGCACTGTGGGCAAAATTACCAAATTGTTTTCGCCAACTTTTAAATTTAAATAAACGCAAAATTTTCATTTCGTTTACAATGTGGACACTCTAAATAAATATGACAATTAAAAATTGTTTTTATGTTTCAATGGTAAACCGTTAGTTGTACACTGTAAACTTGTTATTGCTATACATACGAGTTTATTTGATCTTTGGCCAACAGTAGATGTGCATTCCAATTGTCAGCTATTTTGTTGTTAGTTATGTTTTCAAGCAAAAAAATATGCATATATCAGTTTGGAGTACAAGCAATAATTTTTTTTTGTTCCGTGTTCACTCCTCTCTGGAGCATAGGGCCTTGTGTTGGTTACGTTAATCAGTTGTGTTGTTCTGCCAGGGTAGGGGATTGGCCTGCTGCAGGTAGTTCTAAGTGATGGTGCCATCTAACGCCGCTTAGGAACGTCGCCTCCGTTATTTCGAGCTACCGCTCGTAGCGCCATCTGTTGTGTGAGGAGGTTACAGCAGAATGGTTGGGGACCTCGCTAGATCAATTTGGTGCGCTGTTTTCGCAGTTGTAAGCATCCCCTTGCAGATGTTGCTCGTGCGCCGTGTAACTGTTTATTTGTTTACTTTTATCAGTCGCACAGCGCATAATTGCGCGTACTATTGCGTGGAAATGAGTGGGATAGGAATAATTGGGTTGGGAATCAATAAACTTGGATATGTTGCATATGGGTTTGGGTTTTTAAGAAAATTTAGAGAACAGAAAAAATCGGAAAAATTGGTTGGAAAAGTGCGGGGACCGTGCACGCGGCGGGAGTTGAACCCACGACCTCTGGGATGACAGTCTAGTGCACTCACGCTAGGCTATCGAGGCTGCCAAGCAATAATAATTCACAGAAACAATAAAACATTCAACAAGAATGCAGATACAAACTCAGATACTGATACCGGTGAAAGCTGAGGGATATGGAAGTAATAACTACACGAGTTCCATATATTTATTTACAGTACTTCTCGCTTAAAGCGAATTTCGAGGGAATGGGCAAAAAGGTTCGTTTTAACCGAAAGTTCGCTTTAAAATGGGTCCGTAATAAGCGAAAACATAAGGCGCGTACTTTTGAAATTGGTTCGTTTTAGGCGGCAATTTGTTTTAAACGGGTTCGTTATAAATGAAAAGTACTGTATTTATTTATTTTATTCTCAAACTCAGATACTGTTACTGATGAAAGCTGAGAGATATGGAAGTAATAACGACACGAGTTCCATATATTTCAAAATGCCTTATTAATTATTTCATTATTTATTAAATGTAATTGGCTGAGTTATCACAATTTTTTTTACTATTTTCTTTTTTTAATAAAATCTAAATTCATACAATTATTCATTCCATCAAACTTCTAAATTTTTTACAGTTTTAATAATTTTTGAAAATGTTAATATGTTTCCAATACTTTACTCTTAGTTTTAGCAAAGCTTAATTTTACTAGCATTATGAGGTTTTATCCAAATATGCTGGAATTTTTCCCATAGTACGTTGCGGTTTCACCTCTCGAACGATGGAGTTGCCTTGACGAATGGTGCTGTGAAAAAAAGTGGGCGCACTCGGTGCTCTCAGGTGGTTGTCATCATTGCCAGCAGCACCACTTGACAGCGTAATGATGAACACTCAACATTTCTTGCGCTTCCTCTTTGCCATAGAAAGAGCCGAAGTGTTTGGCTTGCGGCAGCCAATTCCAATAGCAACAACACCAACACTAACTGCAGCAATAAAAACCCGAACCGCGCATCGTCGTCGTTCAAGTGTAATGAAAGTAAACGCAAGTTTTTATGTTTGAGAAAATGTTGTGGATTTTTTATTGCAAAATTATAACAAAATCATATTTGAGTGTTTCGACTTTTTCTCTCTCTTTCTATCTATCTTTTGTTGGTTTGTCTTGTCTTACGATATGTACAAGCAGCGCACTCATTCCGACTTATGCAACATAATAACTTAGAAAACTATTAACAACACACTTTAGGCACAATCACACTAACCACACATTGGCTTGGCCGAGTACTTTAGTGCCAGCCGCCAGACGGCGGCAAGTACGCATTCGATGGTCCACTAACGCCGCCGGCACCACCAGCACCGCCCAATCCGCCGCCAAGCGCACCAATGACCTTGAGTGATTTTAACGTTTCGAAGGTGTCGTCGTAGCTGCCAGCGCCGCCAGCACCGCCTCCGGCGCCCGCATCTGCATAACCGCCGGCATCGGCGAATCCGCCGCCGCCGCCGCCGGAGTAGCCGCCGTCGCTGTAGCCGCCACCGACACCGCCTTGCTCGTGAATGACCTTGATCGTTTTGACTTCGCCCCCGCCAACCGCGCCACCATGACCACCGCCATAGCTGAAACCGCCAGCGCTGCCGCCTGAAGCATAGCCACCGCTCAAGCCACCGCTGAAGCCACCGCTGAGGCCACCGCCAATGGCGCCACCCTGCTCGTGAATGACTTTGATGGTTTGAACTTCGCCACTGCTAACAGCGCCACCACCTTGACCAACGCCATAACTATATCCACCGCCGCCGCCGCCTGAAGCGAAGCTACCGGCAATGGAGCTACTTTGTTCGTGTATTACTTTTATAGTTTTGACATCACCGCCGCCAATGGCACCGCCTCCATGACCACCGCCATAGCTGTAACCACCATCACTGACGCCGCCACCGGCAGAAAATCCTCCACTGAAGCCACCGCCAACAGGGCCACCTTGTTCGTGTATGACCTTGATGGTCTTCACCTCGCCGCCGCCAATGACGCCACCTCCGTGTCCGTAATCAACGCCGCCGCCTGCGGAATAGCCGCCACTGAAACCACCGCCAATGGCGCCACCCTGCTCGTGTATGACTTTGATGGTTTTTACTTCGCCACCGCCGCCACCATAGCTGTAACCGCCACCGCCGCCGGAAGAGAAGCCACTGCCAGAATAACCACCGCCGCCGCCGCCACCAAGGCTGTAGCCACCTCCGCCGCCGCTGTATCCACCAGCCAAACCACCTCCGCCGCCACTGTATCCACCAGCCAAACCACCTCCGCCGCCGCTGTATCCACCAGCCGAACCACCTCCGCCGCCACTGTATCCACCAGCCGAACCACCACCGCCGAGCCCGATTAAGCCTGCCGAGCACGTTGCCACCAGTGTGGCTAAAACGAAGATCTGCAAATGCCAAGAATGATCACAAAATTAGTCCTTTGAATGTCCTGTCGGTACTGCTGCAGCTACGCACCTTCATGTTGGAAATTTTCTGATGTGGTTTCTCGTTGAGATAGAAAACTCCGCCGAGTGGTGTTTGTAAATTGCGACTGATACAATTTAAGTGAGTAGTCGGCGTTTTATACCAAAACAAAAGATTCGAGCTGTAAACTATTGTTGGGGTTATTTGCATTGAGTCGGCAAACGGAATATGAGCAGACAGGTAGACGTGCAGATATGTGCTGGTAAGTGGGCCGCTGTGGCTTCAGCTGCACCAGCTACTCCAGCTCGAACTCTACGCGCCAGGTTTGCATTTTAGTGAAATAGCAATCCGACTCTTACCAAAAACAAACCATTGGCCAATCGATTTAATGTGTCCGCTATTTCGCCTCTTAGTTGTTGTTACCGTGACTTCGTTTGGTGGCATTTGGCATCATCATCGCTGTGTCATCAGCGCCAACAATGCGCGCGCGCACACCATTCGACCCGACTGCTTGGCGCCCCACTCAGCTGACGCTCAGCTGGCAGGTTGCGCTCACGCTTCCTCATTAAACAACATCGAGGTGTGTTGTAATAATTTTCGGCGTTTTTGTTTTCTTCATTTCACACATTAATTAATGAGTCCGGTCCACTGCAGTTCGACCATTACATTTCATTTCTCCGCTGCTCTGCTTTCTGCCATCTTTCTTCGTTGATGGGTTACACTTTTTTATTGATTTCTTTACAACTTTTTTTTAATTAATTTGGCGCCAGCAGGCGTTAGAGATCTTGCAACTATTTTTGGACCTTTCGATTTGAAAATTTGTTGAAATTGGCATTGATTGCAAAATTATGCAAATTTTTTGTTACATATAATTTTTTTCTTGTTGGGTTATAAAGTGGAATCGTGATTTGCGTTGACAGCGATTGGAATTTGATATGTATTTATGTCTATGCACGATGATCGATATGGTTAGTTATTCATTCCATTCCATAATAAAGTTTGCTATATAGGTTTAATTGCAATTTGATTAGATAAACAAATGCGTCAATTCAACTGCACAAGTTTACAAATGTTGATAGATTTTTGGATGCTAGATGACAAGCACCAAAGAGAAGTGTGAAATGGGTTCGTTTAGATTTGTTTAGTGTTTCGAGATTGGCTCAATTATTCAAAATTTTGAACGAGAATGATCGGATAAGGTGGTAGCAAAATTGAAAGACTAAACTTGCTTATGAAAAGCTCCCAATCAGCAGACTGCAGGCCACTTCTAGCTAGACCTTAGTTTCGTTGTCGAGCTGTTGTACCAGTTATGTGTGTATGTGTAAGAGATAGGAGGTTTCACATCTCTAGAGCATGCGAGCAACTTTGTCTTTAATTTCTCCTTTTTCCAGTCTTGATCTACTTTGGGTCTTACTTCTCATTCTCTATCATTCTTGAGATATCACTTCTCTCAGGTATGTTAGCAACTATAGTAAGTTTTCTTCCTCTTCTTCATTTTCTTTTTCTTCTTCTTCTTCTTCTTCTAGTTCTTGTCATAGAATACATGAACATTTCAACTAGGCCTAACTAATTTCAAGTTAAGCAATTGACTTTGTTGCCAGGTACCTTGACTTTTTCTTACTACTTGGAGTCTAACTTAATTATATTTCTTCATTATAATTTTTTCTTTTTCCAAGGCGTGCGTACAGAACTACTTCGTTACACTGGTGCACTTTCAACTACTTGTTTCGCTATTTATTTATCCATATTTTATTGGTCTATTTCTTATGTTTCATAAAATGTCAGCTTGAAACGGTTTAGTTTTCTGATTCTTTCTTTATTTTATTATTGCCTTCATTAAATATATTTTACTAGCAGTATTTACTGTCAGAATTATTGAAAAGAGGCCACTTCTAGTTTTTTTGTCACAAACAGGCCAACAATCTATTTTCGAATTTATTTAAATTTTAATAATAAGACTTTGTTAATACACGTTTACAGAATAAATTCTAATATTAACTAAAAAAATATATTATACACAGTCATTTGAGTCATTTGACTTGGACTACATTCCCATCCGAGTAAGCAGCAACTCGATCACCAATGCGCAGCGGCAGCTGTTGACGGTGTCGTTTCATAGCGGTAACTCTTCGCATTGCCATCCATGTTCATTTCCGTTATGCCGACATCCGATTAGCTGTCATTTCCACATCGAAAGTGCTCATGTGTGTGTGTGGGGTGACAATATCTTCCGGTTTGGGCATTTCATATATACTGAAGCTCTGCTCTAAAGAAACTGAAAGCACAAAACTTTCATAGACTTGACGTTTGGCGTCCCACCCACCACGCAGCGTTGCCGTTTTGGTTATTTTTAACCAAAAATGGTTATTTTTATTTTTGAAAATGGGTTTTGGTTATTTGGTGATTTTTGATCCCACTTGGTTATTTTTTAAAATATCGCACACTGATACAAAATGTATCTTTTAGAATATTGCACACTGATACAAAATGTGTCTTTAATATCAACGAGCACAATATTATTGGGAGTGGCAATAATATTGATACATAGTTGCAACTCATAGCCATTGCTGTTTCTCGTAAAAAAGTAAGCAGCATTGTTTAAATCGATAACTATGTTTTAAAAAGAGTCAACCATTAATTCGCAGCTCACTGAAAGTTTTACTGTGCGTGAACGTGTTAATTATTTATTTTATGTCACACATACATACAAATGTGTTAAAAGCCTTTTAAATATTCCTTAAATCTTGAAGTTTATGTATGAGTTATTTATTTTGTTTATGTCGAATAAACATTTTGGATATTTTTGTTACATTTTGGTTATTTTTATTTTTGTTCCTGGTTATAAATTTTTTCTTCTTGTGGCAACGCTGCCACCACGTACTGCGCAAATTGAAAAACGTGTGAACACAATTTTCTTCCTGGTAGTTGCTTTTGTCTATTTTCTGGCTTCAGCTGGCCACATGTATGCAAATCTGCGTCTTTCTATTGACAGTCGCTCACAATAGTCGCTGTACCCTTCGCGGCACACTTTACCCGAAAATCACATACCTTGGCTTACAATAATGAAATTATTGGCAGTGATCGAATCGTATATATCTACGATATATACTACTTATATATATATGTGATTTAACGATCAAACTTTTGTGATGATACTTAATGATTTCTTTAATGATTGGTTAGTTTGATTTGCAGCAAAATTTAGTGCTCGAAGCTTTAATGATCGAGAGAAACATTAGGAGGAATGGTGCATCATGTGAAGCAAATTTTGATTAATGGTATATAAAAGTGTATGGAAGGCAGTAAATGAGCTATTAGAAAAGTGTGCAAAAATCTCTTAACTCCTGAATTGAATGAGTCAGTTTGGAGTGAAGTCAACAGCTCAGTAAGTACCCTACAAACAATTTCTCGACATACATTTTTAGCGACAAATTCTCGAAATAAACTTGATAATGCTTGAATTTTTTGCCTTGAAGATTTTGAATATTTTCAAGTCAAATGAAATATTTTTTTGTCAAACGAAAAATTGTGATTTCGTGAACTTGCGCGCATTTAAAACCGAGTTTACGTGTACTTATAATCGTTATTTGATTTAAATAATGGACTGGCCATGCGACAGTACTGCAAAATATGCATTTTATTTCAATTTTCAGAAAAAAAAGTTTTCGTAAAGGTATCCAAAATGCTATTGAGAACCAGAAAAATGACGCTGTCGAAATGATGTCGAAATTTTCAAAATATATGACATCGTTACGATATCTAGGATAAGAAAATTTCAATATCGCAACGATATCGAGATTTTCGAAATTCTCGACATCGTTACGATAGTGTCATTTTTCTCGTTCTCGATATCATTTTAGACACTTTAGCAATACTCGAAAACGAGAAAAATTCTCGCTTTAACGATATCGTTTCTATATCGTTTGGTTTTCTGGGTAGGTGGGACAAGTAAGTAGATGGCAGTAAGTATGTCACTGGAGTAGTAAATAATTATGAACTTTAATTATTCTGGTTCTTTTGGTCATTACTCCTCACTGCAACTTACCAATATTTGTTTAACAAAGGGTCCTTGTGTATTGAAATCATAAAGTCGTCCACACAAACATATTAATCTACAAAGAAGGGCTTTTATAATTAATGCAGAGATTTTAATGCGAGTTTTATTCAATTTCAGTGTTTTTTATGTGGCTTGCGAAAATTTGTTATCAACACAATAGCGCAAAAACAGCTAAAGTAGCTATACAATTATTTCATTATCTTTTTATGTATATTTCCCATATAAATTACCTGTCTGGCAAACGAATTGGCTTGCGACAAGTTTCCATAAATCCATAAAAAATTCAAAATATAAGTAGGTAACGTTTTTTATTGGTCATAAATGTTTATTCATGTGTTTTTACAGATGCCTATATATATATATGTGTGTTGATCTGTCATTATTGGTAGCCATATTTGTTAATAAAAGTGAATATATGTCGACAAAGTCTAATTAATCAACTGACATCTTATGCAAAAGCGTGTTGAAAGCACACAACTAAAAAGAAGAAAAACAAAAAACAACAACTTTACTACGAAAATAAAGAGGGAAAGGCCAAATAACGAAACTTTTGTAAGGGCATTGAGTGGCAATTTCAAGTTCAATGTTTGTGTAAATGTTGCGCGGCGTTAATGCAACACAACATAACAATTGGAAAATGTTTATTAATTGTTGGTTTATTTTTGACTGCATTTTGTCTTTAGATATACAAGTTGAAAAACAATTTGGGTAAATATAATTTATTAGTTTTGATTTCAATTAGTTATTCGAAACAGCAAAAACAAAGTGTTGTGGTACATTGGAAATGCGCCGTGACTGCAATAAATATTAATGGGCCACACCGAAGACTGTTGGAAAAGTCTAAACAAGAGATGTACAATCTCAGAGTTTGAGCTACAAGCAGATTTGTAATGCAGTGTTGAAAATATTGTGTGGAGTACAAAATGTGTCGTAAAATCATTAGTCGTATTTGTTTACATTAAAAATTCAAGTTTGATGCTTTTGACCGACTGTGAATCTGTTCAGAGCCTTCGATAAGCTGAATATTTGATTTAAGGTTTCAGATGAAGCAGAAATCAATTGAACGAAAGCAATTAATGTCGTATATCGAAACAATATTTTTGTTGGGTTTGAACTCAAATTAATCTAACTAAAATCGTCTAAGTTGATAGATTTGAAAGCAGGGAATAAGCCAAAGACTTAGTTTGAAATACAAATTTTTTTCATTTAACCAAAGCAATAATTCGACTCCTACCGATTAAATGTAATTTCAGTAAAAATTTCGATTTGAATTTTAAACATTTTTTATTCGTATTTTTGTGAAATGTTTTTTACAGTACATTATTGATTACATTTTTGGTATAGTTACTAGTACGTACACATGTACATATGATGTATGTATGTTTTGTATCCATACTCTAAGTTTAAACATACAAATTTCGCATAAACTACATAGTACGATTATATAAATTATGCATTGTATGTGTGTGCGTGAGTGTGTTTTATACAAATAAAACTATTTTTGTTATATTTTATAAATAGACTTGACTAGATTAAATTAATTTAGCTCTTACAACTAATGCAATTGATTTGCTTTAATTTGCTCTGTTTTGTTATTTGCATATCCACTTGAAATAAACTATGCACTGGAGTTGACTCCAACTTATGGCTACATGAGGGCGCATACAAAAAATTAGCTATAATTATTAACTAAAACAACTACAGGTAGTAAATATATTACAGAGACAAGCTATACGCTGACTAGGCCGCATATTAAGGACGCATGTAAAGGATAAAGCGATGCATTTGCGTGCCGTGTGAGGCACGCACTGACTGAATGAATGGGTGGCGCCAATCAACTGTTGGCAACTAAATGTTCACAACAATTGCATTGTGTGTGCGGTCTTATTCAACGAATGTTCATTACAACACTTACACTCTTATGTCACATGATATATTCGTTTAAATACTGGTTTCAACAAACTAAATTAAACTCCTTGCAGATGATAAATTTTTGTGTACAATCTGCAAACATATTTCTTATAACCGTTGGTTGTAAAGTGATGCGCCGAATTCGAGCTATTGAAATTTATATTTTCCCCTTTGTTTTGTATAAACTTCGTCTACACAATTTTAAATTTCGTTTGCTGCAATGCCTCAATCCAGCGTTATGTGTGGGTTGGTGTAGGTGAAGCCGAGGAATTGTTTCTGATCCATTGACTGCAGTATGTCCTTGTCGATGGGCGTGAGGCGAACGCGCTCTCTGGTGAAGACGCGATCGAAGTACTGCGTATCGAGCGGATGTTTCTGTGTGGCAGAGAAGGAATAGTTTATTTATTATTTTACGTTTTACTGACAAGCCAAATGCAATCCAAACGCACCACTTGTGGCTTGAATGGTGGCTCCATTTGTCGCTTCTCCAACAAATGCCAATCGATGGGTCGGAAGAATATATGATCGCTTATATCACCGGCCGGACTGTACTGCGAACCTATTCGCTTGGTGTAGTCCTTCTCGAGTAGCTGTGAGTCGAAGTGGAAAGAGTGAAAGTTAGTACGTGTGAAGACGCTGAGCTCGTAGCTCGACTACGAAAACTTACTCCTCTCAGTATGCCTGTGGCCTCGGCCGATATGTACACCGGGAACCATGGAATCTCATTGCAAATGGACCAAAAGAGCTCGTCCTCATCACAGCCGCTAAACGGCGACTGACCGATTAGCATTTCATAGAGCAGCACACCGAATGACCACCAGTCGACATTCTGATTATATTTCTCGCCCTGATGACAAGTGGAAAAGTGAAATTCTTTCATAAATGGAATTCATATGTAAACAGTTGAATAATTACCTTAACAATTTCGGGCGCCATGTAGTCTGGTGTACCGCAAAAACTATCCGCGGTCTTGTCCAGATAGATCTGCAGCTTGCACATACCAAAATCGGCAATGCGCACATGGCCCTCGTAGTCCAGCAACACATTATCCAATTTCAAATCCCTGCGCACGCAGCATTCAATTACAATCGGACATCAAATAAAGTCAATTGAATTAAAAATTAGATTGTTCAATTCAATTTTGTGCTTATTAAATTCAATCACCTGTAGATGATGCCCTTTTTGTGCAGGAACTTGAGCCCCGATATAATTTCCGCACCATAGAATCTGGCGCGCTCTTCCGAGAAGCGGCCACTTTCCTGTATGTGAAACATGAGATCGCCACCGTTCAGATACTCCATCACAAAGAATAAATGACTCTGCGCAATACAAAGAGAAAAGTAAAAATAACTTGTTAGTGGGATTTGAACGATTGCTCATCCATATTGAAAGATGGATGATTGGAAGCTGTTGTGACAGCTCTGACAGTTGAGCTATTCACCTTCGCAGTCATAAACAATTAGTTGTTAGTGTGTTTTTAAAAACGATGTCAATGCGAAATTGCGTACAAAACACATTAACAAAAAAAGGAACAGAAAGCAGTAAATGTACGCAAAGAGGAAAATAATGTCTAGAATGAGCGAGATTAGAGAACAGCCCGGAACAATTGTCGCTTCGGCGGCCACTACAACTTATCACTCTCTCTCTCTCACGCCACAAGTCTGAAGCGACAAATTGTCTTGTCTGTCTTTCTGAAATGAACAATTGCGCCTGCTGTCAGAGGCGTGCGCCAGGGCCCCACGTTTAGGTTCCTCCTCTTTTGCCTAACCAACAACAACAACAACAACCAACACAGTAAGCATTAAAACAATGTGATAAAACAATGCAACTAGTTCAAATCAAACGCCCTGATCCACATCTAAAAATCGGCCGTGTTCATTTCGGTTGCGGTGCCGCAATTCATCGGTCGATGGTCAACTTTAGATTTAAATATAGAATTTCACCTTTCTTATTTAATTTGTATTGTGTGTTGTTCGTGGATTCCGTTTTGTTTTTGCACCACTGATTTTATAAAATTACACAAAATGCCGTTGCGGTTGTACGGGCACAGAGCGTTGAGGCTTTTCTGATAGTTCGCACGGCAGGTGTGCCGCGTCATTGTCTCGGGGGCAATTAAATGACAAATCGGTTAGTGTTTCCTTCGCGCGTGTCTACACAAAGCAAAGCGTATTCTTGTACCATACAAGTCTGAGCATGCATTTGCATTGAGTGATTGGATCAATGAATAGGGCTATGCATGAAGTGATTTATTAAACAGAGATCGGTTTTTGATATGTTGCATTGAAAACGAAATCACTTCTGAAGGCAAAGTTGATGGTTATGGAGAAGAAAGAGTTATTATTACTTTTATTTTGAGTGTTTTTTCTACAGCGAAAGCTAAATCTGTGGAATAAATATTCCTTTAAAAATTGTCTTTATTTCAAAGGAAAATCTACTACGCCAATATTAACCCTTTCGCTATTTTGTTGTCATATGGCAACATGCTACTTTGTGGACGTCTGCATCCTCTATGGTTGCAAAAATACATTTTTTTGTTGGTCTTTAGAATAGTTTGAAGTTTTAGGAAAAATACGAAATTAATAAACTGAATATTTAAGTTTAAAGAAGAGAAGTATACACGTTTTTTTAATGGTATATCTTGACATAGTAAAGGAAGAAGAAGCAGAAAAAATTAGAGAACTTTTTAATTTGACGTTTTTTTTTCAATTTAGATACTTTTCTTTTAATTTTGGCTGAAGTAAATGAAGAAATATTCAAATTTTCGTTATGCATTAAAAGTTGTATGTTTAAGTAATTATTACAGCCACAACGATACAGGGTCCGAGTATAAAAATTAAAAAATTTCTTATGGAATGTTGCTAATATAACTACATAGAAGCATAAGACGTAAAAATTAAAATTTTAACTTTCCCCACTAAAAACCTGTAGCGAAAGGGTTAAGCAAAGGAGCTCCAATAGTTCTTTCTAAGGACCATGGATTCTATTTTTATACATGGCTAGATTTTTGGGTTTTTTATATTCATATTGTCATGGTTGGTTGGTTGGTTAGGCTGTCTATATCCCGGACATTCAATTAGCGCTAATATCTGGTATCGATTAATTAGACCATCTCGAACCGTGGCTGTTTCAAACCCAGTTCGAGGCGTTAATGAGCATAAGCAGATCGCTGATTTTCCTGCTAGAAATTTCCTTTATAATCACGAAGAATGGTTTTACTGGCTTTTTCATACTGCTTCTTGTTAAGGCCGACCTTGTGCACAGGAAGTGCCCAATGGTTTTCTTCTCATCTGGATTACAAAAGTATGAAGGATGCTTATTCAGACTGTATGCTCTCCTGTAGGCCAACGGCTCGTGATAATCACGTTGAGTTTGGCTAGATTACCAGTTTTTATTACTATTATTATTTATTATTTATATTTCCTTCAAGACTCTTTATCGAATCCTTGGACATCCAAAGTCCTCTGTGTAGTTATCTTTCTTTGCAACCCCATAACTTAGGGCTTTTTCTTTACATATCGCACACCCACCTCAAAAGTGACACAACTCAAAATTTTTAATTTTCGGGCTTAGGTATGTGATAATACTGCGGACAATGCATCTATTTACCAGTAAGCAAAAGCTCAGTATATTTTATTTTTGTTTTATGTTGCCAAAAAACAATTAGGTCTCTCTTCATGTCGAGAAGTTTGATGCTATTTGATCGTTGCAGCTCAATGCAAAAGAGTCCTAATTGAAATTGTGACACTTTTGACGAAATAAATCTTTGTTGGAGTTTATTTTAAGTAGAGTTGTGACAATTTTAGTTTATATTTTAAAATAAATAAATTAATTTCGTATTTTCAAAATTTTTTTTTAAACTTTTTAATTGCCATTTATAATTTTTAAATTAAGCAAAAGTGACATAACTTAAAATAATTCGGTAATTATTGAATTAAAATATCATTAAAAAATTAACAACTCAAAATTTTGGATTTTCTAGTGTAAAATTAAAAAAAATCTTTGTAACTTATCCTAAAGCATAATCCGTAAGGATTTTCTACTAAATGGTCTATAGGTTATTTTACAAAAATGTTTATTCATCTCAAAAACATTTTTTTCCGTTTTCTGAAAAGTTAAAAATTTTGAGTTGTGTCACTTTTGAAGTGGGTGTGCGATATATTTGATAGTTTCTCTACTAGCATGGAAACTCTACAAGGCATCTTTTATAGTTCTATGTAGCTTTAACATAATTTAATTTTAATAATACAGTATAATCTCGATAATCCGGACAGTTAAAAACCAAACACTGGTGTCCGGATTACAGAGTCTACAATAGAAATTGAGTGTCCGGATTACCGCGTTGTCCGTATTAGCGAGTGTCCGAATTATCGAGATTTTACTGTATGTATATAACAACTCTCTGTGTTTATAAATAATCACTTTGACATTCCCATGGCCATCAAAGCCGAGTTTCATAAAGCGGAACAAAGAAAGTTCTGTCCTATTGCACACTGCCCAAAGTGTTTAATTTTTCTACTTCTAATCTCTTATCACTTGAGGAATCAGTAAAGTGCTTCAGACTTTCCCTATATTTCAATATCTTTTTCCATACATGCATACACATTTTTATTCCTTTTGTGATTTCAATACAATTTAAATATTATTCTTAAGTGCTCTAAGAAGCGTCAGTCAAACAAAAAAACGTCAACGTCTGCAAATGCAGCGAAACTATTCAATTGTGGCCAATGTAATTGCTCGATGTGTAAAAATAACCCAACAACTGTACGAAAATAAATGACAGCCAGCCAAGTAAACACACTCGAAAGCAATTAGGAAGAAAATGTTGATAAATCAAATGCGGTGCACGAATTAATTTTTGCGCAGTGTAAGCATCAGTCACCATGTATATCAAAGTTTGTAAATGTGTTTGGCTAATAAATAAATGTTATATTAGTTAAATAAAAATTTGTGTGCGCTCACCTCAGTTTGAAATGTGCAAAACAGGTGACACAAATACGGATGCTTTGTGCCCAAGGCCAACACTTTACGCTCTATAAGTGTCGAGTCGACATCGTCGTCCTCAAGGACAACGTCTTTCTTCAGGCACTTGACAGCGTAGTAATAGGTGGTGTCGCGCAATTCGGCCAGCAGCACCTGCAATGATAGCGAGAAACCAAATACGCGGGATTAGTTTATAGTCGGAGAGGCCGTTCCTTGAATTTTACGCACCTTGCCGAAACTGCCTTTGCCCAGCACCGCCAGAAAGTGGAAATCGTCCACTGAGTAATTCTTAAATCTAGGTATAACTGTTGCCGGCGGCGTAAAACGTCCAGACTTTTGGAATTGCGAAAATGTATATGACGTCTCTGCATTAGCAACAAAATATAAATTCCATAAATTGGTTTATTAAAATACACTTAATCGAATTTACAACATAATAAAATCAATAATGAAAACATCTGGTAACCACTCGCCACGCTGCAATAACAACAAACACTAATCGTTTGTATAATAAACAAAGCCACTTTCTGCGCCTCGTTTCGTTCATTTTTAAACCTCACAAATCTGTAGGCGATTTTAGAAAAATAAATCCAACTACAACAACCACTACAGCAAAGGCTATGTAAATATTTGTGTAGTGCCGTCTGCTGCAAGCCGCAATAAATCCGCGCACCAGCACATGAAATCATGCTTCATAAATTATATTGATGCGGCCAACGCGCGAGAAACGATTTAGTGGCGCAATTTTGGGCGATTTTCGGCCAATCACATCTTCAAAACGGCAAATGTGTTGCGTCTATTGCACCTACCGACAGGTCTTACAACAAACGCGCCGCTCGCACCGCGCCGCGCTGTCCACAAATAGTTCGAGTATTAAGTTTGCCACAATAATTTCTCGTATTTATATTCTAATTGTGTGTTTGTTTGGTGAATAATGTGCTCGTTGCTTTGGCGGTGCAAGCAATTAGGCTGACATTTTGTTTATGGTAATTTGTCGGCAACTGCACAACACAGTTGGCTGTCGACATGTTTCAGATGCTGCCCGGCAACATGCGCCAAGTGCGAGAAAATATGAGTTGCTGATTTTATAAATATTGGAGCGTGTAGCGGAATGATTTAAAATTTCATTTGCATAGTTAATTAAATTAATGTTCAATTAAAATAAAACACTTTTTCATGAATCAACAGAAGAATTGTAACTTGAAATTACATGTTAATGCATTTCGAAGGGAGCAAAGTTATTTGCTTACAGCTTTGTGCTGATCGTATTCGAACGGATTGTTGATTAACAAATTCATTGAAAGGAATTAGTTATTTTATTATTTATATAATATGTTTTTTTAAGTTTTGCAAACACTTTTTAATTAAAAAATTAAAAAATTAGGCTATTAATAATTATTTCAACTATACATATACAATAAAATTATGGAGTTATATAGTGAATACCATACCATCATGCTCATCGTTGGCTTCGATTTCATACGCAGGATTTGAACTGGGCGGTGTACTGGGTGATTCTCTTGTTTCGCGTGCACCTGAGTTATGCAAAAACGATTACCATGAGCCAAAATACCAGAAAGAAAGCCTACCGAAACATCACATGCCATGTTTACTAGTACTAAGAACTCATTAATATGTCATAGTGTTTGTTAAATCTCACAAAGTTAATATAAAAAAAGTGAAAAAAGTTGCTTACATATTTTTTATTATATTTACTTTTTTAACTTGGAGTGGTATCTGATGTTTGAATAAGAAAATTTGAGTCAAGAGACAGAAGCTTGATTAGATTTTCAAACGTTTCAAAGAAATGTTAAAAAAAATGGGACAAATAGCTTCTGACTAAAGATTTAGAAAAAAAATATTTTATTGTTAAAATTCAATAGAAGCTGCAACTGGTTCAGGGCTCTTAAAAAACTGTAATTTTGCTGTCAATATTTGTACTTGACATACATAAATATTGTCATCACTTACGCATATGTCAGGCAAGTGATATGGCTTATGAAAAATTAGTTGCTAACCCTTTCGCTATTTTGTTGCCATATGGCAACATGCTTCTTTGTGGACGTCTGCATCCTCTATGGTTGCAAGAATACATTTTTTTGTTGGTCTTTAGAATAGTTTGAAGTTTCAGGAAAAATACGAAATTAATAAACTGAATATTTAAGTTTAAAGAAGAGAAGTATACACGTTTTTTTAATGGTATATCTTGACATAGTAAAGGAAGAAGAAGCGGAAAAAATTAGAGAACTTTTTAATTTGACGTTTTCTTTCAATTTAGATAATTTTTTTTAAATTTTGGCTGAAGGAAATGAAGAAATATTCAAATTTTCGTTATGCGTAAAAAGTTTTATGTTTAAGTAATTATTACAGCCACAACGATGTGGTTGCTCTCATAGAAAAACACTCTAAAATAGAGGGTCCGAGTATAAAAATTAAAACATTTCTAATGGAATGTTGCTAATATAACGACATAGAAGCCTAAGACGTAAAATTTAAAATTTTAACTTTCCCCAGTAAATAAAATCTTGAAATAGAATGGCAAATTTTTAAAGTTTGATAGCTTTGTATTTTAGATAAAATTTGGGACACTCGTTATTTTTATTCGGTACTTTATGACTTTTTTTCTATAAAATTCCCCTCTTTGTATACCATTGGCGAATATGTAGACAATAGGCAACAAAAAGCTCATATAGGATTTTAAGAAAATCTGGCCCAGGCTAAACAATGCGAAAACTAAACAGTAGAGTACGACCGATGCCGATAAAAATTTTATAAATAAACAAAGCGAGGTATAAAAAAGAAACATAATGCGATTCAGCTTAAAAAAATAAAAAACAATTAAAACAAAAAAATGAAAGCAGGGAAATAGGCCAACCAAAAACGGCCGAGTGACATCGGCCAAAAAAGGCCGATACCGATGCCTATTTTATTGACCGATGCCGATACTAATTTGATTGGCCGATACTAGCCGATGCCGATTAATCGGTCGGACTCTACTTAACAGCTTCGTTCAGCTTCACCAAGTTGAGGACGCTCTATCACAGTTTTGCATAAAGTTAATACACATAAAATTGTATGCTTAATATTTCGCATTGATGGTAGTCAACACTGGTGGTGGTCAACACAGTAGTAGAAACACTCGTTTTTATATAAACACATTTCTAATCTTTATGCAAAGTTTGTGTTTCATCACAAATTGCGTTATTTTTAGGGCTTGTTTTAAAAATAATTTAAAATTCGAATGTTTTTAGCAACACACATGTACGTGAAACAATTCAGTGGCATGATTAATGTTGAAAGTGTTTGCTATAAAATTAAAATGTTATTAGGAGAATATGGACGCCAAATAGCTGCACTTAAGAGCACATTTCATGCCTCAACTGGGCGCTGGCAATTGCCAAATGTTAAAAATAGAATCCTAAACGCAACATGGATTAAGCCGGAATGGCAGCAATAATAACAGCAAAATGACAAATTATACTAAATTTTTTGGCCCCACAATGTGAGGTAAATTGAAAACATAGAACTTGTTAAAATAAAATGTTATATGAAAATGTTTTGATAGATCAGCAACTTCAATAGAAAGTCATAATAAATTGTTTTTTATTATAATAAATAGTTGAAAAGTTTGGTAATTCTCGAATCTACTTTTTATAACATTCATAGTTGCGTGTAGATAGTTTTTTGAGTTCTGTCTCATCCGCGACATATCGCTGCCAGCGCATTGGAAGTGGTGTCTTAATTGTGGCGCGAGAATTTTGCATCTGCTCTCTAAAAATAAATTGTGTGTAATTTCAGCAAATATTGCCTGCTAATGGCGCAGAAATAAACTAATTACTTAGTGAGCGCTTTTGGCCAACACGCTGGGCGTACTATGTCGCATTTGGGTTGTACGTGGAATTGCAAGCGCGTGCGAAAAACAAAACAAACAATTAAAGTAAAAATAAAAAATTCAAAACAATTGTAAGGAAATTTAAATAAAGCAATGAAAAGGCCAAAAAATTGCTATCTAACTATAGGAAAAAATCAACACAACAGGAGTGCATGTGATGTTCGGTGCTTCGAGTGAAATCAATTGAAATTGGAAAAACAAATACTTGGGCATTAAAAAATTAAACAAGCTATTGCGCCACAATTGCTCATTGTTTTCAAGACTTGTTTTTTTTCATTTTTTATATTTTTTTAACTATTTCTATTTCAATTCGATTTCAATTTGCCATATGTGGGATTTACCTCGCTTCACGTAGGCCAGCGCTTCCACAATCAGCTTCTGATTGACGCCGCACAAATTGGCCGTTAAACGCTCACATTTCTTGTGACAATTAACATCGCATTCTGCCGTCGAGGGGAACAAAGACAAATGTGTCAAATGCCATGTGTTATGGAAGAAACCGAATTTATATATTATATAATTTATATATTATTTCTTACTTTTTATGGGGGACACATGGCAGACATTAACGACCTGGTCCGTGTGAGGTCACGTTTTCCGCAATGAAAAGGAAATGAAATGAAATATTTGGTACACATCAATGAAGAGTTTGACGCCTTGCAGCGTGTGCTCGAATCACATATTCCTACCACACTGTTTTTAATGTACTATATATATGTATATATGTGCCGATATTGTGCACCGTCGATATAAAAACGCTTTCCTGAGTGGCCAAACAAATGGTCGCTGTGCTAATCTGCCAATTAATCTTTTATATACTGTACGTATTTATTTATGTATGTATGTATGTATGTACTATCTACAAACAGACGTATGTAGGTATAGATATTTCACTCACGTGTGACGCAAATGTAGTTTGTAGAGAAAACAAAAACAATACTTTGTTTTGGCCACACTTTTCATTTACTTGGCAGCCAATTTTTTGCGTATTACGAACTTTGCCGAACTATTGTTTTGTTTTATAAACATACAGATGAAAAAAAATAACTCAATTGGTTGTTAATAAATATTTGTAATCGTTTCTTTTGTATGAGTTTTGGTTGAGGACTGTGGGATGCGCAAAGATGCTGAAGGTGAATTTTGCACTTTTGAGTCAAAACACGAAAGATGATGTAGGTAAGAATGTGTTGTAGTTTTTTGGTGTGGAGGAAAGTGCAAATTGGAAAAGAAGATTTTAGAAAGAAAAGAGAAAGAAAGAGTATTAATTGATTTAAATTAATTGTAGAACTGTAATGGACAGTGTTGCAAAGTTAAGAAAAATTGTTTTGAAATGCTCTAATGCCTCCAAGGCATTATCTTTGTTTTGTTTCGATTTTGAATGACAATTTGTGAATTTATTTATATGTACATAAGTATTGTATTTCTGAATGAGGAAATATGAAGGAAAAGTGCAAAAAAAGTTTTATTCAAGTGGATCCAAAAGAGTCTATATGTGGCCTACTTAGCAGTCACTATAACCTCACTTAATGGCTTGATGCAATTATTAAAAGGCCTAAAAGAAGGGTAGGGCAGGGACATGTCTATACTGTGATCAGGATCCCCAAGGAAATCGCTATAACAAAGTTTGTCAGTTTGTATATTTACCCTTTCGCTACAGGTTTTTACTGGGGAAAGTTAAAATGTTAAATTTTACGTCTTAGGCTTCTTTGTGGTTATATTAGCAACATTCCATAAGAAATTTTTTAATTTTTATACTCGAACCCCTTTAGAGTGTTTTTCTATGAGAGCAACCACATCGTTGTGGCTGTAATAATTACTTAAACATAAAACTTTTTACGCATAACGAAAATTTGAATATTTCTTCATTTACTTCAGCCAAAATAAAAAAAGTATCTAAATTGAAAGAAAACGCCAAATTAAAAAGTTATGTAATTTTTTCTGCTTCGTCTTCCTTTACTATGTCAAGATATATCATTAAAAAACGTGTATACTTCTCTTCTTTAAACTTAAATATTCAGTTTATTAATTTCGTATTTTTCCTAAAACTTCAAACTATTTTAAGGACCAACAAAAAAATGTATTCTTGCAATCATAGAGGATGCATACGTCCACAAAGTAGCATGTTGCCATATGGCAACAAAATAGCGAAAGGGTTAAACACAATAACAATAACTTTGGAGGACATGTAAGAATGGTTATACAATTTTGTATATATGGAACTGACATAGTAAGCAAAGCCCCATGGAATATAGATCACGATCGTTTAGTACAACACAAACCATAATTAAAAAAAAACCTCTCAGTTATGTTGAGAACAGTTCTGAGAAGTTTTTGATTGGAAGATCTAATTGTGTGTTTGTCTCTTTCTCTCTCAACTTGATACAAATGTTTTTTAGGTTTTTCCAAATAATCGCAAATAATCTCAAAGTTACCCCTTTCTATCCTCTTAAAAAAAAAAACTATAATACTTATGTATTCCAACAATTTCAAGCTACTTCTAAAGAAGACCCAAGAATTCAAAGAAAACTCAATTTATGACACTGAGTTCCTTTGAACTGTAATGTTTGCATTATAAAAAAAGCTTTAGAGGGCAGCTGACGCGGCAATATCCGCAATTAAATTGCAGTAAATAAGCAGCACAGGGGTCGATTGAAAAATACATTTACACATCCGCTTTGGCAAATGCTTCAACATTTTCCTACATATATGTACATACTTCAATATATAACAACAACAACAGCTGCTGCTGCAATAACATTCACCTTGATTTTAACATTCAGCCAAGTAAATACGTCGCCACGAGTCCATATGAACTATCGAAAAGTGCAGAAAACAATCGAACTAACGCGAAAGCGAAGCAATCGAATCAGTTCGAATGAATGTGAATGAATTTTGCATTACAAATAAAACAAACAAATGAAGTACATTGGCTGCAAGCTGATTGAGTGGCGCACTGCTTGTCTAGAGATGAAATAATTTAGATCATAATTGAGTCGTGGAGGAGTTTCATGCGGGGGGTGGCAGCATGCATATCGAATCGTTACACATCACTTTGCACAAAAAGTGGAAAATTGCTGCGCAAAGAGTTCAACGGCCGTTACAAGTGAGCGCAGCGCTAAAATAGGCGCAAAACTTGTACAAACACATACTTACTCATTCACACACACACGCACACGTATAGTATGCCTAATAGTAAAAGAGCAAAACAAGCAATTGAAAAAATAGCACATTTCTGCCACTTGAACGCAAAAGTCGGCCGCTTCGTTTGTAAAACTGTTATTGTTGTTGTTGTGTTGTGACGCTGATTGTGTTGTGTATATTTGTGAAATTTTCAGAAATGCCATAAAAATGCGTGCGCGCCGCATGAAGCGTGCGGTGACGCGTGTGGATGTCTGTAAAACGGGAAATAGCAAAAGTTGCTCATACGTCAGCGCGTCCCGAACACAGCGCCCACTAAGCGTGGAGTGTGCAAGTGCAATTTGCATTTATTTATTTTTGCAATTTTTTGTAAGAAAGTTTTTCGACAATTTTTCAGCAGCACTTTGCTTATTCGCTGCTGCAAAAAATTGTGCATATGGACAAAAATGAAATATTTGCAGATGCATTGAGTGCATTACTGTCGATTTTGCATTGGACTTTCAATTTGGCTTTAATCCATAAAGCAATTAAATGGACATGGTCATTGCGCGGAATCGATGTGACGGCGAATGGCATCCTTGCACGTGCAGCAGAGTGATTAGTGAAATAAACAAAATGTAAATAAAAATTTAAAAATTGTTTAGAAATATTTTATAGTTTGAATTTATGCAACGACGAGGCGTTGAAAACATGTAAGGCGCATTTTTTGTTTTTAGAGACACCGAGACGTTTTCTCAGACGTCGACGGAAGAGTGTTGGTGAAAAATGTATGTGCACACGCGATTTTGCTGCGTTCAATGTTTTGAATGCTGCCCGATTGCAAAAATAATTGGCTTACTCAAGCGAATAAATATTTAAGGGGAATTATTTGTGCAACTTGAACGAAATTTGTGCAGCAAGTTTGTTGCATTTGGTGGCGCATTGAATGTAAATTGGTTGCACTCACTGTCTGCCTGTGTGTCTCACTGTCTTTCACACATGTCAAAAATGGTGTGATTCATTAATTAAATTGAACTGCGAATCAAATTCAATTCACACTGGATTTATTGTTTTGCGATCATATTTCCTATCATCACTGCAACGCGCTTAACACGAACCTATTTTAAACAGCTGGAACTCAAGTAGGCAACGTAAATATTTGCCATATGGAAAACAACAAACATATAAAATATCAAAAGATATGTATTGCAGCAAAGGATCACACTGAAGCGAATAAAATTCATTGACGCATGCAGAAATTTATTGTGCTAGCGAAAGGTGGGAAGCAACATACGATTTTATTTGTCGTGCCCACCAGAAAAATAATAGAGATTTTATATCTGCGCCAAGTACGCAAACAAATACTGGGTGCAACACAATTTCAGATTTCAAACTAAGTATCTCCACTAAGGACGAGCTTCCCGAACTATGGAGTGCGTTCAAATCAACCCTGCGTCTCAGTTTATTTAAAGATTTATAAATAATGTTATCAGCCCTTCGCGAGTTGTTACCAGTAATTCATGTGGCAGCAAAGTTTGCAAGCCTTCACTTACCCAACGCTTTCTTGGGGCTGGAGGGCGCTGTACCGCCCTCGAAGCCCGAGTCATTGCTGCACGTGCTCATACGTATAATCGCCGAATTATCCTTGGAAGCGGTGCTGCTGGCCGCGCCACTGTCGCCGCCACGCCCACCGCTACCACCACTACCACTACGGTTGGCGGCGTTCGCGCCATTCAGTTCGTCCTCGTCGGACGTGCTGCACTCCTCGCTGTCTTCCGTCTCCTCGGTGGAGCCGCTCTCCTCGCTGCCGCTCTCGTCGTCCGAGTCCTCGTCGGGGTAGACGATCTTCTCGCGCTTCCATAGTGGACGCGGCGTGGCGACGAGCGGAAAGCGCGGCGCCTCCTCTTTCACATAGCACTTGTTGCTCGGGTCGATTTTGATTTTCTTTTGCGGATCGAAACGCGCCTGTTCGGCCTGTTTCTCCTTTTTGCGGCGTTGCCGTATTTTCTTCTTCATGCTCGCGCTTAGATTCTCGTATTCGCGACCGCCCGCACTGGAGTAATCGTATGAACTGTCGTCCGTTAGGTCGTCGTCATCGCTATTTTCCGCGGACGAGGGTATATAGTCCTCTAGATCGGCGTCCACGTCTTGTAAACACTGTGCCAAATCTTGCACTGTTGCGAATTTTGATAAATTTTTGCCGCCGCGTGCCGCCGCCACTTGCGACAATTCGACTGCGCCAGTCGCGGCCGCAGTAGCTGTCGCTGTTGTCGTCGCTGTGGCAGCTGCTGTTGCGGCTGTGGTGGCCGTTGTCGCTGTGGCGGCGACTGCGGCGACTGTTGGTGTGGTCGCTGGGGTGACGACAGGCATTGTTGTCGCTTTTGTTTTGGCCGCTGCCGTTTTTGTTGTTGCTGTTGTTTTTGTTGTCGTGGACTGTGGTGACGTCGGCATTTTGGCTTTGGTCGGTGACGTGGCGGTGGTGGCCGTCTTGGCCGGTGCGAGCACAATGAATTGATCGGCATTGATGGGTGTCACCGTCGCTGTCGAGATTGGTGGAGATGTTTTCGCTTTGGCAGCCGTTGCTGTGGTGCTGGGCGATGTTTTTGTTGCTGCTGTTTTACCGGCAACTTTTGCTTTGGCATTTGTCGGGGGCAATTTGATTTTATCGCCAACAACATTCGATTTCCTATCCGCTTCCGACAGTTTGAGCAGTTTGATTTCCTGTTGTTGCTTCGGTGCCGTGGTTGTTGGCGTCGTTGGTGCACTGCTCGTCGATGCAACAGTTGTCGTTTGCGTTGTCGATTTTGTGGCTGTGGTTGTTGTTGGTGTTGTTGGCACAGGCGATTTTATGTGTTTCGCTGTAATGTTGGCATTTTCGGTTGAACTGATGGATGGTGTTGTTGTTGTTGTTGTTGTTGCTGTTACTGTGGAACTGATGGGCGCTCTGTCTTTGTCGGCGCTGATAGTTTTGCTGTTGTTGCCAATTGGTGTCGTAAATTTGTTCGGCTCTTCTTGTTCAGGTGACTTGGCCGCGTGCCCGGAATTTATTTTCGGCGTTGCGCCTGTTGCGGACGATGAATTTGGCTCTGTTGGCGTCGTTGGCGATTTTGCATTTTCTGCTTTCGCCTCGTCTGGCTTTTTGGATATTTCTTGTGGCTGCGGTACGGCTGTTTTCGGCGCCGTTTTAGCCGTTTTCGCTTCCGATTTGTGATCCTTATCGGTCAGTTTGTTCGATAAGTTTTCGTCTTTGCGACTCAAAGTGGATTCGGTGGACTGCGAGCGCCCGACCACGCCCTTGTCGCCGCTCTTCGTGACATTGGCTTCGGCTTGCTTTGGCTTTTCCGCCTTTTGCGTGGTCACTGTCGTCTTGATATCGTCCAGATTTTTGACGTTCTCGGTGCTCTGCGACTTCAGCAGCTCCTCGCACTTTTGCCACTGTTGTTCGAGTTGCGTCACTTTGCGTTTCGTCATGTAGAGTGTCTCGCGATGGCCGATCTGCGCCCAGAAATCTTCGCCACTGTCGGATTTTTGTAGCGATTCGTGTGGGGAAGACGGCGTGGCCGTGGTCGTGGGTGACTTTGTTTCTTCGACATTGAGAGATGTTGTCTTTTGAAGGATTCTTGCCGCCGGCTGAGACTCGGTGGCAGCGTCTAGGGAGATTGACGAAGTAAGAGTGGAAGTGGATTTAAAATCTTTTGGTGGCATTGTGCTTGTGGGGGCTTCTTCTGCTATTGGTTCTATTTTAGATTTGGCTACAGACAATGCGGTCTTCTCCATTGGCACTTTAGGGGTCTTCAACTTGGTTGTAGTTGGTGTTGTCGGAGACTTAAGTTCCTCCACTTTGGGCGTGTCTATATTTGACTTGATTGGCGTTAATGGGACTTTCGGTGCGTCTACCTTAGGCTTTGTTGGCGATTGAGGAAACTTGAATTCCTCCACAAGTGACTTGGATTTCTCTAGAACTTTCGCCGTGACCTTGGGCGCTTCTTTCTTGGCGTCCAGTGATACGGAAGTCTTCAACACTGGTGTCTTGGTTACCTTAGTCGATGTTATGTCTTCAGTTTTGGCCGCTATTGTAGGACTTTGAATATCCACTGTTTCTTCAAATTTTTTACTTTCGGATATAGATGCGGATATTTTCGCCGTGACCTTGGGCGCTTCTTTCTTGGCGTCCAGTGATACGGAAGTCTTCAACGCTGGTGTCTTGGTTACCTTAGTCGACGTTATGTCTTCAGTTTTTGCCGCTATTGTAGGACCTTGAATGTCCACTGCTTCTTCAAGTTTTTTACCATCGGATACAGATGCAATTATTTCCACTGACTTCTCAGGCTTTTTATCTTCTTCTTCTTCCACCTTATGTTTCTCTTCGTTCTTCGCATCAAAAGTGAAAACCTCCGCCGTGCTTATGAAATTCTCCTTCTTCGGCACTTTCGGACCTTGAATGTCCACTGCTTCTTCAAGTTTATTACTTTCGGATACAGATGCAATTATTTCCACTGACTTCTCAGGCTTTTTATCTTCTTCTTCTTCTTCTTCCACCTTATGTTTCTCTTCGTTCTTCGTATCAAAAGTGAAAACCTCCGCCGTGCTTATGAAATTCTCCTTCTTCGGCACTTTCGGACTTTGAATGTCCACTGCTTCTTCAAGTTTTTTACTTTCGGATACAGATGCAATTATTTCCACTGACTTCTCAGGCTTCTTATCTTCTTCTTCTTCCACCTTATGTTTCTCTTCGTTCTTCGTACCAAAATTAAAAACCTCCACCGTGCTTATGAAATTCTCCTTCTTTGGCACTTTGGCCTTTGGTGGAGTTTTAACTTTCGGCATGGCATGCATGAAGCCCTCCGGCAGCACCACTTCCTTCGGTTTGGTCAACTTTTTCACACTCTTCTTCTTGGGTAATTTGAAGATTTTGTGTATTTCGTGGTGTTCTTCGACCGACTCCACATTGAATGTGAACTTCGGCTTCGGTGCGGACTCTTTGCCAGCTGGCGTTGTGGCCGATTCGTCTCTTTCCTGCACCATCGGTAGAGCCGGCGCGTTCTCGATGTCTACTATTGCGGTGATCTTGTGTCGCACCTTTTTGCCCTTCTTGGACTGGCGGTTGCCGCCCGTTTGCACATGCACCTCGTCACCCAAGCTGTCGAGACTGCTTTGTCGCTCGAGATGGATTAGCTGGAACGTGCCCGACGCCGACTTTTGCAACTGATTGAGCAATTCCTGCTCCTGTTCCTGTATGAGAGAGGCGCGTCTTCTCAGCGCGCCCGCATTCAGGTCATCGTCAATCTTGTCCGACGATATGTCCTCGCAGATGTCATGAAAGGACGGGCACTGCGGTATGCTGAGGCGGCGCACTGTGAGATCAACGGGATCGACAACGATATCGATGACTGGTTCCTCAGCGGACGCGTTCACCACCTCTTCAATCTTCAGCGCTGCGGCTTCGCGTCGTCTGACCGCATAGTCCTTGTCGGCTGCATTCGCGTCCTGTATCAGGTAGCGTTCGCGTATCAGATCGCCGGGCGATTTCTTGGCCGGGTACACCGGTATGGCGGCCAAGTCGTCGGCCAGTTTCTGGCGCCAACTCACCTGCACTTCGGGCGCCGCATCAGTCTCCATGCGCGGCAAATCGTTGAAGATCTTCGAGTTGGGCTCGGGCGAAGCATCGGTGTGGCTCGACTTCGATCTCGAGTCGCGATCGCGTTCCTTGCTGCGAGAGCGCACCGTGGACAGTCGCACCACAGGACGGTTGCGCTTGATGGTGGATCTGCTACGTCGGTTTTCATCGTCAGCTTCCGTGGCCGGTTCGCTGCTGCCATCCGGATTTGTGAGTCTCTCTTTCTTCTCCAAACTGTTGCGTTTCGCTGCCTCGTCGTCGCGGCGCTGCTTGGCCTCCTCCTCGGCGCGCTTGTGCTGGAGATGGCGCGACGACGAGACGTCTATGTCGGCGGTGTTCATGGGTATGGGCCGGGGCGGCGTATACTTGGGCAGAAGGCTGGCGCTGGAGGTGGGCACCGAGTAGCTGGACACCTTGGGCGACTGTATGCGTGTCAGCGGCAGCAGACCGCCGTGGCGCGTGCCGCCCATGAGCGGCGACGTCTCGGTGATGGTGGTCAGCTTCGGCTGGTAGCGCGGCGAGAGGCTGCTGGTGTAGGTGGGCGTGCGCGGTGGCGCCAGCGGCAGAATGTAGCTGCCGCCGAAGCTGCGATTGTAGGTGGACGAATACGGCGCATAGGCGCCACCGCCGCCAGCGGAAGTGGAGGACAGCTGGTACAGGCCGGGCGTGTAGTAGGGCGAGTACAGCTGGCTGCCGCTCGTGTAGTAGTAACCCGAATCGGAGTACAGCGGCATTTTGGTTGCGTTCGAATTCTTTTTATCTTAGTATTTTTGAAACGGATTTTTAAATTTGTTGTTATTTTCTAAAAATAATTCGCAAGCAATTACTTGGTAAACAATTGCGCAAATTCTTTCTTTTTCTTCTTTTTTATTTGTTCACGCTTTATCAGTGGCGGCTGCTACTCAACTAAGAGACATTTTTGTGTCCTGAGGCACAATTGACACTAGAATAAGTAGTACAAACGATCTGGTTCCAAAAATTGTGTTGTTGTTTCTTTATTTTTTGAAAACTGCCTTTGTTTTGTTTGCACTTATTTTTGGTGTTGAACTTTTTTCACATTTTGTCTATTTCGGGCGCAACCTCGAAATACGCGCACGGCGCTCCGCACAGTCACACCAGGCACATGTCGCCCGTTGGTCAGCGCGAAATTTGCTGGCACCGGTCTCGATCGGCATTTACGTGGAGGCTAATGTCACGAGTCTTGTCTCCAGAGTGCTGGCAGCATTTGTTGGGGCTCGACTGAGCACAGCGATTTTCGCGAGCGAGTAGATGAATCAATGCTATACGCCAGACGTTCGAACTCGCTCGTTTCGTTTACTTATTATTTTTTTCTTTAATAAGTTTGAATATATATTGTTTTGCGTATATTTGAAATTTATTGCACCGTAATTTATATGATTAAATGTAAATTTGTTTTTTGCGTTCTTTGTTGTTTGCGTTTGAAGGTTCTCAGATTTACATAGCGGAAGATGGAAACTCTGGGCCTGTGAGAACATAAGCTATGTCTCTTTATTAGAGTATTTGCACGTTGGCGTATTAACTGATTGCAATTTGCTTATATAATGGAACACTTCGGCTAGGACTGGGTAGGAACTTGTCAGTTGGAGACTTGGAAATGCGAATAGTGAATTTGTGCGAATGCAAAGTAATGAAAGGAATAAACTCAAACTTTATAAAGTTGGTAGTTGGAGATTTGATGAGAATGGTAGTTTAGTAAATAATAGTAGTTAAGAATAAAATGGAGTTGTTGAATTGCAAAGCAGGTGTGAAATAGAACTTGAATAAACACAAAAGAAAAGTGTGATATTTCTGATTTATTTTGAAAATAGTTGCAGTCCCTTGTTGCCTGCACAGAGGGTATTTATGGATTAAATTCCTCGAAAAGATATTTAAGCAAAATCAAAAGATTAAAAATCAAGATTTCATGGAACTTTGGCACTCAAAAACAAACAACTAGCTAATTCTTGATTACTAATTCTAACTAACTTTTACTAACTCTTTCTAACCAACTCTAACAAAGTTGCCTTAGTTTAAGACGGATCCTTATTGTCATTAAGTTTCGTAGTGCATTCGAGATTTATTCATTCTTAGTGACCTAAACGAACTATTCAACTATTCAACTATTGAATGAATCCAATATCGAACGAATAAATTAGAATTGATTTTTAATGTAATCGACTTAAAGTTCTTGGTTTTTGATTTTCAGTTTGTAAGACTTCCTGCTAAGTAAAATAAGCAGCCAGGCTGACAATGATTCTTCGCCTTCGCTTTAAATCTATTCTTATGAGAATCTTTAAGCCAGTTGAAAATCTTCACCTCTCAGAAATATAAACCAAAAACTGTGTTTAAAATTGTGTCATTATATATTTCGTTCCATTATTTATGAAAATAAAACTGGGCATTCTTGGGAACTTGGTTGCCTTGGACATTAACTTTTGCTTAGTTTAATAATATATATGTTTGATCCTTGATTCGGTTAGTTTCCTGATTTCGGCAGTCTGGATTGAATAGGAAACGGAATAGGTGGATTTACATCCAAAATTAATCGCCTCATTACTTTCGAGTAAAATTACAATTGCAATTCTCTCCTCAGTGTGGACTTAGACGTTTAATGACCGCCCAATGTGACATGATTCATGTTTATAAAAATGCAAAAACCCTTGTTTTCAATATGTATTTGAAAAATGTGTGTATTTTTAAAGGAAAATGTATTTGTTGCAATTTCAAAAAGCCACATAATGAAATGGAAATCACCTAAAATTGCAAACATTCACATTTCAATCTTAAATACACACTATAGATGTTGTTTTTTGTATATTTTTGTTGTTGTTGCGCGCATTAAACTAATTTTAAAAATTCGCAAAATCACACAGTATGACTAGTAAATTTGTGTTTAAATCTATTCGCTGCCTTTTTTCAATTTTCGCACAGCATGTGACGTAAGAGTCGTTTGCTTGCTTTTTCTAGAAATCTTCAACAGATTTTTTCAAAATCGACACCATTTTAACAAATCGCAGTTTTGTGCAGGTTTTTGGATTTTTTGTTTTTAAATCTCCAACTGACAATTGAAGACACACACGCACAGACACACGCACGAGCACCAACCGTTTGCCTTGGCCGTAGTCGAATTGTAATGTAAGAGCCCAGCGAACCGTTTGTCAGGAAATCAGCGCAATAACTGCGACCAGGCCTTCTGAGACTTGCCTGGTACGCCGTCGTGTGCTCGAAACCGACTTATGTGTTGGCAACGGCAGCGGTGGCGGTGGCGGCGGCGTCGATGTTGTTGGGGCCGACAGGCAGACAAACGCTCCAAGACGCAAATATCTCTACACGTACACGAAAAAATTCAATAAAAACTAAATTTTTTGCTTGTAGCTTCTGTCGTTGCTGTGCTGTTCTGTTATTGTTGTTGTTGTTGTGAAAAATTAGCGATGGTGATTTTTGGCCGCCGCAGTTTACCGCCGCTCAGCGCTAAGCAAAACATTTCACTTTAGTTTAGTTCAGTTCAATTCTTCGCAGCTCAGTTGAGCGTCTTTTCGGCTCAGTGTATGCAAAATGAGAAAAGCGGAAAATATAAAATTTTGTTTATTTGTGTTTTGTGCACACACACACACACACACACACACAAGTGCAGCGCTTACGACTTGTTGAATTTCGAAAATGTGAAAAATTGAAATTTCGAGCGAATTTTGCTTGGCGATCTCACTAAATGCTCACCGACCGTTCGGCGGGCGCGTGTCAGCGCTCATAACCAACAACAACAACATTCTGTGAGCATTTTCATCGAAATTGGGTTCTGACCGTTTCGGCGCACAGTTGTTTTGGAGCACCGAGAATTCGCTCACAAGGAGCTAAGCCCGAGCGGCTGCTCGTGCCACGCACACGTCAAACTGTTGCCATATTCGTGTGTGTGACGCGCGTTTGCGCCGCCGGTGACGTGCACATTGCTGGCTACAACTACAACTTTCTTAAGTTTGCTTTGGCCGTAATCACGACATCGCACATATATAAATAAATAAACAACAAATGTTTCATATTTGTCGAGCTTATTTTAGCCACCGATCTCGTTGACTTGCAGCGAGGCGCAACTGTGCGCCGCATTTTTGTCATTTGTGATGTTTTGCAAGTTGTAATTTTGCTTGAAATGTTGTTGATTGCTGGCTTTGATTTCGGCGCAAAATTTATAATTTAATAAGATTGAGCATTTGTCACCGTGTTGCGACGGCAGGTAAAGGAGTCGCGGCGGTGCGCAAGGCAGCTCTAATTGGCATTGCTTATGCGGAATTGCTGTGCAGTGCGAAGTGACACGTTGCTGGCAGCAGGCGTCACAAGCAATGCCGCAGCCGTGTGCCAAATTGCAACACGATAAGATCGATGATACGGCACGAATGCGTCAATGGTTGAGCTATTCACGCCGAGTCGCCTAATTATGGAACGATGGTCACACTGCAATACTCGATGACAGCTATCAAAAGTGTTGAGTAAAACAATGCTTTATGGGTAAAGCTGGCTTTTCGAATACGCTTCATGTATGTATGTTTTTAAGTTTGTACAAACTTGAAGTCAGTAACGAAACTGAACTTACTAAACTAAATTAGAAGTGATAGCTCAGATGGCTCTAACTGCACTCTTTGCGACCAAATGCAACCTACTTCAAACATACTTAATTCACATTGAATTATCACACAGAAGTCTAAGAAAGGATTGAAAACATAATCGGCCTTTAGTTGGAAATATTGGACTCTCAATGTGTTTTATTGTTTAATTGTTATTTCCTGAAGAGCTCAGCGATTTGCTGATGAAAAGTTATGACAAAGTGAAGATTTCCTGCCGCCTGTGCTACATATACGATTTTCTATTGTAGACTAAATAAAAAAAATAATAATGTTTTAAAAAATTTTGTAGGTATTTTTTATTTTTAGAAAAATGTTCAATAAATGCTTTTTGCGGTAGTTGCAGTACTAAACTTTATAAATTTTATCTTACCCACACACACACACACTCATACGAAAGTTGAGTAATTGAGTTGAGTTACTAAACAATTTGGAATATACAGTACTTTTCGCTTAAAGCGAACTTCGAGGGACTGGTCAAAATGGTTCGTTTTAACCGAAAGTTCGCTTTAAAAGGGGTCGTAACACTGTGCGACAGCATTTTTCACACTGGGAAAAGTCCATATTTGCGTGAAACTAGAGACCAAATATAGTAATACTGCGTACTCAGTTTTTTATTTCTATGATACATTTAAAAGGACTTCAAAATTTTGAAGGGGATACAAAATAAAAAAAAAAAACTTAACCTCGTTAGAATATTGCGATATGTATATCAAATGAAAGAGGAAAGGCTCAAGAACGTGACAATTTCACTACTCTAACTTTATTAGTTCGAAAGTTATTAAAAAAGAGGCGGAAGCTGCAATTCTAATGAAGTACAAAAATTCGAATTTATTTGAGTATCAGTATTTTAAATAATAAAAAGATACAAAATCAATGAAGCGAGAATAATGAAATTTTGACACGTGATCAAGGAGATTTTGGGTTTTAACATACTTACTTTTCAAGAAAATTCTATATAAACTTTCAAGGATATAAAGGATTAAAATTTTCAAAGGACCTTTTTCATATCCTTTTTTTACAAATAGATAAAAAATCAATTTTACTTCAATTTTTGAGCCTCTCCTCTTTCATTTGATATACATATCGCCATATTCTAACTAGATTAAGTATTTTTTATATTTTTTGTATTTTTTATCCCCTTCAAAATTTTGAAGTCCTTTTAAAAGGACAAAGGATGTAGAAATGAAAAACTGAGTACGCAGTATTACTATGTTTGGTCTCTAGTTTCACGCCCATATTGATTTTTTCGGTGTCAAAAATTTTTTTAATTTTTGTCGCACGCTGTAATAAGCGAAAACATAAAGCGCGTACTCTTGAAATTGGTTCGTTTTAGGCGGAACTTCGTTTTAAACGGGTTCGTTATAAACGAAAAGTACTGTATATTTCCACGTATTATGATTTGATTTTTTTAATTGTGTATTCGCAGTGATTTTCCACAACATTAGCGCAAAAAGTATTCCAAGAACGAATTACAAGCACATAAAAATGATCAAAAGTTTATGTAATACATATTTGCATTCGATGGAAATCTTTGTTGAATTGCGGCATTTCATGGAATCTGTACATCTGTACTGTATGTGTGAATGAATGTGTTGTGTCTATCTATACAAACGGACACGAAAATCTGGCATATAAACAAAAGTCGACGAAAAGTGATTTTCTAAATGAAAATGTACAACAATTAACACGAAAAAGTGAAGGGGACACGCTCGAAGCGCCAATACGAATTCGCTGGAATCGCATGGAACCACAAAAAAACTGTCTGATGTGTGTGTGAAAACTGTCTGTTGTGAGTGAGTTTGCTTGTGTGTGTGCGTGTGCATTAATTAACACACTCGGCCGATTTTGACGAGCTAATTTGTGAGAAAACTGTCAGTTTGTGCAATAAATGTTGTCAATTCCGCATAATTAAGGCCCCAACTGCTTCAGTGTGACAGCGAAAAATGTGTCACGGAGGTGAGTTGAGCGAGGCAAACAGAAATGGAAATCCATCCCAGTCGCACTAACGAGCCAGCAAGCGGTCATTCAACTCGCAGCTGCAATTTTACACTTTCCTTTGTACAAGTGGCGAGTGCAATGCGGCACAAGTGGAGCACGTAAAATTTCACTTTTCTTACTTTATGACGGAATTGTGTTGTAATTTTACTGTGTGTGCACTTTTCTTTATGATTGTTGGCATCGATGTTGTATTTTTGTTGTTCTGGCGCGCATTGCAATAATTGTGGGCGCCGCCTCCGTTTTGGCAATTAAAAATTACGATACGTGCATATTGCTTGCTGCCAAGAATAGACGCGTTGCATTGCTGCGTCGGTGCTGGTGATTGTTTGTATTGCAACTTGTGGCACCTGAGGTGATTCCATGCATTTGAATTTAACGGTATTTATGCTGTGAGAGAGAAATTTTTGCGAGTGGTAAAGTGTTGGCGTGGTGGGCGTATACGCAATATTTCTGAGAAGGTTGCGCAATGTTTGATATGCTCATCCAAAACTGCGAGGATGTGGAACTCTGACTGGTCAAAGGTGCAAAAATTTGCTCAAAAAGGTAGTCTTGGGGTAAATATTAAAGCTGAACAGGGAAAGCTGTGGCTCAGTAGTCGACAGCTACATTGTTTTCAATCAAATTTATTTTGGCATAAATGCTTAAAAAACATTATCATACTCTTTGAAAGCAGGTCCCAAAGCAACTGGACCCATTTGTGCATTTGTATTGATGCCAGAAGTTTGTCAATAACATATTTGAATATTTTAGACAATTGATGGATTGGGATGAGGTGAAAAGTATTTGGTCTATGCGAGAACTGGCACCAACAGGTCTAGTTTTTGCCACGTATTCCACTGCATCGACTTTGAGAAGTTCGTATAATAATTTTTAACTGTTTAGCTCTGTTAATTATTTTAAAATAACGCCTAATTTACATAAAAATGGAAAAAAGGTCAAACTTGAAAGGTCCATTTGAAAGATTTTACACCAATTCACATAAATCAAGAACTGGATTGAACGTTGAAAGGCTCTTCTTGAAATATGCTTTAAATTTAGTTTATCATAAACAAGAAATTTTTTGGAAAATCCTTTTGCAATCGAAAGCAACAACATGCTGCCACTATTTTGTTGCAACGTTTTCGAGTCTATCAAAGGTTTGTGTATTTGCTAAGTTAGCAACATGTGCACTAAGCAATACTAGCACAGCGGTTCAGCGCTAGATGGCAGCACTCACTAGCAACATGTTGCTAGACATGTTTATATACATGATAGCGTCTGACTATCGATTGTGTACCAAATATATCATTTCATTTCAACTTTTACATATGAAAACATACATTTTGTAGTAAAGAAAGAATTTTGTATTAGATTAGATGTCAAACACTCACCTTCACACTTGAGTCCCTGTATGAAGAAACCGCCCATTAGCGAGCCACAATGATCACAGAATGTTGGCGACATAAATGTGTACGGCTTGAAACGGTGTGGCATATCGATTTTGAATCGTTCGCGCAGTAACTGAAAGTGATTAAAGGGGAATTAGTGTATGGAAGCAATTCCGATAAAATAATATAGTAAACTTACAATTGTGCTGGCCGAGTTGAAGACAGACCCCGAGCATTTGCCCAATAATTTGTCGTGGCATTTTTTGTGCACCACCGTTTGACAGACTGAAAGAGATAAGAAAATATTTAGGATTTATGAGGCTTAAAATAAAAATTAAAGTATGTTTTTTTTTTAATTTTCTTTGATTACTTCAAAAGAAACAAAAATAATTAAATTATTTACATTTAAGTTTTTTACAAGCAATAATTATGATAAAAAAATATGTAGAAAATGTATCGATTGGTGCAACATTTGGCTGTAAGAATGGTGTTCACTTTTCGACTTCTCATAATACAACAAGAAAACATCATCAAATTCAAATTTTTTTAAAACAATTTTTGAATTTGAACTAAATTTTGTAAAAATTCAATTCAAATTAATTTCTTTCTTTACTAACTTTAAGTTGTAATGACGGCTGCAGTCAATGCCATTAACTTTCTTTAAACTGTAATTTTTGCCAACATTGGAACTTACTTATGCACTGGTATCCCTGCTTGCCGAAGCCCCACAAAAACAAATTGCAGAATGCGCAAAACGTCGGCTGACGAAAGAACTTCGCCACAAAGCGATGTCCGTTGATGTCGTGCGTTCTACAATGAAATCGAACGGAGAATATACAAATTAGTGGCCGATAAATGATTGGAATAGATTAGATTGCAACTGACTTTTGCTGTTTGATGGCGCCACGCCGATTCGTTATGCTGCGCGGCCGCGTGCGCCGATCGATGTAGGCGGTGCGCTCGGGCTCGTACAGCGGCGAGTACGAGTTCTCTTTGGACTGCTGGCGCGGCAGCTCGAAGGAATGATGTTTGTTGTGGTAATGGTGGTAGTGGGCAACGGCCGCGGCCGCCGCCGAGGGCCCACTGTAGTCGTCGTACTGGTCGCTGTAGTAGCCGCCGCCCATGTAGTCTCTGTCGCGATCTCTGTCCCTGTCTCTGTCTCTGTCCCTGTCCCTGTCTCTGTCACGATCGCGATCACGCGTGCGGCCGACACCGCTGCTGCTGCCGCCGCCGCTGCTGCTCGAGTTCGATTGCTTGTAGTGGCTCTAAAAATAGTCGGTGGGAGAATAAATATTTTAAATTCAAATAAACAGCGTGCCACGCTCGAGCCGGTGGCCGTTCTGCTGCAGTGATAGTTGCGGTCGTTGTTGTTATAATTACATCGTATGAATACTGCTGCTGGGCGCGTGGTATGCGCGGATGCGGCCGTTGACTGCTGCTGCTGCTGCCATTCGATTTTTGTTTGCGCACTTGGGCGCGTGTAAACATCATCTCTGGGCCGTCCCTATCCCGTCGGCCTGTCTGCCGCACCAAATGCCAATGCGAATTTGCCTCTTCCCTTCGCTGTGCTGTGTGCTGTTGCCGCGCACGGCTGTCCGTCCGATCACTTGTTGGTCGCTGTCTGCTGCGACTGCTTGTTGGTCAGCTGCCGTGCGTCTGTCCGGCCGCGTTTATGACATTTTATGTATTTGCGGTTTTGGAGCTCAACGACGGTTTGTGGCTGCTTAACGCAAGTATCGCACTAAATCATGCCGATTTTTATTTTTAAGATCGCCGCGCTGAAAAAGAGAGAAACCGAATTCGTGAGCTTTTTACGATGAATTTTGTTTTTTGTTTTAAATGTCACTGTTGATTAAGATTTGGCATAAAATGCACATAAACGACGCAAATTAATGCAATAAATCGCCGCGTCAAAGCAATAATGATCGCAGCCAAAGGAGCGGCGCCATAATGGTGGGAAATATGAAAAATAAATGAGGGGGTGTTGAAGTTAATAATTCTTTATCTGTTTCTGACATGATTTTTGTGCGTAAAACTTAAGATTTAAGTAGAATTTTGACAGTGAACATTTCTAAAAATGATCAGAATCATTTTATATATGTTAGAGCGCTGAATTTAAGCAAAACAAAATTTAAATAGAAAATTGAAGCTTGGTCGAACCAGATCCAAAGTAGTGGAAAATTGTAGATTGATGAAAATAACTTAAATGAAGCTGCACAGCGATTTTTTTTAGATTGTTAAAGGACTCTTTTTGACCGCGAAATAAAAAAATAAATAACAAATAAATAAATGAAGCTGCACAGCGATTTTTTTTTAGATTGTTAAAGGACTCTTTTTGACCACTCAATTCGCTTAGGCAGAAAAAAAAAGATTTTCAAGCTTAGTCAAAGAAGGTTTGGAAATCGAAGTTTGTAGATAACAAGTGGATTCTTTTGGTCAAGTGTAGAGTCTTCTTCTAGAGTGAAAATATAATGCAGACATTTTCAGAAGGTTTAGAATTTTAGATCGATAGGTAAGAATACACTTCAAGAAAAGTCAAGATGTATTTTCTAGGTTCTATCGAGAATAACAAAAGAAATTAGTTTACTAAAAATTATTCGACTATAGATTCAACGAAATCGTTATATTTTATTTCAATTTTATTTCATTATTATTATTTTATTTCTTTCAATACCATAATGTATTCTACATATTTCTCAAGCTTCTCACAGTGTATGGTTAGTGCAGCGACAGTTACCGGGTTTACTAAACTTCATCAAGTTGATCTCTTAGTTTGAGCCTTGAGACTGGACTGAAACCATTTTCATAGAACGACTGAAAACGCACTGAAATGGCCTTCGGCTGTATATATATAAAACCCTACAACATACGCTAATACGCTTCTCAATTATTGTTATTTAGCCCTTTCGACCCCCAAAGTTACCTGAGAGCAACTTCACCTATTTGTCATCTTATAGCAAAAGCTACGATTTATTTATGGCTTTAATTTAAGTAGGCACCAAAAAATTAATATTTTTTGAAGTGAATACAAAGCAAATTACAAAAATTTTACTGTTATCCCCAAAATAATTTCTAATAATTTGTAGCGATATCAGGGAAAGTTTGTGTTCTAATTGAAGTCTACGAATTGGGCGCGTTTGATCAAAACGCTGTTTCTTTAATAATGGTTAAATCAAATCAAAAAGTTATAATTTTGTATTTTTCCATAAATATTAAATAATTTTTGTGTAATTAAAAAATATTTATACAAAATTTATTTAAACCGTTTTCAGCTAAAATTGTTCAAAAGTAAACAAGTTGTAGAACTCTAACAAAGAGGCGTGGCGACTTCCAATGTCGTGTGTACACTTCTTAGCCAAGTGTTTCATGATTTAAATACCAAAAACTAATATCGAGATACAGGGTAAAATTCGAGATCGAAAGGGTTAAGTCGAGTTTCGAACCCATAACCCTTAGATTCTTGGTCAACACCCTAACCACTGCCAAACGATGACTCATAAACACTTTAAGCATGTCTATTCCATTCATTAGCAGCCAATTTAGTCCTCTCACGTCCCCCTTTGCTCCACTGTGCGTACTTCACGGCACGCTGTCAAATGTGTCGCACAGCGCTGGCCGCCCAGCATGCGGGCAATCAGCGCCACTCTGATCCGCTGCGCTTGCTCGCCGCCCGCCGCTTTCACCGATCGCGGCACAGCTTATTCTGCGGTTATGTTATGTCTGTGTGTGTGTGTGTGTGTCGGTGTGTTTGTTTATGCGCGAGCATGCCAATGCTTTTCGCTGTTTGTCAATTTTTACCGCAGACGCCTTCGCGCATTTGTTTCAACGCGGTGCGGCCAATGATTTAAATTTCCGCAAAATTTTGCGGCATTTCGCATCACGAGTGGCAGCCGCAACAACAACAAAAGCACTAACAACAACCATATCCTTAAGCATGCATAGTCGTAAAAAGCATTTTTGTGGAAATTTGTGGGTGTTTAGTCTGTTTCGTTTTAAACAACGTCGGCGGCGGATATGCTCAATTAAAAGTGATAGATACACCGAGCGAATTTACTAACACATGCTCACCAAACGTACACGAATTTGAAAGCAAAGGAAGCGAATAACTAATTAAGCGAGAAATTCGACAGCCAGCAAACAATTTGGCTTGTTTAAAAGTAAATAAAATTTAAATGAAATTAAAAATAAAAATAAAAACAAAAAACACGAATAAATAAGCACAACAACCAAAACGAATTTGTTGAATGATTTCCAATTTGCCCGTCGCGTAAATGCAGCACAGGCGCAGGACCGACACACCTGTGCGGCGCTAATTTAGCGAATTGGCCCAGCAGCAGCGGCTGCCCTCTTGTTGACATTTTGGCTGATAACTTTGCATTTGACACTAAATGCCTTGGCGTGGCGGCACGCGTTGTCAACCGAAAATTGCTGAATCATTGCTGAGTTAATTTATTAGTTTGTTTTTGTTGAATTCGCAGGAATAGTTGGGGCAAAAGGGGGAGATTATTTTTGAAAACCAGATGAAAATATACTAATAAAAAATTTATTTATACTGTCTCATCGTATAAGAAATGAGGAAATGATATTTCAACAGTTTCATTAGTATTCAGTGATTTTCAATTTCATTGCAATAAAATTGTTTGGGTTTCTATTTGAACAATTAATTAAAATGGGTTCGGACTTTTGCTACAGCATTGAACGATATTATTTTCAGATTGTTCTGCAGACTTCTGAAAAGGTAATCATTTGCTTGGGCCCAAATCAGGAGCAAAAGATGTACAAACCATAAATTCTCATCCATACTACTGACATTTTTGGCGAGTTTCCTTTTTTCCTCAATCATGTTTTTTAAAAAATTTTTCTTCTTGTTGGAACAGTCCAGCAAGCGCAGCACTCAGACATTACATACGTCCATTGTACTACGACTTAATGTTCCCCATTAATTTGTTTTGAATCTACCCGACCTCCGAAGAAATCTGGGTAGATCCTGGGGTGCCAAGGTAATTTGTTTTAGTCGTGATAGTTATTCAGAAAACAGTTTCTTCCTGATTCTGTTTCCATTCAACCGCACATAGGAAACACTTTGCTCCACATTCCAACGAACACACAATACTTGAAGCCTTTTTTCATAGAGACTTGCTTTTGGACCTGCAGCTATGAGTCTAAGCTAGTATTCATAAATTTCATATAGTGTTTTTACCGCTTGAGTTGCAGAATTTCTCTAACAAATCTCTCATAGCAAAATTGATTCTTTCTTCTTCATAGATTCTCTAATACCTTCATCATGTTTCTTTAGTTTCCTCCTTTATATTTGCATTTGAACTTTTTTCTGATGAATCATAGTAGAATCTCACAACAGTAAAACAACATATAGTACATTGTGATCAATAAAACACAAACCGCATTACTAAAGGAATGATCCAATACACAGATGATGACTTGTGTAGAACAATGTTACTCATACGCCCAGCTGATTTATTATAAAAATAAGAAGGAAACTTGTACTTAAAACTTTCTATCCAATTAAAAATTTTCTTTTGTTTCATTGTTTTTTACACTTCACATTTTACATTTTAGTAAACGAATGTGTAATAATGGGTTCTAAATCGTTCTAAATTAATTACGATATTTAAGATCATTTTGAGACCAAAAGCATCCCATCTCCTGTGCTGAATTTTGAGAACACATTTGAAATTTTCATCACACCATTTGTGATTTCTTAGGACAAACTTGTGAATATTTACCACAGCTTTCAAAGTCTCAGGTTTTCTGGTTACACCCTCATGAAAAAAATCTTCGTTTATATCTCCAATAAAATCATAAGCCGTAGAAATAATTTCTAACCCTCAAAGTCGAAATTAAAAAAGCAAAAATCGAAAACGTATTTTTTGTGCATACAAATTTGAATATTTCACTTCCGGTTTGTAAAGCCTCATTGATTTTAACTATTATGACTTTTGATTTACTCTCTGCCATGACTGCGACTTGTCGGAAAGTTCTTCCAAACCAAAATCGAAAACGTATTTTTCGTGCCTCAAACTTTCATAGTCTTTCTTATACAAATTTGAATATGTCACTTCCGGTTTGTAAAGCTTCATTGATTTTAACTATTATGACTTTTGATTTACTCTCTGGCATGACTGCGACTCGTCGGAAAGTTCTTCCCCATTCAAATGTCATTTGCTCCACTGTTCGGCGCGCTCTGACAGCGATGCATAATAAATTTATTTGTTTATGTTTTTATTATATTAAATCTTATTTTATATTCACCGCAAATTTATGGCATTTGTTTACGTATGCAGGCATGAAATATGCAAGAGTCGGGCATTAATTTGCTTGCCACTTGGCGATTTACTTGCAAACATACTTAAAATGTTTATTTTTAGAATTCCATAATGATTCGCGTAGTCGTTGGTGACTTGAAATAGAAATTCAGAAATCGACTTGAGCAGTAGATGAAAATAAAAATGCTTGCTGCATAAATCAGACTATATAAATAAATATGTATATCGGTGAATACACCTACGAATCAGACAACTTCATTGTTGCTCTTGGCGAATGCATCGTTTTGCTAGTTAAATTTTTTTATATATTCAAATATAAGTTTGCCGGCACGGGGGAAAGTTGCGTTGCTGATAATAAAACATGCACAAAAAAAAACATAAAACTGAAATATATAAACTGAAAGAAACATATGGCGCCCGCAATTACCGACCAAATACGCTACTTGACACGCTGTTTTTGCGCGCAATGAGCCACAGCGTGCTGCAACTACAAAAACACACACAGCCAGATGGACATAATACACATAGACCTTCAATTGAAGACAATTCATCGTTTTACGATCGACATTGCTGCATTCGAATTTCCATTTAATTGATCCTTGAAATGCGACAGTGAAATTGGTGTGGTTGTTGCTGTTGTTGTTGTTTACTGGCAAGCCACAATAAATTGAGCGCAAATGCAAGAAATACCCAAAACGCTGTCGAAAGTTGCGCGCAGTGTAAGCACAGTCGCGACGGCGCGTACTACACGGCGTATGCGCAACATTCAATTTGTCGACTACAGTTGGCCATTTCGCAGGCTGCAAAGTTGTTAGAAATTACTTTGATAGCGTGCGGGGAGGTGCGAGGCATTTTGCTCATAGTGCTGCACGTGTGCGGCTGTCGTAAATTACTTTTTTGGCTTCCTTCTGTTCAGTTCAGTTTAGTTTTGTTTAGTTCTGTTTAGTTTAGTTTGTTTCTGTTGAGCTTGTTTGGTTTTCAGCGCCCTGCTCGACTCTGCTCTGCACATTATTATTATTTTAATTACTAATTTATAAACTTAATTTTAATTTGGCATGTTCGACACAACAAAAGTGCGCTGAAATTTATGTGTGTGCTGACATTTTTATGAAATCATTTGCCCGATTCGCACTTTTTGTGAATTTTTGTTGCCATTTTGCACGGTGAATTTACGGCATTCTTACGTTTAATTGCTATTTTGGTTTTTTGGCTTTTTTGTGAGAGGCGCAAGTCTGGTCTGCTAAGTAGTGAGTTTCCGACGCCGATGCTGCTGCGTCGCTGTGCAGAGTGACGCAGTTGATTGGCCGATTGCTGGCAATTAAAGAAAACTGTTTGTTAATCGATGTGAGAGGTATTTGAAAATAAACACCAACACAACAAATTGAGGAATTCGAAAGCAGTTGAAAGAAGAAGCAGATGCATTGAAACGCTCGACTGAAATGTTTGCTCGAATTTGTTTGTGAATTGATTGCGCGAATTAAGCGATTTTATGGTTTTTGCCAGACACACACATGACAAACGATAAAGTGGTGGGGAACTGTCACTATTGGCCGTTGTCAGCATAGTGAGGCTGGCAAGAGAAGCAAATCGCAGAAAGGGAAATCTCCTTCTGGCCAGTTAGAGAAGGTATCATCAGCTTCTTATAAGCGAAGCTGACATAGTGGCAGATGTCGCTGAAAGAAGGACTCGATCAGTGTAAGTGTTGGGCGGATTGTGCTCAATGTAAATTTTCCATATTTTAATTGGATAAATAATCGAGATGATGTACGGAGGCGGAGGAGGTAGAGGTATTACTTGGAAAGCGAAGAAAAGACAAAATTAGTAAAAAAGCGTAGTAAAAAATACGTCTAGAAGACTATTCGACAGCATTACGAAAATGGCGCTGAACTAGAACCCACAAGCGAGTAGAAGCCGCGAACGATCAAGAAACACTTGGAAGAGGTCGATTTAATGCTTTTCAACTTTTTCAAAAGTTTAGTTGGGCACTTTTCTTCAAAGAAAAGTGAACAATGAACAAATAATATCCTTACAAATAAATACAAGAAAAGAATGAAGAACGAAAACTTTATCTAATCATTTTTGAAGTGCCAGTTATTAGTGCATTAGACCATGACTCAGAAAGTCATAGGTTCGAATAACAACCCAGTTAATAAAAAAGTCAAGGCAGGTTCCCCTTGTTGCTGTTCTTCAAGTAGACAAAAACAAAATCTTAAAAGTAATCGTTCGGAATAGAACTGCAATTTAAAATTCTTCCATTTATGTGCAAATCATTCACAAACCACAAAAGTAACTACGGAAAAATAAGCCTTAACCCTTTACCGAAAAATTGCCCGTAATTTTAGAAGTAATTATCAAAACGAATCTTTTTTGCTATTTTACAGATATGCAACGTTCCTTTTTTGAAATACTGGCATTAATAGTGGGGGAAAAGTAGCTAAATTTTACTTGACAGCACTTATTCTACCGTTTTTGCGAAAAGTTGCATTTATTTTAATGAAACAAAAGTGATCAAAAATTATTAATAAAAAACTTGAAACACTTTCTGATTACGATATTTTACTAGGTAAGTACATTATCTTATATTCTTAATTTATGTAATCAAAGAAAATTTTAATTAAATTGTAAATAATCTGCGATTTTTCTTGGTTGCAGAAGTGCAACAAAGTTCCTTTAGAACAAAAAAATTATAATTCATCTGGTTGGAGAAGTGCAACAAAGCGCCTCAGCGGCAACACATTTTCGCCAATATGGCTTCAAAGTTTTTGTCAGGAGATGAAATCGTAAATTTTTATTGGAAAGTGAAGATAATTTGAACTTTTTAAGCAATGATTATGAACATGATCCAATATTTGACCCCAATCCTGGGGTGTCTGAAAGTTTATCAGAAAATGACCAAATTGAAAAGGAAGTAAGCTTTGGAATATCACCCAAAATCGGTAATAACTCGAAGGCAAAGGACAAAATCAAACTCACTTGGAGAAAGAGAAATGCCAATTTTGGATGGGTGGCACCCATAAAAGAATAAAATGCAATGTTACAAAATACACTGGTTCAGTGGCGTAACTATAGAAATGGTGGCCCCAGTCAGATTTTCATTAAGGGGCCCTTACCAGAAGAATTCTTTAAATCATTCAAACTTTTCTCACTCCACCCCCCCCCCCCCTCCTGCCTTACACATTAATATTCATCGCTCAGGATTTCGAAGGGGTGTATTATTGAAGGTACGGATACAAATGAATGATGTTGAAAAAAAAGGATCAAGTGTTATTCATGTAAAACATTTTATTTTTATGGTATGAAACTGAAATAAAAAACAGTAAATAAAATGGACAATTTTTGAGTTCTCACAGTTGTGATATGCATATTCAAAATTTAATGCGCCTCACTTTCAAATCAGCAAACTTGTGAATAATTTGATCCAAGTTATGTCTCAAACGATTGGCCATTTCATGTTCAATAGACAGAATACTCAAATTACTCAAACGCTCTTGGCCCATGGTACTTCGAAGATAAGTTTTTATGATTTTTAATTTTGAAAAATTTTTTTTCTTGCCACTTTTGGGGGCCCCCTGGTGCTCGGGGCCCCGGTTTCTGAGACCGGTAAGACCGGTGGTAGTTACGCCACTGCACTGGTTTCACACAAACACTTGCGAAAAATACGGAGTAGGACTATGTTACAACAAACGCACTAATTGCTTTAAAAATTTTCATTTAAAATTAAACATATTAAAATAAAAAAACAAGTTTTAATGCTTTGTTGCAGATATGCAACCAAATGTTTTTTACAAAAAAACCTTACAAAATTAAAGTATATTAAAAAATAAAAAAATACGTGTTTTCTTAAATTTGGGTTTATATCTAAAAAACAAGATTTGATGAAAAAATTCGCTGTTGCCGTGTAAAGGGTTAAACCATGTTTGTATCTGTTCTTGGTTGTTGCAGTGGAAATCGTAAGTCATGATTTTCAATAAAATGTTGGAAAAGTAGTGAATTTCAATAAATTCATTAGATTTTTTTTAATTAGATTTTATTATAAAAGATTTTTTGATTCAATGCTTCAATAAATTCAAGATTTTATTATAATAGATTTATTGATTCATTTCTCCAATAATTAAATAAATGCATCTAATAAAATCTAATAAAAAATTCTAATAAATTTATTGCAACTAATGGATTTTCCTGCCACTTTATTGCCCATCATGACTTACGATCTCCACTGCAACAACCAAGAACAGATACAAATTGAACTTTAACGCATTATCTGTTGATCTGTCTGTCGACGACGAGCAATAAAGTTGCATTTATTTGTTTGACCGCAATGGCTGCAAACGAATGCCAAGAATTTGAAGAATGTCTGTGCGGTAATTGCCAGCACAATTAAAGTGTTCCATAAAACAGCATGCAATCACACCAACAACGATGTGCCTCATACAAACATGAATGCAGTTTGGTGGTTGGCCGTATGCCGTCAATTTTTACTACAAAGTTTTTCAATTATTCAAACAACAATAACAAATTCATAACAAATGAGCAGCACACACACACACATATACACACACATGCATATACATGCAATACATACCAATGCTCGAATTGCAACAGTTTGATTTGTGGCGATGCGGTGTGTTGCAGACAACAACAATTACACCAAAATGTTGTTGAAACAAGCTCCGGCGAATACTTGTTGTATTTGTTGCTTTGCTCAAGTGGTGAATTCCAAATTTGCTACTATTGATGTTGTTGTTGTTGGTGCTGTTGATTTTTGAAAAATGCAATTGCTACCGAAACGCTTAAATGCACAACGGGATTTTCGCAATATAACGGAACGCTCGCTGTCCGATTACTTATTCGTTGTTTATCTTGCGGATATTTCTACATATGTAGAAGTGAGATACAATTAACAAAAACAACAACAATAAAACGCATTCCATAAGTTGTAATTTTTTGTAATACACTTTAAACTAGACACAATAAAAGAATTTTCGAAAATCTGACGTTGAGCGAAATAGCCAAGAAATTCTTAAACAAGTTGAGCGCTGTGCTCGAGTGTTTTCTGCGCTGAATGAGAGAAATTTCCTACACTTTTCCGACCGAAGAGTTTCCCGTTTTCCGAAGTGTTGCGCGCGCGATCGCCACACGAACGTTGTGCACGTTTGCGAATTTTTTCCAGTTTACAACAACAAATTTAAATAAAAAATATAAAAGAATTCAGTATATTAATAAAGGATTCAGGTTTTGCACACAAATAAGTATTGATTGATTTGTTTTTTACACTTTTCAGAACTTTTTGTGGAGAATTTTAGTTTGAAAATTTATATTCTGATTAATTATTTTATAAAATTTTGATTATTTTCTGATTATTTTATAAAATTTTCTCAGTTTGCCAGTTTGTATGAATTTTGCCAATGCAAATTTCTCGCGTTTCTGTTAGCCGGCAATGGTCGCGCTTTTTTCACTCCATTACAGAGATTTTATTCTCTCGCTCACAGTATTGTTGCGCTCTCCTGGCATTACTTCACGCTCTTTATTGTGTTTCCTTTGTTGGCTTTTAGAATTTCTTTTGCACACGCAATCCGCCTCTTTTGCTTCAGTAATTTTTTTAAAATTTTATTTATAACTTAATTTGATCTTAAATCATTAATTGTTGGTTTTGGTCCGCTGCTGCTTTATAGCCCAAACGAAAGACACACAATTTTAATTTCACAAAAAAAACATGCAAAATATATAAAAAAAATCAACAAAACAATTGTTTGTATTAGATGTCTTGAACATGCGCCCGTTGCCCCCGTGCGCCGCAGTGTTGCCGCTTCTCCATCATGTCGCGATTACGCACATTGAACAATTTCCCATTTCAATTTCGATTTCAATTGCTGCTGCTATTAGTGGTTGTTGTTGTTGTTATGCGCATTCGAGTACCAGTTTTTGTTGAAAATTCATTTATTTTGCTGTCGATTTATTTGTGTGATTTTTGTTTAATCCGCGTTGATATAAACAAAATTCCTAAAATATTTTTTTTCGCCGGAAAATTGCACTCGACGCCTGGTTGGTTGTGTGAGTGTGTGTGTGCGTGTGTGTATATGTACGCTATTGTATTTGTTTTTATTGTGTTGTGTAGCGTGTACTGGGCGTGACGTCACTCTGCAGTGTACCTACACCTCCGCCACATGCACACGTACACACTCACACTCACACCCGTCCACGCACACAGGTGGAGCAACATCCGTCCGCCGCGAAATTGAATTCTCATTCAATGACGCGGCCGACGCGGGTGCGGCAGTGGCCGCTGAATTTTCATACTTTTTTCATGCGCAAAATACATGCAACATTTTTATTGAAAACTGATTTTTTTCCATAAATGCAAATAATACTCTACGCGCCTTTTTGCACGTTTCTCGAATCTCGTTTTTATTATGCTTTTTTCGATTTCGAAAAGGTTGCTGCACTTTAAATTCCGAGCATATTTTTCCTCGACCGCTACAACACAATTTTTACGATTACTTTCGGCCACCGTTGGCCATGGATGCTGTTTCAACAACAACAACGAATGACAAAAGTAATGACAACAACAATAAGAACGTCAGTATTTTCACCGTACACGATGTGTTGCGGCAGTGCTACGCGCAGATTTTCCGTTTTTCCTCGCACGTTCGATCGCCAGCACACGAAATCCACTTCTGATGGCAACGATCGCTCGCTCGCTCCTCCACCTATCGCGTGCGCCTTTTTCGTGTATTTCGGATATTCGGATTTTGTGTTTTTTGTTCGTCAGTTGTTTTGCATGAACATTTCGCTCTGCAGTGTACAACAAGACGATTTTGTATTTCACCGAAGAGGTTGTTTTGGGCAGAGGAAAATGCTTTTGAGCGAGCAAAATGAGTGCAAACAGTTTGAAGATTTGCTGAGAGGTCAATACGAATGCAAGTGGATTTGAATAAGAAAGTCAAAGTGATGTGCACAAATTTAATCGAAGAATGTTTATGGCTGCGATCACTTTGGGTGGAGAACAAAGAGAGATTCTGATAAGCAGGGAAAGGATTTTGTGGAAATTGCCTTTTTTGTTTGCTGCTAGATAGCATTTCTGATTGAAAATGAGCACGAATTAGGTCCTCCTGATTAGAAATATACCACTTTTATTTTGTCTTTTTTTGCTTTAAAAAGGCAGTTTGCCTTTTTCACCCATAAATGCCATTTTTAAGTGCTTATTTTACCTATAAATGCCACAACATGCCTTTTTCAAGATTTGCCGAGCGACTTTTTATTTTTCTTTCGTTTTTAATATTTTACCCCTTTTGTTTCGCAAAAATACATTAAAACTAAAAAAAAATTAAGTAGCAACATTGCAATTTCGTTAACTTATCGATGTTTTTACATTGATTTGATCATTCCTAAGCCGTAATTTTTTGTTGTGCAGTGGAAAATTTAAAGAAAAAAACATGCCAAAATCAAAAAGTTCGGTTAGCGCAATCATTTTATTTATTTTTTTGTGGTACAAGTACGGCTTTTATGCTTTTATATGAGAAGTTAAAATATGAATTTAAAATATGTGCCTACATTACAATTAAAATATCATAGTTTTATCTTTGAAAACCTTGATGTTCCTTTTCTTTTACACAAAACGAGGTATAAATATTGTATGTTGCATACGTCAGATGAAATAAAATTATTAAAAAATTCATATCGTTCCCCCTGTTTTTTAGATTTTCTAGTATTTTTTTCTTATTTTTAAATGCCTGTTTTTGCCTTTTTAACAGTTTTTAATGCTCTATTTTGCCTTTTTAGGCAGTTTTTAGTGCCTTTTTCTGCCTTTTTGGCAGTTTTTTGTGCCTTTCCGTGCCTTTTTTGTTATTTTATTTTGTCTTTTTTATAGGTTTTTAGGTCCTCAAAATCCTTTCCCTGCTGATAAGCGAGGATTTGGAGTCAAAAACATTGATGCAGAATAGAAATTTGCAATTGTTTTGAATTACAGAAAAAACCAAACAAAATATCTAATATCTCCAGAGACCAGATATGAATGAGTGAGTGAGTGCTTCTACAGTGCTCTTCTGAGCGAGTGAATCAGACGCGCTCCGTTCGGTGCGTCGCTGTGCAGGTGAACGCATGGGGGAAGCACGCAAGTCACTTACATTCAGGGACATTACACACACACACCGGCTGCGACATTCCAACGCGACGAACAAAAGCGCAGCCGATTTATATAGTTGCTGCGAAAATGTGAAAGCCCGCGAGAATTTATTGAGATTGTAAATAGTTCAAGGCGGTCACATGGAATGTGCGGCGCTGGCGCTTACAGGCGCTTTGCGATGTGGAAAAGTTCATGTCGCGTTTTATGTGCAGTTCATGGCGAGTGGCGCACGATTTGTTGATAAATGTGGCAGCCGCTTGTAAATTTCGCAATCGACACGACAGCAACAACGGCAGCTGTCGTGGCGCAGCTTTATGAATTATGGAAATGGCCAACCTTGGCGGTTGTGTGTGTGTGTTTGTAGGGGCACCGCAAATTTGGCTCGTGCGTTGTTTGCTTTTTTATCGGACATTATCTTTTGACTATCGATAAATCAAGCGTCTGTACTAAATGATTTTCTGCGTGTCAATGTCGACTCGCAACGATCTGTTGAAATTGCGCTGACAGCAAGCAACAACAGGCATAACAACAACAACAAAAACAAGTGTTAACATATCGAACAAGTGAGCAGTGCGTGTGTGTGCGTATAAAAAATTTAATTTCTTCATTTCGCCTACTTTAGAGCGGCTGGCGCAATTTCGCCTGTTTGCGAGCATTTTTCATGCCGCTGATTTATTGGGCTTTACAGCAGCCAACGCCGCGGTGCAGAGATCACTTCAAGGCGTGTAGGGTGGCGATGGCGCTGCAGCGGGCAGCTGGCTTTGGCTTTGGCAGCAGAATCCGGATGTTGGTGCGCGTGATCGGTGCCACTTTGTAGGGCAGAAGCGGGACGGAAAGAGGAACGAGAGGCCTGTGCAATGAGTAAAAAGCGTCAAGTGCGCGTACGCGTTTACGCTGCAAAGTTGCGGCACTGTGCGGCGAAAGGGGGGAGCGGCAGGTGCGTGAGACATGTGCGAGCGTTCGTTTTCATTTCCTCGACGTGGGCCTTGCTGTGTGCGCTTCGATCTCATTTGCGCGAAATCGTTTCGATGGGAGGCGGGTGGAGGCGTCGGCGAGGTGTGTGCGAGTGACGATGCTGGGCGGTCGATGTCTTACAAAACTTATTTCGTGTTAATTGGCGAATATTTTTCACATTCGCCTTGTGGCTTTCGTTTTTGTTTTCGAGAATGCTTGCTTTGCTTTGCGCTTAAAAATCGCAGCTCATTGTGTATGGTGGGAGCTATTTTATAAAGAATTATTTTCGATTTTTAACAATAAAATTAAAGAAAGCTGACTGAGACTCGGACTACTTATGAAGAATGTTCACACTTAAGTTTATGATGGCTTGATGACATTTTTACGGCCTGATTTCCCGAAATTTTTTCTGTTAATCTTTTATCTCCAAAACCGCCCGGGCGCTGAGTATTTATAACTTGGAGCATTCCCGCTTGGAGCACACTTGCAATAAATTCTTTCTATATAAATTTATGCCAACTTGTATGTAAAATATTAAACATAAACACAAATAAGTTGATTCACTGTAAAGTGTTCTTTTGTTGTTGTTGTTTCAATATCTTTTGGTTTTTGGAAAATTTCACATGAGTCATGCCAACACAATTTATTGCTTTAATCGTTGTTTTTGGCGTTTTTATTATATTTCCTTGCGTTTAAATTCATCACAATCAGCAGCAAGTGGCATCAAATATTTTATATTTTTAATTAAAATTTTATTTAGCAAAAACAACAATGCGAAGTCACTTGTAAATCCCGCTAGAATGCAAAACAAACATGGGAAATCGTAAAAAAATGCGAGTGTTTTTTTGTGTGGGAATTATTAAAATAAAATTCGAAAAATCAAAGAACAGAAGAAATTCAACAACTGCGAGCGACATGTGTTATTCATTGTTGTTGCGTTTTGTTTTCGGTTCGGTGCAAGTGAGGTCATTGTTGTTGTAGTTTTTTTTTAGTTGTTTATCAAAAATGTTAATAGTGATTATTGTCGAAAGTCAGCTGAGATACACTTAAAAAATTGTGCTTTATTAGAGAGAATGTGCGTTCTTGGAGGCGAGCGACGAGCGCTGAAAGCGTGGGTGATGGCTTGTAATTTATGGCTATTTTTAAAGATTTCTAGAGCATTTTTAATTTCAATTTTTTTTTTAGTTTTCGCTAGGAAGACAAAGAAACTGGCCTTAGATTTGAAAAATTAATGTTAGTTATAAAAGCCCATTTTTATACAAAACAAATTTAGGATTGCACACATTTGGATACTGATGACATACGATTCCAAATGGTGGAACTTAAGTATCTACACTTTATCACTGTTTTGGAAATATTGTTGAGCATGAAATATTTTGTTTAAATAATAAAAAAGAGTGTTTTGTTTTTGAGTCAAAAAGCTCAATATTGGGTAGTAATTTTATTCATTATAGTTTCCCATTTCATAATGAAAAGACTTAGCGGCAAAGCCTTTAAATATTTAAAAATTTATATTGAAAATCGATCTTAAAATCATATAACGAATAACGAAATAACGTAGATTTTTTGGTATTGTATTGTTGATGAATTTCATATCACATTTTCATTTTCTCTTTTCATTCTTCTTTTTCAGCATTTCTCTTAATTATCTACCTCCCTATATCTACATATATCTATCTCTTCTCTTTCTCTGTTTTCTTCTGTATTTCTTATTATTTTCTAAATATTTAATATTATTTTAATTTAATTTATATTTAATGTTATTTATTATTATTACTCGTTACTAATGTATTCTTTTTGTAGCATTTAAATTAGCAATCTTGTATGATAAATCAATGTTAAATAAATAAATAAATAAATTTACTGGAAGTGTGTACAAAAATCCAGAGTTATTGATTGAATTACGTTTGCAAAAAATCGCTCTGTGCTCGTCGACTACTTGGACAAATTTGCATCAAAATCTTGGCCCATATCTATTAATGTTCAAATGGTGTAAGAATTTAAACCTTGTGATCATGGAATAGAAGAAGATTCGGTTTTTTATAAAAAAATTTCGCAAATGAGGCTTAATGAATTTTTAAAAAAGGACAACTTTTGGTTTTAAAGGTAGGTTTGTCAATAAAGAAATCTTAAAAAACAAAATAAATAAACAACAAAACAAAACCAAATATATAAACAAAATAAAAAAAAACAATAAATAAACAAAATAAAGTTTTCCTTATTGAAGAAAACTTCAACAACGATTTTGACGATTTTACAACAGCTTCTGAAAAAATTAGTGCATATAGAAATTATTACATAACATTTTTTAATGATATCATCAGCCTGTACTTTCGAACAACCAATGAACTACATTACCGGACCTTGGATTATGATTTATGAGTTGTTGTTTCAAAATAGGAAAAATATTGCTACCGATGATACTTGTATGCTTAGAAGAAATTGGTGCAAAACACAGATTTGTTGAAACCAGAAATCAATGAAAAAGTTCCACAATACTATTTATATTTTTAGTTTATTAATCTCAATAAATATGTAAAATTGGCCAGTTGCAGGAAATTTTTGTATGGAAATACATACATATTTTTGTATGTAATAACATATAAATGCATGTAATTTAACCGTGTATGTAATCGGCTTAAGCAATGCGTAGAGCTTGCAAGGTGAAATTGAAATTGCACTCACACACATACACACACATATACATGGATACGTTCACGTGGACTGCCACGCATGTGGGAATGCAAATACAGTGCAGCGTGATCGCGCTAATCGCGTCAGGAGTTGCATAACATTACAACAACAGCAGCAGCAACGAGCAACGAGCGCGCTTCAGTGCAAGGAGTGAGCATGAAATGCAATGAAATGATGATGACGGCGGTGTGGGTCTGAAACCATGCGGAAAATTTAAATTGCTTTATAATTATCCTGTTGCTAATGTAAGAGCAGCAGCAGCAGCAGCAACAGCAACAGCAACAGTAGTGGTAGTAGTAGCAGCAGTAGTTGTTCTTGTTGTTTGTTGTTACGCCAATGCGAAAAGGAGAAAAAGGCTGAGGCGGAAAATGTGCACGCGGCCAGCAGCGAGCGGCACTAAAGTGAACGACGTCTTTGCCTGTTGCCGCCTGTTGTTGCTGTCAATTTTGTTGTTGTTGTTTGTGTTGTTGTCTAAAGACGGCGTACGTTGCAGTTGCCCTTTTGTAATGTTACTCGCTGGGTGACGTGCAATTAATGTTGCTACTTGCAGCTTACCGCACCGCACTCACACACACACACACACACACACACAGCACTCACTCACACAAACAGACGTCCACATGCTGACAGCGCCACATGTGCAGTCGTAGGTGTTGGGAAATATGCAGCTTTTGTGTGTTTGTATGTGTGTGTGTGTGTGATGCTGCACATAAGCTCAGAGGGGGACTGGAGTGACTGTCATGCCGCCACTGTCACTTTGGTGTCGGCGTAGTTGCAGGTGAGTCGCTTTGTGCGCCAAGTCACGGCGCTTTGCTGATTTTGCTGTCGCTGTCGCTGCCGTCTTTCGCAGCGCCCTCAACCCAAGTGTGAGCGACAGAGCGCACTACGACTAAGTGGGCGGCAATTTAATGTTTATGCACAATTAAGAGTCGCTGAGTGAGGCAGTTATGATAAATGGCACTGATGGAAAATTGCTACGATTTGAAGGCTTAAGGCGTTTTAAATCTGTACTCAATTTGCTGCAGCTTAAGCGTATTTTTTAATTACAAAAACGAAAATCGAAAACGGCAAATTACAAAAAAATTCAAAATTAAAAATTGCCTTAAAATTTATTCAACCCATACAAATGCAAAGCGTGAAAATTTTGTGCTATTCGGTGTTAATTTGTGTCCAAAGCTGCGAACAGCGCTCGCCTTGGGGCATTAGGCGCCATTGTGCATCAGTTAAGCATGTGTGTGTGTGTGTGTATGTGTAAAGTATGTGCATGGGTGTGTGTAAAAGTGACCTTACTAGCTAACTTTATTTTGTCGGTCGTGCACTGCAACTGTAGCTGTGAGCTAAACTAATCAGCATTTTGTGCAATGCCAGCTTAGAAATTTGCATATTTGTTGCATGCGCCACGTATGCCACACACTATTCGATTGTGTGTCTGTGTGCGTGTGTTTGGAGAATGAGAGAAGCTACTGTTGCAAATTGGGCGCTGCATCAGTGGCCGTGCAATATGCAGATTTTTCGCCTGACGCCGCATAAAGTTGGATATTTGAATGCATTTGCCAGCACGAGCATGGTTACATGTGGGTGTGTGTGTGTGAGAGTGTGTGTGCGTATGTATGTGGTCGATATGTAATTAATATGCTAATCAGGTGCTGCTGTATTGTTGGAGACAATACGCACACTGCGCTACTATAGGGTCCAAATAATGGAGGCAAGTCAGAGCTGAGGCTGAGCGTTCGAGCAGGAATCGAATAGTGATCGTCTCTGTCTCCGCAGCAAAATGTTTTAAAATTAAAAAAATATAACTCTCACGTATAGGAATATACGAATCCTTCCTGTGAATAATAAATGCAAATTTGGGTCGACTTTTATAGACATTTGTAGGCAGTGGCGGTCATAGGATTTCATTTTAGGGGGTTTGCGTACAACTTGTGAGCTTAATTCTATTTGAAACTATTTTTTGCACCAGGATTTTTTGTATTTGGGTGGTTCAATATATCGATTCCACCGTGCGACAGCATTTTCACATCGGGAAAAATCCATATGTGCGTTAAACTATAGACCAAATATAGTAATACTGCGTACTCAGTTTTTCATTTCTACATCCTTTGTCCTTTTGAAAGAACTTCGAAATTTTGAAGGGGATACAAAATAAAAAAAATATAAATAATAATCAAATTTAAATAAAATTTATTTTTTATCTATTTTTAAAAAAAGGATATGAAAAAGGACCTTTCAAAATTTTAATCCTTTATATCCTTGAAAATTTATATCGAATTTTCGTGAAAAGTAAGTATGTTAAAACCTCAAATCTCCCTGATCACGTGTCAAAATTTCATTATTTTCGCTTTTTATATTTTTTTATTTTTTATCCCCTTCAAAATTTTGAAGTCATTTTAAAAGGACAAAGGATGTAGAAACAAAAAACTGAGTACGCAGTATTACTATGTTTGGTCTCTAGTTTCACGCCCATATGGATTTTTTCCGGTGTGAAAAATTTTTTTAATTTTTGTCGCACGGTGTTCTAGGGTGTGCTCACGGTTACTTTCAATTTTCATCGTTTTGGCCTTACGAGGCCTCACTTTTTTTGGTCTGGAATTGGAGAAATGGATTTGGACTATAAGTGATTCTAAAAAGTCAATGCCATCAGCCACACAAAACGACTAAACGATTATTGCAAGAAAGTTGCAGAGACAAGTCTCTAAGTTGATGAAGTTCGACACCGTTGAGGGGTTTTTGTGAAACTGAGTAAAAGATCGAGTTAACCCTTTCGCTATTTTGTTGCCATATGGCAATATGCTTCTTTGTGGACGTCTGCATCCTGTATGATTGCAAGAATACATTTCTTTGTTGGTCTTTAGAATAGTTTGAAGTTTTAGGAAAAATACGAAATTAATAAACTGAATATTTAAGTTTAAAGAAGAGAAGTATACACGTTTTTTTAATGGTATAATGACATAGTAAAGGAAGAAGAAGCAGAAAAAATTAGAGAACTTTTTCATTTGACGTTTTCCTTCAATTTAGATACTTTTTTTTAATTTTGGCTGAAGTAAATGAAGAAATATTCAAATTTTCGTTATGCGTAAAAAGTTTAATGTTTAAGTAATTATAACAGCCACAACGATGTGGTTGCTCTCATAGAAAAACACTCTAAAATACAGGGTTCGAATATAAAAATTAAAAAATTTGCTAATAAATATAACCACATAGAAGCATAAGACGTAAAATTAATTTAATTAATTAATTAATTTTTAATTAATTAGGGTTAAGCGAATAAATTTCTGACTTTCGATCCTTTTAAAACCAATTTTTGTGAGTCTTTTTTGCCTTGTTCACTCTTCTCGGGAGCATAGGGCCTCCACAAGACTCTTCCATCATACACGATTTTGGGCTCATAAGTCTGGCTAGACCATTTTTTTTAAATAGCCATTCAAAGCTTGTGAAATATTCTAGCAAGCACTACACTAAAGTTTCCTACAATTTTTTCTTACCTTGTGTAATTTTTTTTGAAAGCTCTTGGCACCCTGTATGCGTGCTGCACACGCTGCATATGCTTGGAATATTTTGTGCTGGGTTTTAACTTTCATGTTTGCCGAAACAATGTCTATGTTTGCACACAAACAATGGCGGAAAAATACAAAAATGCAGCAGCAGCACGACGCACGATGCACTAATACAAACTTACATACACATATGTACGTACGTAGCAAACTTCTCGATACACTATGCAAAATGCACTTTGTGCAAGTTGGCGTGAAATTTAGAAGGCTTGCATAAATTATCGGGGCATTGTGTGATAAGCAAGCGAGCCTTTTCGGTGGCTAATGAAGGCTTTTGTAGGCTGCTCGACCAGCTGCGCTCGGCTATTGACTGCAATATCTGCACACAATAAAAATAATTAAAAATTCCAATTGCCACACACACACAAACAAACACTTGCACTGCACTGGTGTGTGTGTGTAGGAACAAAAACTTATCGCACTTCATTCATTAGCACACAACAATTACGCAGATTTGGCCGGCAGCAAACCCGACTTTGCTTGCTCGGTTTGTGCGCCGTGTGGATTTGCAACGGGATCGAGTTGGCTTTGGCAATTGTTGGCCTTTTTTGGCTGCGCACGCCCCAGTCGTAGGTGGTGTTCATTAAATTTGCATATCTGCTTACACCTGGTAGGGATTACATGTTGCACTCGACTACATGAGCTGGCGGCAGTCGACAGTCGGCAGCCGGGGAGTGCACGACAAGTGCTTGTAATTCGATGCTGTCTTTGGCAAACGATTGCAAAATGCTGCTTAAGGTGTGAATTTGCTCCTTTTTGCGAGCGTCTGCTCGCACCAATCTTGAGCATGTTTTTGCCATTTGCCGTTTGCTTTTTGTTGCCGGCTTTATTAGTTGTGCAGTGTTTGCTCAAGTGTCTGACTGCTGCTGCTGCTGCTGCGCTGCTTTTTTGCGCGCACTCCAAAGCAAAGTTGGCAATAAGTGTTCGGGCGTGTGGCTGTGTGTGTGTGTGTGCGTGTGCATGTGGGCGACGTGTGTGCAATTCCTTTGAAGTTTGGCATATCTAAATTGCACCTTAATTTGTTTATATTTATGTGTGCATATTTTATCATTTTCGGCACATCTTTGTGTTGTTGCTGTTGCTGTTGTGCAGCAATAATGCAAAGCTGTTTTGCATTTGAAATCAGATTAAGCCACCCGAAAGGTTTACGTTTCAAGTGTTGCTTTGACTTGAATGTTCAGTTCTGTCGTTGGTTATTTCTTCTCTTTTGGCATTTAAAAAAAGATACTTGAGAAGACTTGATCTCTGTAACGGAAAGAAGTTAAGGTGGTTTTACACATGTCAGATGTGAATGCAGGCTTTAAATATGCAAATAGTTTACATAAACTAAATGTAATGCAAGTAACTGTCGACCAGAAGGTTGGTATTTGAGAATTTTTGTGTGAATGTTTAAATAAAAAGGATTACAAGAATCAATTCATAGAAGTTATTGGCCCTTTTGTATAATATTGAGAGCTTTTTTATCAGTTTTGTCTGTTGTCAAAATGTAAATTAAATTAAAAATTTGTATAAATAAATTAACAAAAATAAATTGAAAAAATTTTAATTATCTAAATCAATTTAAATTTTATCTATTTAAATTAAAATTTACACCTAAAAAGTATTGGACATTTTTTAAAAGTTAATGCTATGTTTTGAACGCACAGATTTTAACATAATTAGTTTCGAAAAATTATAAAACACATTAGGGTTTTGAAACTGTAAATATATTTTTAAAAAATTTAATATGAATAATTTCATTGAGAGCTTTTTGCATTTTTTTGTCTGTTGTTAAAATGTAAATTAAATCAATTTATGCCTAAAATGTATTGGAAATTTTTTAGAAGTTAATGGTATGTTGTGAACGCACAGATTTTAACATAATTAGTTTCGAAAAATTATAAAACACATTGGATTTTGAATAATAATATAATATAATAATATAATATATATATTTTTTTTAATTTAATATGAATTGAGAGCTTTTGCATTATTTTTTTCTGTTGTTAAAATGCAAATTAAATAAATTTACGCCCAAAATGTATTGGAAATTTTTTAAAAGTTAATGGTATGTTGTGAACGCACAAAATTTAACATAATTTATTTCGGAAAATTATAAAATACATTAGGATTCTAAACTTATAAATATATATTTTTTTTATTTAATATGAATGATTTCATTGTAGAGGTGGCAGTGAATTGCAATTTCCTGGTTCAACATTTTGGATTTGTTTTGGAAAAATTTTCACAAATAACAAATATACAGTCGTACAGGGTGGCGCAAAAGTTGTCACCCAGTCTTCTTTGGATCTAATTTGTTTATGAATGAATGAATAAGTGAATGAATGAATAAGTGAATGAATGAAGGAATGAATAAATTAATAAGTGAATGAATGAATTTCAAAGCAAAATTTAGTTTTGCCACCATTTGAAAAAGTTATAGCATCTACCGATAAGTTCATCACTTTTGCGCCGCCATGTAGATATTTTTTGAAGCACTTTCACAAATAAAAAATTTACAATTGTAGCGATTTTTATAGAATATAATCACATGGGTCGTTATGAAAAAAAATAATTATTATTTAATTCTCAGTGGCCTCAGCGTGCAAGGAAACTGTTAGTCAGTGGATGTTATAACTTTTCAGTCTTCACTCGAAGTGGGTAAAAAACTCTCAGGTGACACTTTCTCAATCAACTGGATCACTTTGAACTATGCGAGGCCTTAACTTAAAATCTTTAGATAATTGCTTGGACTCATCGTGCGGCCAAAATGGCAATAGTAAGACTCTATTTTAATATTACAGAAAGTACTTATCCCTCTCCCACTGAATACACTTGCTGAGCTATGAGTATCTTTGAACAATTTTTGTTCTATTACACCGTGCCACAACAAATTTTACACATAAAAAAATCGATATAATCGCGAAACTAGCGGCCAAATGTAGTTAAACTGCGTTTTTAGCTTTTCTTTCTGACGTCAGGATTATTTTTTAAAGGACTATTTGATACCCATATTGTTATTCTACAATGCGCTCAATTGTTAAAATAATTTTTTGAAATAAACATGTCCTTGAAATTTCAAAGTCCTTTTAAAAAAATCCTGACGTCAGAGAGAAAAACTAAAAACGCAGTTTTACTACATTTGGCTCCTAGTTTCGCGAGTGTATAGATTTTTTCGTGTGTTTTGAAATTTTTTGATTTTTGTCGCACGGTGTTATAAACATTTTCTCTAAAACTATGTCTCTAAATAGCATTAGGATTTTTTAAAAATTAATTTCTTTCTGAACTTATATGGTCCAAATATTATCTATTGTCATGGCTGTGCAGCTTTTGCAGCACAACATAGAGGTTGTATATTTTTTGGCGCTCAATGTTGCTGTAAGTTGTATCGAATACTTAAATCTGTTTGCAAATGCTTCTTACTTTTCAACCTTTCATTAAAATCGAGTTGAGTTTGCATCCTATCCATCAACAACTATGTATAGTACAATATGTACATTTGCACGTATTCGAAGAATATTTAACTAATTTAAACGCATTTTTTCATGCTGAGAGCAAGTTAAAACTTCATTAATAAAAGCACACAAAACAAAAACAACAACAACAACAATTTACACATTTAGCTTGTCGACTAGCAGCAGGATTTAACCGCAATCAAACCCCTTGAGAATGTGAAACGATGAATCGTCATTGAAAGCAGCACCGCTCCGGTACGCTGTGCGCCATAAAAAGCCCGCTGACAGGCTTTTATGGTGTGACGCGGGGGGGGGGGGGGCAGGGGGGGCACGTGTCTCGGCAGCAACAGCAAAGGAAGCCATAAGATAATATTTACTCAGCAATAAAAGCCTACGCCAAAGACGTCCGCCGCGGGTTGCGTTCAACGTGGGAGTGTGTGTGACATCAAAATAATCCATTCGTTTCGTTCCATTTCGCCTGCGAGCAGCTAATGGCGTATGTATGTATGTGTTTGTGTAGATGTTTGTGTTGTGCTGGCTGGACAACGTCAAAGGCACATTGCCGTACCGCAGAAAAGTACAGTCAAAGTTCGCGCTGTGTGGCAAAGGGCAACAAAATTGGCCGAATTGGGGCAACAGATACAGAACGGAAATCAAAGAGACCGTAATGCATGGCAACAACTAAAACAATAACACTAACACTAACAACAGCAACACAAAGCACCACAACCAATGTGAGCGGAAGGAACTACAGCAACAACAAGCAGTGCTGGAGGACAACACAAATGAGTGAATGAGTTGCCGTGTTGTCACTCTTAAAGCGACCAACGGACGCAGTGACCGCACAGGTGGCAAAACTCACACACTAAATCCGGTTGGAGTGTGGGGAGCACAAAGCGGAAGCGGTGAGGCGCAGACAAACAAGTCAAATTGGAAAAACTACTATAAAGCAGCTAAAAACTGCTGGCTGCTGCTCTGCGGAAGTCATATGGAAAGTTGTTGCTCGACGGCGACCGCCGGGGACACCGACCCGTTGTAGGGCGCTGACTGACAACCACACACACAGCAGCACGTAGGCTCATTAATACGACCACAATGTGTGCATGCGCCGATGGGGGTTTCCTCCCGCGGCGATGTCCTGCATTGGCGCAGCTCGTGCGCCATAAAATTACGTTTTTATTGCGTCATATATTCTAATTAAGGCAATTTCGCCTCGCTCATTTGAGTTTTTCCCTTCCTTGTGATTTCTTTTTCATTTCTTATGGCCAGCGCATTCACCTGTCCCCGCTGGTCGAGATGTCTTTGTTGCTGTTAATGCTGAAAAATTCAAGTCAAATTGGAAGCCAAAGAAAAAGACAGTTTGGTGAGTTTATCGGTGTCGATTGTTCGCTATGGAATGTGTGTTAGTATAAAAAGAGTGTAAGTAAGAAAATAAAATTTTATGGAGTCTGTAGGCTAATCAAGTGTAATGGGAATTGATGTGGCCATTCGATGGAAACGTGTAAGCATTCGAAATTTATTGACACTGATTTTGTGTGAATTTTGAATGAGGCTGATGGAAGGACTCGTAATTGTCCTATTACCAATTAACGCAATTGGGGTTTGAGTTGTTGGAGCTGAGGAACGATTCAGGATGTGAGAGAAGTAGAAAAAGAAGTTTGAAAGAACGACATCTCATCAGCTTCGAAAATCGTATTTAGTTTTCTACTAAATAATTAACGAAATTGGGGTTTTGAGTTGTTGGGGCTGGGGAATGGTTCAGGATGTGAAAAGTAGAAAAAGAAGTCGAAAAATAAGTTTGAAAGAAAGATTTTTCTCAGCTTCGAAAGGGGTATCTAGTTTTCTACTAAATAATTAAGGAAATTGGGGTTTGAGTCGTTGTGGCTGAGGAGTTATTGAAGCAATTTAGGATATGATGGAAGTAGAAAAAGTAGTTTGGAAGAAAGATTTTTTCTCAGCTTCGAAAATCATTTTTAGTTTTCTACTAAATAGAACAGCAAATATCCAAAGTCCAAAAACTTCTGGTTTGTACCTTCCGAAAATAAGATTTCTTTATTTTTTTGTAGACATTGGCCACCGCACTCTTCTTCTTACTACAATATTTTGAAAAGTTGTTTTATTAATAGGTCCTTTTGGAGATTTTTCTTAATGAATCTTCTTCTTTGAATCTATGACTTTGGAATACCCAAAATTTTGACCATTAAATAACGAGGAAGTAATTTTTTCGCCCTCTTTTCGACTTGTGTGTTTTGAGCACTAAAAACTGCTTTGAAATAATTTGAGTTGAAAAAAATATTAAACTCAAAAACTGCTGCCACTTTGTGACGCATTTCCGCACATCGGAATAAAAGTACGAAAAGAGCCACAACTGCTCTTGCAGTCATTACATTTACAGCCACTTAATAAATTTAATAAATTTTACATATATTTCAATGCTCGTTTTTGTCTTTGTTGCTGCAACACTGCAACACAGAGAGTGTGTGTCGACTGAGTAGAATACAATTTATTTAATTTTATTTTATTTTAATTTAATTTTGTTGCACTCGTTGTTTTTTGAGTAAAATGAAAATGAATTAAAGCTATTAAGTTGGGCTTTTTGTTGCTGTTGTTTTTGACTTTAATACGCTGCTATGAAAAAATAACAAAAATTGGAAAAATTGAGCTGCAAAAAATACAAAAAATAAAATTAACACTTTGTCCACTTAATGCTATGAATTTTTCGATTTTTATTTAAATTTTTAGCATGCATGCTTTTTTTACTTGTTGTTGTTGTTGGTGTTGTTGAAATTTTCCACAACTCAAAGTGCCAGCGCCGGCTTTTTGTGCGCACTCCACTTCGCACTTTGCTCGGTGCGCTCCACTACGCTTCAGAGTGCCAAAATGCCAGGCGGCCGTGCAGCGACAGCGACAACAACAATAGCCACTGCAAACTGCTAGTGTGGTTGTCAGGGGCTATAATTGAACGCAACAGTCTAATGGAAGAGGGTTTAATGCAATTATGCCACGCACACACACACACACATACATAGTGCATTTGTAGTGTAGTAGTAGTAGTAGTAGTAGTAGTAGTGTGCAGCGACAGGCATAGTTGGCGAAAAGCAGCATCGCACCAATTCAACCCACAGTAACCCATGGACGCCACCCACTATCAGCCAACTCCCTCTTGCCTTTCCTCTCGCCGTCCTCATCGTCCTTTGTGTGTTGTATGCGCTGCATTGCTGCAAGTCCTGGCCGACGCACACACACACACACACACACAACCGCACCGCCACACATGAGCGTGCTGCGAGCGCGACTTTATTCGATTTTACAACTGCAACACTTTACGGACATTTTTTACACAATATCGCCGAACGCTGCAAACGCGCATCGGACGGGCCGCGCTCGCCTAACAGGCGACATTTCCGTTTTATTGCTGGCGAATGGCTTCCGATGTGCAAAAGCGTTCGCGTTGCCGGTGCAAATGACGCTTCGCCATGGCTACTGCCGCGGCCTGTTGCTAAGTTAGCCGTCGCTGCCGACAACCGCCAACGGGCAGCACTTGTGTGCGGCCGGCGCAAGCGCACTCGAGCGTATTTGCCGGGCGTTGCCTGTGTGCACTCGTTGTCGCCGGCTGTGCGTGTGTGTGTGCCGTTCCGGGTGTGCGTCGCACTTAACGGTGTCGGCGGCGCGAAACTTTGCTTATTGACAACGCTCGCGACTGCTTGTTTGTGTTGTGACATTTTTGTTTGTTTGATTTTGGGCAATTTTCACAGCGATCGATGGAATTCGATGAGAGAACATCAAATGTGGCAGATTTTTAGGCGCATGGCAGTGATGTTAAACTGAAATTTAATTGACATATCGTCCTTATTGACGACATGGCAGCAGCGCGTTGTGAGCACATTGTGAGAGGTCGTGAATAGCAATGCTGCTGCTCGAAACCGGAGAGGCGAAAATGGTATTTACGATTTCTGAATTTTATAAAGTTTCTAATTAGCTGTTGTAATGTTGTATGTACATTAGACATGATTTAGTCCAAGATTTTTTGATTTCGATGCTCCGCAACCTCTCATTTTATGCGGTTTGGTGAAAAAGTGCATGAGCCAACAAATTTTGGGGATAGAGTGGGGCTAAATGGCGTCGCATCGAGGTGAAAGTTCACAGAAAATCTGGGAAATTCGACAAATTGCTCCACAGCTGGTCAGAAGTTGCTCTTAGATGGTTAAAATCTATGACTGACCGCCACTAGTTTTCTTTACGGAACATTTCTTTCAAACATATTTATACCCCATCTCCAACCCTTAATGGGGCTCCCATACAAAATGGTTGTTTTTACAAAATAGGCTCCCACTGCTCCCAGGTTGCCTCCAGACGTATCGAATGTATGACCGACACCCAATTATTTTCTCTTCCGAATGTTTCTTCCAAACATACCTACCCGCTATCTCCAAGTCTTAAGGGGGCTGCCATACAAAATTGGCCATTTTCAATGCCATTGGCTCCGCACTTGTAAATGTAGTAGTTAAGTAAGCGAGAAAACATCGTATCTCGGAAACTACTGAACCGATTTAAATGATTTATTCAGCGATCGCCAACATTCTTGAGTACAAAAAATAAAAAATTAATTAAGGTTCAGAAATTCACCACCAGAGGGCGTCTCCCATACGATCGGACTTGTGAGGTTGTCAACTTTTGGGTTTCTACAAAGCAATAATCAAAATGTATTGTCAAATGTGCTGTAAAAGCCTTTTCCCAATTTGTTGATCGGCTAATAAGGCACCAATAAATGTACAAAATAATCCCATTGAAATTTTGTTTTGATACTTTTGTACAGCTTCGGTTGCCTTAAAATATGGTTTTGTTTGCATACATTTAGGGTGATCTTTAGCAAAGTATAGTCAGCTAACAAAGCGCTACTCATATATAAACTAACTAACCAACTTTTACATTTTTTGATCGTCCAACAAGGCTCCAAGCAGTATAAAACATAATTCCATTAAATTTGTTCAAGACTTTTTACATTACTTAGCCATTGCCATTAAAATATGTTTTTTCTTGCATACTTTTAGGGCATTCTTTAAATGCAACTTTTTCGACTTTATGCCAAACTATTCGGATTATACCATTTAATAGCGAAAAACCAGCTTCAAGTACTTGAAGGCAGATAATCGCGTGTCGGTTTTGCGCTTTTCCGCACTGACAGCCAAAACCAACAACTCTACTTCACAAATACAAATACAAATAGGAACAACAAGGAACAACTAAAAAGCCCGTAAAATTGCCTCCAGACCAGACAAAAGCGGCGCTGTTGCACTCATTTCATGCTTTTCCGCTGTTGACTGCTGGTTTATTTGTTTCGTGTTCCAAATCTGTAGCGTAATTTTTTACCACTATTCACTGTGCCAACAGCCAACAACGGAAATCTTATGGCCATAACAATAACAACAACAACAACAACAACAACAAAAACAATGGCAAACTGCAGCGTAATAACAACAAATAACAAAGCAACAAAACGTTGACTTGTCGCATTCGCGCTGTTTGCGGTCGAAATGCAGCAAGTTGCGGCTGTTGCCAGTGTTGCCATTGTGTGCGGCTGCTGGTGCCGGTGCTAGTTGCATCGTTGTTTGTTGCATGTGAAATATGCTGAAAGCTACTGCCACCGGCACACACACACACACACACAAACACACATTCGCAACTAGCAGCTGTCGTATGCGGCGGCAAGCGGCACTTGCCGCGCTGCATGGCCGCTGCACATTTATCAGCCCGCTGCCAGACAACCAGCCAGCTGGCGCGTGTGTCGCGCTGCTCGCCTTTGCCATTGTCCCCGACGCTGTCAGCCGTTCGTGTGCGCTTTCGAGTGCTGAAAGATTGCGCCCACACTGCTTTGGCTACATGGCGCGCGTGTTTTGACTGTGTTCTGGTGACTGCTTTGCGCTGAAATATTTGTCGTGCGCTCGGGGCGTACAGCGGCGGGGAACGAAAATTGTGAAAATGCCAAAATGTGAAATTTAAAGGAAATCCACTTCGCTTTGCTATTCGGACAACATAAATTGCACGAAAAATGGTGGAAGGGGACGGGGAATAGATGCGTGCTGAAGTACAGCTGAAACGGTGATTTGATTTTTTTTTGCATTTGGCCAATGTGTGCATTTTTATAAAAAGTAGTTCAAGGTGTTAAAAATGGATTCAATTAATTTTGAAATTTAAATAAAATATTATCTTGGTGATAATTTTATAAATAAATGTCAATTGACTAATGTTGACCTAAACCTTAACCCAAGGTGTTAGAACTTGATTAAATTAATTTTGAAATTTAAATAAAATATTATTTTGTTGATAATTTTATAAATAAATTTCAATTGACTAATGTTGACCTAAACCTTAACCCATTCTCTAAAGGTTTTTACTGGGGAAAGTTAAAATTTTAAATTTTACGTCTTAGGCTTCTATGTGTTTATATTAGCAACATTCCATAAGAAACTTTTTAATTTTTATACTCGGACCCTGTATTTTAGAGTGTTTTTCTATGAGAGCAACCCCAACGTTGTGGCTGTAATAATTACTTAAACATACAACTTTTTACGCATAACGAAAATTTTAATATTTCTTCATTTACTTCAGCCAAAATTAAAAAAAAAAAGGTATCTAAATTGAAAGAAAACGTCAAATTAAAAAGTTCTCTAATTTTTTCTGCTTCTTCTTTCTTTACTATGTCAAGATATACCATTAAAAAACGTGTATACTTCTCTTCTTTAAACTTAAATATTCAGTTTATTAATTTCGTATCTTTCCTAAAACTTCAAACTATTCTAAAGACCAACAAAAAATGTATTCTTGCAACCAAAGAGCATAGAGCATAGCATGTTGCCATATGGCAACAAAATAGCGAAAGGGTTAATCTGAATATTTTTTAGTTTTTACATTCCTTGTTTGATTGTAATACACGAGGTTAAGTTAGGTTAGGTTGAAGGCGCAGCTTTCCTTTGAAAGCACAAAGGACGAACGCATTGCAATTTGCAATGCCACATTGAAACGGTTCGATTTCCACGGAACATCAAAAGACCGGAAGTTTTTTTTGATATTTTCAACATGAGACAAAAGGAATGGAAACCACTTAACACTAGAATGCCCAAGGTAGTCATTTTGACTACATTGAGGTCTTTTATTGTAAATAACTTTTATTGCATCGCTTTCTAAAAAAATATCTTTCGTGACTTTTATTAATTTTTAAAGCTAAATGGAATAAATAAATTAAAAATATTGTAAAAAAAATTTTGCAAAATTTACCTTAAATGCCCAAAGGAGTCATTTTGACTACCTATAGAACATTTTCAGCAAATCTTACTAATAAATAGACAAATATGCATCTTTAATTGCGAAATATGAAAATTTTAAATAATTGCAAACATTAAAAAAAATATCATAGTAGACTGTGACAATTCCAAAGTTTTTCAATCCAAAATTCAATCACAAACTTCATTCACAAATTCCATATTCCAAATTTCATTCCATTTTATCCCATTTATGTGTAAAGTACGCCATTATATTTAAATGAATTTACTTTGTAAACCATAAAAAAATAACAACTAAATACTTATTTTATTTTAATCTCGTGTACATTTATTCTTTTTTGCTACTTAGGAAGCAATAAAATTAAGAAAAAAGTCAGTAAACAATATTGTAGTCAAAATGACTACGTATGGGCATTTTAGGTAGGTCAGATTGTCGGGCATTCTAGTGTTAAAACATGCTTACATCAACCTTGATCTAACTGAACTATTTCCTGAAGTATTTCGGTGACTCAGCTTCAACGAAGTACTAATTTTTTTGTGTCCTATTTTAAAAGTCACTGCCACTATTTCTTCAAATAACGCCACAGTTAAACACAAAAGTATTTTATAAAAATATCCTAATTATTGACCTTTCATTTTACAAAATGTTCAGTGTCCGTTGTAAACTGACAAAAGTTACAAAAACCCAACACTTCAAACATGTTTTGTGTAAATGTTGAACGCTAATGTTACACTCGGTCGCTCAGACAAGCGCCTCGCTGACGCTTCGCAAAAAGGACAAACCGAACGACTTTTTAACTTAATTACAAGAAATGACCACAATATCCGATTTAAAAGCGACCACCGACAGCAACACCGCAGAAATGCTAAGCAAAAAGCGTAAACTGCAAGTGGAAAAGTACAGCACAAAAATCGACAGCGGCAAATAAGTGGAAAGGAAGGAGCACAGGACGCAGACAACGGAAGCGCGTTGGCATAAATGCGAAAAAGCTTTTAAAATGCGCAAAACCACAAGCACTGATAGCAGGATTTCGCTCTTAAACTCTAAACAGACAACAGCCGCACAACAACGCAGCGTAAAAAGCTGTGGGTAAGGCGTGGGACGGGCGGGGTGAAAGTGCGGCTCAATATTAGAGATGGAGTGGGCCAGCGTTGAAAAGGGTGCAAGTTGAATAAAATATTCGATTTCAGAGAAAAATTGCGGTGCGGCTGCCTCGAAACGCTTATGAAGCTGTAAATAGAACAGCAACAAAAACAACAACAACAAAAACAATTTGCCTCCGCCATAACGCTATCGGCAGCGAAAGCCAATGCCAGTCGACCGCAGAACATAGAGAAGGTATGGTAGCAGCAACCACAACAACAAAAACAACGACAACAAACAACCGAAATACCACAACCAGCATTAAGCACAAAATCCGCCTTTTCACCTCAATTGCTCGGAAGGCAAAATATCCTGCAGGATAATGCATTAATATGCTGTCAAAAATTGTTCACGTAAATCAGTGCCGCACGCATACACACACACATACTTACATTTCGGTTGGAGAGACAACCAACCGAAATCACGGCAAACACAACAGCTAAAATATTTATTAAAAAGTGATGTGGGTCTGTGGCGCCTATACCTAAAAATAGGGGGGGGAGGGCGGGGGCTTGAGTGGATGAATGGTAGCCAACAATAAATTCTTGTGCCGGTATTGGTGTTGTTGTATTTGTCGAAAAAAGTTTAAAGCGTGCGCAGTCGATCTACTTTCCACTTTCCGCTGCAGCGTTTTTCCGATGAGCCGCAGCCAGTGATGGGAATTGCGGCCTTATGTCCTTTTGATTGTGTATTAGGTTATCACTTGGTGCGTGTCCTTAGCATGCCAAATGTATCTTTGTATCAATAGACATTGCTTTTCTGATTAAAATGCTGGTAAATATATTTTTAGTCAGCAAATTTGTTTGAGTGTCAGCATGAAGTTCCGTACATAAATAGTATTCAATTTCAAAGTAAATGCGCAGCGGATTAGCAGGTAGAGTGCTTTGGAAATATTTAGTTTCTGCATGAAAATCCCCATTTCTTGTGGTCAGCATATTTCGCAGAAACTGACTAATGGTGATCCAGTGTCGCTGTTTTCAAAGCATTTGAGCTGCAGAGGTGCATAATTATGTACACAAACATGAAAGGACGAAGTAGTATAGGTTCGATTAAGTTTACATGAAAGGTGGTTGGACCATTTTAGCAGAGAGCGCATTTGGAAGCCAAAGTGTGTGTAGGATTTCATCAGCAAATTACACCGTGCGACAAAAATTAAAAAAATTTTTCGCACCGGAAAAAATCCATATGGGCGTGAAACTAGAGACCAAACATAGTAATACTGCGTACTCAGTTTTTCATTTCTACATCCTTTGTTTTTTTAAAAGGACTTCAAAATTTTGAAGGGGATAAAAAATAAAAAAATATAAAAAATACATAACCTCGTTAGAATATGGCGATATGTATATCAAATGAAAGAGGAGAGGCTCAAAAATTGAAGTAAAATTGATTTTTTATCTATTTGTAAAAAAAGGATATGAAAAAGGTCCTTTGAAAATTTTAATCCTTTATATCCTTGAAAATTTGTAGAGAATTTTCTTGAAAAGTAATCTTGTCAAATCGTGTCAAAATTTCATTATTCTCGCTTCATTGATATTGTATCTATTTATTATTTAAAATACTGATACGCAAATAAATTAGAATTTTTGTACTTCATTAGACTTGCAGCTTCCGCCTTTTTTTTAATAACTTTCGAACCAATAAAGTTAGAGTAATGAAATTCTGACACGTGATCAAGGACATTTTGGGTTCTAACATACTTACTTTTCAAGAAAATTCGTTTTAAATTTTCAAGGATATAAAAGATTAAAATTTTTAAAGGACCTTTTTCGTATCCTTTTTTTACAAATAGATAAAAAAACAGTTTTATTCAAATTTTTGAGCCTTTCCTCTTTCATCTGATATACATGTCTCCCTATTCCAGCTAGGTTAAGTATTTTTTATATTTTTTTTATTTTTTATCACCTTCAAAATTTTGAAGTTGTTTTAAAAGGACAAAGGATGTAGAAATGAAAAACTGAGTACGCAGTATTACTATATTTGGTCTCTAGTTTGACGCACATATGGATTTTTCCCAGTGTGAAAAATGCTGTCGCACGGTGTTATACTTAGAATTTTTGAAAAATGTTTAAATAGATAAAAATTAAGTGTAAAATGTTTACCATTATGATTTCTTATATTGGAATTGCCTTGAATTAAAACGTTTTGTCTTTTTAATTAAAAAAACTTATTGAAATTCCGCCGTTTCTCTTCAATACAACATGACTTTAGAAAACTTTAAACACTTTGCTGATGAATACCGTTAACACACGCATAAAACTCACACATACATACATATGAAAACAGCGGGACTTGTGTTTTCATTATTATGCACTGATTTATGCGATTCAACGCGCAAGACTGAATTTTTTCGGGCTTACGCAGTCGCCCGAAGGCGAGTTCGAGCGATGGGCGACTGCCGCCAATAAGTTTTGCGGTTATTATATTATTTTGCTTTTATGCAATCATAATAATAACTTATACTTTTTTAAGTAAAAGCAAAAAGTTTTTGCGTTCTGCGTGCGACTCAAAGTCGACGCACGCGACATGGAAGACGACTGGGCTGTGCGCAAATGTCAATATTGCAGTTTGACGGGCGCTTCAAAAAGTTGTATCGCTTCGAAAGCACCAACACACACACACACAAAGCTACCAATATAAAATATTGCTTAGATGCTGCGCACAGGGATACAATTTGTGTGTGTGTTGGTGTTACGCTGCGCGCAACAAATCGCAAATAAATGGATTTATTGAAGTTAAATGAAAGCGACCGACAGCGTCGACAGCGTCGACAGCAACAACGACGCCGACGAATTGGCGCGCAGATATTTGATTAAGCATAAGTTTTGCAACTCAAACTTTTATTTCATTATTTGTTGTTATTATTTATTTGTGCTATTGTTCACTGCGTTGAGCTTCGTCCAGTTGCTGTGGGGCCGCAGTGTTGTATTGAGTGATGTGGAAAATTAGCATGAAAATATCTGCGAACCGCCTTTGTGGCATACAGAATGCCATAACAACAAAACTAGTTTGTGGCCACTCGTATTTTCATAAATTATGGCGCACGGCGAGGCACTTGACCCATAAAAGACATTCCCACAAATGCATATTTTGTTGTTATGTTTTGGAAATGGTAGTGAAAATACTTTTTATTTGGCAGAATTTGCTTGCGATTTCCATTCATGATATGTGGCAACTGTCCTGACAGACGCGCTGAAAAGTGACATAGTAAACGATTAATTTAGTGTTGTGGTAATACATGAAATTACAAACAAGCGAATTTTTGTTTTTGCTTTCACAGTCTTTGCTCTGAACAACTCCCTACAAATTTCTTCTCTTACTTATTGTTGTTGGTTGAGGTAAGTTAATGCCACACATTGTGAATACCGCCATTGTTTTAGTGGAATCTACGCGGACACTAAGTTGACTACACCACGGTAGATAAAATTTAATCTAATTTGAACTAATGGAGACAGTTGTGAGGAAAAAATTAAAGTTGGCAAATGTTTAACAGTAAATTGAGATAATTATCAGCTGATTAACCTTAGGAAGAAAAGATAGACTTTTAGAATTGTTAAGAAGTTGTGAAATGAGACTGTTTGTTATTATAAAAAATGTACTAAAATAAATTTATACATTCTCTTTTACTTTAGGAGCTACAGGTAGTTGAACGAATAAGAAGGTTTTTTTTCTTCAAAATCATCTTTTAGCTTAGATTTTTCTCGGATTTTTTGATTTGAAAAGGTGGAAAGTTCTACTTATGAAATAAAACTTATTTAAAGTCACAGTGAAATGGAATTAAAAAATTTGGAAAAAGTCAACTGTCAACTTGGGAAAAGTAAACTTATAGACTACATAAATTTTATTATTTATTTGTCAGATTTTTTAAATTTTCCGGTGAGTTATGTGTGAAATGTTACCCATTTTTCTTAAGATTACAAAATGAGCCAAACAAGCCTAACGCTAACCTATTTTTTTTAAGCGGTACAGATAGTTGTACGATTCAGAAAAATTCAACCTTTTCAATGTCGCTTTTTAATTTTGGTGAAATATCAGACACTTTTGGAAAATTTTTGGAGAGTTTTACTACCAAACAAGCTGCATTTCATAGGCAGCCTTTTTGGATTTAGAGCAACAGGTAGTTGAACGATTATGAAAAAGTTCACTTTTAATATAGTTTACCCTTAAACACTGATTTTCTCACATGCCCGGTGAAACGTTGAGGACTTTCCCCACATTTATAGGAAATTTGGAGAGTTCTACTGTTAAAAGAGTCGCAGTTCAGTCTACTATCCTTATTGATTTTATATCTTCAGGGAGTGAAACGATTGAAAATGTATACTTTTTTCTCGACATCCCTTCAGCATCGACTGCTTTAGCTTTCCAATGGAATGTGACACATTTTTGAGAAACTTTAAAACTTTTCTAAAAGATGAGCCATTTTACTGGTTGCCATAATTTGTTTTTTGTTGTTTCATATTGTAGTATTTTAAATAAATCCTCATACACGTTTTCATATCAAACATACATACATGCTATCTGCCAAGGGTTAAGCGCCATTGTTGCCAATGCCACTTATGTATGTGTCTGTGTGTTTTCGCGCTGCTCGGCTGCCCTGCTCGTTAAGAGTTTTGCAGCGCGCTGCTCGTAACTGTTGCTAACATTTGCGCGTCACTTTTGCAAATTTAATTAAAATTGTTGGTCGGTTTAATAATAAATTCATGTGTGCCACAATAAAAACTAACGTAACGTGACAATTTTATGGCCTACACAACAATAACAAGAACAACGGCAAGCAACACAACAAATAAGCGTCATAAAAAAGCAGCCACCGTAACTAACAAAAAAAACGTAAGAGAAACTTTTAATAAATTTTTTTATGTTGCAGTTTGTTGCAATTTTTTCTGAATGGAATGACACAAAGTGGTTGAGAAGAATGGAAGGCGAGAGAGAAAAATGGAACATGTTATTTTCAAGACAAAATAGATGCTTTGATAATTGTTGCAAGCAAAAGGATTTTTTTTAATGTCAGTTGAAAGTTGAAATTGCTGTGCGGGTGGCATGAACTGGAAAGTGTTAAGAAAGTAAAAATAATTTTAATTGTGTGTAATAAATGCAAGAAATAGGATTTGAGATGTAATGAATTTTTAGTTTATAAGGAAATTTAAAAAAAAATAGATTTTAGATAAAAAGCTGACAATTTGTAGATCGTCTGTGATTACACCGTGCGATAGCATTTTTCACACCGGGAAAAATCCATATGGGCGTGAAACTAGAGACCAAACATAGTAAAACTGCGTACTCGGTTTTTCATTTCTACATCCTTTGTCCTTTTAAAAGGACTTAAACATTTTGAAGGGGATACAAAATAATAAAAATATAAAAAATACTTAACCTCGTTAGAATATGGCGATATGTACATCAAATGAAAGAGGAAAGGCGCAAGAATTTAAGAAAAATTGATTTTTTTATCTATTTGTAAAAAAAGGATATGAAAAAGGTCCTTTGAAAATTTTAATCCTTTATATCCTTAAAAATTTATATAAAATTTTCTTGAAAAGTAACTATGTTAAAACCTAAAATCTCCTTGATCACGTGTCAAAATTTCATTATTCTCGCTTCATTGATTTTGTATCTATTTATTATTTAAAATACTGATACTCAAATAAATCTGAATTTTTGTACTTCATTAGACAGCATCCGCCTCTTTTCTAATAACTTTCGAACCAATCAAGTTAGAGTAATGAATGGAGATCAAGGAGATTTTGGGTTTTAACATAGTTACTTTTCAAGAAATTTTTTTTATAAATTTTCAAGGATATGAAAGATTAAAATTTTCAAAGGAGCTTTTTCATGTCCTTTTTTTAGAAATAGAAATAAAAATTAATTTTATTTAAATTCTTGAGCCTTTCCTCTTTCATTTGATACACATATCGCCATATTCTAACGAGGTTAAGTATTTTTTTATACTTTTATTATTTTTTATCCCCTTCAAAATTTTGAAGTTCTTTTAAAAGGACAAAAGATGTAGAAATGAAAAACTGTGTACGCAGTATTACTATGTTTGGTCTCTAGTTTCACGCCCATATGGATTATTTCTGGTGTGAACATTTTTTTTTATTTTTTGTCGCACGGTGTTACACGTGACTCTGCAAGTGTAACACAAAGACAAATTTAAATATTTTCTTCACATACATATTAAGGTATACGATTTTGTTAGGACAAGTGTTTAAAATTTATTTAAAATAAAAAAAATAAATAATAATTTTTTAAGCATCTCTGATAAGACGCAACTGTACTAATTGTTTTGGACTTTAGTTTGAATTATAAATTTTATTTTATTCATTTTTTCTTGCCGCCTATTGTCACGTTGTGGCACTTGGCAAGTGCTTCAGATAACAATAACAACAACAACAATTAAAAAAAATTAAAAAAACAACACCACAATTTCGTCGAGGTGCAAAGCTGCGCATTTAGATGCGCTCGACGCTTTGTGGTTGTTGCCATTGTTGGGCGCCGCTCTGGTTGCTATTCGGTGCTGTTGTTTTTGTTGTATTTCCATGCATTGTTTTGTTTTGTGTCGTTTTAGCCGCATGCATGCAGTTTAAGTTTTAAGTTGCGCACTTTTTTTGCGCTCACCGTGTCGCGCTTTCACTGGCATTCGCTTTTCTCCGGCCGGGCGCACCGTTCGTCGCAAACGCTGCTGCGTTCGTTTTCAATGCAATTATCCTGGATAAATATCTTCTTCCGTTTTAACTGTAATTACAAAAGTTTAATTGAGTTTTCTCTGCTTTTTTAACTTTGCTGCCTGTTGGTCGCTTTTACCCCGCTTACGTGCCTTTTTATTTGTTTTTTTGTTTTTATTTGTGTGTATTTCTCTCGGCTGGCATTGCTGTCTTTATGCGTTGTTATACGCCGGTTGCCGTCGGCAGTTGTTGCTTCCACTTGTTTCGGATTGTTTTTTGCTGTTGCTGCTGGCAGGCCGCCTGGCTTGCATTAAAAAACAGTTTGAATTTGTCACCAGAAGATTTTTGTTGCCAAGACAGCCAGCAACACAACACAGCCTTGCCAGCAAAACACAATAAACAAAAGTGTCTGCACCATCAAAGCCGCAATTTTATTAAAAGTGTCATCGTTTGCGTGCGCGCCAAGTTCAACTTCAGCCAGCCAGCCAGTCAGCCATTCCGGCCGCTCGAGTGTCGTCCCTTTTTTCGCGCAACCGGGCACATCCTTTAGCGCTCGCTGGCTGTCATTGTCGTCAGCGACATCAACGCGAACGCCATCAACTTCAGCCCAACGTGGCGGCGCATGCTGGCGAAATTTCTTGTTTTTTATTGACAGCAAATGAGATTTGTTAGCGGTTTATGGTAATTAACGGCACAAGCCTTAATTTTCTTCCATTTTATACAATTATTTTTACTTTTCTCCATCGACTTGCTGTTGTGGTTTCTCATGTTTGTTTTCATTTTCTTTCTTTTTTATTTTCTTAATTTCGCATGGGGTTGCTGTGGCATATTTAGAAATTGTGCTTCTTGATTGACTTTTAATTAAAATGCAAATCGTCGGCGTAATTGTTTGAATTTGAATTTCCTGCGCTCATTGTTTTCGAGAATTTCGGTTTTTTTGCAAATGTTTTATCTTACGAAAAATTATTGTAATTGCCTAAACTTTCGAGTGAAACTTTTCTTTCAAGAAAATTATTAGAAGTGAATTTGTGATGTTCGTTTGGTGCTGATCACTTTGGGGAGCGAGAGCTATGCTGCGTATGAGTAACATTAGTTTAACATTACATATTCAATTTGAATTGAATATTTTTTAATTGAGGAATCGTATTTATTAACACTAGAAAGACCGCAAGTTTTTCATACCTACGAAGACTACATATCATATCCGCTGATATCTCGAAAAGTACACATCGGATTTGGCTAATTTTTCACAAAATAAATTTTAAAAAAAGTTACGATAAAAAATAAAAGTCTCCAAAGCAAAAGTTGACAGAAATACTAAAGAAAATACAGATATTCAAAAATTAAAAACCGTCAAAATGACTGCAATGGTATTTCTAGTGTTAATTAGTTACTGTATTATTAATTAATTTTAATAAAAATGTAATAATTAATTAATGAATTCATTATTGAATGGCAGATAGAAATATTAGGAGACACAAGTAGACGACTTGTGATGTCAAAATGTGTACATCGGCAATGAATAACCTTTCAGCCAGCTTCCGACGACATGAAGCGATTATAAAATCATATACTCCATACATTTGTACTCTATATATGTACATTAATATATATTTATGTTTTCAGAGGCGCCCACAGGTCTTCATTTGGGGGGGTTTGTGTACAATTTTTGAGCCGAATACCATTTGAAACCGTATTTTGTACCAGCAATTTTTGTATTTTGGGGAGGCTGGAGCCCCAAATCCCCCTCCCCCTGTGTGCGCTACTGTATGATTTTTCCCAAATTCATTAGCGTTTTATCTCATCACAACATTCCAGCCACATTTAATCGCTCTCTCCCACTCACTATCACATCTCCCCATCAGCTTCCAAGCGACATTCACTTTTAATTAAATTACACAATTTTCACACTGATGACATATTAATTTTACCAACTTGCCATTTCGCGCTGCCATAAACCATTCGACAGCTGTCCGCATCGATAGCCACACCAACAACAACTCGACGTTGACTTTTTACGTCTGCGTTGGCATTTGAACGCAGCAAAGGCGCCGTTTTAATGCACTTCATAAATTTTTACGCAACTGGCCGCTTTGTGCGCCGCCACCCAACATACTTAACATATTTATGGCATTTCAGCGCGTAGCAGAAAAAATTGCAACAGACAAAAATGTTGTAAATGCAATGCCAAAATTTTTTTTTGGTTTGTGTTTTTTTATTGCAAACGAATGTTTGCCAGGAAATGATGAAAAAAGCATAAAATACTAAAAGCAGTAACACTGCAAAAAATACGGCACATTAAAATGTGCATAATAGAAATTATATAGAGTGTGCGTGTAGATATGTGTGTGTGTGTAATACACAGATACCCAGACAGACACCGAGTAAGATAGAGAAAGAGTGGCAGCAAATGCCTCAAATAAAACTCATGGCATGGCATTTATTGCGCGCAAACAACAACAACAAAAATCACAATAAACCCAAAAATCACAACAACAAAGCGCCACTTAAAGACAGCAACGCCAAATTGCACCAACACTTAGCCATAATCCAGCTGGCAGTTGACCGACATCGGCCCACATTCGGATGCCATCACAGCCGTCGCCCCTCGTCCGTCGCCTCATAATGGCTTCGCTGCGCACTTGCAACACATATTCGACATATGATAATGTGTGTAATTTCCTTATGATTTCCACTCGTTACATGCCACTTGCCGTTTGTCGTTCGTTGCGTTCTTAGCCAAATGTCGAAATTGTAGCGCTTAGCGCTTTTATGCTTGCGCCGGCTTTCGTTCGGCGCTGCCAGTGCCACGAATTAAAATTGACATTTATGCTTATGCCTGTAGGCGTGTGTGTGTGTGTGTGTGTGTGTGCTTGTGTGCGTGGCATTAAGATTTTGACGTTTATTGACCGTGCAGCCATCATAGGAGATTAGCTTTTGGCTCAGCGCGGGGCGTTTTGCTTGAGTCGGGCTCTAATGCTAATGATAATGCCGCCGATAATGTTAGAAATGATAATGATGGCGATGTGGCCGCTGCCGCTGCTGCTTTTGCTGCCTTTGATGATGAGAGTTAATGTAGATGGCGTTTTGTTGGCTGCGTAAACTGTTGCTTTATGATTTTTTACAAGTATGTGTGCATGTGTGCGAGTGTGTGGTTGTTGGCTTAATGCGTAGCGACTTGGCGGTGTTGATGTTGTCTGTCGTGGTATTGTTTGAGCGCGGCTAGCAGCTGCGCATTTCAAATGTAAAAGTAAAAGCCAAGTTGACGGGCAATTGCAAGCGAAATTTAAGTTTGTTCAGCTTACGTGCTCCATTCACTGATTTGCAAATTATTTGAATTTGTTATTCTGTTTACAGTTTGGAATAATGGGGTCCACGAATGTATGCAAATTTTAATCTCTTTTGAAACGCAAAAAGTACAAACTGTGGAATTAGTAATGGAAAACAATATCAACCACATGTTTGTCTTTTGCATTATTTTTATGAATTTTTCCGTCATGTTTTTGCATAAAAGTGCTTGAATTTTCCAAATCACAGTTATAACATTGTCTACTTGAATCGTTGTTGGATTTTTCTCTTAAACTTTACATTGGAAAAGATGGAACAACGCATAGAATGGTTAGATGCCCTTAGAAATTATTTTTATATTATATTATATTAATTTTTGTTTTTGATTTATTTCATTTTATTTTATTTTATTTTATTTTTTCAATTTTATTTTATTTTATTTTATTTTATTTTATTTTATTTTATTTTATTTTATTTTATTGTATTGTATTGTATTGTATTGTATTTTATTTTATCTTATTTTATTTTATTTTATTTTATTTTATTTTATTTTATTTTATTTTATTTTATTTTATTTTATTTTATTTTATTTTATTTTATTTTATTTTATTTTATTTTATTTTATTTGATTTAATTTTGTTTTGTTTTGAATTTTCCAAATCACAGTTATAACATTGTCTACTTTAATCGTTGTTGGATTTTTCTCTTAAACTTTACACTGGAAAGGATGGAACAACGCATAGAATGGTTAGATGCCCATAGAAATTATTTTTATATTATATTATATTTATTTTTATTTTTGATTTATTTTATTTTATTTGATTTTATTTTATTTTATTTTATTTTATTTTATTTTATTTTATTTTATTTTATTTTATTTTATTTTATTTTATTTTATTTTATTTTATTTTATTTTATTTTATTTTATTTAACTTTATTTTATTTTATTTTATTTTATTTTATTTTATTTTATTTTATTTTATTTTATTTATTTATTTATAATAATTTATTTATAATAATTTATTTATATTTATTTAAAATAATATATGTACTAGTGCGAGGAATAGGATGCTCCAGAAACTCTGGATCACATCCTCTGTTTCCGTCTGCTCTTTCAAGACAACGTTTGGCCACCCTGGGCCCTCTAAATTCACCTCGCTGAAAGAGAACTGGGCGATACCTCTTGTTCGCCAAAAGCACTCATTTTCGAATGGATCACTGAAGTAACTCATAAATGGATCACAGTCTGTTGTCGCTAAGGATCCAACGAAATTCTATGCGAGGTTCGTTGGCCAGCCAGCTATACGTACTATATCCCTAATTCCCATAAGTGAGCCTCACAGTCTCACCAAAATTTCAAATGGTGATAAATCCAAAAGATTTTCGATTCCACTATTTTATGTAATCCTCTAATGGAATATTTTAACATTTTAGACAGTTTTTGTACATTTTAAACAAATGTTTTCAGTAATTTAGCTCATATAAGCCTGGCAGTCTCACTTCTGGGTTTACGTTACTTTTAAAATTCTGGGAATTAGGGATATGAGGAATGTGGCTGTAGGTTAGTTTAGGTTAGGTTATGGTGGCTGCCTCTGTAAGAGACATACTCGAAGGCCTAAGAGGCCCATGGTGATACCACATATTTCACTTGCTTTTTGAAATGTGTGCTTTGAAAATGTGTTTTTTTCCAACATGTGTTACAACACAGAAGTAGATGAGAGTTTCACCAGCCCAAACTAGGATTCGAACCTGGGTCCTCGGTGGCTGGCTAATGTGACTGTTACTCTTTTTAAAATCGTTGAATAAAGTCCCCCATTGGCAAAACTTGTTGTTTTTTCTTTTATAAAAATTTTCCCAATCATTTGTTTAGTATTTTTTCAGACAAAACTTCGACAATGGAGATCATTAGTTGAGAATTGTCCAATTTTTTTTTTAGAAAACTGTAAATTCCAAAAATATGACACTTTTTACACACTGCCACTTGTGGCTTCTGTCATAAAACACGCTCAATGCCCACAAGCAACAACAACAACTGCAGCAGTCAATAAATCCGAAGCTAATAATTCCTGATCCACAACAATTGACTTGACTGAGAAAGCAACGTGACCAGTTGCACTAAACTCCCAGCACTTTACCTGCGATAAAAATTGATAAAGTGCAAAAAAAAGTGCGAAAAAGAGAATCTGATGGCGAACAATAGTTGGAGAGTGAGTTGGCAAGAAAATTGTGAAAACAATTACGCTGCACGTAATTGTATGCAAAACGCGTCGAGAGTGAACAATGGAACTTCTAATTGCGCTACTTGTGTGCGCTGCAAACGTAAGTGTGGTCTGGGATGGGAGGGAGGGGGGCAGACATATGCACAACAGCAGCAGCGTCATTATTGGCAACAGCAATTCTGCCACCGCCATAGCCACCGTCACCGCTCCGGCCATCGACATTGCAAAGATCATCGTGCGGCACAATGCAGGCAGGCAGCCAGGTGCATATCAACTGAAATACTCACACACACACACACACACAGACGCATCAGAGCCAGCTTTAGTTTGTATGCAGCGAAGGGAACCGTGCTGCAGTTCCAGCTGATGGACGTGCCGTGTCGCATTCGACGCTGGACACGGTCCATCAGTCCATCAGTTCGTAAGGCTGCGGCGCAGTGTGCGGCCGAGTTTGGCGAGGCGAAGGGCGTCGTTGAGGCGGCCATTGAAATTCATTGGCACACACAGAGGGCAGTAAATTGGAGCGTAGGTGAATAGTGGCCAGTCGAGTAGGTGCACGGCGTCGGGCAGATAGTTGCATCGGCAGTTAATTGGAGCCATGTAGTGCAGGGTGGACGGGCTTCATGACGCCCTTTGCGTAGCCATAAGCTGCACTGGGCCCTTGTTCGGCAAGCGGCGACTGAAGCGCGGAAGCACGCGTCCGATCGTTCGCTTCCAGTGTCGAGTGCAATGAAGTGCGTGATAATTGTTAATTATTTTTTATTGTGGTTAACTTGCATGTGCTCACCTAAAAGCCGGTTGTAATCTTCAATACAAGGCATTGTGTAGATAGAATAGAATAGAATGGAATGGAATAGGAAGGAAGTGCTTTTGCGGCAGAAATGCGGAGTAGAGGTAATGTGAGAGCTAAAGCTGTGGCTGACACTTGTATAAAAATGATTTTCTATTTACGTGCGTATGTGGAATTCAGTTGGCTAGTTGAGAATGCAGAGATAATTGAAATAATTGAGCACGTATATAATTTGAATTCAACATACACGTGACAACAATAGTGTTTTAAGTACAAACATAATTGAGTTTCAATTGAAAATGCCAATTTATAGATATCAATAGTTCATTTAATATTCAAAGCATAATACTTGAGGGCTACTCACATATAAACAAAATAGAAAGGCTGAACTGAACGTGTCTGAAGTTTGAATAAATTCAAACGCATTACTAGTAAAATATGGCAGATGTGTTTATTGCCGATTAATTACACTAAATACCCAATAATTTTAAAATAACATCATTCAAATAGCTTAGCTTTATTTACATGAGTCGAACCGCAGGTCTACTTTTCTATGATTGTTGAATAAGGCAAGCTGAATCTCACCAATGCACAGTGATTCGTTCCATAGACAAAATTCAAAAATTTTACAGTCTCAGAGTTTAACGATTTTAATGCCATGTGAAAGGTAAAACTCCTACTAAGAAAACCTCAAAAAATCTGTGCAAAAAATTAATTAGTGTGTGTGCAAAAGCGGCTCAAATTTGAGACTTTTTTCACAAAAATATGTAAACACATATTTTCTGTTTGTTAGTCTATTGAGTAAAAAAAATTTTAAAAATACATGGTTACCAAGAAGTTGCTAAAACTTTCGATATGGATTAAGAAATGATGTGGCCATTTTCGCTTTTAGTGTTTTCTCAAAATTTGCAAAGCTGAAGCTTTTACTTCACTTTTAATTTAAAATATTTTTCAAAATTAAAAATCTGAAAATTAGCAAAACTTAGAGGAAAATATCTAAAAAGTATGTGAAAGTATGTTCCTGGATATTTTTTATTTTAAGAAGCATTCTTTCTTTGTCGGATAATGTAATTACATCCTCCGATATCTTCCGATCTCAGAAAATAATTCAATTTGAAAAGTGGTCTAAACACCTATTTTGCGACAAAATTTACCACAAAATTTTAAGAAAAACAAAATGGAGATTTCAATTCTATGAATGAATTCAATCCAATTTTATGAAGAACGGACCACTCCTTCTAATTTTGTCCCTCGGTTGTATGGAGTCGAATCACTGTGCAATGGTTTGAAAAATATTTTATCCAGTTGGTCAATTCTTGTTGTTTTGATGCTATAAACCAGCGACTTTTCACAACCCGAGAAAAAAAGTCAAAGGACTTTAAATCACACAATCTTAGTGGGCATTACAGCGCGACTCTACTGGAAGTTATGGGAACTTTGTTTGCCAAAATAATTAAATGAATAAATAAACAGCTACATTTTTTGAAGCAACTAACATCGAGGAGGATTTGCAGAATTGAGTTTCAAGAGTTACAAAGAAAAAATCTATTTTTAACAGTTTTGACTTTCAAGGTGTGTGCGATTACTCTGAAAGCTGAAAATGTCGGCGTTAAATTCCCTAACCTAACTAAGGCTTAACTTCAATCCAAGCATCAACTACATGTACGAAGAACGCAACACCCAAACTTTAGCTAAATTTGTTTTTAATTCTTGTATTCATGTGGGAGCATGCAGTCAAAATTACATCATTCGAAACTTTAATGCAATCGCCAGCAGCAGCAGCCGTACGGCAAGAAAAGGGCGCAATAATTATAAATTTCACTATGCAATGAGCCGCACACGATGCTCACTGCTGTAGTGTTTTTGTTGTTGTTGCTGTAGTTGTTGCATGCATTGTTAATGCTAGCAGCCGGAAACAAACAATTCATCTGCTGAATTAATAATTTCCTTGCAAGTGGGCGAACACTACTGCGTTGCCCCCCCCCCCCCCCCACCCTCCCGCCCCCTCAAGTACAGCAGCGCAGCCACAAAAAGGGCATCAGTTACAGCAGCGGTAAGCAAGTGAACATACCAATAACAACAACAATGGCGAACTTGTAAAATAAACAAAGTTAAATCAAAACAAACTACAACAAAAACAGCAACAACCAGCGACAGCTTGAGCACAAAACAAGGCGCTCGAGTGTAGCTGAAGCAGCGTTGGCCAAAGCTGAAGCTGGAGCTGAAGCTGGCGCAGCCACAGCTGCATTTCAATTACCCAAATCATCAACAGCAGCAGCTGAGCAGCTGAGGGAGCAGCGGCCCCAAATTCGCACAAGCGGAAAATCATTATGAATTTCTTATGAGCAGTTCATAGGATTCGCCACATGTGCGCATGTGTTCAGAAAGCAGAATGCTGAGGGAGGGGGCGGAAAGCGAGTGTGAAGTATGAGCACAGAGACTCACCAGCGCGATGCGGTTTCATTGCCTGCTGCAACGCTGTTGTTGTTGTTGTTGTTAGTATTTGTCTGTGTGTGTGTGTGCGTCTTATTGCCACGTGGACAAATGTTTGGCTGGCTGTGTGCCTGCCGAGACGGGTTGTGTGAGTGTGTGTGTGGTTATTTGGCTGTTTTGGTTGGCATTCAGAAATGAAAAACCATATTGCCCGCATAAAGCCACACAAACACTGGGCGCACTCGCAGGGAAAGAGGGGGAGCGACATTCAAATCGGCTTATGTGGCAAGTACACAAATGTTACAAAATTTCGAGTTAATATCCGGAAATGCATCAACACAAACAGCGGTGGCGCGGCGGTCGGCCAGACAGACAGATAGGCAGGCAGACAGATAGACGGATGAATGAACGAACGAACGGACGGGCGCATGAACAACCAGCTGAAGCGACACTGACTGTCGTTTGTTGAAAAAAAATAATAATTGAGAGTGTTTGAGTTGGTGTCGACCGACTTATTCATGCGCTGCACCTGGAACAACCAAATGCCATTTCAAATCGCAATGGCAGCGAATTATGAAAGTTTTAGTTTTTTGGTATTTTGTGTTTTTGCAATTTTATATTTTTTCTACTAATTCTAATTAATTCTTTTAATTCTAATTGGCAATAAATCAAAGTTTAAAGAACAAGTTTCATGAAGAAACAATTTTCTAGTCATAAACATGCATGGAGGAAGCAATTATTTTGGTTTACGAGTATATACAAATTTTCTTATTTCGTATATAACTTTTATGTGGCATAACTTTTTTGTGTGAGCGAAAGATGCTCATATGAATATAGGTTCTTAGTACTGAATAGTTCATTACGTTATCGTTGCTACTTCTAGAACTATGATCCAAAGCAATCAGCTGGCAGCAACTCGAATAAAAGAATGGACGAACAAACAGACGAAGGAAGGAACAGAGAGAAGGACAAAGGGATGAACAAAGGTGGACAAAGGGATGAAGAGGAAGATGAGTACAGGGATGGACGGAAAGACGGTCTGAGAGAGGGGGATGAGAGAAGGATTTATAGAAGGACAGGAGGAGAAAGAGGAAGGAATGACGAACAGAGGGACGGTGGTAGGGATGGATGGACAGAAGGACGGGCGGATGGATAATGGAAACAATATGCAGAAGAGTGCAGAAAAGAATGGGCCAAAGAAATAGACAGACGGACGGTGGAAAAGGCGCCAGACAAGTTTGGACGAACAGATAAGCATTGTTAACTCAATTCTCCGAGTGATTCTTTACGCTCGGAGAATATATTTGATTACTGGCTGCGACTTCTGCTGAGCTTTACAAATTACTGATAGAATTCTATAGCCCCAACACCGCAGTGCAGGGTATAGCAACAAAAAAAACAAAAAGTGTTTCCCAAATTTTGTTATTTCTACATATAACTGCCACCACATACGCAGACACACACACACACCACATGCTCAGCAACATTGAAAAACATTCATGTTACAGCAACAATAACAACAACAAACCAAATTATAAGCAACAACAGGGGCTATGGAATCCTTGAAATAGTTTCGTAATCTGGCTGTGAGTGCAATGAACCAAACTGTTTAAGCTGCATGCACGACTACCTCAAACCCGGAACTGGAATTGTACGAAATACACAAAAGTACTTGCAGCTCACATACAAATTTATATACATATTTATGTATGTACATCGACCCAAACAAACAACTACTACATTTATGTATGTAGTAGGTGTACACACACACATACACATAGGCACACATATACACGTGCAATATTTAGATGGGTCATGACGTTTGGTTGGTGGTTTGAAAAGATTGGCAAATTATGAATGCTTCTAAATTACAATGAGCTCCAAAGTGTTGAAGAGCGAATACGACCGAGTGCTAGCGGGATGAAAGAAAGAGCAAGATGGCAAGAATGGAGATTAGTGTTGCAAGTTTTAATAAGTCAGTCTGTCAGTTTGTGTAGTCAGTATTCATTTAATGATTTAACTCCTGTTTTGGTAATCAACAGGTAGCAAGGAGTAACACGAAGCTAGAGTTAAAATTCAAATGAGCTGTTAAACTATTGAAGTACACATTTTCGTGATAGAGTCCTCACCATTGCACAGTGATTCGTTCCATAGACAAAATTCAAAAAATTTATAGTCTTAGAATTTAACGATTTTGATGTAATTTGCAAGGTAAATCTCCAACTAAGAAAACCCCAACAAATCTGTGCGAAAAAATAATTAGTGCAAGTGCAAGAGCTGCTCAAAGTCGGAACTTTTTTCACAAAAAATTGCAAACACATATTATCTGTTTTTTAGTTTATTGAGTAAAAAAAATTTTAAAAATACATGGTTACAAAGAAGTTGCTAAAATTTTTAATATAGATTAAGAAATGATGTGGGTATTTTCGCTTTTTATATTGTCTCAAAATTTGCAAAGCTGAGGCTTTTACTTCTCTTGTAATTTAAAATATTTTTCAAAATTAAAAATCTGAAAATTGACAAAACTTAGAGGAAAATATCTAAAAAGTATGTGAAAGTATGTTTCTGGATTTTTTTAATTTTAAGCAGCATTCTTTCTTCGTCGAATAATGTAATTTGATCCTTCGATATCTTCCGATCTCCGAACACCTATTTTTCGACAAAATTAATTTTTTTCATCCCTAAAAGTAGGCAATCGGCATGAAAAATTGAGAAAACTGCAAAAAAGCAAAACTTACGTCTAGTACTATGGTTTTTTTGCAGAACTAAAGGATCCTAAGACAATTTTTGTTACTCTTTGCAATTATCAATGTTGACGTTACCGATTAAATGTAAAATCTGGAAAATCTAGCCAGTACACTTTTTACTATAGCTTTCCAAAAATGACGAAAATTGCAAATTCAAATCTCAGGCATTGCCAAACTACAAAAGTTTAAGAAAACCAAAATGGAAATTTCAATTCAGCAGACCATGCTTAAGTGGTATACCAAATTTTATGAAGAACAGACCACTCCTTCTAATTTAGTCCCGCGGTTGAATCACTGTGCAGTAGTCCGATTTTTATGAATTCAAGTATTTTTGTTCAAAAATTGTGTACAGATTTCAAAACCATAGTAAGAAACCAGGTATTATGTAATTTTTTAATAAAAAGTTTTAATTTTTCAGGAACCCCGTCCATTAATGTTTTATGGTAGTGTCCCACACCCTCATAGCTGATGAAGACCACTCTCTTCTCTTAAAGGCTTGAAGGTCTTTGGCCACTTTTTTCGTTACCTTCATCTCCCTTTTTACTAAAGCCCAGTATCTCTCGATCGGCCTTAGTTCTGGATAGTTAGGTGGATTGGCTTCTCTAGGTACCAAAATCACTTTATTCCGTTGGAACCACTCTAAAGCCGTTTTGCTGTAGTGACATGAAGCGAGGTCAGGCCAAAAAAACGTGGACACTTCATTTTGGCTTAAAAAAGGGAGCAATATCTTTTGCAAACTTTCCTTCACATATATTTCGCTGTTGATTGTACCCGATGTAACGAATGAGTACTCCTTTTGCCACAACTGCAGATAGCCTGCCAAACAAGGAATTTCTTTGGGAGTTCTTTCACTTTTTTGGACTTGAATTTTTCAGGAACATTTCCTCGACAATCGGCTGTATAAAATTCCTGCCCAGGTTGCTGGGAAAAGTCCGCTAAAACATAAGTTTCGTCATCCATTATGCAGCATTCGAATTTCTTTACAAAATCTTGCGCTAGCTTTTTAGCTCCTTGTTTTGCGGTTTTATTCTTGACGGCGTTTCGGTCTGGAACTTTCTGCACCTTGTACGTCTTCAGCCCAGCTTCCTTCTTAAGTCTGCGCACGATCGATTTTGAGCAGTCAGCCTTCCTTTTTATTTGCTCTAACGGACGCATTATATTTTCTGACATTTTATTCCGAGCTACTAAGATACAAATTTTTTTATTTGAAATTTGTAATAGCACTGTAGGGCAAAATATGTAACGGACAATTTTATTCGACGCAGTCCTTACAAGTCTTTAGATCATTATTCAGCCGACTTAGCCATCACCATTCGACTCAAATACTGAACTCGATCTTCAGTAACAAACTTAATTCAACTGAATCGTTACTCGTTACTGCAAACTTGCTAGCAGAAATGGCGCTTGTGTGCTGTAAACTGATTACTATTCAGGCAGAAGTGCCAGTGATGCATGCGACAATGCGGATGGATACCCGGAACCCCAACTAGACGCAGCGATATGCACATGGAATAAGCAAACAAGCAAACAAACATGCAAGCAAACAAGTGAACAAACAAAATCTGTTTGCACTACAAAACGGAAATGACCACAACTTTAACAACAACAACAAGAAGAAGCATCAACAAAAATTCAACAGTTACACTCGGTGCATGGCAAACGGGCCACCTCTGACCGACGAGCGGTGGTGGTGAGGCCGCGTGGGCGGCGCAACATGCTGCAACACATAACCGAACATGAGTAAATAACACGAAATGTCTCTAAAAATATAAGCACAGCACATTGCGCACCTTTGGCGTTGACGTTGTTGTAGTTGTAATTGTGGTTTAGCAAATTTTGTAACTCATACGCCACGTAGCACACGGATGCAACTCGACTCGAAAACTGTTGACCATTTTCATTGCGTTTATTTATTTTCCATTATTTTTTTATAATGTAAAAGGCCAGTGCAGAAATTTACAAGTTGCTGCATGCAAAGGTGTTCGGCTCTGAGTCTGATTTGCATGCGGAGGTGCTCGAGAGCTGGGATAAAGGACGCAATGTGGAGTAATAATTAAAGAGCATCAACATATCAAATGAACAAAGTCCGGTCTACGGTCAGCTAGTTAGTATTTTTCGTATTTTTTGGGGGAGTTGAACTTTGCTGAGCTTGTTGTTGTTGTAATGCAATTTTTGCTGCTCTGTGAACTTTCAGTTTTCGAGCAGCTTAGATGGCACACACACGAAATATGAAATATTGTAGCAATGCAAGCAAGAACGAGAGTCGAAAAGGGAATTTCATTAACCTTAGCCAAAGCCAGCAACCATTCATGCAGGTATGAGTGTGCTTGTAAAATTAAATTAAAGCACCGTTGTTGGAGATTTGTTGTGCAAGTTATCCCGAACCGAGCAGCTGTGGTTGTTGTATTTGGCTGTTATTATTGTTGCTGTTGCAGTGCTGTACTTTATGAAATTAATGTTCACTTTGATTGCCGGCGTCCATCTGGAGCGCATGTGGGCGGCACAACTGCTGCTACAACCACTACAACGCCGCTCAATTCCCTATGCTTACACACTCACACATTGATACACCTACATGCGCACACACTCGCACACAAACATACACATTCGCATACTGACTGCTGTGAGCAAGTTTTTGCCGCTTGATTGGTACAATATCCACACTTGCTGCTTTCATTCGTTTTTTTTTCTAGCCGCATGCACTGCTGGCTGTGTGCCTGTGTGTGTGTTGGTGTGTGGGTGTGCTCGTACTCGAACGTACGGTTGAATTGTTAATTGAATTCCGTACAAGTGGAAAGTAAGCAGTTTCACATTGAGTTTTAATGCTTGGCTACAGGTGTGCCAGTATATGTGTGTGTGTGTGTTCTGGGGAATATGTGAAGTGGTCAAGCAGCAGCAGCAACGGTAGCAGCCAATTTATGGCTCAGTGCGGCTTACAGTGAGCGGATTGAGCGTAATTTGCATTAATTATATTCGCTGTTAACCCTTCTCCGGCTGCCAAAGAAATCAGCTGCTATTGAGAGTGCTTATTATTTAATTGTTGTATTTCATGTAGAACGTAAGTTTGCAACTTGTTTTTGAACAAGGCTAATAGTTAGCCTCATAATTAGCACAAATATTCGAGATTTTTTCAATCACTCGTGGCCAGCTGTAGCTGAAGTGTAACGTGGCTTGTTGAAGATAATTGATCGGCTTAGAACTTCAAATAAAACACAAGTGGGAAAAATTAGCATTTTCTTATAAATAGTTGTTTGTCGTTTGTTATTTGGCCTTATTTTTATGGATCGAATAAGCGTACATTTTGAGGTTAGCAGCTTTCAACATTGCTGATATGTTTTAAAACTGGATATAAAATAAGAGAAATCTGAATTTTTTTTTACGGCATACAGCCTGAGCCTCAGTGTGATTTAGCAAAGAAATTGATTTAATTTAATTTAATTGAATTAAGATTTAATAGAAATTGATATGACAGACTTTTAAGTGCCTTTACGTGGGAGGTAGGTACGTAAGTTTGCGTATAGAGTCTATAGAGTCCTATAAACATGTCTCGTGGATCCATATAAATTATACCCATCTTCTTTTTCCTTCTCATTACTCCTTTATAGACCTGTTTAAATTACGACTATTAGCACTTGAATTCTCATAGGCTTTTATAAACAACCCTATTGAAAATTTATAAAACCCCTTATATACTCTTGGAAATTATTTCTATAGCAAAATGTAAATGGCACCTAAACATTAGTTTTCTAAATTATCTTAGAAATGTTTTCCACAAGTTCTTTTGAATAACTTTTATAAATGGCAACTGACTTCTAAAGATCATTTTAAATAATACCCATCGAACTCAAAACTGACCCATATGGAACCCTATAAATGGCTCCTATAGACACCTAATAATCACTCCTATAGACTTCAGTGAATTACCTTAATAAATATAGAAAAAGTATATAATTCATAGTGGAATTTTTATTTAATGGGCGAAAAGTATTACGCAGAAAATAATTTTCAGAATACAATTTAAAAAATTGAACTTACCACATGAGGCTTATTTTTGAATCAAAAACAAAAACTCGTCCCGTAATTTTTATTTTGTGATGAAAAAATACAACTGAAAAATAATTCTCATTCTGCAAGTGAAAAATAAAACTCACCGCATAATTTGTATTTTTCCCCAACAAAATAAAACTCAACAAATAATTTTTATTTTCTGATCGAAAAAAAAAAAATCAAAAAATAATTATTATTCGGTGGGCGGAAAATAAAAATCGAGAAATATTGGTTTATTGCTTTTTCTACAATTGCTTTCAAAAACAATCACTTTATTGCACGGCATGATATATCTGCAATGCTTCCTTTATCTTGATTGTTTTGATTAAAAATATTGCGATAATAATTATTTACGGTCCCTGATAAATAACCCTTGTAGACACCCATAAATAATTCTTATCGGCTCTTATAAAACAAATCTCAGCAAGACAGATTAAATTGCTAAATCTGAAATGTCTTGAAATTAATAATATCGACATTCATCATCGTTAATTTCTCTCTTATAATTTTTTCCACAATTTATCCAATTGACTCCACTGTGCGCCAAGTGTTCCGTCATGCAAACAATTGCCTTGGGTCATTGTGGTTGCAGCTCATTCACTTCACTTTGGCCAACACTTGCGTCTAAATGATTTTTTGATATATTATTTTCGCAAAGTTTATTTTAATACTCCGGCACGCCGCCTCGCACGCTGTAATCGCAAATGAAAGAAGTGCCTGTGCTTCCGTGCCGGACGCCGTCGCACAAACAGAAATTAAACTGGGGAAAAAACAATTCCAACAAGCAATTTGCCAGCGGCCAGCCAGCATTCAGGATTCAGGATTTACTTCGTCTTCCGGTGGCGCTTTTGCACGCGGCCCGCCGAAGCAAACAAGAAAACATTTTCGCATTTCTTTTTGGTAAAAAAAAACCCGTTCTGTCTGTATGTGTGTGTGCGTGTGGTTTTTGTGTATACAAAATAAAGAAAGAGTCGTAGTTGCAGCAAGTGGAAAAATGTCATTGCACCTGCCAGTCGTTGGCAAACATGTCGCAGCCGCACTCGATCGTAGGCGCAAACCGGACTTGCGAGAGACTCTGAGTGTGGAGCGTCAGGCTTTGGTATTATTTGTCATTTGCTTGTTTGTCTGCTCACTGGCTGGTCGCTCACACACACACACACACACACACATACACTTGCGTTCATGCCAAGTGCAAATTGCGAAATGTGTGAAAACCGCAGACGACAAGTGACGCCCCTCAGGCAATCGCACACGCCCTCATATCACGCCATGTGTATGACAGTGTGTGTGTGTGTGAGAGTGTTGCTTTTGTGTTTTATAAAAGCGCTCGGCTGTGGGTGTGGCAGCTGCATGAATGCGACAATGAAAAGTAAGAAACCAAATTAAGAGAAAAATCACTTTGCACCTTATTTGAAGGGCTGCGAAAATTACAAAATTAAACACAAATATGGTGTTGGTTGGGTTCAGGTTCAGCAAAATGTATTAATTGTAAGTTCAAAAGGTTGTTAAGGAACAACAACAACAGAATCAACTGTTTGACACAATGAGTTGGCATTATTTTCTGTTGACAGCTCATTAGCTAAATGGTGGTTAACGTACTTTCAGGATGAGTTTTAATGCAATGTTTGTAACAAAAGAATGTAGAACCTCTGAATTTTAGAGTACCAATGTTTTCTGGTGGGTAATTAACTAATTTATAATAATTAATAATTAACTAATTTATTTTTTCTAAATTGTTGGCAAAGAATGGGGGACGATTGCCCACAGAAATTACTTTCAGTGCAATGCAGGCCCGGAAATGCCAAAGAGGACCTCAAACAAATTCGAACTAAAGAACTGGGAATCGGTGGACCAAGACCATGAAATATGATGGAAAATAATTATAGCTAAACTGCTAAACTCCTTAACTGTTAACTAAATTATTTTGATTTATAAAAGTCTACATAATCTTTGTATCTCTTAAACTCCAAAAACGGCAATCATAGTGAAAAACTGTTCATAAAACCAAAAAAAAGGGCATCAATATTTGTTCGTTGCATACAAACAAAAATTGTCTGTTTAAAACTTACTCAGACACAACTATGTTACATTGTAACACTAAAAACAACAACAACAAATCGCGTTTATAATTTTTATGAGTTTTGCACAACGTTCTTCGTTCGCCACTTTTCGGCAGAGAACCGCCACCACGAATTTCGCTGCCTTTGCGCTTCGGCGGCTTTTGAAGTGCGCACTTGGTGCAACCACAACAACAACAACCACTATACAGCGTAGTATCGCTTGCTCGAAATTTGATTTGCTGAAAATCAAAACATTTCTTAGCAGCATTGCAACAACAATTCTCATACCTGGTATCAGATCAGATCCAGCGTGTGCACATTCGCACCAAAAAAAGCAACATCAAATAAATGCAATTTTCCGCTTTCACCTCTTCTCTTTTTCTGTTTTTGCTTTATATCTACCATTCTATCTTTTTCTTCTTCTTCCGCTCTTATTTCGCCAGCCGCAATTTGTATTTTTTCTTATTTTTGTTTGGTTTGCGTCATTTTCCAGTCGTCGCTGTGGTTGTTCAATTTTGCGTCTCGTTCCACTGATTTCAACCTGCCCGCCTGTGCGGTAATCAAAGCCGCTTTTCGAGATTTTTTCATAAGTTTAAATTGCGGGAAATTGCATTCCACAGCAGCGCAGCACAAAATTCATCATTAACCAAATGACGATGATGACGATCGTCATCGTCGTCATTCCGCCCGCAGTCACGTTGCTGACGTCGGCTCAAGCAGCAACGGCGGCAGCAGCGTCAGCATAAAAAGGTGAACATTATGCCCCCAACTGCAAACATGCAGCCACTTCACCTCCGTCCCGTGCCGGCGTGCCGCAGCCCGGGACCGTCGCCGCTACGACAGCGAGCATACTTTCCATCAAAACTTTGGCCTTATCAGTTGCCCGACATCTCGACGGCTCGTCGCACTGCTCGCCGCCGTGTTCTGTCCTCCCTCCCCAGCCGCCACTTGCGCCCGCTGGCGGTTACCACGGAAATGCTTGAAAATTATTTAAACTCGTTTACCTACTCACCGGCGCGCTCATTCACTTATTGCAGTGCTGCCTCTGCCTCAGTCAGCCAGCCAGACAGCCAGTCGGCCAGTCGGCCCCCCTGCGGTTTTCCACGCGGCCTGTTTTGCTGCCACTGCCACCACTACTCACTGTTGCCAACATTTTCTTTTGATGCTGACATTTTGTATCTGTGCGTCTATATGTAAATGTGTCTGTGTCTGTGTGTGTGTGTGTTTATGTTGTAAAGTTGATGCAGCGCGCCAACGCACCGGTTGCTTCTCAGCCAACTATGCAATGATTTGGTAAAAGGTAAACGCGCCGCATTCGCTGCCAATTGCCGAACGGGCTGAATGGGCGGTGGGCAGGGCGCACATAGATAAACTTCATGGTAAATGAGATTGTTGGCTTTTGCGCCAAATATGAAAGTGGCTGCTGCTGCTGCTGCTGCTTTGACTGTTGCGCTACAGTTGGGTGCAAAATTTTCTGTAGTCATTAATTTATTATAGGAATTCGAGAAGTTTCATAGGCGGCTTACAGGTGTGATGCATCTCTGCATTGAAGTTTAAAGTTTTTAGTTCTCTTAGGTTTTATTGTCGGCAATATTTCATATTTGACTTTTAGTTGAAATTTCCAAAGAGTTCTTCAAGTTCTTATTCAACGAAATCTTATTTTCCTCTAGTGATACGCAATGTCTTTTCTTCTTCTTCTAGCTCGAAATTTCGGTTTAAAGGCTCAAGGCTCATGTTCCAGCTCATCGCTTGATATATGGTATTTTCTTTACTCATTTCAACTTTTTCTTGAGGTAAGAGTTTCAAGCATTCACCTTTATTTTCATTTTTAAAATCACTATCCATTTTTGCATTTCATGCTTTTTTTAATTTATTTTTATAATTTTTTTTTTATTCTTTGGCTTCTTCTTTCAGTGCCAAGTTTTTGTTTTGAGGCTCAAGGTTCAAGTCCCAGAAATTGTGGACATCTTTTCAACTCATTCTCATGTTTTAACTCGCTCTCACCATTTCCACATACACTTTTATTTAAATTTTATATATAAATCCATATGTTTGATTTGAAGCATTTTTATTGTTACTGCTATGAAATTTGTGTTCTTCTTCTAGTTCAAAGTTTCAAGCCTTGTTCTACCATTTAAATTCATATTTTATTTATTTATTTATTTGCCATTCATTCAGCATACAAGATTGCTCTTTTAACACTAGAATGCCCAAGGTAGTAATTTTGACTACATTGAGGTCTTTTATTGTAATTAATTTTTGTTACATCGCTTTCTAAAAAAATATCTTACGTGACTTTTATTAATTTTTAAAGCTAAATGGAATAAATAAATGAAAAATATTGTAAAAAAATGTTTACCCCAATTTTGCAAAATTTACATTAAATGCCCAAAAGTAGTCATTTTGACTACCTATATAAAATTTTCAGCAAATCTTACTGATAAATAGACAAATATGCATCTTCAATTGCAAAATATGAAAATGTCAAATAATTGCAAACATTTAAAAAAATAATATCATAGTAGGCTGTGACAGTTCCCAAGTTTTTCAATTAAAAATTTACTCATAAAATTCATTCAAAAATTCCAAATTTCATTCCATTTTATCCCACTACACAAGTACGCTATTTTATTTAAATGAATTTACTTTGTAAACCATAAAAAAAATTAAAAACTAAATGCTTATTTTAGTTTAATCTCGTGTACATTTATTCATATTTGCTACTTAAAAACCAATAAAATTAAAAAAAAGTCAGTAAACAATAATGTAGTAATGTGAACAATAATGTAGACATTTTAGGTATGTCAGATTGTCGGGCATTCTGGTGTTAAATGCTACAAAATGAGTACATGAGAACCGAGTAATAATAATAAATAACATTAAATATGAAAGAAATTAAAATAACATAATAATAACATTAAGAGAAATGCTGAAAAAGAAGATGCTTAAAGATGTGGTTATAAAAGACACTTTTAATTGAAATTGGCAATGAATTCCACATTCTAATTGCGGTCACGTAGAAAAGTCTGCCGGAATTGACAGAGTTAAATGTCTGTGCAACAAGGTTCATGCTTCTCCTAGACTTGCAGAACCGCAGCTTTCTAACGAGTTGATATTTGGAGGAATTGGATCCCCAAATCCCCCTTGCTTCACATTACCGCTTCTTGTACTATCAAAAAATGTATCAGCTCGTTCCATATCTGTTTGTGATACTTTTTCTCAGCCTATTTTTCGAATCAAATACTCAACCATGTAATCAAATATTTTGTGCATCTCACTGACTCACACACAAACTATCAGATGTGCTTTTCTCATAGTTTGAGTTTTTTTGAAAAAAAAACCTTACATGTACTACATACGAGTACATATGTATCTATATCATTCTCCAGTAAGCCTAGTTAACTTAAATGCTTATTAGCAACGACTTTGATGAGACAAATACATGTTTTGTATTGAAAACAGGTTTTCAATAAACTATTTTTGAGTTTTGTATCGGTTTTGTGCAATTTTTAAAACTCCAAAACATTTTCATCACAACAAAGAAATTGATTGAATAGTTGTATCTTTAAAGATATCCGATCAGTGATCACACTCGTATAACTAAGGACTGGTTCTCAAACTCCAACTCTCCAACTTTCATTCCTTCTCTCGTTCCTTTTGGTGTTAGTGCTTATTTTTGTGCATTTGAGCATCATTCTTTTACTGCCATACACTTCCCAGATTCCATTTTACTTTGGTATACAAAATTTATGCAAAATCAGCCCAAACATTGCATCACCTTTGCACCTAAATGTATGCTGCATTTTGCTGCTCTTACGGCCATAACAGCAGAAGACATTTCTCGGCCGCGGCCGCAGCCGTAAACTCAGCTGGCGCGCAAAATGTATTAGTTATGGCTTTCGTGGCAGTGTTTATCAAGCGACGGTTGTTGTTTCTTTGCTGCTTCGTGTTGTCGGCGTTGTTGTTGGTGCTGCTTACTTCCGCCTCGAATGCAGCTGCCATTTTCCCTGTTTCCATTGCCAGCCGCCGCTGCCGCTGAAAGAAACTCTGGGGAAATTATTTTATTAAATGCAACCGTAACATTAGGATTTGCAGGTGAATTGCATGCGCGCGCACTGCTTTTATGAATTGACATAGCAACTATTTATTTTGCGGCTGCAATAAAAACAACAAAAGAAAAAAGACAGAGCAAGTTGTAAGCGGTGAAATAACAGAGATGCTGCCACTTTTGACAGAGTTTGAAGGAGGCGAAACGCTCAAAATTTAATTTCGCTTATTATTGGATTTAAGCGTACGTCGAGGCGATGGGCGGTGGGCGTGGACTAATGAAATTGCACAATATTAAAACAAAAAGAAAACAACAAAAACATAGCAGCGAGCAAGGGAGTGGAAAGGACGAGCGCGAGGACGTGTCTTAAATCAACATTTCCGGCTGCGAATTGAGCGAAATTAATTTCGAACAAATCCTACTCGGGTTACGGGCAAAGCGAATGCATGTAACCACCCGCCAGCCAGTCAGACGGCCAGACGGCCGACAGCAGCTCGTGATAAAATATTATTTCCATAATTCGATTGGAAGCTTTCACTCAATCAACAGCCGAAAGTGGAACGAATGAGCGAAACGAAACGGCACAGAAAATTGAAATAATATTTGTGCTTTGTGTGTGTGTGTGTGTGTGTAGGTGTGTTGGCAAACATTTCATTTCATTTCAATTCGCCTCACTGCATGCGCTGTCCACACAAACACATAGACACGTAGACACATAGACACGCTGTGCCATGCGTCCAGGCACATCGACAGCGGCGCATTATCCTGATGAGAAAATCCTAGCAAGTTGCGCGCTGACCATTCGCCGTTGGCCGTCTGTGGGCCGAGTGTGTGTGTGTGTGTGTTGTTTTTTTGAAATAGTAACTAAAACACACAAAAATATTGCATGAATTCGTAATGAAAACTACTGTCAGTTGGGATCAGCTATCCTAATCATCAACATCATTTTTATTTGAACGAACAGGCAGAACAGTTCGCCTCCAATGCGGCGCAGCTCGATGCGCAAACAGCGGAGCGCGCGTGTGCGAAACCTTCGCCGTTGCAAAAAAATGTATTTTGTATGAATTTCATTTTGGTTGTTATTGTTGCTGTTGCTGCTGTTGCCTTACATGCCACATGCGAGCACATTGAGTTGTCGATTGTGGGTAATCCAGGCGTGGATTTATTTGATGCTTCTTGCTGCTGTTTCTTATTGCAATTTGAGTGCTTATAGTCCTGGGGATTTGCCGTGTATTGTACATTGCATTGTGCACAGCAACAAAAACAACAACATCATGTACAATTCAGTCTGTAATCAAATCAGGTTTTGGCACTTTATTGCTTTTATTTACTTACTGGCGAGGCGGTTATGGCATTGTTCGAGCATCCATAAAGCAGTGAAATGCGGCAAAGTGCTTAAGTGAACTGGTGCTGGGCTCTATCATTGGAATATTATTAACTTATGCTGACTAATATTTTATGACATGGAGAGCGTGTAAGCTGCAAGAGATGTTCAAATGATTGTCTTACATTGGCATTTGAACCTACGGATGAATTATAATGTTGGCCACTGAGCATTGACATTTGGCGTGAGCAGCGATTTAGAAGTAACCCAAGTAGAGTAGAGTTCATGCGAATTGGGAGTAAGGTAATTGGAATTAGTTCGAGTTTCATAAGCGATCTGAAGGTGATTTATAAAAGTGGGCTAAATGTAGCACACTCGCCGTTCGGAATTGGTTTGAGACTGCAGGCCGCAGATAGGTTGAAAGCGGAGAGACACGCGATCCAACGCACTAATCACTGAGTCAGAACGTTTGTAAAATTTCAGTTAACAAACGAACTAGAAAAACTAGTAATAATGATGAGAAGTAAAAACCAGGGACCGAAAAAATTATAAGCTAAAAATAAAAATATAAAACTTATTTTTAAATTTTTACTTTGCGCTCATCGAATAAAAATTATTTGTTGATTTTTTTTTATCAGAAAATAAAAATTATTTGTTGAGTTTTATTTTTTGGGGGAGAATAAAAATTATAGAAAAAGTATATAATTCATAGTAGAATTTGTATTTCATGAGCGAAAAGTATTACTTAGAAAATAATTTTCAGAATACAATTTGAAAAATTGAACTTCCCAGCAAACCAAACGATATCGAAACGATATAGAAACGATATCGTTAAAGCGAGAATTTTTCTTTCTTTTCAATGATCTATTCAATGAAATGAGAAAATGTCCTATTTCTAATAAACAAACGACTGTTCATAAAACACTTTGCATTTCGTGGCATAAATAAATCGACTTTGTAGTTGAACATTTTTCATAGTCTTTTTAGATGCCTTTCAGAAAATTGTGTTCTTTTCATTTGATTATTTCTTACATCTTTAATGAAATTGCAATTTAAAAATTGTTATTCCCTGAAATCGTCATATATTTTGCTGTAATTGTCTTTCCAATGATAATTCAAGTTCAAATACAAATTCTTCTCATCTCGTAAACAACTAAATGCAGTATTTCTGTGCCGCACAATTCAAATTGTTTGTTGACAATGTGCAGCAAATTTGTTGGCCGAGCAAACACAAACGCAAACGTAATTACGGTCAGTGGAAAAAACTTACTAAATATAATCAAATCAGATATTATAAGAACAGCAATAACAACGACTCAAGTTGCGTACATAACGGCACAGCCGAAGCACGTTTACTTAAGTCAGCGAAAGAAGGCGGACAGCAATGCGCTGGGCGTGAAGCGCAGTCAAAATGCGCGCCAACCACAGCTCAGCTCAGCTGTGTGTGTGTGTGTGTGTGTGTGTGTTGGAGTTCGGAATTTATATTGTAATCGTAAATTGAATTTGATTGTCCACCAGTCTTAATTTAATTTGCTGTGTTGTTGGACACAACAACCAATGCCACATAGCAATGCTGGCAGCAAGAAAAAAAATAGAAATAAATAACAACAACAACCAACTATATAAGAAATGCAGCAAAGGTAAGTTTTGCTGTTATTGTGGTGGCTTGTGTTGAAAATTTTCTGTCACAACTGACAGTTTAGCATATTTCATTAATTTAATGTGTTTTGTTTTGTTGTTGTGCAGCACTGGTTTGCCGCGTCGAGTTTGTATTTATTGTTGTTGTTGTTTCACCTTTGATATGCAAAATTGCGCTCTGTGCAGCAGTGGGCAACACGAGCTGCAGCGGTGGGACGCCTACAAGTGGCTGGTTGGGTCATGCTGTGTGTGTGTGTGTGTGGGGAGAACCGGAGCTGGACAGCTCTACGTATGTCGGTATGCAGCGCAGAATGTAAAACTATTTTCAATAACAACATCAACAACAGCAGCAACTAAAACAGCAACAACAACAACAACCGTAATAACGGAAACTGCAAGCCAGGATACTTGACATTTTGCAAAGGACATTGCTGAGCATTAACCGAGTTGCCTGCCGCCTACAGCCGGCAGTCGGCAGCCTGTCGCTCGGACGCCGCATTGCAACTGGCTGGCCTCGTTGGCTGGCGGGCGGACAAACTCAAGAAAATTGTTTTCATTTTTTGTTATTGCTTTGCTGCTGCTCTTCTAGTTGTTGTTGTTGTTGTTGGTTGCTGGCTCGAAAAGTTTTTGTCTTTGGCATTTTGTTAAAATTTTGTGCCAAGTTTCTGTTTCGGTGCGGCATACAGACTTGAAATCATATTTTGTTTGCGTGCTGGCGTTGTCCTTAAATAAATAAAGGACAACAGGGACGCGCCTTAGAAAACTGTTTTCGGGGGGCCAAAGTGTTTTTGAAAAAAATATTTTTTTTTTAACATTTTGACACAAGTCGTGACATATATACGTGACATATGTATGGATAAATATACTATATAGATATGTATATATAGTATTCTATGAGGAACTAAAGCTGAGTTCCTCGTGACCTACAAAGGACCTCCACGTCATACATTGCACTTTTAGTGGTTGTTGCTTGAGTTGAGACTCGAACCCACGACTCACTGTTTCCTTTGCACCAATTCTTTAATCACTAAACACGGCGAGTGCCTTGTGTTTGGGCATTTTTAACCCCTTCAATGCCGCTGCTTTCTATGCAAAATGTCTTGCACGTTGCATCTGTCTGTGCAGACAGTGCGGCAGGCGGGTGTTTTGTGTTTTTTGTTTTGTGTTGTGGTTGAGTTATGCTTTGTGGCGACTCGGCTAACCTCTTCTGCTGGCGTTCACAAATTCGCTTGCAAATTTTCTAAAGTTACTTGCACCCGCATATCAATCAGTGCAGCAGGCAGTGGCAGCCGCACAAAACCTTTACCTTCCACTCACCTTTAGGTTGACTGTGTAAATGCATGCTTGTCTATATGTATGTGTGTGTGTGTGTGTGTGTTTCTGTTTGGGGTCAGAGCCAAGAATTGATGGTTTGGCACAACACGAAATGAGTTTGTAGATGTCATTCACTTTGGAATATTTCGTAGTTTTTCGCCTGCAACTATTACTACAACAACAACTTCAACTTCTTACAACAACTGCAATTGAACTTGGCTCAAAATTAAATGAAAGTAAAAAAAACTCATTATAGATAGAAAAGATGTTGTCTGAAGTTATGTCTCGAAGTTGTGGCTTGGTGTTTGAACTTTTGAAATGTCATTAGGCCAACGATATCTGACTGTTTGTCAGTTTTGAAAATATGCATTGGCAGGTAGTTTTTATAACTAAAAAAACTAAACTAACTAAAAAAAAAACCGTGATTTGATTAAAAAACAACTTAAGTGAAATATAAAATTTTATTGTAAAATTTTTAAAAAAGATGGAGTATGACAAAGGTGCAAAAATTAATTGTTCTCTGAATTTGTATGTTTATTTCAACGAAATTATAAGAGAAGCATAAAACCAACTGCTTTATGGTTTTTTTAAATTATAACTACTAAATTTTTAACCTTTTTAGTACAAAATTTAAAAACATTCAACTTTTGGATTCTTTAAGTAAAACATCAAAATGCCTGCCGAACTTTTAGATTTTCTTTCCCTTTAGGATTTCCTAAGACAAAAATTAAAGTTAACATCGTACTTGCAGTACCCGTTCGGACTATTTAACAGAGATCTAAAATAATTATTATCCATATTTTTGGGAATAAAAAAATTGTCCTAATTTAAGAAATTTCTATAATCATTCCTTTATAATAATTATTCCCAAAAAGAAATTTTTTACATCGCCTATAACTATTATCATGTAATAAATATTTTTAAGTTGCATGATAACTCTTATAAGTAACAATTTTTTTTCGTTGTCGAAAATTATTATTTTGGGATTTTTGTTTTTTACATTGCTTCATAACTTTTATTTATGACTTTTTTAATTTACGTTACCGATAACTATTATTTTGAGAAATTTTTTTTTACGTTGCTTCATAACTTTTATTTATGATTTTTTTTTATATTTATGTTGCCGATGCCGATAACTATTATTTTGAAAAAAAAATTTTTACGTTGAATTACCACATTTTGGATATGAATTGATTTTTAATTGTTTTAAATTGACAAACGTAAATTAACTGCAGAAACCTAATTTCCACCAATAACTAAACAAAATAAAAATCAATTCACACCCAAAATGTGGTAAGGCAACGTTAACAAAAACAATTTCGTTCATAAAAGTTATGAAGCAACGTAAAAAAAATGTTTTCAAAATAATAATATAGTTATCGGTAACGTAAATAAAAATTATGAAGCAACGTAAACAAAAAAATTCCAAAATAATAATTATCGAGAACTAAAAAAAAATTGTTTCTCATAACAGTTATTACGCAATGTAAAAATTAATTGTCGCAAATAATAATTATATAATTAAAAAAATTACATAAATAAAAGTTATGAAGCAACGTAAACAAAAAAAAATCCAAAATAATAATTATCGAGAACTAAAAAAATATTTGTTTCTCATAACAGTTATTACGCAATGTAAAAATTAATTGTCGCAAATAATAATTATAATCAACAAATATAATTTATGTTGCATTGTAATAGTACATTGCAATTATTTTCTTAAAAAACTTATAATAGTTAAGTCCCTGCTATTTAAGATTAAATTGAAAACTTATATCAAATTTTGAGTACATTTTTAGATATTTTTAACAACAAATTAAAACTTGTCCATCACTTTGCTACCCTTTTTGATCCTCAAAGCTTTTTGTTTTTCTATTTCTCTCAGCAGATGTCTTTCGAGTGCAGCATTATTAAATTTAGCAGCCTTACTGCACCTTACAGAAATTAGTAGGAAAACTTTCAGCAAGGACAAGAGTGCTTGCGCGTCTTAGGACCCTCGCCCACATACGTCATGCGCCGCCTTCGTGATAAGCATAAAATTGCCGCTCGAGCCGCCACTTCAGCGCTAACTCGTATTTTCGCAATAACAAGTGAAATGTAGCATGCACGAAAATATGGTTGCGGCATGCGGCATTAGGCGTGTACGCGCCCACGTCCCAGTCGCTCGCCCTCGACCGCTCCCACCCGGCGCAATTACCGAAAAGCCATTAGTCCTGCGTTGTCAAGCAATCTAAATAAGCCCGGATAGGGTAACGGCTGGCCGCCGGCCTGCTGGGTCGCCGGCTGCACAGATATGTGCAGTCAAGCAGACATTCATTGCTCCTTCATTCGTCCGTCTGTCCGGCCGGCCAGCGTCTGTTCATCCAGCGGCCCGGGCACGCATTCAACACGCTGTCGGCGTCGTTGTTCGTGCGGTTTTGCTCGATGCAACCAAGCGGCGACGAAATGAAAACAACTCAAGTGAAAATACAATCATATTTTTATTGTTGTTATATGCCGCACTCGTTCGGCGCCGCCGTTTTTCTTGGCCACAATCAGCCGGCCAGCCATCTTGCCACAAGCAAACACAACAAACCCGAGCGGTCTGGGCAAAGTGTTTGGCGTTCGAAAACTGAAATGAAATGAAACGGAATGAAAACATCTGGACGACGCGAATAAACACAGCGCTCAGTGCTTTCCAACTCACACACACACACACACACACATACACGAGCTGGGAGCATGCGAATGCAGCGAAAGGCTTCAAACATAACATAAAATCGCACATCAGTGGACATTGTCTTATTAAGCGTGAGTAAGTGAGCGATAGCAATGTGTACGAGTTGGATGTGAGGAGCTGAAGGATTCGGCGCAGAGTTGGGTCGATTTTGACAATTTCAACATTTGTTAGCGAATGAGTCAAGATGTGATATGAGGTCAAGTAGAAAATATAGTAAAAAAAATTTTAACTAAAAATGGATATACAAGTATATTGATGAATAAGTCAGACAGAAGACAGAAGGAATTATATAACTGTAGGAACCTAGGGGGACCTATTTTTCTTCTTCTTCTTCTTCTTCTTCTTCTTCTTAACTGGTTATAACAACCACTTACTGGGTTACGGCCTGCCGAAAAGTTCTCTCCAGGCGCCTCTGCTTTGCACGCGACTCCTCAAGTTGGTCACACCAAGAGAAGATAGGACCTCCTCAACTTGGTCCTTCCACCGGAGATACGGCCTCCCTCTTCGCCGGCGAAGTGCAACTATCGCATCGAACACCTTTTTTGCAAACGGCAAACATGGCCAAGACAGCAGGACCTATTACACCGTGCGACAGTATTTTTCACACCGGAAAAAATCCATATGGGCGCGAAACTAGAAATAATAATAAAATAGTAAAAATATAGTAATACTGCGAACTCAGTTTTTCATTTCTACATCCTTTGTCCTATTAAAAGGACTTCAAAATTTTGAAGGGGATAAAAAATAAAAAAAATATAAAAAATACTTAACCTAGCTAGAATATGGCGATATGTATAAATTGAATTTAGAATTTAAATAAAATTGAATTTTTATCTATTTGTAAAAAAACGATATGAAAAAGGTTCTTTGAAAATTTTAATCCTTTATATCCGTGAAAATTTATTACGAATTTTCTTGAAAAGTAAGTATGTTAGAACCCAAAATCTCATTGATCACGTGTCACAATTTCATTACACTAACTTTATTGATTCGAAAGTTATTAAAAAAAGGCGGAAGCTGCAATTCTAATGAAGTACAAAAATTCGAATGTATTTGAGTATCAGTATTTTAAATAATAAATAGATACAAAATCAATGAAGCGAGAATAATGAAATTTTGACACGTGATCAAGGAGATTTTGGGTTTTAACATACTTACTTTTCAAGAAAATTCTATATAAATTTTCACGGATATTGAGGATTAAAATTTTCAAAGGACCTTTTTCATATCCTTTTTTTACAAATAGATAAAAAAACAATTTTATTTAAATTCTTGAGCCTTTCCTCTTTCATTTGATATACATATGGCCATATTCTAACGAGGTTAGGTATTTTTTATATTTTTGAAGTGAAACTTCTTTACGCACGCTTGACTTGGGGAGTAAGCTGGCGAACGCGTTACGAAAAGTGTGATCGGGCGAGGCGAACGGGAGTTGAGTGGTTTACGCACGCTTGACTTGGGGAGTAAGCTGGCGAACGCGTTACGAAAAGTGTGATCGGGCGAGGCGAACGGGAGTTGAGTGGTTTACGCACGCTTGACTTGGGGAGTAAGCGTTACATGAAAACATAAAATAAATTTAAATATTTGTAGAAAATTAATATATGTATATGTACATACATGTATATATTGTACACACATATATATATACATACAGATGGGGCGAAAGAAGTTTCACTTCAGTCGTGTGGTCATAAGCACACTCGTTTTATTTTTTTTGTTATTTTTTATCCCCTTCAAAATTTTGAAGTCCTTTTAAAGGATAAAGGATGTAGAAATGAAAAACTGAGTAAGCAGTATTACTATGTTTGGTCTCTAGTTTAACGCCCATATGAATTTTTTTCGGTGTGAAAATTTTTTTTAATTTTTGTTGCACGGTGTTATCACAGTAAAAGTATCGTCTCTTTATGATATTTGTTGGCTTTTGCAAACTTCACCGGTAAGATCAATAAATAAAGCGTTTGCAAATCTTATTAAACTGCTCATTTACTTAAATTCTTCTTCTCTTCTTTTCTATTCTTTACCAAAGTAAAAAAGTCAGCTCATCGCTGTGATGAAACGTCACACCAAGCAGTAACAACTAAACTCGCCAGCTAACGAGGAGCACGAAGCAATGTGTGCCGATTTTTTTGAAGTGTCACCATTGAATCGAATGTGTCTCGATGCAGACGAAAAAGCGCAATCGAAGCGAGTGAGAAAGCGAGAAATATCAGTCGCAATAAAGACAAAAAGCAAAGCAAAATAAGAAAGCGGCAAGCAGCTGAAACCGAAACGAAACAAAACAAGCTCAGCAAACAGCAACGAAAACTGTTGAAGAGCGTCGAAAAAGGCTGTTGCATACTTTGCGGCGACGAGGATGCGAATGTCTGTGGGCGATTACACACGTTGCGCACGCGGCTACACATCTGATTGCCAATGACTGTACGTGAGAGCGTACAGATGTACGTATGTGCATTTAACACTGTAACACAAAATTTAGTAAAATCCTTCTTCTTCTGCACATTTGGGAAAAGTATACAAATTACAGGCTTAGATTAGGATTGGATTCAAGTAGACTCTTGTCGTCCAATATTACTTAATCAATTAGTTGAATTTCGTATCTAAACTAATTATTTGCAATACGGGTCGTATGAGTAATATTTAATTATATTTCAAAATGCTTGGAAAAGGTTGAGCGATACAAGTATTTTAAAATTTCGATATTTAATGTGTGCAAAGTTGTGTCGCATGGTGCCATATTTGTAACATAGATTCTCATTTGGTGCCGAGTGCGACATGTGTGGCAAGCCATGCTGAGTATGTGTGTGTGTGTGTTACAAGCCGCAGCTGTGCTCGACTTGAATTTGCCAAAGCGAAAGAAAATTTGATGATTCTCAACCAAAACGACCGCGAGGCACAAATAGCAAAATAGTAGAGCAGAAATGTCAGAAATGGCAGCAATTCAGTCAGCGACAGTTTGGCACAAGCCACATCGAGCTGGAGGACAACGCGTTGTTATGATTTTCGACTTTATTGAACATTGCTTAGCGGCACAGCACACGTGTTGGTGCTGCAATGTTGTCGAATCTGCCGACCGGCGCTTGGTTTATTCCAGAATTCCCTATTTTTTGTTTTGGCCAAAGTGTATTTTGGTTTTCGGTTGGCGTGGAATTGAATTTGTGCAAAATCCATTCAAGTGCAAAACATGCGGTAGGATGTTGAAGTGACGTTGCAAATTGTTGCTATTATCAATGTCTGCCAGTATTGGATTTGGACTTTCCGATTTGGCAGTGCAAATTTGCATTTTGTTTAAGGCCTTTTTCAAGCGTATGTGGCACAAAAATTGCACAAATTTCCTTGTCTTCTAATTTCACTTGGCTCACAAAAGTTAAATATTTAAGGTCGGTGCTCCGCTCCGAGCAGCGAGCAACGAGCAGTGGTTCGTTGGTTAGTGGCAGCGCAAAAGCATTTCACCGAAATTCCTCTGCTCATTTCTCCGGCTGTGGCCACAGTCACAAAAGATCTGCGCCGTGTTCGAGTGCGGGCACATGACGGCGTGCGGACATTAATATGCAAAGTCAGCAGCGAAGGCTGGGCGCGCACTGGCTGGCAGTGCGGCGCTCGGTAGGCGCTGGTGCCGGTTGGCACAATGCAAAGGCATAAAAGTGCGGCATGGCGGAAATGTTTGGCCGCCCACGCACACACGAGTGTCTAAACAACAAATGGCTTGCACGCTTATGAAAATATAATTTGGTGCGTCGCTGTTTGCTGAAGATTGCTGCTGGCTCGGTTTCCTTTTGTTATGTTTTGCCGGAAAGTCAGCGTGTGTGCTAAATGCCGACAGCTGGCCGGAGTAGAAATTCTAAGGGACGAGCATTGCTAATCAGTGGGAATTTGCGCTGGAATGGCTTACAAGGTGTTCGTTGCGTGTCTGGGACTTTGTATTCCTGTCTATTGTCCTTTCAGCAGTCACCTGCTCTTCAACTTCTGTGGTTGAAGTAATGGCCTATGAAAAACTCCCATCCCACCCAACTGTGCTATGCCTTGGTCTTGTCAGATATGTATGAAAATGTTAAATACAAAGTAAATTTAGAAAATATTTTGTTATCCTTTCAACAGTTGGCAGCTCTCTTGAACCTTTGAAAGTAAAACAGTTTGAAAAATATGCGCGCTTGCAGTCAACAATGCCGTAAATCTATGTTGGGCCTTGGCTTTGTCAGATATTTATTTATTTTTTGTGTGTTTGGTCAGCCCAATGATTCGCAGCCAAATCGTCAACCCCTTGTAAGTATACCTCACGTTTTCACAGACCGGTTGGTATTGCTCAAAGTAACATTGTAGCCTTCTGTGTGATATTAAGCTCAGATAACACCATGCGACAAAAATTAAAAAATTTTGTTAAACCGGAAAACATTCATATGGGCGTGAAATTCGAGACCAAACATAGTAATACTGTGTACTCAGTTTTTTATTTATAAATCTTTTGTCCTTTTAAAAGGACTTCAAAATTTTGAAGGGGATAAAAAATAAAAAAAATATAAAAAATACTTAACCTCGTTAGAATATGGCGATATATATATCAAATGAAAGAGGAAGGGCTCAAGAATTGAAATAAAATTGATTTTTTATCTACTTGTAAAACCAAAACATGAAAAAGGTCCTTTGAAAATTTTAATCCTTTATATCCTTGAAAGTTTATATAGAATTTTCTTGAAAAGTAACTATGTTAAAACCCAAAATCTCCTTGATCACGTATCAAAGTTTCTTCACTCTAACTTTATTGGTTCGAAAGTTATTAAAAAAAGGCGGAAGCTGCAATTCTAATGAAGCGAAAATAATGAAATTATGACTATATATCTTTTCTGACCAGCTACTCGGTTTGGGCATTTTAAAGAACTGTTTAATAGTCTTGAGTTATGATTTTACTTATCTAACTCAGAATTATTTAATAGCAAAATTTCGCTTCAAAAGACCATCAACTACACAATTTTCGTATGTTTTGCAAAACTCGATTTGCTGTGCCAATTGTTGCACAACTGAGCTCGGTCCAGGTGTTGGCCAGTCAGTGGCAACAACAACAACAACCACAGCCAACCAGTGGTGCTTCGCGCCACAATAATAATTACACGAACGCCATAAAGCGGCTGAAAGCAAAAGCGCGCAAAAGCACAGCAAACGAACGTCAGCGAATCTCGCTTAGTAGTCGCCTTGGCCGACGAGTAGTAAACCGGCGGCGGCAGCAGAATAATGTTGGCAGAATAGTGCGCCGCGCATAATGTCCTTTCGTGTCTATGAATATTCATGACGACAAATACAAAAACACTAACGAAATAAGCAACATTTTGCAACGAAATGCAAACGTGGCCAAAAACGTTGTATGTAAGTGTGTGTGTGTTTGGCGATGCCGCCTTTGCCAATGTCCTGGCAATTAATTCCTCTTTTGTACTGGCCGTATTTACCTTTCGCGTTTTTGTTGTTCACACTAAAGTTTGTTGTTGTTGTTGTGTGGCAGCGCAAGAAAGGCTTAGAAAGCCAATGCTGCTACTGTTGATGTTGTTGGGCTGCTGTTGACATTACCGCAACGTAGGCAACAGACTGGCTGCAGCTGCACAACGGCACCGACAGCAACGTTAATGGCGACGTCGACAACAAAAAAGTGGCGAAAATGAACAAATTTTTGGCGCGACAAAGTTGGTTCGCTCAACGAACGGTACCAGTGGGTCAAATGTGCGGCGCAGCGCGGCGAGGCGAGTGTGGGTGACTCTCGTTGATGGCCAGCGGTGGCGTGCAACCTGAAACCACTTTGTGCTCGAGGTGCGCGCTTCCGCTGATTAGTTCGCGTTCATTTTAGCGCTGCTTACACGGCGCTGTTGATTTTGTCATTTTTTTTACTGCTTATGAGGGTGTGGTAATTTTTGTTGGCTTTTAAACTCGAATTGACTTTTGTTTCGAGGTGTGTGTGTGTGTGTGTGAACGGAAATTGATATGAGAAGTTATTTGATATTTGAAAAGGATAATAATTTTAATGGTTTTGTGTTGGGCCAACTGATGAGTTTGTATTTAAAAAGAAAGAATTTTAAATATATTTCGTTCAGATGATCATTTGAATGTTTGGAGAAATAAGAGAGAAGTTTACGTGTCATTCTCAAACCCGGCCAAGTATCAATAGTGGCAAAGACAAAGGACTTCAAGGTTACATTTAAAGATGAGATTACATTTTTTAACAGCAGAAGTTAGTGGAATCGATGCCAAAAATGATAAAATCCATTTAACATAATCGGAGAAATCGGAAGTATATAAGTTCATATAATTTTTTTTTCAGTTTTATTCTGAGTTATGGCCTCTCTGAAGACACTGCTTCATGGCTATTTAACACTTTCGACCCCGAATTTTACCGTGTTTCTCGATATTACTTTTTGGTATTTAAATCATGAAACATTCGTCTAACAAGTGTGCACACGATATTTCAAGTAGCCATGCCTTTTTGTTAGAGTTCTAGAGCTAGTTTACTTTTGAACAATTTTAGCTTAGAACGGGTTAAATAAAATTTGTATCAATATTTTTTAATTACTGAAAAATTATTTAATATTTATGGAAAAATACAAAATAATCACGTTTTGATTTTATTAACCCATTATTAAAGAAACAGCCTTTTGATCAAACGCGTCCAATTCGTAGACTTCAATTAGAACACAAACTTTCCCTGATATCGCTAATAAAAAATAAAAAAAAGTAAAAAATAAATAAATAAAATTTTTGTAATTTGCTTTGAATTCACTTCTAAAAATATTAATTTGTTGGTGCCTACTTAAATTAAATCCATAAATCAATCGTAGCTTTTCCTTTAAGATGACAAATTGGTGAAGTTGCTCTCAGGCAACTGGGGTCGAAATGGTTAAAAACCTTTCCGGGCATAATGTAGGATTAACCCTATCCACCACAGATTGCCTCAATTGGTTCCCGGTTGACTGCTCATTGAGTCACTTTGTGTGCATCTAAGTATTTTAACCCTTTCCGGAGATTTGTACGATATATCGTACAATTTTTTCTACGATTTTTTTTTATTTTTTATTTTTTTTTATATGACAGCGAACGCACTTTTATGGAAATTTTTATTAAGTAGGCTGTGTTGTATCATTCTGTTTAAAAATATAAATCATTATAGGCATAGTTGCACAATATGAGTTAGTTTTGTAAGCTTCTCTTTGCAAGAATTTTAAAAACCAACAAATGACGGTGCTTCTGCGGAGGAATTTTTAAATATGTAATAATTTTTGGTAACAAAAAGCTAAAGAATTTCAAAGTTTGAATCTCAGTTGATTTATAAAACTTAACAAACTAACCATTTTTGCGTTTAAATATTTTTCCGAGTCTTTAAAAAAATTGTACGATATATCGTACAAATGACGGCAAGGGTTGCAAAGCTTTGTACGATATATCGTACAAATGGAAGGCAAAGGTTGCAAGTTGTGTTTGCATTTTTTTTAAGTTATGGGTTTGGTAACACATTTTTTTCATTTGCTTGAATGCCATGCCCATCTGTAAACCACGTAACTAATAAAATTCGACTATTCGGCAATTTTCGATTAAAAATATGAACTACTAGACGATTTTGTGTTTTACTGGGCAGACACAGGTTACTTAAGGTTACCCATGCGTACTTGCCACTCCCACTGAGATAATAAGAATCGGCTATATTCAGTATCTTTCTACAAAACTATATGAATTTTAATTAATTCTATGTTTTATTTAGGGGAAAACGGCTTTGCAACAACAACAACGGTTATATAAGGCCGAATAAATGTGACTCAATTGTTCACATATATAATTTATATAAGTTTCGATCAAAATGAAATCACGTTTTGATTTTTTTGTTATTATAATTTATGTTTTCTATCAACAAATCAATGAATAGCTCATAACATTTAAAAAACGAAACAAAAATTTCATGCACTCCTTTGCGGACCATTGTACGATATATCGTACAAAATTGATTGAGCTGTAATTCTCAACCTAAATGATTTTCTTGATATTTTGTTCTATTTTATTGCTAAAATGTGTATATCATGTGTATCTCAAGAAATGTGGAAATTGATCGGAAAGGTTTAAGTATTAGTTCAATTTTCAGTGGTTTTGTCTTCCGTTTGAATATGCAACTGACTGCGTAACAACTCAGCCGATCTATAATGTTCGTATGTGGGTCTTGGCGTTTCTCTGTTAATAAAATAATTGCATTCATATTTTTTGACACAAAAACAATATGCAAAAAACAAAAACCCAATCAACCCACACTACTGCGAATTTATTGTTGACACAAATAAAAATGCAAATGCTAATGTCAGAGGCGGTGCTGGACAACACGCCTGGACGAAGAGCAACAACATTATGCAAATGGAAGAGAGCACCCTTAGTGACACTGGGCGCCAGTCAACACGGCAAGCAGTGGCATGGCACGCGAGAGTGAGGTGCAAAGGGCAGACAGCTCAGCGAGCAGTCGGGCTGGGTGCAGAGCGAGATGGCATTGACAGGACATGCGGAAGTCATGCATAAATTTTTTGGCAATGTAATTATCTTAACAGCAATTCAATGCATATCTTTTGGGGTGCAGCATGACGATGACGTTCGCACAATGGGGTTGGACGCACTGATGCCGCTGACGATGACGATGATGTGCAGCCATATGAAATTAGCATATTTAGCATGGAAGGTGAATTATAATTACAACGGCAAACAACAAACAAACGACTGGCAACCCTTTTGCGATAAAATAAAATATGCAAAAAAAGAAAGGTGAAATAAATTTGAAAAGCAGACGCAGTGCAATCAAGGGGAGAGCAGAGTGAGAGAGAGTGGAGCTAATAAGAGCGATATTTGCAGAACTCAATAAACGCACACACACACACACACCGATGTGCGCTCGAAGTCTCGTCAGCGATTGGCGGCGAGATGGCACTGATGGCAGATGTCCAAACAACGCACAACGCCGATAAGCGAAGGCAAGTTGCATCGAATTGAATTGAGTTGCTTGACAGCCCCGTCACAGCGTGGCCCTTTCACTTGTTTGGATGTGCGAACATTCGTATTTCCCATTAGGGTTCTTATAGTTGTCAGCAATTACGAGTAGAGACCATCACCTGACGCTCGGAACGCAGACAGACTCATCTAAGTTTTACTTTGGCTGCTCGACGCAATGCTCATTCAATTCAATTTGAATTTGTATGTTTTCTCTATTTTGTTGTTGTTGTTATTGTTATTGTTGCTGTACGGCAATAGCAACTCCCGACTGACCGGCACACACGCAGCGCACGCGTCGAATATCCAAAATAGCAACAACAGGTAGCAGCATAAAAACTTCAACTCATCATCACTGGGGGCGAGGTTAAAAAAGAGGTATATTGTTCTTGTTGTTGTCGTTGTTAGTCTGCCATTGCCCAGCACTCTGCCTCACTTACTGCACTTGCTGAATATCCTCTCGTCGCCTGGTCCCTGGTGTCCTTTTGTGCTGTGTGCAGACTTCCGCCCAACCGGTTGCCCAGTCGGTCGCTCATTCCGCGACTTTTGCAAACATTTTTGCCAAATTGTTCATGTATGCAAAGTGGTTAATAAATAATTGAAGGCAACCGTCGACGGCCGTTTTGGACGGTATCACAAAAGCTTCGCACATATTCGCTACACTACGCTAAATTCTTCTATGTGTGTGTGTGTGTGCGGCACCCTTTGTGCCATTTGTGACGGGCAGAGATTTGCGTTCAAACTTCCGACTCATATTGGTAATTAAATGTTTTTCACCGCTTATGACTTTGGCAAGGGCCGGCAAATATTTTGCGTCGTTGCTGGATTTGATTTATTTGCGCTTTTCCAAGAGCGAAGCTGCGCATTTCAATATGTGCCAACAATGACGTCGTTGTTGTAGTCGCTCTGTCTGTCTGTCTCTTGTTGTGTTTGCTGCTGATATTTTTGTTGTACAGCACGCGCTGTCATTCATTTACTTTGTCAGTTTAGCTCCCTAATGAACCCATTTGTTGCCAATTTGAAGTTCGAAAAAAGAGGGTTGCGTTTGGTATTAATTTTGAACATCCGCTGCGACTTGGGTATGTAATGCTTAAAGCTGACATTTTTCCATTAATTTTATATGCGTTTGGATGGTGTGAAATAGGCAAATCGTAAAATATTGAAGGGTAATTTTGAATAAACCAGTCTGTGGTGGTCAATTAGTTGACTTTTTTACGGTATGGTTGAATAAAATATTTTTAAGTTAGGTGCGAAGGCCCACCTTTTCCTAAGGAGTTTACTTAACCCTTTCCGGTCAATTTCCACATTTCTTGAGATACAAATTTTTACTTCAAAATATTGAACATTTTAGTAATAAAATACAAAAAAAATATCAAAAAAATTATTTGAGTTCAGAATTACAGCTCAATCAATTTTGTACGATATATCGTACAATGGTCCGCAAAGGAGTAAAAATGCATGAAATTTTGGTTTCGTTTTTTAAGTTTTATGAACAATTGATTGATTTTTTTGATAGAAAACATAAATTATTACAACAAAAAATCAAAACGTAATTTCATTTTGATCGAAACTTATATAAATTTTATATATAAACAACTGAGTCACTTTTATTCGGCCTTTTATAAGCGTTGTTGTTGTTGCAAAGCCCTTTTCCCCTCAATAAAACACAAAATCAATTAAAATTCATATAGCTTTACCTAAAGATACTGAATATAACCGATTCTTACTATCGTAGTGGGAGTGGCAATTACGCAAGTCTAACCTTACATAACCTGTGCCTGCCCAGTAAAACACAAAATCGTCTATTTATTCTTATTTTTAATCGAAAGTTGCCGAATAGTCGAATTTTATTAGTCACGTGGTTTACAGATGGGCGTGGCATGCATGCAAACGCATAAATTCTATTGCCAAACCCACAACTTAAAACAAATGCAAACACAACTTGCAACCTTTGCCTTCTTTTGTACGATATATCGTACAAAGCTTTGCAACCCTTGTGGCCATTTGTACGATATATCGTACAATTTTTTTAAAGTCTCGGGAAAAGTTTCTAGACGCAAAAAATGTTAAATTTAATAAGTTTTATAAATTAACTGAGATTCAAACTTTGAAATTGTTTAGCTCTTTGCTACCAAAAAGTATTACATATTTCAAAATTCCTGCACAGAAGCAACGTCATTTGCTGGTTTTTCAAATTCTTGCAAAAAGCTGCTTACAAAACTCACTTATACTGTGTAGCCACGCCCCTCATGATTTATATTTTTAAACAGAATGATACAACACAGCCTACTTAATAAAAATTAAAAAGCCGTTCAATAAAAAGTGCATTCGCTATCTTGGAAAAAATTGTACGATATATCGTACAAAGTTCCGGAAAGGGTTAACTCTTTAGATTTTGTGATATCATTTGGCAACATATCATTTTTTGAATACTTGAGCTTTCTATGAGGTTTAGAATTAAAAGCAGATTTGGACTGGTGTCGATTGGAAGCTTGGAACTATTTTCTTGCCGTAAATGGAGATTCATATATAATTGATATATAATTGATTTTTCTTCATCCTACTCTATCTCAACTCTAGTCTTTCAGCATCTCTACCCTGATGATGTACTTTCAACCTAAGTTGAGTGGCTGTCTGAATCGCCAACTTTCCGCTGATGGCCAGATTTGTCCAACAATGTTGCAACTTATTGGATAGTTTCATTCATTAATCCTGCTCTGGGAAGCTGCAGCATTTACTGTCATTGCTATCTCAACTGACATTTGGTCAAGAAAAAGTCCGCCAATATCGACTGCCACCCAGTACTGCTTTTTCGATAGTATTCTGTCATACATTTATTGCCATTCTTTTGATAGCTTAAGTCCAACTTGCTTGCACGAATTGCTCAAACATAAGCAGCAACATCAAGTAAAACTCAAGTGTCTGCTGCAAATGTTTTGTGACACATCACACAGATTTGTCAACGCTGCTAACTATTTACTTTTGTATCTACGAGTGACCGCCATGCAGTTCTGCGTAAATATGCAGCAAGGAATGTGCCGCCACATCATAGTTTGAAGCGTTCGTTTGAGTTGCCATTCAAAAGAAAACTGCAAAACTTTGCTTGGAATGCGGCCCTTCCGTTTGTTGTTACAGTTTCTGTGTACACTTTGAAGAAATATTTTTGCCACCACCACCATCACCACTGTACATGTGTGAGTGTATGATAATTCACCTGCGTTCATTTGCAATTCAAAGCAATGTGCAACATCAAAGCGCCCCCTGCTGTTTACGTTGCGTTGGGCCCTGTGCAAATATGCCCTAAAAATGCACTTAAAATGCCTGCCACACGTGCAGCGGCGAGTATTTACTGACGTTCCAGTGCACTGCACTACTGTCCAACTATTTCACTTATGGCTGCCATTATAATTGTCCCTCATCAAGTCAGCTGCACACACGCATTCCACGCTCTCACACTCACACACACACACGCACACCATCTCACTTGCACCTCCAATTGTGTGATTTTCATGCAGCTTTTTCAGGTTTCCGTTGGACTGCTAACATATGAAGTCCGCCTCACAAGATGGCTTTTTCTCTCTCCCTCTGTCTTTCTGCTTCTCTCTCTTGTCAGACCATGCTTTCCCTGATGATGCAAAATCCCATTTTTGGGCAACTTTTAATTACCCTCAAAAATGTCAAACGACATAAAACGAAACCAAATCAAGACCAAAGTCAAAGTTGTAATTTTGCGTTGCCGAAATCCGGCCACAGCCAAACTGGACCGTCTGCCAAGTTAATGGCAACGTCTGTGTGAATGTGTGTGTGTGTGTAAGGAAACCTCAAAAACCCTTTGTTACAGCTGCAAATTAATTTGGCCCTTTTGTTCGGGTTGTTATTATAGCATTTGAAGGCAACTTGTTCCTAATACCGGCAGATGGCGAAGTTAATGTCCGCTGCAAGTTGCAACAATTTTTGATGCGAGTGTTTGGGTGCGTTGGCAACATGGAAGCAAATCAAAGCGAACAAAGCCAACCGCAAAATTTCTGATTTTATGTAATTGCGAGTTATTTTCTACTAAAGTTGATATCTACAAAAAACGATGCAATTTGTGAGTTTATTACGAGTATCCAGAATTGATTGATCTATCATTTGTGTAGTTCATAGTGCAGTTAAAAACAAGTTTAAGTTTGGCTCTATCGGGATTACTGCAGGAAATGCAATAGGGGACTGAAACTTACTGAGGGGACTAAGACTTAAACTTAGACTTAGACTTGGACTTAGACTTAGACTTAGACTTGGACTTGGACTTGGACTTGGACTTGGACTTGGACTTGGACTTGGACTTGGACTTGGACTTGGACTTGGACTTGGACTTGGACTTGGACTTGGACTTGGACTTGGACTTGGACTTGGACTTGGACTTGGACTTGGACTTGGACTTGGACTTGGACTTGGACTTGGACTTGGACTTGGACTTGGACTTGGACTTGGACTTGGACTTGGACTTGGACTTGGACTTGGACTTGGACTTGGACTTGGACTTGGACTTGGACTTGGACTTGGACTTGGACTTGGACTTGGACTTGGACTTGGACTTGGACTTGGACTTGGACTTGGACTTGGACTTGGACTTGGACTTGGACTTGGACTTGGACTTAGACTCAGACTTAGACTCAGACTTAGACTTGGACTTGGACTTGGACTTGGACTTGGACTTGGACTTGGACTTGGACTTGGACTTGGACTTGGACTTGGACTTGGACTTGGACTTGGACTTGGACTTGGACTTGGACTTGGAATTGGACTTGGACTTGGACTTGGACTTGGACTTGGACTTGGACTTGGACTCAGACTTAGACTTAGACTTGGACTTGGACTTGGACTTGGACTTGGACTTGGACTTGGACTTGGACTTGGACTTGGACTTGGACTTGGACTTGGACTTGGACTTGGACTTGGACTTGGACTTGGACTCAGACTTAGACTTAGACTTGGACTTGGACTTGGACTTGGACTTGGACTTGGACTTGGACTTGGACTTGGACTTAGACTTAGACTTAGACTTAGACTTAGACTTAGACTTAGACTTAGACTTAGACTTAGACTTAGACTTAGACTAAGACTTAGACTTAGACTTAGACTTAGACTTAGACTTAGACTTAGACTTAGACTTAGACTTAGACTTAGACTTAGACTTAGACTTAGACTTAGACGTAGACGTAGACTTAGACTTAGACTTAGACTTAGACTTAGACTTAGACTTAGACTTAGACTTAGACTTAGACTTAGACTTAGACTTAGACTTAGACTTAGAGTTGGACTTGGACTTAGGCTTGGACTTAGACTTGGACTTAGACTTAGACTTAGACTTAGACTTAGACTTAGACTTAGACTTAGACTTAGACTTAGACTTAGACTTAGACTTAGACTTAGACTTAGACTTAGACTTAGACTTAGACTTAGACTTAGACTTGGACTTGGACTTAGACTTAAACTTAGACTTACACTTAGACTTGGACTTAAACTTAAACTTAGACTTAGACTTGGACTTGGACTTAGGCTTGGACTTAGACTTAGACTTGGACTTAGAATTAGACTTAGACTTGGACTTGGACTTATCATCTTAAATAACTCTCCTTAGACTTAGACTTGGACTTGGACTTATCATCTTAAATAACTCTCCTTTTAGTGTTTTTCAACTCTTCTAGACTTAGACTTTGACTTGGCCTCGTAAATACTCTCTTTTCAGTATTTCTCAGCTCGTCAACTTAAAGCTTGCTTAAATGCTTTTGCAGCTGGTGCTGCTTAAATGAACCCAACGAAATTAATTAAAACCTTTTGTTGTCTTTTCACACCACACCAAGTGAAGTCAAGCCACACCGAGCCACGCCACGACAAGCCATGCCATGACACACCATATGCCGCAACGCCCGGCGACACCTTATTGCATCAAAGCATCAAAGTGCACACACGCGCACACACAATCCAACGCATCTGCAAACACTGCAGACAGATAGACAGACAATTGACACCCCCACACCTGGCGCCGTACGGCACACACATTAACTGCCGCCACCCATGGCCACAGCCTCTGCCACTGCAGCCGCCCGCTCGCCCGCCCGCCATCAAATGTGTACACAAAGTTCCGTTCGTGGTGGTGGCGTGGCAACGGTGTTGGTGCAATAAAACTGTATTGGCGACAAAGTTTCAACATCAGCAACAGCAGCAGCAGCACCAACAACAACCATTAGCTGAGCGCAATACTCGTACACCAACCAACAGCGACAGCAATGAACGAATAAACGTTTTTGCACTCAATTTCATTGAATTCCGGCAAATTAGTTTGTTGGCAGTGATGAGTGTCAATATGGCGGTCAAACAACTTTCAGCGCAGCACCCACACACATCCATACACACATCACACAACAGAGGATTGTTGCGCGCGACGCTGCCGCCGCCGCTAAAGTTGCCGGCCATGGCCCTGTTGCCCGACGCTTGTTGGCTGTCATTGTTCGTGCTGTTGTTGTTGCGTCGTTTATTTAACACATGCCGCACACTATTACAGCGCTGCAGTGTTGTAGCGTCAAGTGACGCCCTAAAGTATGCTTCATTGAATTTGCAATGTTTTGCGCCGCACACCGCGTGTGCGGGTCCGAGTGCGGCGCTTATTGGCGACGACAGGCGGTGACATGCGCGCCGCTTGTTGGCATATTGTGGTTGTGGCTGTTCTTGACTATGTGTATTCAAGTTCTTTACCGTTGCCGCTCACTTTTTTTTATTAATAATAAAGCCAATCTTCAGCGCACAATTGTGATTAGAAGTTTGACACACACACACATGCACACATTACTATTTAGCTCGATAGCTGCAAAAACAAATGCGCCGCAAGCATTGCAGTTTTGCTTAGTGTGCTCTTGCAATTTTTTATTTAATTTTTTTCAAGTTGCTGCTGCAGCATTAATGTTTTGTGTTGTATGTTTGCTAGGCGTCGACAACATGGAACGGCTAAACGCCAATGCGGCAGCGCCAAACAAACTGCGACATAAAGAACACAAAAACACAACAAAACCAACCAACACCACAATGCCAACAACAATAACAACAAAGAGGGCCATAACACCGATTTCAACAGTTGCTGCGTTAAAGCATTGTCGGCCAGCAAACCGAAGGCGTTAACGCGTTACGCCCATTACTGTTGACATATGGACGCTTGGCAAACGCTGCGCCACACTTTGCAACGTCGGCGGCGGCGGCGGCGGTGCTATAATGAAAACCGATCCGTCATTAAAACTTTAACCAGCTGCTGCACCGCCTTCGCTCACACATCCGTCTGCGCGCCCGACGCTAACAGCGCCGACCCACGCTAACAGCGCCGACCGACGCTAACAGCGCCGACCGACGCAGGCCGCCCACGTGTGTGTGTGAGTGTGTGTGCAAGTTGTGTCATTATGTGTGAGTATGGGCCGCTTGTGAAGTCATTAAAAAATCAATTAACTGCTCGGGATAAAACGCTTGTTTGTGTTGACACTTTTCTCTCTCTCCCGTACACACACACACGTACACTCTCGCATACGCGTTGCTGCATTGCCTTTTATGCGGCTACTTTAACTGTAAAAATGCTTTGTGCGGGACAGCATAATTTCAGTTACTTTAATGTGCAACATTGCGCTGACTTAACGACATCAGCGGCCTGACGACAGCCGCGCGAGTGTGTGTGTGTGTGTGCGCGTGTGCGTGAAAGGCAATTTATGTGAGCACTCAATTACCTACACCGGCCGTTGCGGATTTTTGTCGTTGTTGTGCGCCGTTTATTCGTTTATGTTTTGTACTTTTTCTTTTTTTGCCATCACAGTTGCATTGATTAAGCATGAAAGCTTTTTTGTAATTAATTTATCGATAGATAGTTGCATAATGCTGGCAATTTTCATCATTCTTTGCTGCGTTAATTAAAATTGTGACAACTTTTGGCAGCAGAAAGAAATTAAAAAATATTTTATAAAAGTTGGGGAATATCAGACACATTTTCGATCATCTAAATATAAATCATTTTTTCAGCTAGTTTTGCTTAAACTTCAAGTAGATTGTGTGATGCCTGAAAGCTTCACTTAATCTCTCTTCACTTTGATCAAATGCAGAATATGTGCGCACGGATGGGTCCTTCGATTCGTCGTCCCTAAAACTGTCTGAATCTAACCTAACCAATCCTAACCTAACCTAAGGAGAAGTCAGGACCTGTTCAACTCTCAAAATGTTCAAAAGAAACGCGTTCAGCTCCTCAAAAAATGCTTCCAGAGAAAAACTCATAGAAATTTTGCCGCGTTGCAGTGTGACTTGTTTTTCCCAAAAATGTTTCCAAAAGTTTCAACAAAGAAATCTGCATGCTATTTCTTTTGCATTTCAAAATTGCCGCGCACCTGCTGCATTCGTTTCATTTTGGAAAAAACACATGGCGGCAAAATTATAAACTTCCAGCAGAGGCGCAACAAAACTGCAAGCAACTACAGATTTAAAGTGACATATGACAAGCCAAAATTAATACAACAAAAATAAATAAATAGACAAATAAATAAATAAATAAATAAATAAATAAATAAATAAATAAATAAATAAATAAATAAATAAAAAAATAAAAAAATAAAAAATAAAAAATAAAAAATAAAAAATAAAAAATAAAAAATAAAAAATAAATAAATAAATAAATAAATAAGTAAATAAGTAAATGAATAAATAAATAAGTAAATAAATAAATAAATGTGAACAAATTTAAAATCAAGAAAAAATAATAATAATTAAAAACTTTAAATTCCATTTTGGACTTCACTCTTCTGCTGGCTTTGACTTTTTCTTTGGCATTTTGACTTAGATTTGAACATTTCTGTCAACGATTATAAAACACTGATTTTTGTAGAAATCATCTGTGTTTGGGGAAAAGATTCCTTCTGTAAAAATTCGAGCCCACAGTCTGCGTTGTTGCATTTTAAATGTCATCAAATCGCAGTCAAATGCAGCGCTGCAAAACTTTGCGCTTACTTTCATTGTAAAGAAAAAAAAACAAATATATATAATAACTATACGCCACAATTTGGCCAGTTGTTGCGCTCGGTGCGTTGTCGCGGCGGCTGTTGTCCTGCTGCAGCCGCCCTTTGCTTTCTCTTGCGAGAAAGACAGAGACGAACTTGTACTTTTATCATATCTTCATAGAAGAATTCAGCGCGCAGTTTTTGTGCAACTTTTGTGCTTAGTTGTCGCTGTTCCGCTTTTACTTTCCTTTTTTTTTTTTGACAGGAACTGCGATTATTATCTCCAGCAGATACACACACACATACAAACATATCTATATCTTCATATATGTATGTAGGGACGTGCTTGCTAACCAAGTTATTTTGTAATTCTAAAGTGTGTTTTCACCCCCACTCCACTTCTTTTCTTCAGCTGTTTCTTTCTTCGAGCAATATTCCGAGCTAAACATATTCGCCGTTCTTGTGCAATGTGCCAGCGTCTGGTTGGTTATGTAGGTGAGTGCAGTCGAGGATGATTTTTGTGTTGTTTTTTTATTTTTGGTTGTCATACTTTGTGAAAGTTTTCATCAGTACGACATCTGCAAAAGTTTTAAAGAGTCAAAACGCGCCCAGCAAAAAACCAACGAAACATGAAAAGAAAATAAAGGCTGCGAGAAAAAAGCGTGGGGGAAGGAAAAACAAACGCAGCAACCCCGCAGCGTGTTTGGGGCGAATAACCCGGAAAAAATTGCACAAATATATATGAAGAAAAAAAGAAGACAACAATGTGAGGGGCCAGCAGAGAAGCATGCAAGTGAAGACTGGTGCGAGTAATTGGTTTGGCATAACTTTCATCGTTTCAGCTCATTTTAGGACATGAGACGCGCCTTGAGTCAAAGCCAATACAGAGGCGGCGTGAACATTGTTATTGTTGTATGGGAGGGGTAAAATATTTAAGACATAAAATACATACATAAAAAAAGACATAAAATACTACGAAATAATAAAGGAATAATAGTGAATGTTGTTGAAATATCAGCCGAAATTGGCAAAAGGAAGGATGTCTTCTGGTCACAAAAGTTGCAGGAAGAAGCTGTACTGAGGAAGAGTTCATACCAGATGATGGTGTCTTCTCGTCACAAAAATTACAGAAAGAAGCTTTAGTGAGAACGAGTTCGTACCAGACTAAAATAATATCGCATGTCAACGACTTATTTGAGGCAAATAAAGGGTCGGTGTTGAAGTTTTGGTTTTGAGGTGAATGGTGTAACGCTAAATTTTCTTTTTTGAGATCCTGTCCATGAACTTTCAATTAGATTTATTTACCAGAATCAACACAATGAGTTACATCGTTGAGTTCAGATAAAGAAATGGAATTTGATGAGTGTGTAGCGACAGTCAGATGATGCTTGAGCTCTTCTATGTACAAACTTTGCAGTACCGCTCGATTGACTCGAAATTGAAAGTCCGAATTGACTGGTGCGCAGATCACTCAGTCTGGATAGAAAAAGCTTTGATGTGGTTTCGGAACATTCAAACTCTTCAAAGATTTTCTTCTATATCTTACATAGCATACTTTCTTTTCACACGACACATGAAGGTGTCAGGCCCAATGAATAGAAGTGATCTTTTTGTGGAGAGAATAAGAAACTTCTCAGTCGAAAAGTTGTTGTGTGTCTCGACCGTATCAGTTTCAACATATTTGGGCTGACAAGTTAGAGCACAAAAATCATTGTTTGTGATACAGCGACGGCAATACAGCTTGCGGCATTTTTATCTCTGGCTGCCAGCCCGCTAAGTTGCTGCCCACTGTAGCCGTCTGCACTTAATGGAATTTGCGGTTTCCATGCATTGACCAGCACTCAGCGAACGCCCGTCGACCGGCGTCCAGGCACAATGCATATTATGACGGGTTCGCAGCCCCCTATCACTTTTAACACGCTCTCGGCCACCACTCTGCCACTCGACTGCGACAGCGTATGTGCCGGCTGCATGTCTGCCAGCGCCAACTTGCACGTCGCTGCAGCCAATACGAGCTGTGTGTGTGTGCGCACGTTAAGGTTGTGTCTTCATGTAAAAATATAATCTGCACAGATTTCTATCTCATGTAAGTCGCTTTGCGCGCTCACTCGCAGTCAGCGACGCGCGCGTCTACTTCCATAACACAGCCGCATCCACTCGGCAGCACTGCCGTTGTTTTTTGCCCCCACTCCCCTTGCAATAATGTTGCTGAAAGTAGTATAGTAAGTGGAAAAAACTTTTGCATATTAGCATCGAATGCTCTGGTCTTGGTTTAACTTTGTGCTCGTCTGCGTTGTCCTTGTTGTCCTACGTTGGCTGTCATTTGCGTTAAAAGTGCGCTGTGATTTCAATTTTGAGATTTATGACATCACTTTGCGCATAGACACACACACACATGCATTGCCACTCCAACCAGCTATTACAACTTTCTTCATATGCTGCCACACCGCATTGGGCGCCACTTGCCGCGCCGCCACTTTTGGTCTCCGCATATGTTGAGCGTGATGACAAATTTCGACTTTGCTGCCTTCGCTGGCTTCTTCGGCTGTTTCTTTCTCTTGCAGATTTCCAAATGAGATAAGTTTCTTCACTTGATTTTTGTTACGAAAAATATTCGGTATTTATGCGAGTTCAAAAAACTTGAGCTTTCATTGTGCGGCCGCGACGAGTTGAATGTTGAATAGCAAACATTTTGTTGTTGCAGCGAGCTGTTGAATACATTAGAGCTGCAGTGGAGCGTGTTATTGTCGTTGGCCGGTGACATATGCGAGGCGACAATGGATGGCAAATGGCTGACATTTAAGTGTGCAAATTGAATATGGAAATTCGTGGCAATGGAATTGGTCCACGAGCAGCGCCATTTGGGCTGCACCAGATTCAGCTAAGAGCTAAAAAGGTAACGAAGCTTACGAAGAAAAGTCATGAACTGAAAAAAGGTACAAGGAGGAGATGGAATGATAAACATATACATACATATAAAATATACTAGAAACAATAGATTCCAACACAAAAATTTAATACAATCCAAGAATTTGCGTACTAGTGTTGTGTAAGAGTTTAAAGAAAAAAGCACTTTCCAAATACAGCTGCTTTCTTTACGTGAATAGTGCTTTGGATCAGCACTTAGAGGAATAAGAATGTGAAATCATCCTGGTCAACAGAAATTCGTGCCTTTGTTTTGTTTCTTCCCAATTAAAGTTAAAGATGTCTAATATCTGATATCAGGTTATATTTCGAAGAATTAATACCTGTTGAGAAAATGTGACACGAATTAAGGTCCAAAACTAGAGTAGAGGTTCCTGGCATTAATAACATTAATAACACAAAACCTAAAACGAAAGCGTTTTCTAGATTATCTTTGGGCCGCTGAACACGAAACTGAAAATCCAAAAATTGTTTTAAGATGCGTTTTCGAAAAATCTTCTAAAGACCAGTTTTTTCCCTGTTGTTTCAGTTATGAGCGCATATCTCTTAAACGAATCATCCGACTAACACAAGCGATCCGTCGTTTAGAAGATAATACCTCAGCCTTTCGAGAGATATACAGGCAGTCCAAATCAGATGAGATTCGGGGAAGTTACTGATGGTGAAAGTTAAAAAAAAGAAAAAAAGAAATTTTCGACCATTTTCAAAAATCATAAATTTTCGAATAATGTTTCTATTAAAGATAAAATAAATGATCTCCTCTGGATTTAAAATCTAAGATAAAAGATATATTATTTGTGCAAGTACTAAGCCTGATATCAATAGAATCGAAAATAAATGACAAAGTTATGAAGCACTTAGTGAAAACACGAACTTTACATTTAAAAAAAAAATATATTTTTGTCGAGACCCATCCAAATGTTGATATAGTCGTGAAACTAGAGGTCATTTATAGTAAACTGGCATAGTCAGTATTTCATTTTCTGACCCAAAGTGCTTTTTAAAGGACGTTAACATTTTAAGGACCTACACATTTCAAATATTTTTTTAAATATTTGCGGTTGTGTAATGATGAAAATATGGGCATCAAATGAAAGAGGAAAATTGTCTTCTCTTAATTAAATTTTTTATTTTGAACTTTCTGGTTCAAAATATGTCAGGTAAGGAGAACATACATGTTTTGGATCTCATTCTGTAGATTCATACATCTAAATTTTAAATTAATTAATTTATATATATATATTTTTTTATATTTTTAATTTAATTTATTTTAATTTATCGAGTATTGCAATCTAAGCAGCATAAACTTTGACTCTTTGAAAGTCCAGGATCTGCTGATCTCTGAGATTTGTCAAGGGTGGGTAGGTTCAAAAATCAGTAAAATGGAACTGCAATGTAAGTATATGTACCACCACCAAAAAAGTTGTATCCACCCACCAATAAATGCAATCATTGATTACAATAAACTTTAACTCTTTAGAAAAAAATTAAAACACCATCAGTGTTCCTTCACTAATACCGAAGGAATCTTTTATGTCGAATTTGTGTAGAGGGCCGTAACTATTTACTATTACTTGGTACTGTTACTGCTTTCCAGTCTTTTTGTTTTGGTATTAATTGCACCGAGATACAAACTACCGAAACTCTGATTTGTAAGTGGATTACAGTGGATTTAATTTCAAAAATTTGAACTAGGATTGATCAAAAAATATTCATAATACTAGTATCAGTCAAACTAGTACTTAGTAATGCTTATAAATTCAAATATACCAAACATGGCTCAACAAAGTTTTGAGTTTTCATAGTAAAACAACAATTGCTTTTATGTTGCTGCTGTTACTAAAATAGAGCAACAACTTTAGCTAATAAGTAGATGAAATTCAAGAAAATATTGCACACCAAACATTAAAAGTGAGTGACTGAGTGAAGGCATAAGAGTGAGAGTGAGTGAGAGCGAGTGATGGGTAAACATAATTTAATTTGCAGCTAACGCAATTACAAAAGCAACAAAGTGCGACGACAATACGCAAAATTCAAATTCAAACTGGAAAGTAAGTGAGCGTCGTACAACAACAACACATAGTAGCGGAGTGTGTGTGTGTGTGTGAAGGCAGCAAAGATACTTTTCTTAAAATGGCAAGAATATTGAATGAATGAGCGAATGGCTGAGTGAGAATGGCTCAAGTCGAGGAAAATGAAGTGCAAATTGTGAAAGCAAAGCACAAGTTGACAATTGAACGGACGGACAGATAGAAGGAACGGACGCACAAGCGACAGTGGGCCGCACAAGCCGAGAGGATAAAGCTAACGCTGACGCTGAGGCTGATGTTGAAGAAGTGGAAAAATTGTGAAATGTAATAAAAACATCAGCAGCTACACGCAGCGCTCAGATAGAAACGCATAAAACGCAATGAAACGTAAAGCAACAGCTACGGCAATGGCAACAACAAACAACTGACCGACAGCGAAAACAACAACAGCAACAACAAAAAGACAAATCAGTAGAGGCATCACAAACAGTGGCAACAGTAGCAGTGAAGTGAAGTAAAGCAATTTGCGCTGGCACACAGAGCGAGTGTTTGGTCCTGTACAGGACATGCCCAATTGAACATGTTGATTGCGAGTAAAGCGCACTTGCACACTCACACACACAAACACACACTCCAACACATACACATGCAGCAATGGCTTTTATGTATGGCTGGCACTCGCTTTAAATGAGGAGTCAATTGAAAATCACGTTCAGTGTCTTTGCTCGCTGCTAATGGAATTAGAAAGACGCTGGGCGCACGCAGCCAACATTAGAAGGCTGCAGCTAGTGGCAGTGGCAGCACTAGTGGTGAAAAAGACACTGTCGAACGTGTTTAGCCGAGTGCGAGAAGGTGTCCTGGCAAGGTGCGTTGCAGTGCAGTTGGCAGCGTAGGTGTTGCTGGCGCTGCGACTGCGAGTGTGGCCGTAGTTGAGTTGAGGCAATGACAGCGCCAGGCAGGGCAATGAACACCCACATTGCTATTATGGCACATGTATGCATAGGTAAAGTGTTTATGCATGTTTGTGTGTCTGTGTGTGTAAACAGTAAAGATGAAGTCCACTGAAAGCAGGCAATATTGCAAAAACTGCAGGCAATATTGCATTATTTTATGGACGATATGTGCATTAACCCTAATTTCCAGAATTTTAAAAGTAACGCAAGCCCAGAATTGAGACTGTCAGGCTTATATGAGCTAAATTACTGAAAACATTTGTTTTTGTCTAAAATGTTAAATTTATAAATTTAATAAAATTCTAACATTCCATTAGAGGATTACATAAAATAATGGAATCGAAAATCTTTTGGATTTATCACCATTTGAAATCTTTAGTGAGACTGTGAAGCTCACTTCTGGGAATAAGGGTTAAACTGATTCAAGGCATGTCAGTTCCGGGTTAATGGCAGCCTGCCGCCCGACTTTTGTCGTTTTCAGGTTGAATGCAAAGTGCACAAATTTTCTACACCTACTTATAGGTATTTACAATTTTGTTAAATGAAATGAAAGCGCAACTTAATTACCCTTTTTGCCTTTAAGAGGGGTTTTTAGTCCAGAGGAAAATATATTTAAGATTTTTAACCCTTTAGACCCCAAAGTTGCCTGAGAGCAACTTCACCTATTTGTCATCTTATAGCAAAAGCTAAGATTGATTTATGGATTTAATTTAAGTAGGCACAAACAAATTCAAATTCAAAGCAAATTACACAAATTTTACTGTTATGCCCAAAATAATGTCCAATAATTTGCAGCGATATCAGGGAAAGTTTGTGTTCTAATTGAAGTCTACGAATTGGGCGCGTTTGATCAAAATCGTGTTTCTTTAATAATGGTTAAATTAAATCAAAAAGTGATAATTTTGTATTTTTCCTTTAATATTATATAATTTTTATATAATAAAAAAATATTGATACTTTGATACTATTGATTGATTGATGTAATTAAGAAATATTGATTTATTTAACTTCTTTTAAGCTAAAATTATTCAAAAGTAAACTAGCTCTAGAACTCTAACAAAGAGGCGTGCGACTTCAAATGTCGTGTGCACACTTCTTAGGAAAGTGTTTCATGATTTAAATACCAAAAAGTAATATCGAGACCCAGGGTAAAATTCGGGGTCGAAAGAGTTAAGAGGGGTTTTTTTAGTCCAGAGGAGGATATATTTAAGATTTTTAAAGTTTGTATGGGGAAACTGTTTTTATCACTTTGTTTTTTTGTATTACTTTATATGGCGGAAAATCAAATATCTTTATCTCTAAATATTTTCAGAATCTTAAAATTGTATTTTCAAGAGATTATTTCTAAATAACATTTTTTTTATTAACTTTTCAGGCCTTTTAGTTGCAGTTGCAGTGAAATTTTTTGCAATCAAGCAATGAGTGAAAAGAAAAGACATTCAATTTTGAAATTTGCTAATGTGGTTGTAATTTCAAAAACCAACCGCGCAAACTAACGAAATCAGCTGATCCAGTTATCAGGAATGTAGTAGTAATATGTTCAAAAAATAGCAAGATTGTATTTTTAAATTATAAAACATGGCACAAAATTGTTTCACTTAGGCGGTTCAATTAAATCATTTTTCACTCAACCGAAATTTTCAATTATGCGTAGTTTAAGTTAAACGAACTAATTCTCAGGAAAAATACCAAATTTTATTTTTTTATTTTATTTTTTATTTTTTATTTTAGTTAAGCCAAAGTTTCAGTTAAGCAAATAAATATTTTCGAAATTCTAAGCAGCCTTCTAAAGTTTCGAAATATCCCAAATACCCCCAGATTCAATCTGAATTGTCGTATAACATATCTATTGTTGTATTTGTTTACTTAATTTATTTTACTTGCTGCTTTTTATATACAGTAAACATTTGTACATTTGTATGTATTTAACTTATACATACACACAAGTGCTCATGTTTGTATGTGTGACTATGTTTAAGCATAAATTTGAGTGCCTTTAAGCTTAATTGAATTTATGGGCAATATGTATGGGTGAATTCAGCAACCATACACACACAAACATACACACTAATACACACGCACGTTTACGACAGTGTAAGCTTTTGCTGGCTGAGGCAACGACACTATCAGCGTTTGCTAAGTGTGTTTGATGGTGTGTGTGGGGATAGGCACTTTTCACGCAGCCAACTGCTGCTGTTGTTGTTACTATTGTTTCTACCACTTCTTTGCCACATTGCATCGAACCCAAACGTCTACCGACCCAAGTATTCTTTTTAATGCAATTTGCAGCGCTTCTACAACACACTCGAATAGTTGTTGTTGCAAGTGCAGCACTTGCTGCATGTGCCATTACACAGCAGCAGCATCAAAACGCCAAACGATCTACCACAAACACTGTGCCGCCTCGACGCTAAAATACCCATAAAAGATTCAATTAAGCGTTAAAGGCATAAAAAACCAGGCCCATCACTGCGCTTTGATGTGTTGCCAGCGCATGCAAAACGCTGCGCCAACTGATAGCAGTGCAGTGTTTTAGCAGTGGTAGAGACGGAGTGTCGGAAGGGGAGCGAAACGACACAAAGGCAGCTGTAGGTTATGGGCGGCTGTTAAAGTGGCAGCAGGCTGTAGCGTAGTGCGATGCCATAAACGCTTAAAGCACTTTGAGTGCTCGACTTTTCTATATTTCCTGTGACGTTTTGCATGCAAAACTATGCTCAGCAAGTGTATGTGTGTGTGTGTGTGTGTGTGTGTGTGTGTACATAATATAAAAATTAAAACTGATCACCCTTTCGTGCTTTACAACGTGCACTTGGTGCACTTTTGCTGTTGGTGCACTTTGTAGCAAAAAAAATAATAAGTGAGCGCATAAATTTTCAAGTGGATATTCAATAACATTTACAATCAAATCGTGTAAAGTGTGGAGCGAAAATTCAGGGTATTTTAGTTATGTTAACTATGCATTGAGTCAGTTTTTATGTTGAGTTAGTTGTCCTTAACATTTTGTGAGTAGAGATTTGTGTAAAATATAAGATCCTTGTAACACACAAAGGCAAAGGGCACAACAGCTCTGAATATTAGTTTTCAAAGTAGTGGCTAAGGACTGGTTTTCAAACATCCATTTATTCATGAATCCAAGGGTCCAGCTGCAACAGCTCCAAGACACAATTTCAGAGATTTTCTATAGGAAACTAGTTTGCTCTTAAAATATTGCCGAGTTTCGCCAGCAGAAAAGGAAAACTACTAAAACAAATGTTTTATTGTGCGGGGATTTGAACCCACAATCCTGTGATTTGCAGTCCAACGCACAGTGATTCGACTCCATACAACCGCGGGACTAAATTAGAAGGAGTGGTCTGTTTTTCATAAAATTTGGTATACCAGTTAATCATGGTCTGCTGAAGTGAAATCTCCATTTTGTTTTTCTAAACTTTTGTAGTTTGGCCTTGCCTGAGACTTAAATTTTCGTCATTTTTGGTGAGCTATAGCAAAAAGTGTGTTGGCTAGATTTTTCAGATTTTACATTTAATCGGTAACGTCAACATTGATAATTGCAAAGAGTAACAGAAATTGTCTTAGGATCCTTTAGTTCTGCAATAAAAACTATAATAATAGACGTAAGTTTTGCTTTTTTGCAGTTTTCTCAATTTTGCATGCTGATTGCATACTTTTAGGGATAAATTAAATAAATTTTAATTATTATTTTCTGAGATCGGAAGATATCAGAGGATGTAATTACATTATCCGACAAAGAAAGAATGCTTCTAAAAATAAAAAAATCCAGGAACATATTTTCACATACTTTTTAGATATTTTCCTCTAAGTTTTGTTAATTTTCAGATTTTTAATTATGAAAAATATTTTAAATTAAAAGTGAAGTAAAAGCTTCAGCTTTGTAAATTTTGAGAAAAAATTAAAAGCGAAAATGGCCACATCATTTCTTAATCTATATTGAAAGTTTTAGCAACTTCTTGGAGACCATGTATTTTAAAAATTTTGCTTACTTAATAGACTAAAAAACAGAAAATATGTGTTTAAAATTTTTTGTGAAAAAGTTCTGACTTTGAGCAGCTCTTGCAATTGCACTAATTATTTTTTCGCACAGATATTTTGGGATATTTTGGATATTTTCTTAGTTGGAGTTTTACTGGAGTTTAAATTCTGAGACTGTAAATTTTTTGAATTTTGTCTATGGAACGAATCACTGTGCAACGTGCTGAACTTTGCGCTGATCATTGAGTTTTTAAGCTGTCAAAAACCAAAAACGTCCACCAAGTTGAATTTTGCTATATTATAACAAAGGAGTGAAAGAATTTATCACAGCTCAAACATTTTATTATTATTTTAATTCTAATTTTTTAAAAACTTTTGCAGTCTAAATAATGAAAAAATAAATAAATAAATAAAAATAAATAATTAAAAAGTTATTTCGTAAATTCAAAAGTAATTAAATCTTTGAATAAAGCCATTCAAATAATTTCAATTTATATTTTTAATGAATTCCTTATCAAAATGTTGCTTAACAATTTCCCATATAACTGCGCATTGCAAATTATTTTGCTTTTTAAAATTCCAAATGGTGCTGAAATTGAGCAAATGTGTCCATGCAATTGAGTGAAATCCTTTGGTTAATTCAATTAGTAATTAAATCTCTGTTTAATTCTATTTGAATGCGCAGCAAGCTTTAAAATAAATGAAATTGACCAGACATCCGGCCAGAAGCTTAAATGCGTCAACATGCCGCAGCGAAGAGTAGCGACTGAGCGCAGCAGGGCGCGCGAGGTCCAACTTAGTTGAGTTACGCAAATTGCTGGGTAATACTAAATTAACCTAAGCTTATTACGCAGTGGCGCAGCATGAAAACCGCGACTCCAAATTAAATACAAAGCACATCGCAATGTACACAAACACAAGCAAAAATAAAGGTGAACGCACACAAATGCGGCCAAATTCACTTTCATGCCAAAAACACGACAACACAAAAAGAAAAGCACCAACAAAGCAACACAACCGCACACAACGATGAAAGACGACGGCTGCAGCGACTAACGCCTACAAATGACACTTCCACCGCAACCGGAAGCACAGACACAGCAGGACACAAACGATAGCGTCGCAGGAGGAGAAGGCAGCAAGAACCGCTGCCGTTTGCGGGCAGGTGGAAGAGACGCAGACGGAGGCCAAAAGAAAAAGAGACCAGCTCCAGCGCAACATCAACTGCCGAAGCTGCAAATTAAATGAATTTTATTTATACGAATTTGTGGAAAGCATGTGCTCGGCTCTGCTGCATGGGCCATGTTGTCAATGTTGTTGTAGCTGCTCAACGCGCACAATTTAAATGAAACTTTTATTGCTGAAACATTTTCGGCGGCACACACACACACACATCTCACACACACATACATCGGCGACAAAATTTGGCCCGTTCTGCGACGGCATTTCCTCAGCTTCTCGCTTTCCGCATGCCGCCACACGCTTCGCCCAAGATCGTCGACGCGCCACTGTATGAAATTGTAGAGTTTTAGTTTATGAACATGTTCCGCCGTTACTATCGCACTGTCCCTGCCCGCCACCCGCCACCCGTCTCCGCGCCCTTTGTCGTTTTTATCCTTTATCCTTAGCCCGCTCGCGCTGCTCCTCATAAATTTCTTATGAGGACACGAAGCGCAAAAGTAGAAATTACCGAAACACAAAAACAAAGCGCACAAGTGGCGGCCAGCTGAACAACACAACCGGCTGCAACCGAAATGGCAGCATGAAAATAAAACTAAAGTGGAATAAAATTATGTCGTCAAGCAGTCGGAGCGCCGAGCGGCGGCAGCGCTGTGCCAGAGTGCGATTGCTTTGGCGTTGGCGTTGGCAATGGCGATGAGTGTTTTGCTTTGGCTCCGTCTTCTTGCTAAATGAAACATTTTCGTGTATCAGTTCCACTTGAAGGACATGCGAGCTTGTCCGTGGCTTTGCCATTGCCATTTCAGGCTTCCGCTTCGCTGGGCGTGTGGATGGGGGCGGATGGATGGAAACAATGTGTCGTCATGGGCAGCGCATGCGATTTTTATGCGGCACAACACCACTGGGACAGATTTGTCGAAATGCACGAGCAAAAATTATATTTGCAGATGAAAGTGTTGCCGCGCTGAGTGCATGCGAACGCGGCTGGTTTTCGTGTAAGTTCCAGTTACCCAGTTGACCGAAATTCAAAACGTAAACCCGAAAACTTTTAGTGAGATTTGAAAGATTAAATGAATTAAATTGAAATATGTATTAAATTAGTGTAATTTTTTTTTGTTTTGGAATCAGTCTCAAAACTTTTTAGTGTCCGTTTTTACTAGTGTCCGACCGAATATTCGGTTTCGGTTTCAGTTTCAGTTTCGGCCAAAAAATGGCCGAACAGCCGAAACCGAAACTTTCTAGAATATTTTTTTACATTTTGGGTTTTAGCAGATATATAGTGAAAGGAGTAGTAATGTAAATAAATAATAAATAAATAATAAATAATAATAAAAATAATAAATAACCAATGTAAATAAACTTTTTTTTTAAATTATTGAATTTTGAATATTAGCGAGTAAGGTACGGAAGGGTGATTTTTTCATGTTTATGTTTTTAAAAAATTAATAAATTGTTTTTATTAATAAGTATTTATTTATTTATGTTATATTTATTTGTTTGTTCTTTATTTACTTAATGTAAAATTCGTTTGTTGAAAAAAAATGCTTGATATGGTGATTTTTATTTCAACTAGAATGTTTCGGTTTCGGCCGAATATTAAAAAAAAAAACCGAAATTCGGTTTCGGTTTCGGTTTTGGCCCAGAAGAGATGTTTCGGTCGGACACTAGTTTATACCAAACTTTATTGGGGTATTTCTTGTAGTTTTAGGTTAGCATTCACGAACCTGTAGTGTTGAGTCTAAAAAAATCTAGCTTACTCATTCTGAGACATTAGGATGAAACTAATATGATAAGTTAATAAAGCGTTCGTCTAAGTCAATTGGCTCAAATAGCCAATAGTTTTTTTTTTGTAATATTGATTATAAATCTCCTCCTCCACTTTCAGAGATTAAACTGAAATAAGTGAGATCTCTGAATGAAGTTAGTTAAGTTTAGTTTAGCTTAGGACAGCAGCTTTCGGTTACAGTTTAGATAGACGAAAGTCGACCTATAACAACGATAACCTTTTCTTCAATCTCCTCTTTCACAGAATATGTCAAAACGTGTTTGATTTTCCCAGGAAAAATTCGTTTAGGTTAGATTCCATTACACATATTAAAGAGATTCCAATGAATCCTTCGTTTAGGTTCGTTATGGTTATGGTAAGACCACACTTGATCTATTGTATTGATCCTAAACAATCCAGTCCTCCCTTTCCGAGATATTATAGCTAAATCAGTGTCCGTCTTAATCATAAAAAATATATAACAAAAAATACAAAACTATTTGCTATAACTCATACAAACTCTGCAAAAACACAAAAATTTCATTCATATCAAATTATCTGAAAATTTTCACTCAGTTCCATTTCTGTGATTTACGAAAATATCAAATGAAGCAAAACAAATGAACTGATTTTCATAATTTTCATTGAAACAAGTGCAACAAAGTGAGCAAAGCCAGCTCATTGTGCATAAAGAACAATTAACTTGTTACGAGAAACAAAGGCAAATTCATTGATTTCAATAATTCAGTGGCCGGTCAAAAGAGCAAAATCACACATCAAACTAAAAAAATGTCTGGCAATTGTATTCATGCACACATGTACACTGCTGTAGCTGCTGAGAAGCGTTTATGCACAAATGAACAATAAATAAAATATTTAAGACAAGTTCAGCGCTGCTGCAGGTGAAGCAAGTCAAGCTGTGGCAACGTCCACCGACCACCACCGGCGCAACTACTCCGCAGATGCATTGATAATGCGCCATATTTGTGTAGTTATGGCAGCTACAATAACAAGAACAAAAGTGGCTAGTTACTTCTCTCTGCACACCAAAAGTCAAAACTAAAGCCGACGCTTCAACCTGTGTACAGACTAGTCATGTGCGCAATATGACAACAACAACAACAACAAAATCCCCAACGCTTCTACATCAAACTACAAACAAAGCACCGCAGCCGACTATGAAAAGCGTACAGTAAACAACAACAACAACAACAACGACCAAACAGCTGTAAGGGAAGTTGGCCACCGCAGCCATTGCGAAGTGACGCGAGTTTATGCTGGGAAAACCGCACCGGAAATGCGTTGCCAAAGTGATGTGGCCGTAACCAAGAAACGGCGGCGCATTGAATTTGCTGGCTGCGGCCACAGCAGCCAAGCAACGTCGCATGCAGCGGAGCGTAAATATTTTTGCCCGAAAAGCCCATCAATGGCGCACTGGGAATTGGTCGGCGCCGTACAGCTTCGATTTGGTTGACACGGCGCGGCGGCGGCGGCGACGGCAGCGGTAACAATACGCCGCAGATTAAGTATGCGTACGCGGCGCATTTGGCGGCGCTCCTGCGAGACTGACAGGACGTAGCCGAAATCAGCTTTGGATTTTCGCAACTGCAGCTGCAAGGACTCGCTCCACCTAATGCCAACCAACCGTCCACACAGGCAGCTAGTCAGCCAGCCAGCGATTCACTCATTCAGCTGCCACGGCGCTACCGCTTGCTGGCCGTGGCATTGACAATCCCAATCAGCCAGACGCGCACGCCACCAAATCCTGTGGCACGCATTGAATACACCATTCGAATTTATTTGTTTCGTCAGCGCGTTGCCCCAGTTGGCGGCATTTACTGCGGTCGTATGTGTGTACATGTGTTAGTGTACAGTATGTTGTGTATGTGTGGCGGACAGACTGGTGTGCCGACTGTTTGGCTGTTCACTATTCGGCTGCCGCATAGTTTGTTGCACTGTTGGCACACACGTGCATGTATGTGTGTGTGTGTGAGTGTGTGTGTGTGTGTGTTGAGTTGCGGCGCCGTTTTAGCGCGCATCACGTGCCGCGTGAGACTGTCACGCCAGCTGTGCTGCGTAAGCGAAATCGCGATTGGCTGGCCAGCCGCGCAGTGAGGGAAATAAATGGAAACATTTTTCTTTGCCATCAAATTTTTGCACTGTTTTTAGGCGCCGAGCAACGATAGCTGCGGAAATCTCAGTGCAACGAAAGTGATTTTAATAAAACATGAAGTATGCGCCACATAAAACACATTAATGGCAGAGACGAACAGCGCAGTGGTCAATGGTGTGTGAGCTGATTTCAAAGGGATTTTTAAAGTTTACTATAGACTATAAATAGAAAAAAGGAATTTTTTAGAAAACGAATTTTGACAAAGTTTTCCCCGGATGTTTTTTTTATTGTATTTTAATGTTTTTACAGTAAAAGTTTGATTTGAAGTTTGAAATGTTAACCCTCTACTGCCCCAATTTTTTTTTTTAAGTCGAAAAATTGTTCACCATGTAGTTTTAGAATCATATAAGAAGGGAACATTTTTAAAATAAAAAAATTTGCTTCTGTGTGGGCGTAAAACCTATATAAATTTGCGTTCCTTAAGGCCGTACTGGGCACATAAGCTAAAAAATTTAACTGATGAACAGTTTCACGTTTTATTGATTACACTACTCGATACGAAAAATGCACCTAAAAATAAAAGTGTTTTCTAGACTAACTTTGGGCCGCTGAACACGAAACTGAAAATCAAAAAATTTTTTTAGGAAGCGTTTTCGAAAAATCTTCGAAAAAAACAGTTTTTTCCCTATTGTTTCAGTTATGAGCACATATCTCGTAAACGAATCATCCGACTAACACAGGCGATCCGTCGTTCAGAAGATAACACCTCAGCCTTTTCAGTTGAAAAAAGTGAAATTTTCGACCATTTTCAAAAATCATAAATTTTCGAATAATGTTTCTTTTAAGTATAAAATAAATTATCTCCTCTGGCTTTAAAATCTATGATAAAAGATATATTATTTGTGAAAATACTAAGCCTGATATCAATCGGATTGAAAGAAAAATGACAAAGTTATGCAGCACTGAGTGAGAACACCAACTTTAACATTTTTACACCGCGCGAAAAAAAACATTTTTGCCGAGACCCATCCAAATGTTGATATAGACGTTAAACTAGAGGTCATTTATAGTAACCTGGCATAGTCAGTTTTTCATTTTCTGACCCAAAGTCCTTTTTAAAAGACTTTAAAATTTTAAGGACATACATATTTCAAATATTTTTTTAAATATTCGCCGTTGTGCAATTATAAAGAATGGGTATCAAATGAAAGAGAAAAAATCTCTCCTTTTAACTAAATTTCCTATTTTGAATTTTGAATCTAACATAGCTAACACTTCATTAACGGTTTCTTCATCAGTTTGTTCGAAAACATCGGAATCCAAGTTTTCTAAAACTTCCTGTACTTCTTTGTCCCATAAAACCGAAATTTTTTTTTTAAAATGCCGATTGAAATCTATAAAACGGAAACCACATACAAGTATACGTTAGTGACCAAATACATTAAATCTTTTCGCTTTGGTGCCTGATGCAGCCTAAAGGCAGTCTGCTTTCCCAAGTCGAAAAAGTAACTGTAAATCCTTTTTTTTTCACTATAAAACACTTCAAATCATTAATTTACATTACAAGGTACTCATAATTTTCTTGTTTTAATCTTTTAACGAAAAGTATTTTTAATAATTTTTTCTTTTCTTTACTTTTCACGAAATAATTATATCTACTAATTTCCACGAAGTTCAAATTTCAACTGATAATAATGGGAAACATGTGATGCTTACGTGCTACATTAAAGAAATGACAACTTAATTTATATATAACATGCCCTAAAAATTTCATTGAAAAAAATTAAAATTTATGTGGACTTTTCTAGGTTTTGGTGGACCGTGCCTTAAGGCCGTATGGGGCAGTAGAGGGTTAATAAAAAATAAAAAAATTTAATTGCATTAATTAAAATTTTTAATCTCCTAAAACTTTTATTCCGTTTTGGAGGAAAGAACTGTTTGTTGACTTTTGTGTTTATTTCTTTAAATGTGAAATGAAAAGAAGATTTTGTTGTGAAAGAAAAATGAAAGAGAGTCTTCCACACTCTACTAATTATTTTAATTAAAAATTAGCCCCCCAAAAATATGCAATATTTCTGCATAACTAATTTCTATACAACAAAGTGATTTTCTGGCCCCCTTCGGATTCGCTGTAGAAAAGTTTGACTTGATAAAAAATTGCATATGTATATCAATTCTCGTCGCGTAGAACAACGTCTAGCTTGCTTTAATTTCCAATATGAATATTTATTCATCATTCTGTGCTGGCTTTCACATAAAAATCGGTCGATGGCGCTGCACAACGACCTGACGCCGCAAGAGGTCAAGTTTGGCCGCGCCACAAGCAGTGGTTTTTGAACTTTTGGTATATTTTGTTGGTTGTTTTTGTTGTTCTATTAGTGGGCAGTGCGCCTTTGTCACGTTTTCGTAACTACATCCAAACGCAAATTAAACGAATAGAAAATGGAGCGCCCAAAACTTGGTAATTCCTATTCATAATTTTTGCAAAATATGAAAACATTTTGACGAATTACTTTGATGTGGCGGGCACGTGCTGAACTGCGCCGGCCCCTTTTAACGTTCGGCACACATTCAAAACCGGTCTGCTTTTAGGGCTAAGCGCCAAAAAAGCAAAACGCACAAAGGCAAAAAGTTTTTAATTAAAACAAAACAAGCCTCGACATTCAGAGTTCATATCTTTACGTACGAGTACGTCGGGCAACGAGTCCTGGTCAGCCGCTCGCGGTGGCAGTGGTGACGTTCAGGCGGCAACGAACGCGGGAAAAATTACAATAACGAAGCACAGCAATGCGAGCGTAAAAACTGCACGAACTGGCGGTATGGAAATCAGCGCAGCGAGCGCAAAGCTGATGCTGCGAAATGCAAAATGTGAAATTAAAAAAGTAACAGAAAAGCGGCCAAAGCAAGACAGCGGAAGGGTGGCTACCGACGGCAGAAAGTGCAGTGTGGCAATTGCGCCAGTCAGCAGAGACCGCAGCTGCCCGAAAAAACCCCGAAAATGTCAAAAATAAAAATCCCCAACAACAACAAAAACAAAAAGGCGCGGATAAGCAACACATTTTGCATAGAAACGGCAAAAATAACAACAACACCAAACGAATGGCATTCAAGTGAAATTAAGTTCCCGCACCACAGCGCCCCTTCCCCCCCCCCCCCCCCCCCTTCCGCCCCGCCTAATACGAATAGCAGAGCAGTGGGGCGATGACTTCTTTCGGCCGCCACACTGCTCCGCACTTTGCCGCGCTTCAGCCTTCGGTCAGCCTATTCTTTGGCTGTGGTTTTTGCGCCGTCTGTGTTTGTTGTTGTTGTTGTTGCTGATGTTTTCTGCTTTATGGTGTTGCGTATTTTTGTTCATTTTTTTGGCTTGTTTGTTGCTTTCTTTTGCGCTCTTCTTTGTGTCAATGATTTTTTTTTTTTTCACTTCTTACTGTTGTTAGTGTTGTTGTTGTGGCCGCATTACACTCGACTCCGTAGTGGCAGTTGTGAATATGAAGTGCTCATAATCCACACCAGCAAAATGGCGCCAGAGTGCGAAATTAAAAGGCAAACAATTTTTGTTTTGTTGCGCACAAGTGTTGCGCTTTGTGCATTCATTCAACGTTGTTGTTATTGCAATATTTTGTATTTTTTATTGGGGTTTTAATGTGTTGAAACAGCAGAAAACGAGGCAGGCCAGCAGGTGCTCCAAAGTAAGACAGAAATTTAAATAATGTAGCTGGATTACAACGAAATGCCTCCGAAAGTGGTTACAGCAGAATACGCAGAAAAAGTGGAAGAAGAAGAATAAGCGGGCGCGCTAACGGTTCGCTCTCGGCCAGTGTCACTGGAAAGTGAATGATGTGGGGGCAAACTGTGTGCGGCATCTGGACTAAACGTAATGAAAGCGCCACAAGTGAGTGTGCGGAGGAGCACAGAGACGGAGGGAAGCTTGCACAGGTCAGCGAGTAATGTTTGTCAAGTTGTCAAAGTGCGCTCAATGCAGCTAACGCATGTGGGCGTTGCGCTTATTAGAGAAATGTCAAATTTTGTGAAATTTCTGCAGTCGTAGAGGTGGACGCTTTACACACATTTTTCATATCTTGTCACAAGTTGCAAGATTGTTGGGAATGAACAGTATTTAAGATGGAATTACTGCTATTATGTATGAATGTGAAAAGTATGTAAGATAAGGTATGATTTCCTTTTAGGTTACGGTGAACACTTGTTGTGTCACTCCTCTGTACTCTACAGATCACAGATTAGTTGTCTTGGAACCGCGTTTATTAAAAACAGTTTATTAAAAACAGTTTCAAGGTGGTCTATGCTAGACCTCCTGGGTCAGCTAACCGAAACTAACCTAACCTAACCTGGAGTGAATTTAAAAATGATAAGGAAAGGAGTGAATGAGACATTAAACGATTTGAAATTTTTACTGGGCTGGAAATTATGACGGAGTAAGTAAAAACGAGCTCAAATTTAATTAAGCTGCAGATTGTTAAAAAAAAAGGACTGAGGATTGATATGATTTTTGTCCAGGTTAAGTTATAAATAAAGAAGGAATAAATGAATGAATCACTTAAACAAGTTGAAATTTATCGTATCGAAATTATGACGAAGTGAGTGAAAACGAGCTCAATTTTCAACGGGTTGTAGATTGTTGACAATGCAATACAAATATTTGAGGTTAGGTAAATTTGTTTAGGTTAGCAGATTATCACAAATTATTCTGTAATTCATATTACAATATTTTTCGATGGCATTAACAGGTGTTTTTTGTATCTTGTTGGGTGGAATAGAAGTTTTAAAGGAGCGCATTTATATAGAAGCTTAATTATATTATTTTAATAAAAAAAACAATTAAACAAAATTAAAAAAATTAAATTAATATAATTTTATAATAATTTTGAAAATACAATATATTTTCGGTTTATTACTAGAAAGCATGTTTCAGAATTTTCAAATTCACTCTCTTCTAACATGCTTACCCATAAACGTAAATAATTTCGATGAACAAACACCAAGACTTGCTATAATCAACAATGAATACGCTTGTAATGCTCATGCGTGAAAATTTGGCTTTACTGGTCGAATTCATTTTCAATTTTTTCTCATCCGTGAAGAGAAAAATCCTAATGAACTGTGGATGTCTGAACTTAAGAGTGCAACTTTTCACAATTTTCGGTTCAGATGAATTTGTCCACAATTCACGCGTTTGTTATAATTCCTACAAACAGGAAGTTGTAACTTATAAAACATTTATGGGCTATCTGAGTTGTAAGATATGTGCTCCATTATAGTAAAATTTCAGTTATCTTGAGTTATAGTAAAATATTTTTTATATACTAGAATTTGAGGGGATATGGTATCAATCATGGTGAAACATAGTTTTCAAACCCAAACGAATTCAAACTGTTGCCGGTTCATCACTTAGTGTGTTTGGAGAGCACTGGTATCGTTTTAAGAGCATTGAGAGGAATTTAAAAAAAAGTATGATTCAAGCATTAAAATTGGAAAATCTTTCAGTCATGAAACAATACCAGTCAACCGTTAACTTAGATATGCCGACCGTACTACATGTAGTACACCTTTCTGAAGGTGCTGCGGCAAATGTGCTTTAAATTTTCTAACCGATCTCCTGAAATGTAGGTGTAGTTACATATAGGACCTTCGGCATATCTGGGTTAAACTAGAAATCCAAATACAAACTTGTGGAAATATTTTTTTTCGACAATTTTAAGTCCCTCTTTCTCTTAAGTCTCCTCTCTTGTTTTTTTTTTGTGTATCCACAAGGACATATTGCTTTGAAAATTATTAATTATTTTATTTATTTTAAATTATTAATTATTAAATTATTATTATTATACATTTTGTTGTATTAGTTAAAAACGAAATATAAAAAATTAAAAAATAAATTAAAAAAATAAAGATTTTTGAAAGTAAATAATTATAGGTATTATAAACATAAAATAAAGATTGCAATAGACATTAGAAAGGTTGCCAGGTACGTGGAGTTAAGTTCCCGTACCCATTCTATTTTTTCTTTCTTCCTCTGGATAGTTGAGAGCCAAAGACTTCTAAAGAAAATAATTTTTCGTGCGAAAACTTTTTGAATTAAATTTTTTCACAATGTTATAAAATTTCATTGATTACGAAAATCAATGCAAGTGAATGTTGCACTTCCTGTTCGCCCTTTCATTCTGAGACATATAGGTTAGTTTAACTGAAAAAAGCTTTCTTTAGAAAAGCTTTCGCTTTCAGAAGTGTTATTAAACACTTTTATAAGGCTTGGTTTCTGTAAAAACTCTCCCAAGTTTTAACAGTACTGTATGATTTTTAATTCGCCTAATCCAGTAACAGAAAGTCCATAATTGAACTTTATGTCAGGACGAGTGTGAAAAGTTTTAACAGTTTATGAAATCGCAAGTTTTTTCAAGCTTCTAGGAAAACAAATTTCACATTAACCTTCTAAGACTTCCCTTCTAAGAGTTCCCACTTATGTGGGTAAAAAGAAAGTGGTGGGTCTTAAAGCAATACTAGGAACAGCTTCAAGAAACTTCCAGTTAGTTAGCAGAAGAAGAACCTGGAAAGAGTTGTTGGTATTTTAACAGCTTTTCGGAGTTTTCTTAGCTTAATGTAAAAATTCAATTTGCAGCTTTTCTATTACTGTTAAATTACAAAACGGAAGCGACAACAGGGTAAACTCAAGGAAAGAGCATAAAAACTTTATAGGGTTCGAGTCCCAACTAGAAAATAGTTATTGAAATACATATGAATCTCATTATGTTACCATATGAAATAGTCTAGAAAAAAATTACAAAAATTAGTAACAATAGCGTAGTACTCAGAAAACAAACAACAACTTCAAAGCATATACAATAAATTCAAATATTAAGAAAAAGAAATGAATTGGAAATCTCGCTACTTGTCTTAATTTCTTGCACACAACTGTAGTTCATAATCGACATTAATAAAGTAGCAAAAATTAGTGAGAAAATCGTTTATCCTGGGTTTTCCATGTGATGCAGAATCCATTTGGTGAGCTAAAAAAACGACAGCGGTACAGGAAGCAAAAAGGACATCACAAACTTAAATTTGAGACAGTAGCTAAAGCTATAAGTAAATGAGACGCAAAATCAAATCATCCGGAGATATTTGTTGTAAAAGAACAAATTAAAAAGACTAAGACAAATAAGAAGAAGAAGCAAATGCATCAGCATTGTTTTGCATTTTTATTAACCTAAACATTTTTTAATAATTTTATTCAAGTTAATAATTCTTCAGTGAATACTTTAAAATAAAAAGTAATTTAATCTATTTGTAGACCCAATTTAAAATGCATTTATGTATAAGTATGCACAAATATGTTAAAACCACTTCAAGTAAGCCTCGAAAATGTGATTACATTTATTTTGATTTGATTATTTTGTAATTAAACTGCTGCCAACATTACAGCATTCAAATGGTATGTTTGCAGTTGCAAGCCGCAATGCAAATAAGCATGCAGCCACACACACACGCACACACAGGCAACCATGCAAATGCACAAGTCAAGCGCTGGTCCAAAGGGAATAATAAAAACCGGGCAAATGGCATAGAAGGGGAATTTTAAGCCAACAAGTTGACTTGACGCACGCCTGGGGTGTGCTGTTGTTGCCGCAGTTGCTGCACAAATACACACACACACTGACACAGACCGACCACATGCCGGCATGCATGGAGACCTTCCCGACGGAAGAAATTATTTTATTAACAATTTGCTTGCGTGTTATTTGCTGTTGTTGTTGTCGTTGGTGATAGTGGCTTTTGCAACAACAACAGCTCAACAACGTGTATGGGTGTGTGGACAGTTGAATACATTTCATATGTAAATGGTGTGTCATAAAGTAGCAACGCGAACAGTGGCACGAGCGCATTATGAGACGCCAAGGACGCCACTGGACAACAGGTCCCAGCAGCAAATTTTCATCATATGCGAAAAATGGAAAATGCAGCGCACGCCGTTGCACTTCGCGTATAGTTGTGTGCTGTAAGTGGCAATGCGCCTTCATTATTTGTGTGTGTGTGAGTGCAACTTTTCTGCGTGTTTTTTGCGGTTTTTGCTCTTGTAAATAATTCATTTTCAATCATGAGTCGCGTAGTGCAACATGCGCAATCCAGCTTCTATATGTGTGCGTGTGCCTGGCTGGTGTTTGTTTGTGTGTATGTGTGCGGCTGATCGTTAACAAATTGCATTAATTACGCATCCATGAAATTGAGGTCAATTCGGTTGTAATTTTCGCGTAATTGCACCGCGGCGACGCCATCTTCCGCTATTCATATTTTTGACAAAAAATAACAAAAAAAAGAGAATAAAAAAGTATTTCCGACACGAATACATACTGACAAATGTCATGTATGTCTTTGAGAATGGTATGGGTATTTATGTATGGAGATATAAACATGTGTATGTATGTATGTATCTTGTTCGCCGCATATTTCCAGCAATTGAAGTTGTCATAAATTCGCCTTCATCTCAATTTAATTGCTTGCAAATTTTTTCAACAAGCAGATTTTCTCTCCCACAAACACTTAAATCCACCGCCACATTTTGTGGTTTTTTTTTGTTGTTGTTTTTTGTATATGTCTATATGTTATCGAAAGTGTGGCCAATAAAGGAGGGCAAAATGTTTATATTGCAAACGGAAGTTTTATATAAACAAAATAAATGTTTCAGTTGGTTCTTAATGCCTTGAATTCTTTGTTAATTAATGTTGTTTATATATTTCGAATTGAAAACCTAATCTAAACCTAAAAGAGTCTGTATCTATGATTAAGCAAGTTTATAGGCTCTTCAGAATCAGAGGCTTAAGACATCATTTACATTCATTTTCAATTGACATTTTCTATAAACATATGGACTGGTTAGGAAGTTTGGTTAGAGGACTTGATTGGGAAAGTATGGATGAATATTCCATATGACTGGGACAATCAACCAACCGACATTCATATGTATTGGGCACCTTAGAACTTTTAATTGTCCCTCAACTGGGACCTGTGAAAACTATTTGTTACAATTTTTGAACCAATAATATCTGAAGTTTTATGACGATAACATTATGGTTAATCTCAAAAAAAGGTGGTTATAATTCTTCAGAAAAAAGGTGGAATAAAATGTCACTATTTTTAGAAAATTTTTATTCTTGCTGAAAATTGTTGCTTAATTTGGTAGAAAGATAAATGAGATATTATAAAAGGTGGTTATAGTTAATTCTTCAGAAAAGGTTATGGAAAACAATGTCACTATTTGGTAGAAAAAATTCGTTGCTGCTGAAAATTGTTGCTTAAGTTTGTAGAAGATAACTAAAATTATCTTCTTCTTCTTATTTGATATCCCAAAAATATTCACCTATATGATAACACTGCTTAAAAGTAGATGGACCACAAAAATCATTTTGTAGAGACAAGATCTCGACTGTTTTAAAGAGGAAGGGGCAGATAAATCGAATGACAAAAAGAGAAATAGCCAGATGGTTGAATGGCCACATTCTCATGGATTACATATCGCATTCTTTAACTTTAGGATACTTCAGTTTCTTTACAAGTTGTCATTGCGACCAGCTGCACGATTCTTATTCTGATTCTTAAAACGATTCGTACACATCACCTTCCATTCTTCCTTCTTATTTGTCTCCATCTAAGTAACTCTGAACCACTCGCAATCATAGGGTAGGTTATTGAGTCTAGCACACAAACACACACACATACACATCTATACAAACATTTGAACGAATTTTAATTTCTATTCATTTTTAAACTTCGCGATATGTCGAACTAAAAATTGCCAAAATTGACAAAGGTAAAAGCAACGCAAAATCCGATCAATAGCCACAAGATAGAAAAGTTATATTCAACAAAAACAAAATTTAAAAAATTGCAAATAAATGCAAACAAATTCAACAAAAATGGGAACAATGCCAAAATTTCAGAGCAACACACAAAAGTGAAACCAACAGAAAACACTGGAAATATGAAAAAATGCACATTTATAAATATATATTATACAAAATAAAAACCACTTGTCAGCATAAAAGAAAAAAGGTCAACGAGAGGCTGCAAATTAACGTTGTGTAAAAGTGTCATGATATATGGCTGTGTTTTTGTATTCCACTGCAGAGGCGTTTCAGTGATGTTTCGTATTGCGTGGGCTCCAAACAGTTTTGGCCAACAGTCAGGAATGTAAAGTGTAATACTTTTCAGAGAATTTTTTAATTTATAAGTTATCTAAACTGGTTCCTATAGATGAAGCATCTTTGTGTTTGAAAATTAAAGCAATGTTTTTCGAAGAATTTTTCAACCTAATATAAAAATAATAAAAAAATTTTCTAGAAACCTCTAATATAGTCAACATCCGTAAAAGATTTTGAAAATGTGTTCAGCGAGGTTTGAAATATCAAAAACCTTAATTGGAGTTGAAAAATTGCGCCCTTAAACGACCCACACGTCAGGGATGGCACAACATTTGAGCTGTTATTGTTTCCGCTGTTTTTGTTGCTCGCTTTGGTTTTTATCTGATGAGTTGATGCTTTTGTTGGTGCAACAAAAAATCGTACACAATTTATATGAGTTTTATATAAAATAAAAATATAATGAAAGCGGAAATTTTTGGTCGCTTTTTGCGTGTCAGTTTGTAGCCATAAAATTTATTTTCGACAACTCTTAGGTTTAATAATTGGATTTAAGTAACAATATTTAAGATTTTTTTGCCACCCCTCAATTTCATGTCATATTGTTCAATACATAAATATGTTAACAAACTAAAAAACAAAAGAATTTATGGAGAAAATTTCGATAAAGTGTGTTTTCTGAAATTTATTTTAATTGCCTTTAACTTTACTGTGTTTCCTGTTGTGGAAGATAAAAGTGATTGTTGTGAAATTTTAAATGCAAAATACGCTAAAAAAATATTTCCATTTGCAGTAGCTATAATAATAAATATAAAATATCAGCTTGATTATGTAAATCTATAAAGTATGTGACTTTTTTTGTCCTGATTCATTATCAAAGAACACAAAAAGAAGCTAAAATTGTTTTGTAATTTGAAAAGCAATTTTAGTTCAAAAAATCTAAAAGGCATATTTTGAAATTACCATTTTACTGGTCAGATAGTTCTGCAGTTGCATGGAGAGATATGATTTAATGATTCTATTGGTTTGAAACTTGTTGCAGATATTCAGTATTATAAATAATTCGACACTAGTTTCTACAATTTTTGATAGCAAAAAGACAACCTCAAAGGTGGGTTAAGAGTTTGTATGGGAAAACATTGTTTAATTGACGTGAATGTTAGTGACTCAATGCTCAAAGCAAAATAATTTAGAACAGAACAGTTTTTCTATGCATAGTTTTGTTCTAAATGTTTTCAAGTGGATGGTTTGGTGATCTTGGCCCCAAAAGGCAATGACACAATGATTTATAAAACAGACAATGCCACAATGGTTTACGAAACAGTGCTTAATTATTTCTATAAAATTTATTTTTATTATTTTTTATATGTTTTCTAATAAATTTAGAAGAACGAGGGGATGAAAATATTCCTAATTTTCTACGCACTTGTTCGTCACTCTTACCTTGCTAAATTATTTTTATTTTATTTTATTTTATTTTATTTTATTTTTAATTATTTATTTTTTCATGTTTTCTAATAAGAGTAGGATGAAAGTATTCTTAATTTTTTACGCACTTGTTCGTCACTTTCACCTTGATTTTTTTGTGAATTTTTGGAACTTGGATATTAACACAGGAATGTCCAAGGGAGTCATATTGTTTCCATTAAGTTCTTTCATTATATACAAATTTAATTGCATCACTACTTATTTTTTAAAGCCACATTACACTTATTACCTTTATTGCCTAAGGAGTAACTTTGACTTCCTATATAAAATGTTTAGCAACAACTATTTGTTTTTTATTGGTAGACTGTCATTTTGCATATTTTATATTTTATATGTTGGTTAAAAACTATTTGTTAATTTTTAATAATTTTTTAAATCAAAGTAAATGAACAGGAAAATATAAAATTTTTGCTAAGAAAAATTTTAGAAAGAAGTTAATTTTGGAAACGATTTAGGACGATTTGGGGAAATAAAATCTGGCAACACTGTGCTTTGATTGCAATTTGCATGCGTAGATAGTGAAATTTTGACCACTGGACGAAATTCTATGGAATTCTGAAACTCATGAAAGCAAAGCTATCAAAGTGCTTAGAAGCACATATGTGGTGCTTATGTAATTTCAACAGAGCACTGACAGATGAAGTCAATGCTAGAAAATCGGCATTACAAACGATATTTGATCAATTTGCTTACCACATAAGTTCCAAGTAATATGGCTGAGGCTTTCCGAGCATTAATGGATGCATTCTTCAGGCACTTGGCTGCAGTTTAACTGTGTTTCACGTCCCAACATGAATTTAACTGTGTTGAACACAAATAAATTTCGATCAGCAATGCACAAGTCAGACAAAAAAAATGCATACCTCAAAAGAAGCTGACGGAAAACAATGAAATAATTATTTCGTTGTACAAGATTGTAGAGAAAATTAAAGTGCTGCAACAGCTGCTTGTACGAGTAGACATTTTATACACACAACACATATGTACATATTTAGCTGATTCTATGTGTGTGGCAAAAGTGCGCATCCAATAAAATCCAATAAAATTCAAATGCAGCCCACGAATGGCAAATGCATGCAGCATATCGGGGTTCATGTTATCAATCGATGCGAGCAGTGCAAATGCTTCAGCTGTGTTTGTGTGTTTATGTGTTTATATGTATGTATGCGACAAACACAAATACAAATACGACTGTGCATGTGACTGAATAAGCGCCATTGAGCTGTTGCATGATACGACGACTCAGTGAAGGTTGCTGAGATGGGGAACAGCGGCTTGGCTTATGAATGGGTGGCGCGCTTTGAATTGTGAAATGAAATTGAAAATGAAATGAAATTTTACCAAGATTAATAATAAAATTTTTGCTACTGAAAGTTCAATAAACATGCACACATACACATCCACACGCACATACATATGAGACGAGCTGCAGTTCATGCCAAATGCAGTTCATACCAAATACGTCGGCTGCATAAAGTGCAACGTGTAGTTGTTGCATTGGTACAGATTGCAAACGATACAGGCAGCTGAAGCGTGCTAGACATTTGTACTACAAGCAAACAACAATAAAATCGCTGTCTATGTGGCTTTTTGCTTGCCTCAATTGTGTTGTGTTGTTGTTCATGTGTTGATACTTTAAAATGCGTTGCATGCAGCATGGTTTCAAACAGTCTGAACTACTCGGTATGCTGTTGAAAATGTCTATTGCAGTAGAAAATTTGAAAAAAAACAAAAAAGGGAGAAATCTTAAACGTTATTGACTGCTGCAGCATCCCATCACTGAGGTACTTGCGCCGGTACAATCGTCTGGCCGATTGCAGGTGTGGGTCAATGTGTGCTGAATGTCATTTGGTTTGCAGCTTTGATATTTTTATTGAAAAATTGTTCGTTGCGCACTTCATAGATTGTAACATGTGGCTATGTGTGTTTGTGTGCTGTTGTTTGCTAGCAGTTGGAAGCCACCCACTTTTGAAACAGCAATTTGACAGTAAAATTTTTCAATAATAATTTTTTAAAATAATTTTTTTAAATACAATAATTGGTTTCAAATCGATTCAACGTTTACATATGGCAGCAGTCTGTGGTGCTGCAATTTCACTTTCAACTGTTGCTTTAAAAGCTTCTCTCTAGCTAATCGGTGGCCAGTTAATAAATACATGCATACACACACACACAGACATATTATACATTTTGTAAATTTTCACTCTCCATTTCGCCACAAATACTCAATCGCTGCACTTATTGCTTAGTTAAAGCGCCATGAAATTGTTAGCAGCTATGGAACTGTTCAGCTGTCAATTGAGCTGCTTATTAATTTATTGTTTTTGTTTTGTTGTTGTTGTTGTTGTAGTAATTGCTAATAGCACATTTTCTGTGCAGTGGCAGTCGTGTTTAAAGCGATAAATGTTGTTAGTTGTGCTTTAATTGGTTTTGGAAAGTTTATGCTTATTACTTGCTTAGCTGCCAGCGGTATGTTGTTGTTGTATTTATAAGCGCTGCTACTGCTTGTTGTTGTGCTCACATTATTGGTATTGCGGTTATTGTTGTTGTTCTTAACTTCGAGTTTATGCTCACATGTGCAACGGCATGTTTACCGCCTCAATAATTGCTTTGGCACTACGGTGCGTATACGTAACATGATTTCCAATTCATATTTGCCAGCCCGTTTGAATTCCTAATTAAAGCCTCAGGTTTCTTTGGTGCATGCCAAAAGGGCGGCCGCTGTGTTAAGACTGTTGGCTATTAAAAATTTAGTTGATTTTATTCATTGAAGCTTTTTTTTAATTTTTGTTTTTTAAGAAATTGTTATAGTGACTGCCACCAGGCGAAAAATAAACTTGCGCATTGGTGTTAGCTGAAAAAGCAATTTATTCTTGAATTTTTATTTCAAGAATTTAATTTTTTTATTTTTTATGAAAAGTGCAAGCAAACATTCAAAGGAAAAACTAATTTCCGTCATCGATTAACGTAATTCAGTTGCATTGAAAGCAAACATGCTGCAAAGAGTTGAGTGAAAAATGCGCTTCAAGACGAGCGGCTGAACTGTGCTCTGCAGCAGCAGCTGCAACAACATTATCGCGCCACAGCGACGCTAGCAACAACTGGCAGGCAGCAACATGCCGGCGCATTTATCACACGCTTAAAATTAATATCCGTTGCGCGTTCCAGATTGCAGCTCGCAGATTTGATGCGTTGCGATGTGATGTGATGCGATGCGATGCGATGCGATGCGATTGCATGTTGCTGCCGCACGTTGCAGGTTGCACGCGGCACGCGGCTTGTCGTATGCTGGCGTGCGCGCAGTCAGTCAATCAGCGTGCAATTGGAAACTTTTACAAAATTGCCTGCAGCTGCTGACGGATATTTCGCTGATTTTTTCCGTCGTTTATTGGTGTGTGTGTGCATGCGTAAAGGTTTGTGTGTGTGTGTGGGGTGTGTGTGACTCTTGTGTGAGTGTATTTGTGTCGGCTGCTTTGGCTGCAGGCAAAATTACAGCCGGCTTTTGCGGAAGAAACGTGGAAATGACATTTGCCAAAGCTTAAAGGTGAGCTGCCTGTTAGGTTATTGGCTGCCGCTGCCACTGCCGCGGCGGCTCGGCTGCTGCGTGCTGTCTGTTGCTGCTGGTGTTACTGCCGTCGGGCGTGGGCGTTGGCAGCTGGCGTGAGCGCTGCTGTCGACAACTGCCGGCAGCTGTGTAACACAGATTGCGCACCTGACTGGTTGGTTGTGAGAGTGTGTGTGTGTGTACCAAAACTTTGGCGCTTATGTTGTGCAGTTTTGAGATTTTAAAGCATTAGCTATTCGCTTTAACACTTTAAAATTGGCTATGGAAATGAAATTAGTTAAATCAATGGTTTTTTTTTTCTAAAAAAGGAATACGAAAATTTTTATAATCAAAGAAAACCCTACAGAAATGTTTGAAATATGAAAAATTAATTTGTATTTAAATATTTATATTAAAATTTTTCATAGTTTTAAAAGGATATATTTTGTGAAATTTATATTTATTCTTAAATATCTTTTACTTATTTTGTATTTTTCTTATATCTCTCAAATTTCATTTTCTTTATAACAATAATTGCCTCTTCTGATACAAAATTTTATAAAAGAAAATAAAAAAAAACATTAAAAATTCATTTTTTTGTTTTAAATTGTTGTATTTTCAGAATTTCAAACATTAGCCTCAGCTGGAAACTGAATCGAATTCTAAACAAGCTTTAACCGTAGACCTACGTTGGGGTCGTTTTCGACCAACTTTGTTTTTGTACTTTTGATATTTTTTTAAATTTGTTATTATTTTTAGCTGTTTTTCATGACTTTCTTACTTGAATTACTATATATCGAAATCAAACTGTTTTATAATTAAAAACCAAGTTGGCCTTGCATTTTTTGTAATTTGTGTCATTTTTGTCAATCCGGGTCGTTTTCGACCCGTTATATGCCGAAGCTTTTTGTATTCGAATTTCTTCGTGATTTTATAGCAATAATAAATAAATAAAAATGTAAATTATTATTTATTTTATTTCAAATAAAAAAGTTTTTGCCTGGAAAAAAATTCTAAAACAAAAGAAAAAAACAGAACTTGTCTGCTGCGGATGCCTAAAAAAAATATCTGCAAAAATAAGCACAACCGCAATGTGTGTGTAAAATGCCTTGAAAGTGTTTGAAAACTACAAATAAATATTTCCGTTGTATTTTATTTTAAGTTTTTGAATAAACCGTACCAAAAAGTTTTGTTTTTTTTAAATAAACGTCAATTTTTATACTAACTCCCATATGTGAGGGTCGAAAACGACCCTAACGTAAGATTACTCGTTTTTTTAACGTAGGTCTATGGTTAAAAATATTTATAGAAAGCAAAAATTTATGTTTACATTACACATTTTCTCAATTTGTTTAAATTCGATATTTTGTAAAATGAAAATTTTTGTTCAGGTATTCATACAGAAATCAACAAAATTTAGCAAAAGTACAGTTGTTTCTTAATATTTAAAAGCACTCATTTTATCAAATTCGCAAATTTCAGGGACCCAAAATAACAGTTATGAATTTTTAAAAATTCGAAAACGTTGCCCATTTTTAAGAGATATTTATAAATGTTGGACAATAATTATTATGAGGGGAAAAATACTTTACTTACTTACTTACTTTACTTACTTACTTTTTTCCCCATTTCGTATGATCAGCGAACCTAATTCCATAGAAAATTTATAGTTGCATTCACCGATCAGACATCCATTTCTTTTGTGTGCCGGTATTTTCAACATAAAAAATATATATTGCAAAATAATAGTTATCAGTCAACGTAAAAAAATATGTCCCATTCACAATAGTTACTGGCAACGGAAAAAATATTTCTCACAAAATAAACGTTACCGAGCAACGTAAAAAATATTTCTCACAAAATAAACGTTGCCGAGCAACGTAAAAAATATTTTTCTCTCATAACAGTTACGCGATGAGGGAAAAAATATGTTTCAAAAAATAAACGTTACCGGGCAAGGGAAAAAATATTTCTTGCTGATAATAGTTTTTAGGCAACAGAAAAAATATTTGTGACGAATAATAGTTATACGTAGATGTAAAAATAATTATTTCAAAATAATAATTATATGTAACAATTAAAATATTTGTTACAGTGAAACAGTTATTTTCCACCTTTTTTCTAAAAACGTTATAACTGTTACGTCCCTCAAAAATTTTGCTCAACAAAAGGTTATAATGAAATTAAAAAAAATTTCATGAAGAACTGATACAAAAGTTTTTTAGTTTTTTATTACTTACAATATTTAAAAAAATAATAATAAAATAGTGATAATAAAAATAATAAATAAGTAAAATTAAATCTTATAATTACTACAATTTTGTATTTAGTCTTAACACAAATTATCAAAAGAAAGTGTGTGGTAATGCCATGAAATTTGTAATTGTTTTCTAATGCAAAATATTTATGAAAAATATAAAAATCCTTGTTCTAAGTTTGTTTTAAGTTTTGCATATCTTTTGAAATAATTTTCTGAAATTTTCTATGATCATTCTCACCAAAATCGAATTATGTAAAAAGTTTATAGTAATTTATAGTAATTTGTGAGCTGATCAATTTGTTTGCCATTAGCGTTGATTTTCTCCTTTCTACAGTTCACAATTTAACGTTTACTAGCATACAAATGGCTGCCAAAATTTCTGGCTACACACAATCGTCACATTCAGCGGCGTCTTAAGCTGTAAACGATAACTTAATTTGTAATTTTTTATATGCGGTGCATAAAAATAAGCCAAACAACGAAATGGACTTGGACATAAAATGCAAATTGGCTTATCTGGTGCCAGGAGTAAAAATGCTAAACGCTAATCCTGCTCCTTGTGCTGTTTTCTTTTCTTTTCCCTGCTCTTCTTCGTCTGAGCTCGCACACTGCAATTTGCTGCGACGTCTGCAGAAATCAATTAAAAAACAATTTCGTCTGCGTTGACATTTCGCTGGCAATGGCAATGCGCATAATTTGCCAATAAAATTGATAAGCCGGCATGGCTGTTGCGGCACGTGCACCAATACAAACGCAGAATCACAAGAATCCAATATCGAAAGCCAACGCTGACTGAACGAATAGCGGGATCAATGCGCCTGGCGACACGTCTGCAGGACTACCTGCTGACTGCTGTTTGCCGATGGCGCGACGCAGGTGTTCATACATTTTAATTAGAAGGGCCCTTCAACAACAACAAGAACAGCAAATAAGAAGAGCAATAAGCACAATAAAAAAATCAAAATCAAATGTGCTTGACAGACAGTGAGCCCGACCAGCGGCAATGTGGCGTAAAGCGCGAAAGTAGCACAGTGGGCCAATTACAATAACAACGCTGCAGACTGCCAATCCAACCGTCTGTTGCCTGGTAGGTGACAGTCTGTTTGTGTCGCGGCACGTTTGCGAGTGTGTCGCCGGTAGCCGCACGCGTGCTTCAAGCATGCATAGAGGCTTCTTCATGCTTAAATTCGTATTTGTTGTTGTTTTTGTTTTTAAACTTCAATATGCGCGTTATTGGGCATATTTGTCTTGGCTTTATTCTGCTCACTGTGCACTACTTTGCACCATTTGCCAATGTTTCGAACGTTTATTTAAAGCGCCACACGAAAGCTTTCGCCTTTGTCGCTCTCATTCCGCAATCTCGCTCTTAATCCGCTCTCTTATACGGCATGCAGCCTTTCTTGTGCTATTTTTAGCCATGGCTAAACTTATCATTTGTTGACAATTTGCACTGAGGGTGAGAAAGTGTATAAATATAGCCAAATTATGCTAATGGATTTTCATAAAAATCAACACAGCGCTCACGCACAGCCACACGTACATGACACGCACACAAACACGTGTGTGTGGCTTGTAAGTTATCCGCATGGGAAGTTACCCTTTCAGGCCTAAATCTCAGTTTATTGATAGTTTTTGTTTTCCAATTTTTGGTAGCAGGAACTGCGGTTATGATGGAAACTCACTTTTACATTATTGTAGATTAGGTTAGAGTGGCTTTCTCTGCATGAAATACACTCAGGTACAATTTTTTTTTTTTATATTTTTATCTTAAAAACTTTTTTTAAATTTCCTGCAGAAATAAAAAGATTTTTTAGGAATTTTTTAAGAATGATCTGAATATTCGATCAGTTTTTGAAACCCTTCGGGTGATAAATCACAATTGTCCTCACAGGGTATAAAAGGGTTAAAGCATAATTTAATATTTAATACTAATAATTTTTTTAATACTATTTTTTTATCTTAAAAACTTTTTTAAAATTTTCTGCAGAAATAAAACGATTTTTTAAGTTTTTTTATGATTGATCTGAATATTCGATCTGTTTTTGAAACCCTTTGGTGATAAATCACAATTGTCCTCACAGTTTATAAAAGGGTTAAAGCATATTTTAATATTTTTAAATTTTAATATTCTTAGTACCTATTTTAATATTTTTTATTTTTTTTTATTATTTTTTTAAAATATTTTTTATTCAGTGTGTTCATTGGGTTTTTATTTATGAATTTTTAGCAGCTGCTCGAGTTAGCTGCATTCTGGACATGTTCTTAGTTTTTGTTATCCATTTGTTAATAAAAGTTTGTATATACAATAGAGAAGTTGTAGGCAAGTGTAGCTGTGCATCAACGATAACAAAATCACATAAAATTTAATCGATTTTCAAGTTGCTGAGTTTAGCAAGCAAGAAACATGCCCACTAAGTGCTGAGTGTCGAGAAAGGGCTGCCACCTTTTAATGCTTAGGCGGTCATTCAGTGAAAGAGAAATTGCTTGTTTGTTTACTTTCTCTTGCCCCATTTTGTGATTCAGTTACTAAAAAGTATGCAATGTTTGCATTCTGTAGTATTTCGTATTTGCTTTGATCTAATACTCTGTAACTTCTAATAGTTCATAATTGTCGGAATTATTTGAAAATATTTAAAGACCAAACACATGAACAAGTAACGAACCAAAACTTTATAAACAGATACCTTGAATACTGAATATACAGACAAATATTTTTGAAGCTGTCCCATACTTCTTTATTTCCTAAGTTTAGTGAATTAAAAATCCCTTCCCCTGGAATTTCAAGAATTTAAACTTAGTTAGTTTTTTGTTTAGCGAAACTGAACATCATTTCTCTATGTATACAACTGTCTGATCTTTTTCAAATACACATAACTACTAAGTATGATTTTATGCTGCAAGGTGACACCTGAAGTTCTCCTCAAGTTAAGATTTACTGATTCAAACTGAGATCCTTTCTGGCTTTTTCAAAATAGTTCTGATACTTTAAAACTAGTTGCCGCAGTCCATTGATTTCGTAGCATAAGTTTAATTAATGTACCTAATTAATGTAACGCACCTTAACCTGAACTTAAGCAGGAATCCTAACCAACGAATTAACATGAAGCCAATTGTTTCCAATAAGAATTAATTTCATTAAACCATGTTGCAAATATCCTCAAATAAATTTATGACCAACTGCTCAATGGCTCGTTAGTGTATTATACCCGTTGGTATGTTTTAACGAAATTTTAATTATTTTACAAAAACCGAAATACCTTCATCACCACTTGACATAATTTTTGTCAGCGCTGTCACTTCAAGTTCTACACATTTTTCTTCTACACATTTAAACTCGCTTTGTACATCTTCATTTCGCAACTTTCATCTCACTGCACAGTCAAGTACTGCAAAAAATCCGTTTAAGTACCAAACAACACAGAACGCAGAGCAGAGCAGAGCAAAAGCAACTGCAACTCCTTCGACTGCTGTCAAATCCTGCTGGCATATTTAAGGGTTCACTTCTCAAAGGCTTTTACGTATTTTAACTCTTAATTATACAATTTACGTGCAAGTGTAACACTTTGGCTGATTTACTATAGTTGCTGCGCTTATGTTGTCGTTGTTGTTTAAATTGTTGTTATGCGTCCTGCAGCGTCGGCTGCCTGAGTTGTCGCCTGCACATCAATGCAAGTGACGCGCACGCCGGCTCACTGCCACAAAAGTACAAAATAAGTGCAATTTCCTGCAGACACACACATGCATACAAATATGTATGAACTATATATATGCAGTCACATTTACGTAGATGTGTATGTGTGTGTGCGTTCATTGTTTGTGTAAATTAACAATGCCCTAATGAACATTTAAACTATCTTCCACATGGCTAATTCAGAGCTCTGAGTCGAAAACCACCCTACATCAAGGTGTGTGCGTAAATGTGCATCTGCATATGTATGGGTGTGTGTGTGTGTGTCTGGCAAACGCTTGTGGGAGTTCACATTAGATACCGTACAATCAACAACAGGAACATTTAGACGGGCGACACGAAAAGTGCAGGAACTTTATGGCTTGCACGGTAACAACAACAACAACTGCAACTACAACAACAACAACGAGTGCAACAATACCTCACCATAACTTTGTCCGTGTCCGTTCTTGGTTTGAGTGTGAGTGTGGTTATGCGTGTATAAGAGAGTGTGAGTGTGCTGCGAAAGCGTCAAACACCAAAGGACCCTCCGAAGGGAAGCAACATATACGCACACACTTATATGCAGTGAATGTGTGTGTGTGTGTAGTTGGACGTGGTGTGGTGATGCCGTAAGCTTGAATACTTCCTTATCTTGTGGCCAGATGACTTTGTCGCTGCCACCGCTGTGACTGGATCTTGCCAGCTATTGAGCTGTGAAGCTCAGTTCATGTCGGTTGATATGGGCTTCTAGTGTGATTGAAAATGTATAGTTCTGTGGCAGAAATGATCAGATATTGAATAACATTTGAGGGTTAGGTTAACTTTAGATGCTGTGCTTATAATTTTAGGTTGGCAGAGAAGAATTTTTTTTTGTAATTTTATGCTAATTATATCGAAAAAATATTCGAGGTCTAAAAAATTATTATAAAGTGTTTGAAGCTTTATGTTTTTATTATTTTTTTTATATTCAATACTATTTTTATTATTAGTTTCAATGCTCAGCTTCAAGCCATAGCTTTGAATAATTGTTTTTGTGTAAAGCTTTCGGGTGAAATATGAATTATTTCAATTCGATCATTTTATTTTGCTCGAAAAATCGTTGTTAGGAATTTTTCAAGTTTAAGCTGACTACAATCGAATGCATGTCTTTTTGATTCTAATGTCCTAAGTTGTTTGTCTTTTATCGTAAATCCTTATATGGGTAGATATCGATAAACCCATTTCCATGCTGAATTCTTGCCGAATAAATCCAACTGCTCTTATTTGGCTGAGAGATTGGCTGACGTAGACTATCCTCCTTCGCTTTCGTCCCTTTGTTCGTGTTAAGTTATTAGAAGGACGACCGTAATTACTGATCTTCCATCTATGTTCTTAGCTACAGGTTATCTCAAGTAGGTTCTTGTCACTAATGTTTCATAGGCCTCTACTACGGACTGTTCCAGTGTTCGCATTAAAGTTGAGTCGTGGTTGTTGTTTCCTGAAGTTTACACGTCTCTTAGTTAGTAGAGTCAGCCATTTCACAGTTCTCCTATTAAGACTTGACTTAAGACTTCTTTTTGGATTCACTTTCTAAGCGCTACTTTAAAGCCAACCAATATGATTCAGTTTAGTTCAACTCAGTTCAGTTCAACTCAGTTCAGTTCAGCTCAGTTCAGTTCAGTTCAAATCAGTTCAGTTCAGTTGGGCTTCACAGCCTAATGACTTCTTTAAAGTCATTCAAACTTGTCTGCGCTGTCCGTCTTTCGTGGTTTCTCTGTTATCAAATTGTCAACCAGACCTTCAACCGTTGAATTGTTATATTTAATCCTCGATTCTAGTCCTCAGAAATGCATTTAAAACAACATTTATCTGCTACCCCGTTTTGCCTAAATTAGACTCCTAAACTATTTGTTTGACTGTTCCATTAAGAGTCTTTGAAGCCATCGTTTTATTTACACACACACATTCATACAGCTTTATGCTCTATGCAAATAATTTTCATACATGTATGTTTCCCTTCTCAATTCATATCCATTTAATTTTGTATTTATTTGTTGTTGTTGATTTGCCTTGACCCTTGAACATGTCTTTGGCACATTTTTCATGTTTGCTGCATTCATTCGTTGTATTTTAAGACCAACAAGTACAACATAATGTGCGCAAATTTATACAAAATATATAAACACACACACGTAGACAAATAAATAAGGATTCCGAAAATAAGAATAAAATGTTTTGTGGCAAAGTGCTGCACAACAAAGCGCTGAAAGCATCATATTCTAGACACACATACACATACACACTCGCACGTCATCACATCCGACAAAACACACTTAGCATTCCTTGTCTGCTTGCAGCATTTCTTCCAATTCGTATTGTTCAATTTTTGCCGCTGATTTTGTTTTGCATTTTCCTGTTGGCATTGTCCATTTTTATAACTTCCGAAAGAGTTGGGCTGCTGTCCGCATTTGTGCGGCTGTCTGCGTATGCGTGTGTGTGTGCGTGTTGTTTTACCTTCATCATTTTTATGGTTCGCATAAAATATAATAAATTGTTTGAATATTGCACAAAAATGTACTCAATTGTTCTTTGCTTTTTTTTTATTTTTTCACACTAGCAACAACAACAACAGACGCTTCAATACCAACCATCGTCTGTGTTGCGCTGCCCTATTCGGAATTTCCGCCACTGCAATTGGGTTGTTAACACAGTTTTCGCTTTTCTGCTTTCTGCCGTTTGCCATTTTTTATTTTATATCCGATTCTTTTCATTTGTACATTTGTTTGGTTTTAGTGCCCTTTCACGTTGTCCTTTTGTTGCTGCACAAGTGTTTCACTCAGCGAGTGTGCGTGTGTGTGTGTGGATTTTTACAGATGTCTTCATTTCAACGCGCATTTATCATTGTCCTGCTAAGTTATGAATATTTTTCATGATTTACGAGTATGTAAATTTTTCGGGAAACAAATATTGCATGTGTGCAGTAACAATTGTCAGGCGTGTGAAATATTCGTGCTCAAGTGTGCGTGTGTGTGTGTGTGTGAGTAAAAGTGCCACTTGTGTGTGGTGTTAGAATTTGGCCCGCTTTGCGCTCTGGGAACTTACACAGACCGACACAAATTCTTTGCTTTCTGGTAGTGATTTGAGTTCGAAGGAATGTTGGATGGAGACTGCCATGATTCCTGCAGCATTAAAGCACATTTTTGGTGCAGTTATAAATGTGCCGGAATGGTTGTCATAAAATGTAAGAGTGGTGCATTAGGGCTTAGATTGGAGTGCGTGTTCGATATGGAAATTTCGTGGTAATAAAAGTATTGTCATGTTTTATTTGTATTTGATATGTAGACGAGGTTGATGTGAAGAGTTTGAAGGTACTCATCAAAATTTCAGCCATTTTGAATGAGAAGTGTTTAATTGACAATTCATTGAGTCAGTCAAAGTGAGTGTTTTTATGACAATGGAAAAGAAAAATCGATTACAGAGCAGTCATTAAATATAGGCTTTTGAAAGGCAATACGCAAACGCAAAATAACGACAAGTTGGACGCTGTGTCCAGGGACTTTGCGTTATCACCTGGAATTTTTTGATAGACCCCATTTTTGGATAGAGCTTTATTTTCGAAAAAATATAAAACACGTCTCAAATTATTTCCCACCAAGAGTACTTTCACCAAATTTGAAGCCAAATGCCCATAAAATCTGGTTCCTCCATAAAAACTCTTAACCTATCGTTGTCCTCGTAAGATTTCGATTTTCAAAAACGTGAAAAAAACACAAATATCGAATTGTTTCGCATATTAAGTGCTTTCACTAAGTTTGCAGTCGAAAGGCCCATAAAATCTTGTTTATCCATACAAATTCTTAACCCATCGTTGGCCCAGTTAGATTTTGATTTTCGAAAAAATTAAAAACACGTATCGAATTATTTCGCATGTTTAGTGTTTTCACTAAGTTTGCAGTCGAAAGGCCCATAAAATCTTGTTTCTCCATACAAATTCTTAACCCATCGTTGACCCCGTTAGATTTTGATTTTCGAAAAAATTAAAAACACGTATCGAATCATTTTCCTTAAGAATGGTTTCACCAAGTTTGAATGCAAAAGGCCCATAAAATCTCCATACAAACTTTTAACCTCTTGTTGACCCGTTAAATTTTTATTTCGGAAAAATGAAAAACACATTGAATTATTTTTCCCTAAAAGTAGTTTCACTAATTTTGAAGCCAAAAGGCGTAAAAAATCATGTTTCGTAATACAAACTTTTAAATCTTAGTTCACCCCTTTAAGTTTTGAGTTTAAAAAAATGAGAAACATGTGTAAAATTATTTTTGATTTCAAGTGTTTTTACCGACTTTGAAGTCAATTTCTTCATACAATACCTTAACTCATGTTTTGCCCCTTCAGACCCCGCATTTAAAAAAATTCCGTCTTAGCAGAGGTTCATTTTTCAAGATGTACCTACAGTTTAAATTTCATATTAAGCTATAAGCAAACCGCTTGTCTGGGCGATGATGAATCAGTCAGTCAGAACAAACAATTATACAAGTATGTATGAATATAGAATTTTGAATGTGCTTACTGAACTCTTCGCCAGTTTAAAGTTCGCCCCTACTGGAATCACTTCAATAAAAAAACTAAAAATATCAACAAAAAAAAGATGCAAAAACGAATTGCCCCAATTTTTTTTTCAATAGGGCAGTTCAGGATAACGTGCAAACGGTCTGGCATCATGGCATGGGGAAAATGTGATGGCAAATATTTTCAACGCAACAACAAAATGTACACATTTTCCCATGCCGAGCAGCGGCAAATTTCCCACACTGAAACTCTATCGCATATTTTTCGGCATGAGAAAAACAGATTTGACAATCAAAATTTTGAATGTTGAAATTCAAAAACAGCTGTGAATTTGTTCCGCAACCGAGTTGCTATTAAGTTTTAAAAAGTACGCTCAGTGTTGATGGCAAATATTTGAAACGGCATATATTTGCCCAAATATTTCCACGTTATCCTGAACTGCCCTAATAATTTCAATATTTTTTTTTTTAATTATGCTACAAAGCATAATTTTCTACCAATAGCCAAAACTGTCTCTGCAAACCCGAAAGTATCTCTCCTCTTCTTCTTTAGACTAAAATATCCTTGACAATCAATTAGAAACATTTTTTGGCTTCAATAGTTTTCAAAACAATTATTGTTGCTATATTGCTGGCATTGTGTGCTTTGAAATAGTAAATCAATTTTAACAAAAACAAAATTATTCCACTTATTTTTTCCATTACATTTATCTACGATAGCAAAACTCAAATTTAAAAGCAAATTTAGGTCACTGTGATTGTGTGCTTTGAGAAATTAGCCAATATTTGTTATTTTAAATTCATTTAAGATATCAAAACTGAAATTTAAAAGCAAATTCATTCTTCATAAACAACTCGTATCCATCAAGTTTTTATTGAACCATAGACATGGGCATTAAAATCGTAAAATTGCAAAATCTCTCAATAAATTCAACATTTGCTTCGACTTTTCGCCTCAACAAAAGCCACATACTTCAAATATTTGCGCAGCAAAAATTTTTCAAATTCCGCAACGTCAAAATATGCAGCACAGTTGCACCCATAATGCGAGTGTTTGAAGTTTCAAGTGGCGCATCGAGCACAATGCAGCGGCCGTATTTATTTAAAGTGAACTTCAGCCGACAACTATTGCACTTAAAACGCCCAACAGTGGCAATAACAAATTCGACTATTGCGTCATACATGCGCGCGATATGAGAGCACAGTGGAGTGAGAGAATCAAATCGAAAAGAAATGAATGAAAAAGTTTTCGCACTTTGCAGTTGTTGTTGTTGTTATTTGAAGCGACTTTTGCTCGACTTGACTTGCACATCGATTGAGGAGGAACTGTTGCGCACACTTGGCTGTCTTCAATTTGCCCAACGCTGCGTTTCATTGATTGTCCAGTTTTGAATGCGTCGCTTCGTCGGTCCAGCAGTTCCTCAACAGTGCATCTGATTGCCGCCACTTCCACCCTGCCTCCGTTCGGCCCTGCGCTGCTGCTCAATGGTGCAACTTTTGCCACTGTCCAACTGTCCATTGATGTGTCTATGTCTGTGCTGTGCGCTCATGCATTCACAGCTGGACAGCAACTTTTCACTTTTCCGCTCAGCCTCCGCGCCCCGCCACCACTGCACTGCGATTTTTTAAGTGGATTTCCATTCAAATACGCTCAAAAGTTGTGAAATTTTTCTTTTACTTTCTCTGGAATTTTTGCAATTTCTTGCTTATTTCATTACGCTGCACCTTAAAGTTGTGCTACGGTTTTTTGTTGTTGTATTTGTGCAGCATAACTTTGCGGCCAAGCGGCAGCAATTGAAATCGAATTTAACGCAATGAAAGTATTCGGCGAAAAACGCGACAACTTTCACCTATGCACAGCGCGAACAGAGCTCGATTCGTCGAGGCTGACGGCGCGCGCCAGTGAAGCGCACATTGCGTTCCACTTCGCCCCACTGCGCGTGTGTGCGTGCATGCGTGCATGACGCACAAATGGAACCGTCAAAACTGCACTTAACAAATATTGTCAACATGCGATTCAACTGGCAGTTACTCATTTGAAAAGTTTCGTTCAATTTCAAATCAATCAATCGAATCAATCAATCATTTAAGGTATTAAATTTTTTTTACAAACAAACGCACTTGTTTGGCTTTTAGAAGGAGTCGATAGTCTAAAACAAAAAAAAACTTGTAATCCTAGAAAATAATTAAATATGAATAGGAAAATAACAGAAACTTAACCATTATGTTTTTTAAGAAAATAATATTTATTACATGATAACAGTTACAGGTCACGTAAAAAATGTCTTATTGGGAATAATTATAATAAAGCAAAATTTTTAGAAATTTCTTATATTAGGGCATTTTTTTTATTTCCACAAATATGGATACTAATTATTTAAGGTCTCTGGAAAATATAAAAGAAATTAGAAAATATTTTGTTTATATTAAAATTACAAATGGCTACAAAATATTTACTATTTATTTTTATTTATATTTAATATTTTTCCTGATAAAATGTCTAAGCAGCTACGACTTTCACGGATTGGCTTTGAGGTAGTGGAGACATTCAAAAACTGGTTGACGGTCAGAGAGCTGGTGGATGCACTCCCATCGTATCTGCCTGAAAGACGCTGCAGTGTTAGAAGGCGGACGATGGGACAGTCCAGGTAATTTTTTTAAAATTCTACAGCTAACCCTATTCTCAAACCTAGATCTATCAGTGAAGATATAAATTTAGACGTCTCTTGATATCCGATTTTCAAACAAATGGAAGGATTGTTATGATTCAATTTAATAGTAAAAGACTCTGAGATGACCACTTAACCTAAAAACTTTTGAGCTCGATTCCATATTAAGCCATTTTTTGCACCAATCAATTTTGTATTTGAGGGGTTTGAACCCTTAACCCTCCCCCTGTGTGCACCACTATACCTACTTTCCTAAGCAGCAAGCTTCATATCTTTCCTAACCTAACCTAAATATGACTACAGCATTTCTAGCATTGAATTAAATTAGCAGCTCTGTCAGTCACGAATCAAGAACGATTAATTGTACTTTCGTGAATGTTTTACTACGAGTTGTTCCATCAAAAACTTTGCATTAATTTCCAAAATTGCTGATAAAAAAATTAACTTGCAATTTTTACTATCTATGAGTGAAAAATTCTTTCCCATGAACACGCAAATCACTAGAAAATTTACATCAATCTTAATTTCAATGCAGTTTTTCTGAATCATTTAACTGCACAGCTGTTTCACACACTTTCGGTGGGAGAGAAACTCAATTTGGGTTGACTGCTCTACTTAAATAAAATTTCGCCATGTGCACTTTGCGTTTATCGTTCCGCACTTTTTTCGCGTGTATGCGCTGGCATGCGGGTGTATGAGAGTGTGTGTGTGTGTGTCTGTGCGTTTTAACGACGACCGGAAGCTGTCATTTCGAATTGACTGCATCCGGCCCGAAGAGTTTATTGTGAAAATAAATTACAACGCGCCACATTTGCGCCAAAAATGCAGCAATGGAACCGAAATGAGTCCAGCCAACAACAATTTGCCACAACAACACGACACATAGTTAAAAACTCTAATGGACAGCATTTAATAATGGCCGCATTCTATGGTAATTTTTGCACATTGACAGCCGCTGCCATGCGCGTCGGCTTCCTATATGTCGACGATTTTGTTTTATGGCATTTCAATGCCGGAACATTTCGCTTCCGTCCATTGGTGCGGTGGCAGTACAAGCAGTAAATATTGGTCAATCTTGCAAAAATGTTGAGCAACATTTTTAATTAATTTAATGCCAGTGACTATAAAGACTTGTAAGTATTTATGTATATCAGATTTGCTGGTGTATTGTATACATATGTACGCGATGCTTGCTCCACATTGTTTATTTAAAGCGTGCCACAAATTGTTGCTTAATTGCTGACCAACACCATCACTTTTGCACGCTACTTATACTATACACACATACACACACACACACACACATGTATTTAATTAAATCCAATTAAATGAAACGAAATTTAATTGAATGCGGCACTTGCACGCGCGCTCAGTTGAATTTCTGTTAAATACTCTCCCATTACAATTGCAATCACAGAACGCAATGCAACACAACACAGCACAACAACTCGATACCACAACACAGCGGCAACAGCAGCGGCTGCCACGCGAATTGTCATATGCGGACAGTTGGTGGACAGGTCCTTTGAAATAGTTTTTCACCAACTGTTAGCTATCAGCGTTTTTGTTTACTGTTGTTAAATGCTTTGAAGGGATTGACAGTTGTTTTCTACCGATAAAGTGGGTTTCTATATAAAATGTTTTTGTAGAATTGATTGCATTGAAAGTATGAGGGATTTAATTTTGGGTGTCCGTACAGAACTCTTGAGCCTAAAACAATTTGAAACTAAATTTGCTGTCAACAATTTTTTGAAGGAATAGCACATAGGCGAGTAACGAACAAACCTTTTGCGAACAAAGTCTCTGCAAACAGGTACTGCACAGGCAAACAGTTAAGCATTTTTTAGTCAATTGTTTGTTTTATACTAAAATTTTTTTTGCATAAAAGGAAACCTGACTCGAAAAGTCGAAAGAGTAAATAATGTAAAAAATTATAAATTTTGCTATAGAGAGATGAATCTCTAATAATTTGCAAAGAAGCGAAGGACACAACTGAACATATCATTCTCGCTTCACTGATTTTGCATCTTTTTAATATTTAAAATACTGATACTCAAATAAATTAGAATTTTTGTACTTCATTAAAATTGCAGCTTCCACCTTATTTTTAATAACTTTCGAACCAATAAAGTTAGAGTAGTGAAATTTTGTCACATGATCAAGGAGATTTTGGGTTTTAACATACTTACTTTTCAAGAAAATTCTATATAAATTTTCAAGGATATAAAGGATTAAAATTTTCAAAGAACCTTTTTTATATCCTTTTTTTTACAAATAGATAAAAAATCAATTTTATTTAAACTCTTGAGCCTTTCCTCATTCATTTGATATACATATCGCCATATTCTAACGAGGTTAATTATTTTTATATTTTTTTTCATTTTGTATCCCCTTCAAAATTTTGAAGTTCTTTTAAAAGGACAATGGATGTAAAATGATGTGATGTGGAGGATGTGAAATGAAAAACTAAGTACGCAGTATTACTCTATTTGGTCTCTAGTTTCACGCCCATATGGATTTTTTCCGGTGTGAAAAATGCTGTCGCACGGTGTAATACAGTTGACTGCTTGTGACCATTATTTCTGTTTGTAACGAGCCTTAACACAAATTTCAACAGATCCCTTTATCGCTTGTAATTTTTAAACAATATCGTAACAATCAGCTTGATCACGAGACTAAAGTCTAGTTTTTCCACCAAGTTTTAGTTTTCTATACTTTGATGTTCAAACCTCTGTTAGACAGTTCGTGGGAGTCATCACTGAACACTGCGCCTTTGGATCTAATGGCGATGGCGATGGATCAAATGGCGCCTCTCGTCCAGTGATGTCTGCAGAAGCTGCGGGGATGAAGAAGAAGTAGAAACGATTCAACACTTCCTCTGCCACTGTCCGGCTCGGGCAAAAAAGCCGACTCCGTACCCTGGACTCAAGATTCCTAGTGGACCTGACTTGCGCGGCAAAAGTTGCAAATCCGGATCTGCTCTTCTTTAGAGGTCAAACTAGTTTGCCCCGGATTGAGACTGGTTTGAGATTGGTTAGCTCCAGAACCATTTAAGAAGGGATTCACAATGGGCCAATTTGGCCCCCGAGTGAAAGTGCGGTCTCTGTGCCGCACAAATCCTTCAATACCTAACCTAATCATGCTTTGATGATGATTATGACATTAATTTGAACTGGAGAAAGAAGCTGCCCTAACATCCATCAAGCTGAGCCTCGGGTTAAAAATTATTTTCAATTTAGCTGAATTCATATCTTGTCTACAGATGTTGTGCTGTTATCATTGGAGCAGCTATGCTAAAAAATATCGTCTTGAATGAAGTGGACTCAGTTTAAACTCGATTAAGCAAGAAATAAAGAGTAAACAATTTAATTAATTGGATAAATATGTAGGAGCTATGGCTCTGCAATATGAAATATTACACCATGTTTTATCAGTCAATTTTTAATGAAGAAGTTAAACGCAAAATGTATTAAAATAAAGCAATGATTAATAAAACTCAACATTATTCGTATTTTGCTACTGACTGCTCATTACATCAGTGCGTCTGCTTCCCCTTTTCGAACAAGGGTTGACATCACTGTGCACATGTGGTTCAATAGCATATTTTACAGTATATTAGCAGACCTTCTCCAAGCATAACCGCATTCTTTGGACCGTACATACTGCATACTGTTAAATTTGCTAATGTTTGCTACAGAAGGGAAATTGCCTACAGACGGGAAGTTTCATTGTATGTGGTCTACAGAATGTTGTTCTGACTGGACAATTCCGCTTATATTGAATGTAAAATAATCCTTTTGGGCAAATATCCTGTTGGTTTCGGCGCAGTATATTTCAACAAAATTACCGGAGTGTCCTCTATGAGTGTAAATTTCAACTAAAAGAACTTGAAAACCTTTGTAGCAACCAACTGAACGCTTTGAATGCTTTTACATGGTTTTCAGTAACTTAAAAAGCATTTACCTACACTTTTGCAGGATTGCCACAAGAGGTCGTATGGAAATGTGCTTTGACAAAGGACAAACTGAAATACATAGCTTGAGCTTTGGTACAAATTTGGTAGTTAGGTAAGTACAACTAGCTTGCAGATGCGCCTCGAAGAGACCTCTATTCGATTTTTTAACAGTGCCAGATTAGGTTTATGAATTGTAGTAATAATCTGGTAGAATACGAATGCTTTTGGCGAATAGCACCGAGAGGTAAACTCGGCGGCCTTCAGTGTGACCAATCATTATCTTGAAATAGCTGGCCGGGAACGAAGGATGCGATCCATTCTTTGCATTCTATACTTCTTGTTGAACGCATATTTTTTCGTGTGGGCCGCCAGAAGACAGTGTTGTTTGTTCACTTCAAATCTTTAATGTAAAATTCTTCCTGACTAACCTTACTTTCCTTCAGCGCAAACATATTTTCCAGGTGTTTATGAAAGTATTCTTCTTAAGACTAAATGATCACTGACACATGATAGATTTCAGAAACTGAAAATTATTCATGCAGGACGTGAAAAATGGAAAACTCGATTCGGGGAATTCAAATCAAAAAGGAAGAAGAGTGCATCCATAAATTTTTGGTAATAAAATATCCGTTTGAAATGTTTTGCTAGACGATAATGATCGCGTCAAAGTTGCTAAAAGAAGATTTTTTCTAGAATTACCCACAGTTTAGACGCAGACATAGAAAGCCTTGTTAGCCAAGGACAGATGATGTAAAACACATCAATAGACATATAACCTTTTCTTGAAGATCTGATAACATACGGAATGAAATGGATGTTTTAAACTGTTTTGGAAAATAATGTAATAAGGTTTTCTATGAGACCCGACAGCTTCATAACAAACAGACTGAACTTCCGACAACCATGGTATAGGTATGTCTGTCTGTCTGTTTGTAGCAATTTGAAACAGCAATTTGGGAGCTGTTTTCAACTGATCTAAATTTACAAATAATTTGACCTTTTTCAATTCAAATGTGTATAATCCTCTTAACTGGGCCCCTGCTGTATTACAAATTTCAGTAATTTATGATATTAAAAAAATTACAATAATTTTTAAACATTTTCGTTCTGCGTAAAACGCCCACGTAACAATTTTATGTGACCAATAAATTTCCACATGCGAATATCGCTACCACCAAATGGCAACAAATAGTCACATGTCCAGGCCACACACACACACAGACACACGCTGACCACTCACACAAACAGTTCAACGGTAATTGCAATGACATTTGAGTTAATTTGAAATTAATACATTTACCCAAGCAGCAGCAGCAGTTCGCGGCCCGCAAAAAGCAACAGCTTAGCGGCGAAGTGGGCGGGCGGTAAATCTCATTAAAAAAGTGAATACCAATGCACTTGGAAAATTATACAAAAAAAAAACCGTATGGCCGAAATGCGACGCGTTGAAGTGTATTGACCACTGAAAGGTGCGGGGCGAGTGTCGGATGGGCGTTGAAATTGCGTTTGACCAATGCCGCTGCGGCAGCGCGTGGGCTGCGTAAATGGCCGTGACACCATGGCAACTGTGACTGCGAGTGCAACCAGCCACTGGTAACTGCAACTGAAACCGGATTAACGCATTAACGTTAATCAAAGTGAAGAGCATGCAATTTTGCACAAAGTGAAGAACACTTTCAGGCGCAAAAGCCGCTTATGGGCGAGAGGGCAGCATGGCAGCGGTCTTCTTGCAGTAAATATTTTTTCTTATTACAAATATTTATTTTTGTATTTTCTGCTTTTAATCGTATTTTCGCAACTGTGTAGCGAACTGTGTGTGGCGTTGCGCCAGCGGACAAATGTCAGCTTGAGTGAACGTTCGGGCCGTTGATGTGCTTAACGACAGTTACAGGCGCGTTGACAGTGCGGCAGCTGAAAAAATGAAATCGCATAATTTGTCGCTTAAGAGTGACGCTGAACTTCAGCGTTGCAAGCTGTCACTAGTATCAATTGGACATTTTCAGGGGCGTTATGGAAGGTGTGATCACCAAAGATTGAGAAGCTCTTTCATTTCATCTTTGGTGCGTTCATACGCGAAGTAAAAGTCAGTTTACAGTGAGGAAAATGCAGGTACAAAAATACATCTGATTTTTGTTGGAGATGTTCTGTTACTGGTTCTTACATCGAAACCCTCATTCGTGCATAAAAGGACTTCTCATTGTATAAACTCACGCAAATTTGAAGATCAAATGTTGCAAAGTGATATAAACTTCTTCAGTGTTTTAAGGTTTGAGTTTGTAATTCAAAATCTCATCTCCCGTAGGTTTTAGGATTATATTTGAAAAACATATCCAATCTTGATCTTATCAAGTCTAATGTTATCTTTTTGGCTTTAAATTAATATTAAAAAAGTTAAAAAGAAAATATATGAGACCCAAAACAAAATTATATACAGTGGACGTCCAATATAACGAATCTTATGTTGTACCCCCAATTTGTTAAATCGAAAAATTCGTTAAATCGATCGAAATTTGTTTTCCTTTAAACCATCCTTCTTAAAGAAATACGTCTCACATATTCCGTTTTTAACCTTCTGCCTGTCCCTAGGGGTCTATTTGACCCCAGGCGGAATTAAAAAAAACGGTTGAGCGGTTTTGTGCACTCGTCTACTTGTGTTATTTAGTGTTAATCGCGCTTACAAGCCAATAACAAATCCACTTTTCGGGGCTTTCCCCTTTTCTTTTGCGATTTATGTGTAACATTTCTTCATGTTTTGTCAGTAAATTATATAACCGTTTGATTGGGGTCATCCTGACCCCAGCGAACGCAATTTTGAGCAAAGGACAGAAAGAAGGTTAAACAAATATCTTGTTTTATAAAAATGAAAGTGAAAAAGTCTTCGATGCGCGATTGCCTCTTTACCGCAAAAAAACTTTTCTGTATGGCAATTTCTCTTGATGGATTATAATCAATAATTATTGAAATTTTAATTTTTAAAAGAAAAAAGCCGACCGAACGCAAAACAAATCCTGTCAAAATGATCAGCAACTTGACGTAAATTTGAAAGTTTTAACGTAACAAAAACAAAAACATTGAGGTACCGTTCACTTGACGAAGCCAAACATTCATTGTTATTGTAAAGAATGTGAATGCTCAAATCAAAACAATTCGAAGGGTGAAAAACAACATAAATATTCGTTATATCGGATAGCAAATTTCACTTTTGTTCGTAATATAGAACCATCAATGGAAAAAATTTGGCCGTACGTTAAATCGAAAATTCGTTAAATGGAAAGTTCGTTATACTGGACGTCCACTGTACTTATCAGTCTCTGAACATCTTAATTTAAACCTCTCCCCCCCAAATACAAAAATTTTTGGTGCAAAATATGGTTTCAAATGGAATTGGGCTCAAAAGTTATACGCAAATAACCGCCCCCCAAAAAAAAATCCTGTGTGTGCCACTGACCCAGATTCGGCGTTTTCAGGAGCTTTCCATAGTTTTATGCAATTTTTTTTTAATACATTGTGAATGGTTCTCCAAGACGCGAAGTTTCTCTCCACGGCTGTGATGCAAAATTTATTTTCTCAGTATCTTAAATTTCCAATTTATATATGTTGATCTTATTAGATCTGCAGATATTAAATTTTTATTTAAAATCTGATCTCAAGATCTCAAAAGCTAATATGAAAACCATATCATTCTCCGAAAGGCTTCAATACATTTTCTCCAAAAAATAACTGTACTTTTTTCGCCACATATAATAAACTGTTCAGTGGAAAAGTAAAATTTTTGTTTGCACTCCTCGATTGCTTGAAAAATACACATTCGGCCCCTCCAGGCGTACTGAAGACGTTGCACCACTTTAACACTCAACACCCGCTCACCACACACGCACACACACACACACAAACACCGACACACACCCAAAGGCGACACCGACAAAATTATTTTCCGATTGATTATGCAAATAAATTCACAAGTTTCTTTTGTTGTTCATCATAATTGTCAACAGATACGGATAAATATCTTTTGCATGCAGCAACACACACACACACACACACATACACACATGAATACATTCGAAAGCACACAGTCATATATGGATGTCGTAAAGGAAAGGAAGCCCATACGACACAATTTATGAGTGATGTATTGCCATTTTGTTTTTTTTTTGTTTTATTGTTGTTGCTGCTTGTCCTGGCTGGCTGGCTGGCGGTTGCTGCTTGCCATGTTGCACATGTAATTTATCACATGCGGTATGAGGTTTCAGCCTCATTTCCCTTTTCCCTCTTTCCGTTGGCATTTTTTATTGTCAACCTTTGCTGTTTGTGTTGCATTGTGCGAGGTTTGTTGCAAAGCAGCGATACACCAAAACCCACACACACACATAAAAGTCTATCGTATGCGCTGCGATAAAAATCTGATTGTATGCGTGGGTGCGTGTGTTGGAGCGCATATTGAGTGACAGAAAAATGTGCGCAAATTCATCACTCATTGAAATTTATTCAAAACACCAGGCACCACGACGCCGCAACGCAACACGATTATGCAAAATGCTGATAAGCGCACGTTTATTATGCGTTTGCATTTGTGTGAGTGAGCGTCGATGGGTGCGGATGTGTGTGGGCGCCGGCAAGTTTGAGGCTATGGCACACACACGGCGCAACAAAGCCTGACAATTAATTCTTTGTGTATCGACTGAAATCTAGCAAAAACATCTACTTTGTCGCCGACTGCAATTCATAACCTAACATTTCCGGCAGCGATATTGTTGTATTGTGGCGATTGTCTGCTTTAATTGCATGCATGTCAGTTAATATGTACGAAACATGCATCAGAAACCGCGAACAATTGATTTGTGCTCAAGACGATGTGCGGTGAGAGGTGAACCTCGGAATTGTTGTAACGTGTGCGTGTTTTTGAAAGAAACGAACCGAAAAAATCATTTGGTCTTCCATGATTTTGATCCATTTTTCATGTATCAATGGTACACTTCACTGGGATGAAAATCGCACATTGATTGATTTGAACTAAGCGAATCAGGAGTTATGGTTACAGCAGTCTTAGGCAGCTTGTCCACCAACTCAATACTTTTCCCAATTTACTTTTTATGTATATTCGGATTACCATTGAGGCAATTGTTGTAAAATTGGAAATAATTACAGGCCATCGCTCAGTCAAAATTACTGTGAAAGCTGTATTGCCGATTACTGTTCAATAGAAAGAATTGAGTTGGAGTATTAGATGAATCTATGTATCTATGCTTCTAGGTACTGAATGTAGTTGGGTTCATAAGTACATTAACAGTTAAGATCGTTTCTCCACTACTTTGACTCAAAATGCTTATGAAAAGATTGTGTATACATTCACATAAATAGGTTTCGTAGCAGGGACTTAACTATTCTAAGTTTTTTAAGAAAATAATTGCAATGTAACTATTACAATGCAACATTAATTTTATTTGTTGATTATAATTATTATTTTAATTTAATTTAATTTTAATTCATTTTTACTTTGCGTAGTAACTGTTATGAGAAACAAATTTCTTTGTTTACGTTGCTTCATAACTTTTATGAACGAAATTTTATTTTTTTACGTTGCCTTACCACATTTTTAGTATGAATTGATTTTTAATTGTTTAGTTGTTGGTGGATTTTAGGTTTCTGCAGTTAATTTACGTTTGTCAATTTAAAGCAATTAATAAACAAGGTAATACAATTTTTTTTTCAAAATAATAGTTATCAGCAACGTAAATTTTGAAAAATCATAAATAAAAGTTATGAAGCACCGTAAAAAAAAAATTCTCAAAATAATAGTTATCGGTAACGTAAATTAAAAAAGTCATTAATAAAAGTTATGGAGCAATGTAAAAACCAAAAATCCCAAAACAATAATATACGAGTACTATAAATATACTTGTTACTTATCTTTATTGCCTTATTGTTTTCTTGTCTTATTTCTTACAATTTGTTTTTTCAAAATAATAGTTACGAGCAACGTAAATTTAACAAAAATCATAAATAAAAGTTATGAAGCAACGTAAAAACAAAATTTCTCAAAATAAATAAAATAAATTAAAAAAGTCATTAATAAAAGTTATGAAGCAATGCAAAAAACAAAAAACCCAAAATAATAATCATCGACAACGAAAAATATACTTGTAACTTATAAGAGTTATTATGTAACTCAAAAATATTTATTACATGATAATAGTTAGTTATAGGCGACGTAAAAAATTTCTTATTGGGAATAATTATTATAAAGCAATAAATATAGAAATTTCTTAAATGATGGCAATTTTTTTATTCCCAAAAATATGGATAATAATTATTTTAGGTCTCTGATTCGTACGAGATTTAGAAAATCATCCGCACATTCCTCGGAAATATAAGCACATTAAAAAAAATATCAGGAACAGAATGGTTTAAATTGTTTTGATCTTAACGCTGGTAAGCTTATTCAAATGTGGGCAAGGCATACCAGCCTTTCAGATAATAATATGTATAACGATTATTTTTTATTTATTAGATACTTTTTTTTTATTTTTACGTTTTTTAAGTTTATACGATTCTTCAGTTCAAATTTTTCCGATTTCAGATGAAAGGCCATAGCCGGATATTTTTTTAATACTAGTATTAATATAGGTAACCATTTCCCAGAGTTTAAGTCCATAATAGTTAATTCCCGGTCTTCCAGAATTAATATAGTAAAAAACAACAAAAGTTAATTACTTTCTAAGTAATCATCCGATTTAGATGAAATTAAGACATATTATCATTATTACTATTATTACTATAGATATCACTTAGACGCATTGCCAGAAAAATCGGTGGAACTCAAATGTTAATATAACCTCAAAATTTTTTTTAAATTAAAAAAACAAAAATTTAAATAAAAACATTTTTAAATTAAAAAAGAAATTTGTCAAATTAGAATTTTGGTACAATCACCAATTTTTTTTTTATATATTTCTCTAATAAACATATACAGCATACAATAGAGTTGTGAGAATCGCTATAAAGCCAGCAAAAAATAAATGCTTGGTAAATGTTTGCTATAAAGATTGCTATAAAGTTTATAGTATAAACCATTAAATATGCAAAGAAAAATTCGAAATGAATTCATCCACATATTCATTCAATGAATGAATGTATGTGGACTTGCTAACTCTCACGCACCACTGCCAATGTATCTGAGCTGAGAGCCGCTCTGTCACCTCCTTTCAGACTCACCATTCACTGGTGGTGAAAAGAGAATTCGACCAAATCGCCTGCCAACTCTTTTGCTGTTGTTAGCAGTGCCCACCACACCAGAAGGTCCTTGGACAAATATTCACTTGTGGCACGCAACTGAGTAGCGCAGTGTACAGAGGCAGCAATTCCAGAGTATCTGACGGGCGATGGTACCCACACACACACACACATCCCACCGACAGCCGAGCAGATACACAAAGCAAACAAGACACCAAACAGGAAAGAAAGTCATTCCGGTGTAGGTATTGTTTTTATTATGCTCGCAGACATTCGCTCGTCTCTCCATGTTTTTGTGTTGTATTTGTTTTTGGCTGGAGCTGACTTTGCTGCGTACGTTTTGGCATTTAAATGTTGAAAACTTCAATTTGCGTTTTATGCCGGCGAAAGGTGTTCATGCACTGCTGTGCTTTTGTGCTGTGTTGTTGTTGTGGCTGCTGTTTTTGGCTGCTGCTGCTGCTGCTGCACTTGTTATGATTGTCATCATTGCTTCCGCAGTTTGTTGCTGTTGTTATTGTAGTTGCTATTGCGCCAGGAATTGCATAACGTGCGTTAAAATCGTTGAAAATTGCAAAAGTTGACGCCGTCGTCATCGTTGCTGTTGTTGTTGTCATTGTTGTCATCGCTGTAAACGATCCAGCAGCACAACGTTCGTGCACATTCTGCCGCTCGCCTCGCTCTATGCAACCAAAGCGCTGGCAACGAGTTGAGTTGAGTTGGTTTGTTGGTTGTTGTTGTATTGTTGCATCCCGGTTTGGCAAACTTTTATAATCAGACAATCCAAAGCGTAGCAGCAGCGAATTCCAGCGCCACCTTCGCTTGCCACAGACTCTTTGCGCCACGCAAACCCGCTTCTCCGCGCTTCGCACGGCACAGGGTTTTTCGCACTGTGCCGTCTGTCGTTTCATGCGCTGCACATTTCTTTCGGCGCTGTGCGCTTCGGTTTTGCCTACTTTCTGTTTAACTTGTTGAATTCATTGCCGCATCGAAATGAGTGTTTGTGGTGTGCGTGCATGTGTGTGTTTGGGTGTGTATGAGTGGAACTGCGGGTCGTGTCGGTTTTTGGGGGGAGGGGGGTGACTGGGGAGGGAAGTTATGTAGTGCGTGCGGGGTGCAATGCATTGCGATGCCGTTGCATGTTTTCATATGACATGCTGTTGTTGTTGTTGTTGCTTGGCACATTATAAATGTCCTAAAGGCTAAAGCGGCACAATTAAATTCAAACTTATTTAAATAAACATTTGAAAAACTCATAACGGAACTGGAAAACAGAATATTCATTCATTTTAATCTGGCAAAAACTTTTACTCAAAAATAGCTGGAAAAAGGAGCACGTTGTAAATTTTTCCGCTATGCTCAATGCAAATAAACTAACTAATCTGACTTTGAGATATTTCAAAAGTGTGAACAATTAATTCAGTTTGAGCTTAATTAGATGAGATTAGGTTCAAATTAGTTGGAAACCTTATGAATCGTAAAGGTATGCTGAATATAAAATATTTTTTATATCTGTAAAATTACAACTGACTGTTTCAGAATTTTAATTTTGTCTGACAAGTGTACCGGCATATTTTTCGTTTCAAGAACTGTGTATCTAAACTTAGAGCAGATTTAATAAGAAATTTGGCGATATAAGTATAGCAACATCTGAGTTGAAGAGACTAAGAAAATTGTGTATAATATTTCCACACTTTCACTGAAAGGCTCGGCTGCCCCATTGTGAATACCTTGAAATCTGAATCGCATCTCAGTCAGCCTCATGAGGAACTTTGACCCAAGAGTACGGAATGGACGTTCCTATTGAATCGCAGTCCAATATTGGCAAAAGTACTGTTATATGCATTTCTTTTATCTCTTCGGGCAAACATTAGAAGAAAAATGGTGGCCGTTTTATGCACACAAACCCTATGACACTGGGTCCAGTGCTGACCTAACAAAATACCGTATTGAGGCGCGACTCAGATGAGTTATGTAAGTAGAAAAAAAAATAAAAAATAAAAAAAAATAATAAAAAATATTTTTTTAATTGCGAATCCTTCTTCTCACCATTAGCTTCTTTTTTATTTTTTAATTAACCATCTTTCAACAAGTTGTATTTTCAAAGTACTATAAGTTCATTGTAATTGCTCAATCTTTTCAGAATAATGATGGAGTATTAAATTTTTAAGCACTAAAAATCTATGTATCTATGCATCTATCAATTTTTAAGATTGTATTAAAATTAATTAATGATTCTTTCATATTTACGCTTTTTTTGTTATCAATCATTTTTGAATTTTGTGTGCCTCTGTCATTTCTTTATACATTCGAGTTCATCACCATATTTCGCCTTCCACTATCAATTACACTCTCCCTGTACGTCTTTCTCCTTTTCTTGCATATATTTATTTTTATCTAATTGCTTCTGCTTCCTCTACTATTACTGACGTAACATTTGTTGTTGCCACTGACATCGCAGTCGACAATGCAAAGTTTTTATTGTCTTGTGGGAAAGTGTGTGCGACAACTAATTTAATTTTGCATGCTCAGCTCATTTATTTTGAATGTTTTGAGGTTAAGTGCGAATGCAAAGTGCAGCAGAGAACAAGAGGAATAAAAATTGAAAAAATATTATTTCATAAATATAAAAATAAATTCTAAAATTCTTAAATTCTAAAAATAAAAAAAATGTAATTTAAATTATCATACTAACATTTTTTCTCTTTAAAAATGCGTTGTTTTCTACAAACATATTTTCCTAACCTATAAACTGAAATGTGTAAACAATGACAATAATCCGCCCTACTCATTCCAAGTCCACAACTGGAAAATGTTTTTAAATATGAATTAAAAAACGCATAAAAGCATGTACACCAACACCAACACCATGTACATCAACAAAGCCATGCATGCCATGTGGCGTGTCGATGTCTGGCTGCACGTGCGCTGACTACAAGTCAAATGTGCATAAACAAAGCGAAATAATTAACTGCCATCACGAAGGGATTAAAAGGACACGCATAACCAAAAAGCGTGAGGCAAAAGTAAAAAAACCACACGCACCAAATTAGAACCAGCAAAGGAATGAAGGAAGAAGAAGTAGAAGAGGTTAAGAACTTGCACGACAATAACGCAGAAAATGAGAGTCAGCGGCTGAGTTATTTACATTTAAATGTGGTGTCTGTGTTTTTGTCTGTCTGGGTGTTTGTATATTTGTCTGTTTGTGTGCATGTGTTGGTGCTGAGGTGGAGAAAAGCGAAATGAAAAGGCGTTGTAAGGTAATGTCAGCACACTAAACTTCACAAATACGCACAGTGTGTGCGTGTGTGTGTGTGTGTGTGTAGGAATACAACCACATATAAACAAATTTACTTGGAATTGAAAACGAAGGCAGCTGTCTGGCAGAGATAAATGCGTATTTCTGTGCGTTTAGCTGTTGGTAATTGTGATGAAAGAGGGCGTGGCAGGCATGAGCATATTTCACAATTCTGCTTTAGGGATTTAAATGCCGATGAGGCTTTTTTTCAGCGATGCCTAGTAAGATAGCAGAATTTAAGCACAATAACGTCATGTAAAAAGACAAAGAAGAGACGAAAATAGAAAGGTTGAAAGAGTTGAAAGGGGAAAAAGGTAAACTGAAAGAACAAATAACAAGTGGAAAGTAGGTTGGAGGAATCAATGAAGGGTGTATTTATAAAAAGATAAAAATAGAAAGTTTAAAAACGGATACATAGTGGAAAATAGCACGAAGCAGAGATGAACTCAATAAAGGTAGATAGGAAGAAAGAAGGAAAGGTACTGAGGGAACCGATGAAGTAAAGTGGGAATGAGTGGCATATACAAATGTGGATATATTTAAGTAGAGATACTGGAACGATGAAGAGCTGTAAGAGAGTAAGTTATGATATACTGTCCCAGCAGGCTTGTGAAGTGAACAAAGGACGCATGTATAAAAAGTTAAAAATATAAAGTTTGAAAACGAGTAAAATAAAAAATATATACATATATGTGGGTACTAAACGAGAGAATGGGGGAAAGTAGGTAAAGATAATGAGTAATGGTGAAAATGAAGAGCTAGAAGTGAGGTCAAAAAATGAAAGCTAATGGATGAACTGCAAGGAGAACAAGTGAACTGAAGGAAGATAAGTACTGAGGGAACTGAGTGATATAATGGAAGCCAAAAGATGATTAAGAATGAAAGGAGAGAAAGTTAAAAAAGATATGAAACCAAAGAAACTATATGAAAAGAAGGAAATAAGAAAACTCAGGGAGCAGAGTTGAGACAGAGGGACGGAATAATGGATGTAGAACATCGATGAAGAGCGATAAGTGAATTGATTAACAACGAAGAAGATATGAAATGAAAGAAATGTGAAAAAAAAGGAAAGTGGGTTATAGTGGATGAGCATTCGGCTAATAGTGGAACCTATATTAGGAGCTATTTTAGAAGAAGGAATGTTAACACTAGAAAGACTACAAGTTTCCCATCATATTAGCTGATATCTCGAAAAGTAAACATTTAGCTATTTTTTTACAAAATACATTTAAAAAAAAATTAAATGTTTCATGATAAAAAAATAAGTCACCAAAGCAAAATTTAATAGAAATAATAAAGAAAATATAGATATTTAAAAAGGAAAAACCGTCAAAATGACCGCAATGGTCTTTTTAGTGGTAAGAGATCAATCATAACGAAAGAGTGGCAAAGAGAAAAGGCAGAACTGAAAAAAGGAAGTCACTGAAGGCACTGAAATAGGGGTATTTACATTCTACACACTATTGGATATTAGAGAATATGAAAAGCTTGAAAATATAACACAAAAAACAATTAAAGTATGAAAAGAAGAATGCATCCCAACTTAAAAGCGAGTGCGGCAGCAATTACGAAAATATAAACAAAGGAAGTAGTCGAAAAGTGAGTGAAATACTGAGTGAATCATTGTCAATTTCGCTTAGCAAATCATTCAATTATCTCGACCTCTGTTCTCACTTCGCCACATTGGCTGACAAAATAAATATTTTCAACAAGTTTCGTGGCAAATGCGTATGTGCGCAAAACTTTTCAACGCATGTTTCAAGCTTCATGTTTCAACTAACAACAACTACAACAAAAACAGTCAATGTATTGTAAAATTCAATTAAAATCGCAGCAGTTTCAAACATCTAAATATGGATTCATGAGCACCCACTTGACTATTGTTGTAAGTGCACAGGTGAAGCAAAATCTTTGGCGTCGGCGGTGATGCTGAGGGCGGCTGCAGAGGACGCGGAAAACCACGAAAAAGGATTTAAAATGCCTGCGACACATTGTGTCGAGCGCTTTTGCACAACAACAGTAGCAAGAATTTCCGAAAGAAACCGTCAAGTGTGAGGGGAATGTGAGGGCAAAGGTTGTGCCGCTTCAGCCACCGGTTGCGGTGTTGTGGTGGTTGATTGTTTTGACGTGGCTGGAGAGGCTGGAATGCGCACAAATTGTATGCCTTGTGCAGCGACAGCGGTAGAGCGGGTAGGGAGTGGAATGGAGTGGAGTAAAGAGGTGGTGGTGGGGAGACATGTGTCCTCTGGGTGCTGTGCAACTCACAAGACCAGTTTCTAGGACTGTTTTGAAAAATTGCAAGGCTCACACATCACCGTAGACATTAGCCTAATGATGCTTTTTGCCGAAAGTTTCAATTGCAAAATGAATGCTGCCCATGTGTGTGTGCGTGTATGTGTGTTTGATGAGTGTGGTTGTGTGTAGCGCGCTGACAGGGTTACGGCGTGGAAGTGTTAAAAACAATGGGAAATAATTTTATTATCCTTATTGTATTTGCAATGGCGGCGTCAAGGAATTCTAATTGAAATTCCAATGCGACAGCCAGTCTGCCCGGCGGACGGTGTGAGTGCTGTGAGCGCTGCTTCCGCACTGCTATTGACTTTGACTCGAGCTCTGGCTGGCAGCTGAACTACACAGTTAGTGGCGGCTGTGCGTAGAGTTATAGGCGCCTAATAAATGGAAAAGGGAAACAGCGTAAAGGGAAGTTGGGAGATGAGAAATATTTTCGCTACTTGCAGTTGGCGAAATGAAGAATGTTAGTAGTGAAAGAAATGGAAAGAAGCTGCAGTTTCCGTTTCGTTTCGTGGCTATGAACATTGAGTTTTGGTGACTTTCATAGCGAGGGTTTCACTTAGGATTGTCAATTTATCGAGATCCGTTCAGGTTGTCTGGATTTTATGTTTCGTGTTCTGAGTAGAGACAATAAAAAAATCAATGCAGATAAAATTTATTCTGGAAAGGAAAGATGTTGAAAAAATTAAAATTTGAGAGAAACCAAACCAATTATGCTGCTGTTAGAATGGCCAAAACAGGCTAGTGGGAATCTTTTCGTTCCACTGTTCGTGTTTAACTATCCGAGGGTATTATCGACTTCCCTCTTATTGTTATCTCACGTGTTATCTCGGATATTGTGTTCTCTCGTTGGATTACGAGCTTCCTCTATGATCGCTCTATTCGTGTTGTAATAGACGGCATAGACTCGGAAAAGCATTCCCTTAGCGTGGGAATTCCGCAGGGCTCGGTCCTTTCTCCAACCCCTTTTCTTATCTTTATCAACGACCTATTGTCGTCGACGAAGAATCCCATCTACTCGTTTGCGGATGACAGCCCCATTTGTCATTCATACTCCTTCCCAAAGCGCCCCAGCTCTATGGAGATTCAGAGAGAACAGCGCCGTATGAATGACCCACATAGCGACCTACAAACAATCTCCAAGTGGGGTCAAGCGAACAGGGTCGATATTAATCTTCGCAAGACCCAATGTTGCCTGTTATCCCACAAACGCGTCTTCCCACATCCCAACACATCCCTTGTTATGGGTGGTCTAAGTATTGCGGAATCGGTAGCTCTTGAAGTTCTGGGCATTATGAACGATCTTCGTTGGAACGATCATATTTGTGTCGAAAGAAGCAGCCAAGTGCCTCGGCTTCCTAAAGCTGTGCAAAAAATATTTCACTCTGTCTGATCTTCGCATTATTTATATCACCTACATCCGACCTAAAATGGAGTTTAATTCGCACCTATGAGCGAGGGCTTCAAAAGCCCATTTGGAGCTCCTGGATGGTGCAAAACCGTGCGATTAAACTTATAGGGGACAGTAAGGCATCCAACTCTATTGACTCCTTGGAACATCGTCGAAACGTGACATGTGTGGTGTTATTTTACCGATACTTTTTCGGTAATTGCTCAGTGGAGATGAGCAGCTTGCTCCAATCACTCCGGGTATTCCCCCGGGCAACCCGTTTTGAACACTGGCGCCCATGCATTACACGTTAAAACGATGTTCCAGCGCACTACGCACTACAGAGAAGGTACGTTCCTGGCTCGTACAGCGCGATTGTGGAATGGTCTCCCTGCAAATATTTTCCACAGCACTTATGATCTCGATGGGTTCAAGGCAAGAGTCCATAACTCCTCCATAACTATCTCCTTGCCTTTATATCCTTCCTGAACCAACGCAATGCCTCGCATGAATAGGGGTCATCCCCTGCGCGTTTGTTCGAGTTAAAAAAAAAAGTTGTGGTGTCTAATCTTATATAGACTATTCGCTTATAGGGTGACTGTTCGCTATCCTCTAAGCCTTGTCTGCAGGTAATTTCTTCAGCACGGATAAGCCGTGTAAGCTGTCTAGACTTTAAGTAATGCAGTCAGCCGTCTCGGTATTCTTCGAATTCTTAGATTAAAAACGTTTCTAGCTTTACTGAATTATGGTTTCTTTAAAGCCAATCTATATTGGGTACAGTTAGTACTCTTTTGTGTTGTTTCGACTTTACCAAATTGTTGGTCAGACCTTCGACTGTCGCAACACTCAATCAAATTTTAGGTTCTGTTCCACAGAAGACCATTTTCGATCCGCTGTTAGCTAATTCATCCTCTCGCTTATTTCACTCTGCCCACACATGTCTAACTCACATCAGCGTCAGACCCCGTTTTCGCTACTTCGATACTTCTGTTCAAAGGCTAATTTCAGAGTCTGTCAGAGGTCAGTAACAACTGCTGAAGGTTCCTAACCATTGCCTGGTTGTGCAGTGCTTGAAATACAACCTGAAGGCACCTGATAGTTTCTCTATGAAAGTCCACAGACCTCTAAAAAAAATAGAGCAACGCCTATAATCCTCCAAAGCTATTTTCACTAACTCAAATTTCAGTCATTTTTGCACAAACATCAGTTTGCCAATTTCAGTTAGTTGCGTTTTGGCATTGTCATTTACGCCGGTAATGAACTGAATGGCTCGTGAACTTGCCGACTTTATGACACCTCACGCTTTCCACTGTCCCATGCACACGTCACACGCACGTAGCATTTTGTGCAGCCGCCGCACCATCAAGACGGCTCCCCGGGGACGTTTTACAGTGTTGTTTGACATTTCATTATGTTAAGATTCTCTCTCGATGGGCAAAAATGTAAAACAACACGCTGCATAATCGTAAAATTACGCTCTTTGCGTTTTTATTATAGCGGCAAATTGTGTCGTTGTTGTTGTTGTTGTTGGTTGGCGTCGTTGTTACACGCTGCAAATCACAACAGCGAGTGGGTTCTGGGTCGCAAACAAGTCGCAGTTCAATAATATCAAATTACAATTTCACTCATCTACCGCAACGCGGCGTCTTCCGCACGGTCGCGCACCGTCGTCCCAGTCATCGCTGGCCACGCCCGTTCCGGTGGTTGGCAACGCGCTTGTTTCGCCCCCCAGATAAGCTGTGGAAAATAACTACACCAAAAAAATCAAAACGATCTCATTATTTTTTGTAACCGTATCATATTTTACACCGTTATGACTTTCGCCACTACACCGCGCAGCGACAACAACGGCAACCAGCAACAGCGGCGGCAACAGATTGCCGACGCGTCTTTTGTGCGGTGCTGTGTCAAGTACGAGTAGTCGGCGGCATGGCCGGGGTTGGCATGTGAGCGAAATGTCAAAACGTTATTACTCCTAATGCAATAAGCATTGGTAGGTAGTCGCTGCTCGGCTGGCGTGCAAACAAATCACAAAATGTCGCAGCGAATTAGAAATCAGCAAAGTGAAACGGTTCTTGTCGGCTGCTGGAGAAAGGTCTGCGTCCGGATGCGTCAATGCACTGACAGCTGGCTGGAGTTGTTGTTGGTGGCTGTGTCGTTTGGCAGCAGATCGCTAACCGAGCGGATATCGACAAATGTTGCACTAATGGTTTCGCTAGTTGCCTACACTGAGCAAAATGCTATAGAACGGAGAAGAGGAATGCTTAACCCTTTCCGGAAATTTGTACGATATATCGTAAAATTTTTTTAAAGATTTTTTATTTGACAGTGAAAGCATTTTTTATGAAACGGCTTTTTAATTCTTATTAAGTAGGTTGTGTTGTACCATTCTGTTTAAAAATATAAATCACAATAGCCGTGGCTACACAGTGTGAGTGAGTTTTGTAAGCAGCTCTTTGCAAGAATTTGGCGATGCGATGCTTCTGCGGAGGAATTTTTAAATATGTTATACTTTTTAGTAGCAAAAAGCCAAACAATGTCAAAGTTTGTACCTCAGTTGATTTATAAAATTTATTAAATTTAACATTTTTTGCGTGTAAATATTTTTTCCGAGACTTTAAAAAAATTGTACGATACATCGTACAAATGGCCACAAAGGTTGCACAGCTTTGTACGATATATCGTACAAATGGAAGGCAAAGGTTGCAAGTGATGTTTGCATTTTTTTAAGTTATGGATTTGGTAACAGCATTTTTCCGTTTGCTTGAATGCCACGCCCATCAGTAAATCGTATGACTAATAAAATTCGACTATTCGGCAAATTTCTACTAAGAAATAACAATTACTAGACGATTTTGTGTTTTACTGGGCAGACACAGATTATGTAAGGTTAGACATGAGTACTTGCCACTCCCACTACGATAATAAGAATCGGCTATATTTGGTATCTTTCTGTACAGCTATACGAATTTTAATTGATTCGGTATTTTATTGAGGGGAAAAGGGCTTTGCAACAACAACAACGGTTATATAAGGCCGGATAAATTTGACTCAATTGTTTATATATATAATTTATATAGGTTTCGATCAAAATGAAATCACGTTTTGATTTTTTGTTGTTATAATTTATGTTTTCTATAAAAAAAAACAATGAATTGTTCATAAAACTTAAAAAAACGAAACAAAAATGTCATGCATTTTTACTCCTTTGCGGACCATTGTACGATATATCGTACAAAATTGATTGAGCTGTAATTCTCAACCTAAATGATATTTTGGATATTTTGTTGTATTTTATTGCTAAAATGTTCAATGAGAGTCAATAGTTTGAAAGAAAAATTTTTATCTCGAGTAATACGGAAATTGACCGGAAAGCGTTAAAATGAATTTGTTGGTCGAGTTTGACAAACTGTACAAACAAAAATATAAGAAAAAACAAATTGACTCCCTACCAGCCAATTGCGACCCACCAATTGAGAACATCTGATTTTAATCGAGAAGAAAATTCAATCATCCGCATTCAATTCAATCATCCATCAACCATTCGCTGGTGCTGCGAAATTGCCACACATTTTCATCGTTTCGGGCACATAATTTTTTACAGTGCCGCCATACATTCAGCTTCAGTGATTCTCCTCTAAAAATTGTCAATAAAAATCTCCATAATCTAATATTGCGCAGTTATAAGCCTTCAAATGACTCCCATTGGGAATTCAGTTTCTGCTGCAGCGACAACTTTCTTCCGCGCCGCTGCTTCCTCTTCCCATCGCACTTCTCTATGGAAGTAGCGACGCGCCGCCACTCACCTTGCCAACGCTGCGCGATTGCCTGTCCTTGTGTCTGATGTTGTTGTTGTTGGTGTGCTTGTTTTTCTCGTTACCGTCAGCATTACATGTGGCGGCTGTTGCTATCGTATTTATTGTTGTTGTTGTTGTTGTTGTCGGTGTGGTAGTGGCAGTTCTTACCATGTAATACACACTTGTGCGCTTGTGTTGTTGTTGTTGTTTAGTACGAATATGTGCGTTGTTTATGCGAAAATGTCTCCATGTGTTGTATAAGTGTGTGTGTGTGTTTGTGTCTCGGAGTTGGAATATTTGCTGTCACATGAGGAAACTTGTAGCCTTCCACGTTGACGTTTTGCGGAAAGGCGTGAAATAAGAAATTTTCCACGTCTCTTTTTTCGTTGTTGTTGTTGTTTCTGCGTGTGTATTTCTCCTTACCTTCTCCCCCCGTGAGATTTTCGCCAGGGAGGCAGCAGCTCACTTTCGGATATGGAAATCTGAATTAAATCAACATGACGTTTCCCAGACGTATTGCATTGGGAATTCGTCCGCTGGCACATCCACTTCGGCTGCCACCGCCCGCCACTGCTCTGTCACGCTGCCTGCAAAACCACACACCCCCGCCCCCTCGCTGCGCCACAATCAGTGGCACATATCGCAACTATTATTGTTGCGTTATTCCCTCACGCTGTGCTGCCAAGACAGGTGGGAGCGGTGAGGCAGGCACTGTGCTGCGCAGCTTTGATGAAGGTGTGCCGACACTTGAGGTGAACGCGTGCTGGCGATGGTGGGGTGGCAAAGGAGTTGCTGTTGTTGTGATTTTGCGTAAACGCGTTGTGGAAGGCACACAATCTGTGGCTCTACGCAGTTTTGTTGATTTTTACAGAGTTTTTGACAGTGTGCTGGTGTGTGTGTGTGTGTGTGTGACTACGTATGTAAATTACTTTTCAATTCCGCGTAGACCAGGCAGCGGCACTGCATGAAGCATAATAACATCATGAGGCATGCGTGTGTAGGTATGCCCAGAGCGCAGCTTGCAGATATGGTTGCGGTTAGTTCGAATATTTAACACACACATGCAAAGATGGCAGCTCTTTGTTTTTGTTTTGCATATGTGTAGGCGTATGTATGTCAAATTTATGCAAGTAAAATTTTATTTGATTGCGGCTTGTGGAATGAGCGGGGAATAGTTAAGCGTGGTTTGACCAGCTGCAAGCAATGAGTTTTCGAATCATTCGTTGCGTTACTGTTGAAAGGTTCAAGTTGAAGCAATTTAGATGGAATTTGAGTGAGAAAGAGAAAAATTAATTTGTGCTTAGTACACTGTGCGACAAAAAATCGCGTTTGTCAAGATCCATCAAAATGTTGATATAGGCGTAACACTAGATGTCATTCATGGTAATCTGGCATACTCAGTTTTTCATTTTCTGATCCGATGTCCTTTTAAAAGGACTTTAAAATTTCAAGAATATAGGCATTTCAATGATTTTAATTTTATATTTGTGGTGGAATGTGGAATGATGAAGAAATGTGTACCAAATGAAAGAGAAAGCCTTTTAACCCTTTCCGGTCGATTTCCACATTTCTTAAGATAACATTTTTTCCTTCAAAATATTGACTCTTATTGAACATTTTAGCAATAAAATACAAAAAAATTTCAAAAAAATCATTTTGGTTGAGAATTACAGCTTCATCAATTTTGTACGATATATCGTACAATGGTCCGCAAAGGAGTAAAAATTCATGAATTTTTGGGTTCGGGTTTTTAAGTTTTATAAACAGTTCATACATTTTTTGATAGAAAACATAAATTATAACAACAAAAAACCAAACCGTGATTTCATTTTGATCGAAAGTTATATAAATTGTGTATATAAACAATTTATTCACATTTATTCGGCGTTATATAACCGTTGTTGTTGTTGCAAAGCCCTTTTCCTCTCAATAAAACACAGAATCAATTAAAATACATATAAATTTACTGAATATAGCCGATTCTTATTATCGTAGTGGGAGTGGCAAGTACTACAAGTCAAATTTTATTAGCCACGTGGTTTACAGATGGGCGTGGCAGGCATACAAACGCAAAAAATCTGTATCCAAACCTATAACTTTAAAAAAATTCAAACATAACTTGCAACCTTTGCTTTCCATATACGATATATCGTACAAAGCTTTGCAACCCTTGTGGTCATTTTTTTTTAAAGACTCGGGAAAAATATTTAGACGCAAAAAATTTTAAATTTTCTAAGTTCTATAAATCAACTGAGATTCAAACTTTGAAATTGCTTCGCTTTTTGGTACTAAAAATTATTACATATTTAAAAATTCCTACGCAGAAGTACCGTCATTTGCTGGTTTTTCAAATTCTTGCAAAAAGTTGCTTACAAAACGCACTCTTACTATGTAGCCACCGCTATAATGATTTATATTTTTAAACAGAATGATACATCACAGCCAACTTAATGAAAATTAAAAAGCTGTTGCATAAAAAGTGCGTTCGCTGTCAAATAAAATCGTCAAAAAATCGTCGAAAAAATTTTACAATATATCGTACATTTTCTATTTTGAACTTTCAGAACCAAAATATGTCATTAAGGTGAGGAAAAAAACATGTTTTGAATTTAAGTCTGTATTATCATACCTCTTAATTTTATTCTTTTATCTTTATTGGCTAAGAGTAAAAAAAGAGCAAGAATTAAGTATGGAATATGAAGAATACTACTCGACACAAAAAATGCACCTAAAAATAAAAGTATTTTCTAGACTAACTTTGGGCCGCTTAACACGAAACTAAAAATTAAAAAATTTGTTTAAGAAGCGTTTTCAAAAAATCTTCGAAAAACCAGTTTATTCCCTGTTGTTTCAGTTATGAGCACATATCTCGTAAACAAGTTATCCGACTAACACTGCTCTCCGTCGGTCAGAAGAGAATACCTTAGCTTTTCCAGAGATATACAGATTGTCCAAATCAAATGAGATTTGGAGAAGTTACTGACGGTGAAAGTTGTAAAAGGTGAATTTTTCGACCATTTTCAAAAAACAAAAATTTTCGAATGTTAGGGATAAAATAAATTATCTCCTCTGGTTTTAAAATCTAAGATGAAAGATATATTATTTGTGCAAATATGAAGCCTAACATCAAAAGAATTGAATTGGAAGAAAAATTACGAACTTATGAAGCACTGAGTGAGAACATCGACTGTACATTAATTACACCGTAAAAACAAATTTTTTTTTTTGGCGAGACTAGATGTCATTTATAGTAACCTGGCATAGTCAGTTTTTCATTTTCTGACCCAAAGTCCTTCTTAAAGGACTTTAAAATTTTAAGGGCATACATAAATATTTCAAATATTTTTTTTAATATTTGCGGATGTGCAATGATGAAGATATGAGTATCAAATCGAGTCTGAAATTCGCCACGAAATGGAAGGCAGTATCCATGTACGCAAGATGGATAATGGTTGTGTTACGCAACGCGGAGCGGCAACGGCGTCAGCAGGATGCTGGAGACGAAAGCAGACAAACGTAACTGACAGACTGACGATTTGAGCGACAGCGCTCATGACGGTCTCTCGACGTGATTCCTACGGTGGTCCCGGGAGGGGCACTGACTGACAGTGATACGGACAATGCTTTCCTTGTAAAAAATTAAAAAGGACTACTTACTTCACCAATTATTGTCTTGGAACCCTTCAGAAAAGCAAATTTTATACAAAAAACACCAAAAAATAATGCATATTGTCAAACAAACTATACTTTTACATTCTAAAACATCATTCGAATTTCGAATATTAAAACTCGTTGTTACGTTTCAGCTATTTAAGGATTGTATTGTTATATGATTCAGACTAAAAATTAAAATTACCTAAATAGTTTCATAAAAAGCATTCAGGTATCACGAATAACTTTGTCTGCAAAGAAATTTCAACTTTTTCATTCAATCAAATAAAAGGTGCATTTTTTCTCAAAAGCATTTTGTTTCCTACTTTCTCATTATTTACTTTCGCATTATTAGGCACTAGCCACGACTGTGATTAACTTCAACTGTCGTAATTCCCCAAATACACATTTAATATGCCTGCTCGGCCATGTTTTCTAGCCGCTTTCAGCATTGCAGCAATGTTGCCGTGGAAGTCGATTTACGGTAATTTAAGAAATTGAAATGCAAAACTCACACTGTCTGCTGCATAATTACGTTTCCAAACTCCACTTATAAATCAATTAAAAACTCGAAGGGCGAATAACGAAAGTGGCGCAGACGACGCGTCGGCAGAGCATGGCGGAAAAGCGGAAAACGGAAAGCAACGCAAGCCCGGCCAGACAGATACACACTCGAGGCGAGATTCGTTCACCTGCTGTAGCCAGCAGCCAGCCAGTCAGTCAGTCAGTCAGTCAGCTTGACGTGATGAGCTCAAATGCAGCGCCCAAATGTACACATCGCGTGTGCATGCAGCGCCAACGGAAGCGCAGACTCAGCCGCTGCCGCAGCGCGAGGAAAATGCTGATTCTTAAATAAATTTCATGCTGCGTTCAATTAATTTAATTTCAGCACCATTAAGTAAAGGGCATAAAGTGTGTTTGTGGTTTGTGCCAAACAACAAGCGAAACAACTGGGCGACAACAACAGCAATCGGTCTATCAGAATGCCAAGGAAGGCATTAAAAGCAGCAACAACAACAACAACAACAACGACAACAACGACAGCGACAAGGCGATGACGACGACTATGGCGCCTTCACTCGATATCGAGTAACGAGTTAATATAATTACAAGAGTAAAGTTTGGAATTTTAATTAAAAGACAACTTCATCAGTGACGCAGAGCACAACACACACACACATACACACATATATGAGAGACAGCGCGCTGCATACGGAAGAATGAAGAAACAAACGTTATCGACACAATATCGACTAGTGCTGAGCGACAAAAACAATCAACAACAACAACAACAAAAACATTAAAAGCAATAAAAGCCAAACAGAAAAACCTAATAAAAAGTGTAAATAAAATTACGTTCACACGGCGAGATACGGTTGACGCTAACAACAACAATAACAAAGTTAACAACAATAACAACAACAACAACCATTGTAGAAGGCGCAGTCCAGCGACGAACAATGGTAAATATTGAATTGAAAATCCCAATGGACAAACAAGCGACGAAGTGTATTCAACGTAACAGCATAGAATAGAATGGAATAGGATCGAATCGAATGGAATGGAATCGAATGAAGTCGAGTCGAGTTGCGCACATAGTCAGCCATATACGCGAACGAGTGGACACCAGGCCGACGTCAGGAATAAAAAATTTCGCCATTGCATACTGTGAGGCGCTTTGGGCGATGGGCGCAGTTCGGGTGCATGTGAAGTGCACAAACAGCTGGAAAGGCGCCCAAATAGACACGTAGACGGACGGACAAGTCGTTAGCGACACAAAAGCACAGACAGGCACGCGAATAGACCTGCATATCTATTAACTAATTCCATAGAATGCCAAATTCCTATGACGGTCTCGGCGACTTGTGCGAATTTCATTGTTTTTGTGCGCATATTTGGGCAGACCGCAGCACGTGAGTTGGTGGAGTGTGGTGCGCTATGCCACTAAGAGGCGGCAAGTTGAATAGTTAGAGCGCATTTTTCTAAGCTCGAATTTGTAGCCTCATTGTCGATTTTTATTTGTCAATTTATATATTCAAATTTCATTTAATGATTTAACAGTTTAAATTTAAGAGTTTTAGTGTAGCTAGCAAATTGTCAGCATTCAACTTCAACTGGAGTTTAGGAGTAATTTTTTGATAAACAAATCGAAAGATTTTATTGCGTCAATTATTACACAATTTTCTAGAAGATCTAAAATAGACATCTTCTATTTTACTACTTAACTTACATATCGCACACCCACTTCAAAAGTGACACAACTCAAAATTTTTAATTTTCGGTTGTATGTGTTAATACTGTGCACAATGCATCTATCTACCAATAAGAAAAAGCTCAGTTTATTTTGTTGTTGTTAACTGTTGCCAAAAAAAAGTTAGGTCTCTCTTCATGTCGAGAAGTTTGATGATATTTGATCGCTGCAGCTTAATGCAAAAGAGTCCTAATTCAAAGTGTTGCACTTTTGACGAAATAAATGTTTGTTGAAGTTAATTTTAAGTAAAGTTGTGACAATTTTAGTAAATATTTTCAAATAAATTAATTAAATTCGTATTATCAAAATTTTTCTTTAAAATTTTTTAGTGTCATTTTTAATTTTTAAATTTAGCAAAACTGTCACAACATGAAAAAAGTATCAGCAAAATTTACATAACTTAAAATAATTTGGTAATTATTGAATTAAAATATCATCAAAAAAGTCGCAACTCAAAATTTTGGATTTTCTAATGTAAAATAAAAAAATCTTTGTAACTTTGTATCCTAAAGCGCAATGTAAAGATTTTCTACTACATAAATGGACATATATTTAAAAAAAAAAATGTTTAAGTATTCAGTTTAATTGCGTTTTCTGAAAAATTAAAAATTTTGATTTGTGTCACTTTTGAAGTGGGTGTGAGATATTTTCTCATTACATTCTCGAACTATTTAGGTCCGCTTCAATGTTCACAACACCGGTTCAAGTCTTTGTGCAATTTCCACACGATTTGTAATTTTTTTTTTTGGTGGAAATACTTTTGGCGTTTCGCGCTTAGGTTTCGGTTTAATTAAAAAAAGCAGCGTACAATCCGCAAGCAATAACGATTTTTGCGGTGGTAAACAAAAATGAGCGCCACGCAGCAACAATAACAACATCAACAGCCACAACAACAACAACAACAACACAATGCACCGGTGGCAGCAGCAGCCAACGGTTGAAGTAGCAGTCGCATCACACAAACTCGCGTATACCCGAAAGACCGAGCGTCATATCCGACGCTGACTGCGCGCCAATGCCACATCCGGCAAGCGTCGTCCGCCGTGCGGTGCCGGTAACGGCGAGCCGCACCGCAATGACGTCTGCGCTGTTGAGTTTGGCTGTCTCTTTGTCTGTTTGTCTGTCTGACTGGTTGGCTGGCTGCGTGCAGTGAAGTTCGCGCATTTAGCGCTTGCCATGTGCAAAATAACTGAAATTCCGCTGCACGCCCGCGCTGCTGGCACTTCAGCCCACTTCCCAATGAAATTCAATGAAAATACCCACACACACACACACACGCACACATAGTTAGCTGCTGGCGCGGCAACAATGCCAACAATTGACAATATTCGCATTTGAAGTTGTAGCCGGCAGTTGTTGAGGCGGCTGAGCTGCAGTCGCAAAAATATCCAATACCCGTTTGCCAGCTAAATGAAATTAACCAAACGACAACTTGTTTGGCCGTTTGTGCCGAGAGGCGCAGGCGACCGGCGAACAGTTGTCGCTTAGATAGCCGCATCGTTAAGCGAAATGATTAGTGGGAATTTTATGATTTTGTTGAGCGCGCCGCTACACGGCAAAAAATAAAAGACGCGCGCGTTATTTATGGTTATTGTGGCACAGTATTGTGGCTTAATCGCTTTTTGGCTGGTTTTTATGTATTTTTTGGTGTAGGCCATGCGATTGTTTTCAAGTACAAGGAAGCAGCCACTGGTTGTATATTCGAATGTGGATAGTTGAATTTTTAAATTGCGCTGAAATGAAGTGAAAATATTAAAGTTTGTTAAGATTGCTTAGATTAGCTTCTAGCTGGTCGCTTAGTTGAGGTTAGCTGCTAAATAAATCTCAGCTCAGCACTTAGCTGATTTTTAAATCTGGGTTCTGCTTCGACCAAGTTTTTCTACCCAAGTTCAACTTATGCCTTAACCTTTAAATTGAGGTAAACTTTCAGCTGAACCATACATTTGAGTTGAGTTCCCAACTGTTGCATCAACCAGCAAAATCCATGAGATCAGCTTTAACTTGCTTCTTCAATTTGGGCTCAGCTTTAATATGATATTTTATTCTGAACTCTGTTCTACCTGGGGTCAACTTTCCACCTAAGCTACTAAATAAGTGCTTTCACCTGAGGTCAACAACCAGCTGAAGCTCCAATCTGCGCTCAGCTTCCAGCTGCTGCATCAATCAGAGAACTCCATGAGATCAGCAACAACTTGCTTCTTGAATCGGTGCTCAACTTCTACTTGATTCTTACACCTAAGATGTGAACATTTCGCACACCCACTACAAAAGTGGAAACGCAAAAAAAACTGTTTTTGAGCTGAATAAACATTTTTTTAAAATAACGTATAGACCGTTTAGTAGAAAATGCCTACCGATTATGCTTCAGGATAAGTTACAAAGATTTTTTATAATTTTACACTAGAAAATCCAAAATTTTGAGTTGTGACTTTTTTGATGATATTTTAATTCAATAATTACCGAATTATTTTAAGTTATGTCACTTTTGCTGACTTTAATAATTATAAATGACAGTTAAAAAGTTGAAAGAAAAATTTTGAATATTCGAAATTAATTTTTTTATTTGAAAATATTTACTAAAATTGTCACAACTTTACTTAAAATTAACTTCAACAAAAATTTATCTCGTCAAAAGTGCAACAATTTGAATTAGGACTCTTTTGCATTGAGCTGCAGCGATCAAATATCATTAAACTTCTCGACATGAAGAGAGACCTAACTGTATTTTGGCAACAGTTAACAACAACAAAATATACTGAGCTTTTGCTTATTGGTAGATAGATGCATTGTGCACAGTATTAACACATAAACCCGAAAATTAAAAATTTTGAGTTGTGTCACTTTTGAAGTGAGTGGGTGTGCGATTTGTTCCTTTTTCCGTGCTCAGGAGCTACAAGAAAAGTACCTCAGGCAACATAAGTAGTTGAACTGAATGCCACTATTCTAAGATTCCTTAACTTAACAAGGAAAGTTGAAGAGCATTCACTCTATGCATAACTCAGTTACTTTAATTTTATCGTCTTTTAAGTTGTTCTTCGATTTTCGACTGAATGCTTTGAACGGCCTTTGACTTTCCCGTCCAGAAATTCAAGTCCGTCGTTTGAAACGAATAGTTTCCATTGACAAAATTTATCTGAGTTCTTTTGTAATATTGTTGCTTGTTCCTTAATGTTAAAAAATGTTTCCATGTTATCTTCTCTAGGAAGGATAACCCAGCTTGTAGAACCTTCAATATTTCTGGTTCTTTTCTAAACACCGTCAGTGAGATTAAAGACCTGGGTGTGTTTTTAACGTGGGTGTCTTAACTTCATTGTCTCAAATTCCTATTCCATGTTGGCTTTTGTTCGTCGTAACTCCTCGTCATTTTCTGACCTCTATACTCTTAAGCTACTTTTCATAACATTCGTTAAGTTAAAATTAGAATATGCTGCGTTTATTTGGCGTCCCTACCATGCATCCTTCATTAATCGTATTGAACGTATTCAATACTTTTTATTCGCTTTGCGATTCGTTCCCTTAAATTTAACGACCCTATCCCCTCCTATGGTTCCCGTTGTCAGCTTATAAATCTTAAATCTTTGAATTCTAGGCGCTCCTACTTGTCCTGTTCGTTTATTATCAATGTCATTAACGGAACTGTGGACTGTCCTGCGCTTTTGGACAGAATAAAGTTTACTGTCCCTTCTCGAGCTCTTAGGCATTTTAATTATTTCTATTTTGGTTTATGCAAAACGGAATACGCTAAAATCGCTCCTCTTGCTAGGACGCTCTCGGAACTTAATCGCATTCCACACTTAGATCTCTCGCTTCTATTTATAGTGTTAAGAATTATTGTTGAATTTTTTTTAATATTAACTTTATTATTTTGTAATATTCCAGTTTATAGATGGTCTGTTAAAATTTATTTTTTGTTTGACTGAATTATAAATAAATAAATAAAAATAAATAAATAAATATTAAAAAGTTGAAAACTTAATTTGTATTTTTGTCAAATTGTCCCAAACCTAACATATTGTCATCCATCAATATTCAGAAAAATGCGAGCGCCACAGAATATTCCAGCGAATTCGTGTGTCAGCGTATCTGCATAATAATTAATTCCGAATAAAGGAAAGTATCCACTTTCACTTGTGGCATGCTGGCGGCCAGCAAATATAGATTTGCACATACGTTACTATATACATATGTCTTGGCTTTTTACGGATGTTGAAAGCGATGCCTTTGAGCTGTGCAGCAGGACACCACGCCGCGTATACGCAACATTCTTTGTTAGCGCGCAAATGACGAACATGAAATATTGCCAAAAATACAGAAACACACACAAACATGCACACATTCGCAATTTCATACTCACATATGTTGTATATATATGAATGTGTGTGCGTCTAAATATGTGTTGGTGTGCGCATGTGTTGGCAGCTCATAAAATGACAATGGAAAATATGTACATACATATATGTTGGCAACCAGCAACAGGATAACGCAGGACAACGCCAACAACAACAACAACATATAAAACAGCAACCAAAGCGACCGCTTCAATGTTTACGATGCGACGCGTTCGACGTGGCCAACCACAGCCAAATTTCCATACACAAAAATGCCATTGTGTAAGCTTTCTATATATATATGTGTGTGTGTGTGTGTGTGTGTGTGTGTATTGGTGTCGCAACGTAATGATACGCACGTAGACGCCGTTTGCGAAGGCGAGTAATGAGCCGAAATGCGTGTGTTGTAATTTAAGAAGCCTTATTCCTGCTACGATGTTGTTGTTGTTTATGCCTGCGTCTGCTTTGGCGACCACAAATTTTTGCCCGGCAAGCCGCAGCCAAAGAATTCAAAGCGCAGCAACAAGGACAACGCGACGCCACGCCGCACCGCTGCCATCAATTTATGAGCAGCAGCTAACAAGGCTAACCGCCGCCGCCGCCAACGCCAACGCCAACAATGAACCGCGCACAATACGTGTGCGGCGAGTGCACAAGCACGCGCCACATTAACGGTGCGGCGCGACGCGGGCACAGGCGTTGTTGGCCACAAAGGCCGTCGAACGGCGAACGGCTAACGCTGCCCGGGTTAGCGACGGTGTTGGATTGTTGTTGGTGCGCGCGCGACAGAGAAGGACGACGACAGCATCGACGTTGATGTTGCAGATAATCTTCTTGAAGTATACTTTAAGGCGCATCTAATGGTCTTTTTAATGTTTAAATAAGAGTCCGCACTTTCTGCTCGCCGCGTCTCATTTTTATTTTTTAATATTTTTCTTGTGCTGTGCGTTTTTTCAAGCAGCAAATATTTGCGGCTGTGTACGTGTGCGTGTCGGTTGGTGTGAGGGTCTGCTTGTGTTTATGTTTGCTGCGGTGGTGAGCTTTTGTTTTCTTTCTGGAATCTTTTACAATTTTATTTTTAGTTGAATTTTTTTATGCTACTTGGCTTGTTGTGCTTGTTGGTATTTTGTTGTGTTTACGTTATCAAAACAAATCCATATTTTTTGCTCTTATGAATTTATAATTTTCAGGCACACTCGCCGCTCGAGTCGCTGGTCCTTGGCCGCCGCTCGAGTTTTCCTTTGTCGCCATTAAGTTTTGTATTTTTGGTTTCTGCGTTCCGGCAGCCACAGCAATTTTCGCCTAAGCCTATGAACTTTCTTGCAAGTTTTCCACACGCCCACTCCCCGCTCTCTCCCCCCACTATGTTACACTTTATCGCTTCCTCTCTGTCTTCCTCTATTTTGCCGCTGTTGTGGCGTATGTGTCTCTCGATTTGCGGCCGCTTTGCGCGCACTATTGACGCTTATTGTACGCGTCATTTTATTATTACATTGCTTTGTTGTTTGCGTATGCTGGCAACGTTCCCGCTTATCACATTAAACTGATCCTAAATGGTTTTTTAACGGCACATTTAATCCATAAATACGCCGGTCGGCCTACACGCACGCCAAGTGTCAGCGGCTTTCACGGTTTTGCAAGTTCCGTTCGGCACTTGAGCTTCCTTGTGCAAATTGCGGCCAATTGCCGCTCGGGTTGAGCTCGCTGCAGCGCAAAGAATTTGTCTATTCTTTTGTTTGGGTGCGAGTGTGTTGACTTTATGTGTTTTCTTTGACAAAAGTTTTCTTTTATGAGTTTTGAATAACTTACATGTCATGCTTTGCCGTTGATTATGTGCTGTAAGTTCATTTCTTTGTCAAGACTTGAAGTATGAAATTATGTTGTGGAGATTTTCTGACAACGTTTATCTATTTTTGGAACGTTAAGAATTTTTCTTCGGCCTCAAGCCGAAGTATTTACAAGTAAACATTTAAAGTTACTTGTTCGAAGTGAACGTTGTTGGCATATGTGTGTTGTCCAAAGTGATTTCAGGCACATATGATTCTAACATTTTTCAATTTGTAACAAGAGACCACACTTTCGGCATCTTAAATTCCATAGTACAACCTTCAATAAGGTCTTTGAAGTTATAGATCGTTTTTCTACAGTCGTAGAAAGACACTATTTCTCTTCTCTTTTTTTATTATCTAATGCGCAATTAGTATTATAACTGCTTTCTCCCCCGTACTCCTAGACAGTCTTATGCAAAACCAGTGTTGCCAGATACCTAAAATTACTTTCTCCTAAATCTTAAAAAAAATACTGAAATTTCCTCCCAAAAGTTATAAAATCTTCTAAATTTTAAAGGAATTAAACTTCTCATAAAGCAATAAAATTATATATGGGAATTTTTTGTAATGTGCCACCCCATGGCTTTTTCGCGTATAACTCGTTAGTTAACTCGTTGTTAATATACCGTCAAAGAGGGTTTAAAGAGCTATGGTCCAAGAAAACACCTCATTTGAGTTTTTCGTAAATATAAATTTTACAGCCGATTTCCCAAAGTGTTAAAAATCGACACCCTAAAATGTTTTATTTAAAGTGCCACTAAAAACGTAGAAATCTCAAGTAAAAGATTATTCAATTTAATTTGAATTGAATAGAAAATGACCGAAAGCAAAATGCAAATTGAATAACGAATAAAACGAATAATTATATGGAAATTAATAAACAAAACTGAACTAACTTCTCCTTCTGATAGGATTAGAGAAATTTGACTAAGAACACTTTAAATTCCTTTTAATGACGATTCCGAGCAACAAAAAGTCATTTTACCGATATAGGATCACAAAACAATGAAAAAAAGAGGTGTGGCACTTTACAAAGAAAAAAAGGTGGCACTTTACATTTTCACGCCATTTTGGAAATAATTGAAAAAATGTTCTCCTCTTACGATATGCTCGGATATCATTTCGGATTATGAAAAAGCATTAAAAATTAAGTCCAACACTGATATTTACTTTAGTTTTTTACACGTATTTGATTTATTTTTCACCGCAACAAAAACCTTCAGTTTTTATTTGTAAGTTTTTTCTTAACCAAATTATAAATTTTTTTTAACCAGACTGTGCTATTGCGTCTGTTCCCTCAAAAACCACATTAAAATTGATGTTGTCATATATACTTTAAATGACGGTAGGAATTTTTTGCTTGGATTGCTCAAAATCGAGCAGGGGTGGCACCTTACAAAGAATTCACGTACAAGTATGTACATATAATTTTTTCTAATGCAATCTTTTTTATTCATCTTCCGCTTAACACCAAAAACTTAACAGAAAAAAAACATATAAGAAATGAATTAAACAAAAAGTGCAATTTTAGGCGGGATTTCATTGTGACAGCAATAAGTGGGAAGGAGATAGAACGAGCTTACATTTTGTAAGCTTACAATAAGGTGCTCTGACTATTAAAATAGTTGCCAAAATAAACAAAAAAAACTTCGTTATCCATAAATCTCCCAAAAATTCACTAAGGATCCGAAAAATCCCCTAACATAAAATATAGATCTCCTAAACTTTCTCCTAAACAATTCTTCCTCCTAAAAATTCTCCTAAAAGGCCAAGAATCTCCTAAATCTAGGAGGAAATCTCCTGATCTGGCAGCACTGTGCAAAACTGTTTTGAAATACCCCACTTACTCACTTAATGTTCTATGAACTGCACCAGTAAGGAACAAGGACTCGACACAATAGTTCTTATTGGACGCAGTGTCTCGGGCAGCTGTTGCTCGACTTCCACACCTTATCTAACTATCTATCAAATGTTCTATGACTACGGCGTCTCAGGCTGCTTTTAGAAGATTTTCATTGTTTTAGATCCACACTCTTTTGTCTCTCCAAATACTAAATAACGCCAGATTTGAATCATTTGATTGCATTTCGTTGACTGGGTCGAAGCTCTAAGCAATAAATTTACTACTTTCCTACTCATCCTTTCTTCTAATAATTTGATTGCATGTTGTTGTCGTGGTTAGAGCTCATGCACGTGGATATGCGTCAAACAAAATATATGTGAATTTATGATCCAAAAAGTAAGCAAACAATGTGAAATCATAGCTGAGTTTCTTAGAAGCATTCGATTTTAGGATACATTAAGCAGGTTAAAAGACAAATCGTCTTGCAATGTTCTTTCAATCATTCAGTGAACTACTAAACAATGGCAATCGGTTCAATCCAATATTTCTATTAAAATATTTTGTACAAACAATCAAACCAGTGCCCAAAAACGTTTGTAGTGAAGTCTGATGTTTTGTGGGCAGCTGCGATGCTTCATGAATCGCGTTAGATATCCTGCATTAAGTAGGAAATGAAGTCATTATGTTTATAAGATAGATACAGTGGCTATAGTGCTTTGCTACAACACAATACTCATGCTTCTTCTTGATTGATTGTATCAATCTTAAAAGCCAAAAATACACTAGAAATCATTTTCGGAGTAGTATTGTATGTTACATCGCCAAAAAATTACGTACACACTTTTGCGAGCATTTCGTATTTCAGTTCATGCACGTGTCCTTTGGATGAAAATAAACTATGTGACCGATACTCTCGCCGCAGAGTATCTATAGACGGCCTTTTTGTATCTATGACTAGTTGTGTCATTATTGGCAACAATTTTATGAATGGGTGGGAAGGACCACAAGCACTTAGAGCGCACAAGGGTAACATTCAGAGGGACACACAACCGTACGTTTGGACACAGGCATAGAGACCACACAATAGTCACATACTCGCCACCTATATATACTCGTATTTAAGCACTACTAAGTATATATCCACAAATACCAACGATGGTGCGTTCTTTGCGCCATTTCTCTCATTTACAGCAGTTTTCCATTGGCGAGTGAGTCCTTTTCATTTGGCGCTCAAATTAAGATATTTGCCAAAATCGATGCTTCATGCTGGAATTTATACTGAACTTTTCGAATGCTTTTGCCTTTGTCTTTATGCTCACTATAGATTTTATTTTTTTCGTTCTGCATGTTTTTTTGGTTGCTTACATTGAGTGCCTACGAGTGACCCATTACGGGCGAATGTGCTACGCAAAAGGACACTTTCTAATGTCGGTAATGCATGCAGCAAATTGTGTGAGTATGGCTTAGGGGGAGTACCGAGAAGAGAACAGCTTGTGCGGGGCTAGAGAGGACACTGAATTTGCGCTTAAGTGCGTTTAATTTACGGCAGCGTAGCACAAACTTGACAGCACTTGGGCAGAGGAACTTGACTGAAAAGAATGGCAAGAAATGTAATTTGTTTGTTTTTTCAAAAACGATTTCTTGTGAAAAATTCTTACAATTTCTAATTTGTAAAAAATTATGAAAAAAATTTCAAAAATATTAGCGCAACTTGCTGCCTTTCATGGCCCCATTTCCGCTGCCCTCGCGTCATCTCATCTCATCTACTCTCTCGCTTTCTCTCCTTCCATTTGCAGTGCCTGCACCCAACATAAAAGTTTAATTGTAAAATGTGGCGTCAACAGCTTGCAATGTGTTTACACTGTCTCAAATTCCGCCTGCAAGGCAGTCGACAATCGCCGCCGTCCGCCGTTGCTGCACTGCGCTGTGCAATGCCGCTGTGGGCGCCCGTTGGCGGCTGGTGCGTGCTGCTGCAAATGTTTGCCAAGCTTAACTCAAGTGTTAAACACCAGCAGGGACAGCGACGGCAGTCGGCGCGCTTAGCACTCACCGCATCCCCACCCGCCCCGCACTCGTCGGCAACCGCGGGCTCAGCGTCATTATCGGCGCACTGTGGCCGGCTGCCTAACCTAACCGCCGCCTATTCGCCCGCACCACACTTTCACGCATTCGTTGTTGTTGTTGCCGTTCGCTGCCCGTGTGGCTTTAGCTGCAAAGTATGCTGTAAAGTCCGCACTTAATGGCGTCCGTGCTCGTTGGCGTCGCACACTGCTCGTCCCGCTTTCGAGTGCAGCGTTTGGCCAACGCCTCGACGGATTGCTTGTTGTCATTCACTGATTTCCTTTCGATATCCTTCTGTCGTTATGTACGTTTGTATGTGTATAATGCTTGTTGTTGTTGTTGTTATTGAAAACCACACCACACCAAAGTTTACTTAAAAGCAATTTGAGCTATCGAGCCGTTGCCAATGTTTATGGAATTTTTTCAGCTTCATTTTTTCTCTGTTTGCTTTCTTTTTGGGACACTGTCGCTGTTCTGCCGCGACCAAAGAGTCCTTCGGTCGGCTGCAATTGTTGCTGCGACCGGCGAATGCGAATTAAGTCAGTGAGTTTCATTGTCTCGGCGTGGGATCGGCGCGTTATGTAGATGTGTGTGTGTGTGTGTGTGTGTATGTGTGTGTGTGTGTAATGATTTTGGTGGCTGGGCGGCTTTGGCGATTCAACCCAAGAAAATTGGGTATTTCGCTTTTTGGCTGCGTCTTGATTGCTGACTCTTGTGTGTTGTTGTTGGTGCTGCTTTATTTCTTAATTTATTTCGGTTGAGTTTTAAGACACTGAGGTTTTAAATTGAAAATTGCTAATTTATTATTAATACGCACTTTTCGCATTCTTTCGTCTCGCATTTGTTTTCGTATTTATTTGTGTATTTGTTATGGTTTTGTATTTTAATTTGTTTTAATGTTGCATTTGCCCAAATTATCACGTTCTTTCATTACGTATGCACAAGTCAAATTGATGTGCAAACTAAGTAGAAAGTAACTGGCGGAATTCACAATGCCATTTCCATATAAAGTTGCAAGCAAAAAACCAATGAATAGGACTTAGACTGGGAATGAAGATCTATAAATCATCGCCTGAGAAAACGATTGTCGTATGTGCTATTAAATTCAATGGAACATACGATATTCGTTTTCTCAAGCTCTGTAAATGTAGGTGCCAGGATTTAGACTGGGAAGGAAGCTCTATATTGGTACATACAGGGCAGCATACATATATCAGGGCAGCAACCAGGCCTACGTGTCACCTAGTTCGGTTCTCATTGCTTTTAGATCCTTCTAGCATAATCTGAGTTGACCAGCTTCACAATCGCGTGAGGCTTCAGAACTCCACCCGAGCGGTCTTCCTCTGCCGGCTAGTTCAATTCTTTGCCATATTGACGTCTTCTTTGCGGAGAGTGTGACATACTAAGTTCCATTTCTGCCTTCGGATCTATTACACCGTGCGACAGCATTTTTCACACCGGAAAAAATCCATATGTGCATGAAACTAGAGACCAAATATAGTAATATTGCGTACTCAGTTTTTAATTTCTACATCCTTTGTCCTTTTAAAATTACTTCAAAATTTTAAAGGGCATCAAAAAAAATATATATAAAAAATACTTAAACTCTTTAGAATATGGCGATATGTATATCAAATGAAAGAGGAAAGGCAAGGAAAGGAAAAATTTAAATAAATGTGATTTTTTATATATTTGTAAAAAAGGATATGAAAAAGGTCCTTTGAAAATTTTAATCCTTTATATCCTTGAAAATTTATGCAGAATTTTCCTGAAAAGTAACTATGTTAAAACCCAAAACCTCCTTGACCACGTGTCAAAATTTTATTACTCTAACTTTATTGGTTCGAAAGTTATTAAAAAAAAAGGCGGAAGCTGCAATTCTAATGAAGTACAAAAATTCAGATTTATTTAAGTATCAGTATTTTAAATAATAAAAAGATACAAAATCAATGAAGCGAGAATATTTATTTTTATTTTTTTAATTTTTGTCGCATTATGTATTACTTTTGTACTAATGATAGATTGCAATTGAACTGTATGAAGATCAAACTATAATACCTTCTCTGCTCTTTCGAATTGCAAACAAACAGAATGTCAATCAAGAGCGCATGAATACCGCCAACGTTTCCAGACGCTCGCCCACAGAACATACAATGTTGATATACTCAAATAATGGAAAGTGTTTCTCGATTTTCATTAATACGTCTGGGCTTAGTGACTACAACAAATTTGCCTCGATTTACCATCAGAAATTGAATCGAATTGGAAAAATTAATTACACCACACACACGCACACACACACAACGTTTCTCTTACTTCTGCATCTCACTCTGTCTCTGTGGCAGGAATTCCGACAAGATTAAATCATATCCAGTTATTTTCATTACCCACTCGAATTTGGAAATTTTCATTTCCTCATTTCTAGTGTCGCAAATCAATCCACAACAAGATTGCCTGCGATTTACTCGAGCGTGCACAGCACAATTGTACTTATGCATCGGTAATGCATCAGTACATGTGCCGCTTTGCTCGCTTACATGACCACAAGCCAAGTGCCAGCCAGACATTCTTCTTATCTGCTGCTCGAAAATGGCAAAATCTTGCGTTGCGGTTGTTGTGCTGTCGATGTTGTACACACCGATTTAATTGGTTAATATTAATTTACATTTAATTAAATGCAGCCAAGTTGCCGCATCGACAATAGTACGCAAAGGGGGTTGGGCAGAGAATGACTTGAGTACACAAATGCGCGAGTGCCAAAGAAAAGACACCAGGACAGACATGCAAATGTCTTGTCCCATGAAAATAGACAAGTCAAGTGAGAAAAGGAATGTGGTCGGTGCTTATCAGATATTCAGTTTGTAATTACCAGAAGTATTGTAATTTTTAATAGAAATTCTCCTTAGCGTCCAAACGCAACAAACATCAATTAGGATTCTATGAAGGTTCTTTTAATTCGTCTAAATAATTAATTAAACTATTGAAAATATTACAACGGCGGAACTGAAAGCTTTACAGGTGGGTTGGTGATTATTTAACAATATTTTTAGGTAAAGTTGATGAATTAGAATAGTCTTAGGTGGTATGAGCCAAAAGTTGCTTTAACTGCCTAAGAACTAGAAGATTTGTCTAACTGGATTACAAATACATAGTAATAGAAAGAGAAAAGAAAAGGACCCGACTCAATTGTGGGATCCCTTACTGGTCTGGTCCAATGATCTAATTTGCATTTACAGTGAGGCGATCATTCGTGAGTACCCAAACATAATTGGAGTTCACTGTTTGTCCACTGACATGTTTAACCCTTTCGACCCCGCATTTTACCCTGTGTCACGATATTACTTTTTGGTATTTAAATCATGAAACACTTGTCTAATAATTTTAGCTTAAAATGGGTTAAATAAAATTTGTATCAATATTTTTTAGTTACAGAAAAATTATTTCATATTTATGGAAAAATACAAAATTATCACTTTTTGATTTTATTTAACCATTATTAAAGAAACAGGGTTTTGATCCAACGCGCCCAGACTTCAATTAGAACACAAACTTTCCCTAATATCGCTGCAAATTATTGGAAATTATTTTGGGGATAACATTAAAGTTTTTGTAATTTGCTTTGAATTCGCTTCTAAAAATATTTATTTGTTGGTGCCTACTTAATTAAATTAAACCCATAAATCAATCGTAGCTTTTGCTATAAGATGACAAATAGGTGAAGTTGCTCTCAGGCAACTTTGGGGTCGAGAGGGTTAAGTAACACTTACGTAGCATTTTTAAGCCAGTCAATGGAAAACAAATTTTAAAAAATTTATTTCTGAATGACTACATATATTTCTATTCAATCTAATGGCCCGTTGTTTGAGAGAAGTTTCCTAAGACGCCTACTTTTTGAATCAAGGATTTTCAATTTTTCTCAGCACGACAGCCCTCGGCGAGTTGTATGGCGAGTGGCTGATTACGTAAATCTGAAAATCTTAGTGGAGTTTCTTAATAAAGTGAAGAATAGAAGAGGCCAGCAAACCACATCAGCTTTGTGTGCTCAAAGGAAGAACTTCATGGCTACGTTTATGCATTTGCCTTCAACGATTGCAGGTTTTCCAGTCGAATAGACAAGCCAGCAGGTGTGTGCTTCACATCTACAAAGACAGGTGAGCTAAGGGGCCACCATTTTATAAATTAATTCTATCTAAGAAAAACTAAGAATCATAAATTTGAGATGTAAGTATGGGTTGGAAAAGAAGATTTCGAAAGACAATTCTCAATGTGTTTACTAAGTCTAGAATGAGACGATTTGGGGAAACTAATTTGTGAATATTTGTCTTGAGAAATCAGGTTTGTAAGTGTTGGAACATAGGGTCATTCTAGTAAACTGATAGATTGAAAGTCATGGCAGGTAAACACAGAGTAGATGAACTAGAATTACAAGCTATACGAGTACATATAGTAAATACTTCTTATAATTGCTAAAATTTTATGGTAGAATTTTTTCGCAAAGCTGGTTATGTTGAAATTGGAATAGGTTTCGTTTCATTTGCTTCAAAAATAATTTCAATTATAACAGAATTTTGTAGATTTTTTCATTCGTATCGACATAGTTAGGAAACAAATGGGCCCTATTTCAAATCAATAACTTTATGGTTTAGGACCTACAGACAGTTCAACGATTAGCATAAAGTTAACATTTTCAAAATAATAAATTTTATTTGGAATTTAGTCGGGTTATTCTTGGGATATCAGCTTAACTGAACCTATTTTTCAAAAGCTTTTGAATTTTACTACCAAATAGTTCGTATTTCAATAGCCAATAAATCTTTCGATTAGTAATGATAGACTCAGAATCTTACATTATATTTTATGCAAAATTATTTTTAATGCAAATTTCGAGCAAATAACTATAGTTTTTTTTTAATTATTTTTTATTTATTTATTTTTTTATTTATAAATATAAATATATTAACATTTTTTATTTGTTTGAGTTTAGAATTTAAAAATTACACTCAAAAAGTTTTTGTTCACTTTGAGCCCACAACTCATTGCAGTCCACAGTTCCATTGCTCGCAACCATTGCACTGAGTTGCTCATTGAATCTGCATCCGAATTTCCTTTACCGGATCCGTATTTACATACTTCCAAGTGTTGAAGCAACGCTGACCTCCGGCCCATGACTAACTGCGGCACTGTGTGTGCACACTATTTGCCGATGTAATCAAGTGTTTTTGCGTAAATCAAATTTGCATTTCCTCTTAATTTACTTAAGCTGTCGATTTCACTTGAAGATGCGCATGACTGCAGCTACAGCGAGTACGGGCTGGCGTGTGCGGCATAATGCTCGTACGGCAGAATGCAATGCCAAATGAAAGTTCAAAGTATCGTCAACACACACACACACACACACTCAGATATGCGCCTGGTACAGCACGTCGAGCCGGCCACCTAATGCAGTTGCCGTCGCTGACGGTTTATTGAAATTAGCAGCGCGCAATTGGTCAATCGCATACCAGTCGCTGCAATCGTGCACTCAGCGCTCTCACTTATGCGACCTGCGTGAGTGCTCAATGGCAGACTGCATCCACCTGCACACATACACACACACATACGCAGGTGTATTGCGGCATTGAAATGCATCAGAACGCATCGGTATGCGGCAATGCATGTTGGCAACTCGAAAGAGTTATCAAAGATGACTGCAGCAAAGGACTTGGCTACTTGGCCTCACATACTCTGCACCCATACAGAGGCAGATGGAATCTGCAATGAGCAGCGGCAGTTGAATGTGATTTGTGCACATGAGTGCAGCTCACTGCTCGTTAAGACGTTTTAGCGACCATTTTCGTTGTGCAGAGCATTGCAAATATTTCGCCTACTTTGCAAGTTAGGGTCTTCGAAGGTAAAGCTGTAAAATACAAAAGCAAATATATCTCATTCTGCTAAGATGGAACGATTTTCGAAAGGTCGGCTGTTTTCTAAGTCAACGGCTAACTTAGATTTAATTGGGTTTCTAATTGAGTGTTGGCATAGATGCAGCAATTTTTCGAAAGCTCGTAAGTTTTGCTGTCAGATTGGTTTTAGAACATTAACTCCTTCCGTTGAGGAGTTACAGACAGTTGAACAATTTTCAAAAAGTAGTTCCTCCAACTTGAATATAGTTGGGTTTCCCGTCAGATATCGGCACAGCTGAGCCCATTTTCGGAAAACTCGTGAATTTGACAACCACACCAAATCATATATTAGGTCGATAACGCATTTGGTTTACAAGCTGAATGATTGCCAAAAAGTTAAATTTTCTAAAGTCACCTCTCAACTAGGACGATCATAACACCGTGCGACAGCATTTTTCACACCGGGAAAAATCCATAAGTATGTGCGTGAAACCAAATGTAGTAATAAAATAAATAAAAATACTTAAACTCGTTAGAATATGGCGATATGTATATCAAATGAAAGAGGAAAGGATCAAGAATTTAAATAAAATTGATTTTTTATCTTCAAAATTTTGAAGTCCTTTTAAAAGGACATAGGATGTAGAAATGAAAAACCGAGTACGCAGTATTACTATGTTTGGTCTCTAGTTTCACGCCCATATGGTCTTTAGTACGTATAGTCATTAGTATAGTCGTTAGTATGGTCATTAGTACAAAAAATTTATTTAAAAAAAATAAAATTGTAATTTAAAAATTAGTTTAAAATTTTTCATTTGGTCGGTTGGGGTCGGGTTTGGTCGGAAGTTTGGTCGGAAAAAAATTTTTCAAGTGGCAACACTGGTTATCATTACTATGCTTCTTCTCTTGATGCTTTATGCCTACTCTCTCCTTTTGGTTCTTCCTCTTCTTGTTACCAAATCTACATTCAGTCATAGTCAGTAGATCGAGTAGATTTAATCGAGTTCACTTCATTGCTTTGCACCTGAAGTGCCCTCAAAGACTTTGAAATTTTCTTTGACTTACAACATTGTTGCCAACACTTGACTATCCATCAGTATTCCGCATATCGTAGAGAGTTATTTTATAATTGGATATTAGATAACGAAGAAGAAGAAGAAGATTTTTAATTAATTGGCATTATTTGAAGGCAAAATTTCATATATGAAATTGACAGCTGGCTTTGTTGTGGGCTTTGGAGTACTTGAAAGCTTGTGAGAGTCGAACAAAACATATAAATTTATGCATTTACTTATACTTATGTGTTATTGATGGCTGTAACTATCTGATACAAACATATCTGAACTCGATTCAAAGCAACTTTTTGTTAGAAAAAAACAGATAAATAATTTGCTTACACTTTGACGATTTGATCATAACTTAAGCCATCATAAACCAGGAAGCAACACACTGATGTGTTCAAAGCGCTTAAAATAAATAAGCTTAAAAAATCTCAATGTTGGTGGTATTCACGTTGTATGACTGTGGAGTGCCTAGCTGGGAATAGTTTTAAAATCAGCTGATTTTTGATTTGGTGTCTCCAAAGTACGCTCAGAATATAACACCGTGCGACAGCATTTTTCACACCGGAAAAAATCCATATGAGCGTCAAACTAGAGACCAAATATAGTAATACTGCGTACTCAGTTTTTCATTTCTACATCCTTTGTCCTTTTAAAAGGACTTCAAAATTTTGAAGGGGATAAAAAATAAAAAAATACAAAAAATACTTAACTACTTAGAATATGGTGACATGTATGTCAAATGAAAGAGGAAAGGCTCAAGAATTTAAATAAAATTGATTTTTTATGTTTCTATAAAAAAAGATATGAAAAAGGTCCTTTGAAAATTTTAATCCTTTATATCCTTGAAAATTTATATACAATTTTCTTGAAAAGTAACTATGTTAAAACCCAAAATCTTCTTGATTTCAAAATTTCATTACTCTAACTTTATTGGTTCGAAAGTTATTAAAAAAAAGGCGAAAGCTGCAAATCTAATGAAGTACAAAAAATTCAAATTTATTTGAGTATCAGTATTTTAAATAAAAAAAAGATACAAAATTAATCAAGAATCAATTAGATTTAGGTAAATGTTGTTTGTTCCTTCACCACAGCAATTGTCACAAATCGTGTATACCGCTTGTAAAACAGTACAAAATTAACCGCATCTAAAAAAGGAGAACAATTTAACCGCACCGAAACGACAAACAAACAATGCCAACACCTACGCTGTTTGCTTGATGGTTGACTGCCTTGCTGGCTGGTTGATTGTGTGTGTGTGTGTGTGTGTGTGTGCTGTTTGTTTGCAATAAAGTGGCAATTAACAATTAATTATGAAAATTAAATGGCAATTTATTATGCACGAAATTTATTGCATGATTTTTCTGTGTGCTATTTATATAAAAATTTTTCATTTTTGGTTCATGTTTTGTTGTTGCCCATTAACCATTTGCTATTTGCTGTGCTATGCCTGTGGTTATGTTTGTTGTTGTTTTGCATTTTTTTATTTTGGATTGCACACAATCCGTACCGTTGTAAAATGACAATAAATTTAAATAAATCACGGACGTACATAATGCAGTCACGTGTTAATATTTTAAATCATAAATAATATTCCGCAGCTATGGCGTCCAACGGCGGCGCGGCCATTGTGCGTGTGCATGTGTGCGTGCAGTTGTTCATAAATTAGCTGCACTGCAACAACAATAACAACAACATTAATTTCGCCACTGATAACGCACTCAACGCGTTGATAACAAACGCCACGCCAAAGCTCCGTCCGTCCACTGCTCGCCGTTGGTACCTTTTGCAACTGTATAAAATTTCAGAATGCCAACAATTGGCGATTTATTTATGGAAACATTTTATTTGCTATCATGTGAGGGTACATTAAATTTTTTAATTTTATTTTCATTACAATTTTTGCTACTTGCGGTGACCATAAATGTCAATGTGTTGCGCACAATTTTGCACTATTTACATCTAGACACATACATACATATGTTAATATGTAATACACACACATTATGTCCGCATACATACATACAATATATACTATTGGGCGTATACGTACACATAAAGTCGGTGTAAAAAGTATATGGAAGTACTAAGGAAGATCTCATACAGAATCTTTTTTATTTCTTAATACTTTTCCAGGCATTTATAATATAAAGATTGTCAAGTTGGTCGCCCAAAAGATTTGTAGGTTCTACAATTGTATATATAAATATAAATGAGTATGCCATGGATTTGGTATCAGCAGGAGTTCTTGTTTTATTGGTAACCATGCATTTACTAAGACTGGGTTTATTTTCAATCAATTGCAGTGGCTGCAGGGAAAAGAAGGAGATGGGAAATGTTCTGCATCTCTGAAGACAAATATTTCGATGCCATTGGCTGAAACCGCGATATACAGCCTATTCAGTTTCATCAACCTCTCTTTAACTGGTTCGCGTGAAAAGGAAAAGGAGCCCACTCACCTATTACCTGCCACAAAGGACTTTACAGGCTTCTTTAGGAGCAGCCAATCAACCTTCCCGTTAGTAAGTCAACGTTTTTTTTTAACTTTATCCAATTCATTTACAATACTTTTCGGAGTCTAATGGCAGTGTGGCTTTCAACAAATTTTTGTTTATGGCCTCATTCGACATAGAAAATCTTTTCCAATGTGCCTTTTTAGCTACCAGAACAGAAGAAAATCAGAGATAACATTTTCATTCACAGAACAATTAATATTGCAAAGCACTGAATGTAAAATTAAGAAACACAGTTAGTATTCAATTGTTGTGCAGGTGTCAAGTGATATTTTCCAGATACTTTTTCGACAGCATCTCAGTAACAACAACACACGAGTACATACTACAACATTTGAGTGCATCGATATTTTTAAATTTTTCTCACATTAAATCATATCTGCTTTATATACTTATTTATTACAATATTAAATTCCATATTTTGTTAACAATTTTCATATTTTAACGAGTAATTCTGCGCGCATTTTTTAGTATTGTTGCCACTGGTTGACGCTCATGTTGGCGTTGGCTCGTGTCAGTTGCATGCAGCGATACACAATATCGCATTGTTTAATATTTTATTAACTTTATATAGAGTGTTTTTTTTAGAGGTATAGAACTTCGAATTGAAATAAAACACAAGAAAATCGTTTTAATGTCCATCAATTTGGCTTTATTGGAAGGATAATTTTATGCCATTAATGTTTAAATATGATTTCGGGCATGTGGCCGCCGCGGCTGGCTCGAATAAAGCCAATTCTACAGGTCCAATTTTCAACCACTTTTTCGAGCATTTGGGGCCGTATGTCGGCAATAAAGCCACGAATGTTGGCTTCCAAGTCCCCTAACGTTTCTGGTTTGTTGGCGTAGACGAGCGACTTCACATATCCCCAAAGAAAATAATCCAATGGTGTCAAATCACACGATCTTGGTGGCCAATTGACAGGTCCATTCCGCGAAATTATGCGCTCATCGAATGTTTCCTTCAATAAATCGATTGTGACGTGCGCTGTGTGGCATGTAGCGCCGTCTTGTTGGAACCACAACTCATCCACATTCATGTTGCGCAAAATCTTCCATAAAGTTGATGGACAAAGCTCCAATTGCTGTGCACGGTGGCGAATCGATTTATTCGGGTCCTCTTCAACATTTTGCTCTACAGCGGCAATTGTTTCTTCGGTGCGCACTGTTCGACGTCTCTGCGGATGCGTATTATCACATAGAGTAAACGTAGTGCGAAAACGACCCATGGTTAACCGAATTAATTGCTCTGATGGACGATTATGTCGACCATAAAATGGACGGAGCTTGCGGTAAACTTCGCGAACTGAACCATTATTTTCGAAATAAATTTGCACGATTTGCAAGCGTTGTTCTTTTGTCAACCTGTTCATGATGAAATGGCAAACCAAACTGAACATAAATGACATTAGAGTTGCCAGATTTGACCACAAAATGCCAGTTTTATCTCTATTCGAAAAACAAACCTCTAAAAAAAACACCCTATACAATACAAAGAAACATAAAGAATATAAAGAAATGTCATTTTCAAGATTGTTTTTTTTTAATTCAAAGTGAGTAAAAGATTCTGAGATCCATACAAATCGTACTTGATTGAAGTCTGCTATTGCTTTTATTTGTTGGTTTTGAAGGCCAATGCACCACTGACTGATTGGCCCATTCATGAGCTCTGACTTCAGTTCTATAGGCCTCATTTTGTAAGAAGTTATAAGTGTCAAGTTTAGTCTGAAAGGTTGTGACTTGCTGTAGTTGCAGTAATTTTGTGTTTCAGATCAACTGTAACTAGGCGATAGTTTAAAAGTTGCACATCAGTCCCATAGATATTGTTTAATTTCTCAAAATTCCAATACACTTTCCTTTTGGATGGAATAAACATTAGAGAAACGACATATCTTAATTTACTGGGAGAACTCATTAATCTTATAAAAGTTTTGGGGGTGATGGGCTCCTCTAAATAACTTCATTGACCAATATAATTCATATCTTTTCTTCTATATCTTCTATCTTCTGACTCAAGGAAAACATGGCCAAAGTACCAGAGAGAAACACTCTTCCAGTTTTTTCGTGCATGCTTAAGTTTAGCAAACTTAACGCTAACATTTTGCATGTCCAAAGAAACGGAAATGTGCCACTAAGCTCTTTTCAAAAAGTACTTCACTTCTATCGATTTTAACAAAATACAAATTATTTGCTTGAATCACCATTCAAAACTGTTTTATATTACTACCCTTTGACTATGTTTTAGAGATTTTAAAGCTTAAACTGAAACACTTTTTATCTCTTTGTTATCTAGAAAAAAAACATTCTAATTGCATTCTCATTGCTTCTATTCTTGCTGACCCATGATTTAGTAGTAGTAGTGTTGGTATATTCATCATGTCAGAAAATATAGGTTTTTGACAAGATTTGGAGCCAATACAAAATTTTTGTATAGAAGTGAAGCATTGGACTATAATTCATTGTAGTGAGTTTTGAACAGAGTTGCCAGATACCTGAAATGACTTTCTCCTAAATCTTAAAAAATACTGAAATTTCCTCCCAAAAGTTAAAAAAAATCTCCTTCAATTTTTTTATAATTTGCGTCATTTTCAAGGAATTAACTTCTCATAAAAAAATAAAAATATATAGGTACACATAATTTTTTTTAATGCAGCCTTTTTTATTCATCTTCAGCTTAACAACAAAAACTTGACAAAAACAAAATGTATAACAAATGAATTTGGCGGGATTTCATTGTGACAGCAATAAGAGAGAACGAGATAGAACGAGCTTACATTTTGTAAAAATATGTTTTGTTGCCAGTGTTCCCAATACATCATACTTCGTTATCCAAAAATCTCCCAAAAATCCACTAAGAATCCGAAAAATTCCCTAACATAAAATATAAATCTCCTAGACTTTCTCCTAAACAATTCTTCCTCCTAAAAATTCTCCTAAAAAGCCAAGAATCTCCTAAATCTAGGAGGAAATCTCCTGATCTGGCAACACTGGTTTTGAAGTAAGTCTTCTTATTGTTATTTTTTTTTTTATTTCTTAAAAAGTTTATCTTCAAACCACTCGATATTGAATTTGACTGAATTGAACAATTGGCCAAATAATTGATTTGAATTGTTGAACAAATAAACAATATTTACGATTGATTTTGATTTTTGATAAAAACATTCCAATTTTTTTATTTTAAATTTAATTTTAAAAATATTACATAGTGATTTATTTTTTTGCAAATTTATTTGTATTTTTGAATCCAATGAGCATTGCTCAGAAATTAACTTTTACTGCCAATAAAAATAAAGAAAACAATTAACTGTATAAAAAAAGCCATGATTAATTAAATGTTGTAAAGCGATTATTAATAAAAAACAAAAAAATATAACTAAAATCCTTCAATAAAAGGAAACTGAAAATGTGACATTTGACTTGCAAATATGGCCAGTTTTTTTTAATACCAGTAAATTAATCTGGATCAGCTTTAAACTTTGACACAAGTTGCAAACTATACACAAATCAACTAAAATTTCAATTTTTATATTTGAATGCAAAAAAATGTGCAACAAAACGCACAATATTACATGCAATTATTTTAAATTAGCTGTAAATACAAATTTGAAATGGTTTATAAGTTAAAGCTGTGAGTTTTAATTAAGAAAAAAAAATTCTATTTTAAAAACAAAATTAAATTAAATAAAATTTTTTGCACGAGACAACAATTCAACAAAGACAACGACGAACAAAGTGAATGCAATGCAGAGGTCTGATGGCCATAAAAAACCAACAACAATAGCAACAAAACATGAAAATAAAAGTGCCAAAAGTGCATCACAAATGCAAACAAACACAGCCAACAATGCACGACACGTAGTGAAAGAGAGAGCGCGAGCGAAAGAGTGAACGAAATGAATGGCTTAATTGATTTCGTGATTTAATTAAAAATTACACACACTTTTGAATATTAATAAAAAAAATGTGCACTAAATAAAATTTAACACATACAAATACAAATATAACGGTGCAATCAGACAGTGTGTGCATTGAACTTTGAAGTCGGCGTTAATTTTTTGGCCGTTTTAGCGCACTTTGGCCACAAACAACTTTCAAAGCCAATGCTTTTTCTAGTGTGCGTGTTTGTTGTTTGTGGATTTGTGTGTGCTGCTGTGAATGGCGCTTAACAACTGCGCGACTGTTCATTGTTCGCTCTTCAATTCGGTGTTCAGTGCTCGGCGTTCAGTGCGTTTTATTGCCATTGATTTACCTGCGCATTTTTTTAATTAAAACTAAACGAAAGTGTAATTGAAAATGCGATTTACAACAAAAGCAACCAAAGTATGAATTGCAAAAAATTATTGAAATGCGAATAATTTTAATATTTGTTCATGTTTCAGTGCAGCAGAAACCGCAGCAAATAATAACTGCGCCGTTTGCATAACCAGCGCGTCACTTATGTATATTTCCATGTAATTGTAGATATGTGCATGTGTGCACATAAGTATGTACATATTTGCATATGCATGTGTGCGAATGTGTGTGTGTGTGTGTGCTGATGATTTTTGTTCGGTATTGCATGAATGGCTGTTTTTTTATTGCAAAAAAATTCAAATAAAAATTATGTTGTAAACCTGTAAACATTTGATTTGGTTCAAATAGAAAAACAAAAACAACATATAAAAAACCAAATAAAAATGACTAACAAATGATGAATTAAAAATTATACGCGTTCATGTACATCGAAGCACAAACTTTTTAACAAATGGCATAGAGTAATTCATTAAAACGCCAACAACAACAACAACAATAATAATAAGTATAATCACAGCTTCAGTTAGTGCGTTTGAAAATAAGCAACAGCCACAACAACATTACAGGACATGATTTGTGCATGTCAATAGAGACAAATAAGCATGTTGTTGTTATTGTTGTAGTTGTTGTTATTGTGCATACGCAAAATTGCACAAATTTGCTGCACACATACAAGTTCAATAATGCTGTATTTTGGTTGTTATTGTTGCATTTTTACGCAATAAATTCGCATAAGGATTGCTATTGTTGTTGTTACTTGCTTGCACAAGAATGCTATGGCACGCGCCATAATTAATGTGATTATCGAGTGAATTTTTTTACAATTTTATTTATATGCCGCTTACATCAGTCGTCACAATCGGCGCTGGCAACATTACACCGTGCGACAGCATTTTTCACACCGGGAAAAATCCATATGTGCGTGAAACTAGAGACCAAATATAGTAATACTGTGTACACAGTTTTTCGTTTCTACATCATTTGTCCTTTTAAAAGGACTTCAAAATGTTGAAAGGGATAAAAAATGTAAAAAATAAAAAAAATACTTAACCTCGTTAGAACATGGCGATATGTACATCAAATGAAAGAGGAAAGGCTCAAGAATTTAAATAAAATTGATTTTTTATCTATTCGTAAAAAAAGGATAAGAAAATGGTCCTTTGAATATTTTAATCCTTTATATCCTTGACAATTTACAAAGAATTTTCTTGAAAAGGTGTGAACAATTTTTTTAATTATTGTCGCACGGTGTTATACATGTATGTACGTATGTATGTATGGGTTGTGTGTGCGCGTAGAAGCGGCCCGATAGCGCGTTGCGTGTAAATAATGCGCACAGCTAGTGGGTGCACCAAAAATCGGCCACAGTCGCGACTGCTGCTGGCAGCCGTTGTATTGCGGCCAATCAAATAAATTGTTAAGCTGGCGTTTTGGTCCACTGTAGCTTATCGGCCGGGTGGCTGCAGTTTGATTCATGGACTGAAGTAGCGGCAAACTGAAACTTGCCTCAGGCGGTCGCGGAGGTAGAGCAGCAGTGCAAGTCCGTGGAATGCAGGCCAGCAGCGTCGATATGCAATGCAACGCAAAATATGTGTGTGTGTGTGCGTTTTTTTGTTTTTGCTTTACTAGTTAGCGCGTGTTCTGAGTTAAGTTAGGTTAGGGTTGGTTGCATTGTTTCGTTGTAACTCTTGCAACAGAAATATTTCAATGTTTGGACGTTGAAAATATGTGCATTAGTGTTGCATGCATTTGATACACTTTATGTATCAAATTTGTGAGCGATAGCTTAAAAATTATAACACGGCACAACAGCATATCTGTTGCATGGAGTTTTTTGCATGAATCTGAATCGTTTTTCCAAGCTGTTTTCAAAACCATACTCCGTTTTTATGTAACAGCTCTAGTTTTCGCAAAAAATGGGCGTGCAGCTTTTTCATATTTTCCTCGGCATTTTTCTCGTTTTCGACTGTAATTTCTGAACCAATAATCCTATCGACATGACATCTTTTCTGACATTAGTCAATTTTATGCGTTCTAAATTGGCGTTGTAATAAGGTTTCAAAGTAGGAAAATATTGAATTTCAAGGCGTTTTTTCTGGTGGCGAAAATTGTACAGATGTTTCATAAATCAAGTTACGAAGTATATGAATATCTGAAGAAGAAACATCAAGCAATACAACACAGCCAAATTATTTGGCGGAATACACATTAGCATCGAAATAATACCAAAAATGTAGTATAGCCATTTTCATCACTTTTCATATTTTTTCCTTAAAAAAATAGGAGCCTAAAAACATGCAACATTTTTTATTTTTTTTTTTGGTTCCGAGCAATTCAAAATTGTTTTGTTTTTTGCTTGTATTTCAGACTATAAATGGAACATATAAAAGAGCATATTTTGCGGCCCCTAATTTTTTAAGGAAAAAGTATGAAAAGTGATGAAAATGGCTATGGTATATTTTTGCTATTATTTCGATGCTAATGTGTATTCCGCCAAATAATTTGGCTGTGTTGTATTGCTTGAAGTGTCGGCTTTCATTATACACCCAACTCGTTAATTAATTTACAAAAAATGTCTATGTTTTTGACCATCAAAGAAAACGCCTTAAAATCCCATATTTTCCGACTTTGAGGTCCAATTACCGCGGCATTTTAAAGCTTATAAAAATAAATTGAATCGGAAAAGAAGCCGTGCGGTGTTGTTAATGCGATAAGGTGAAAATCGTGTCAATCGGTTTTTTGGTTTAGAAATTACTATCAAAAATATGGAAAAAGTAGAGGAAAAACTGAAGAAATAACACGGCTATATCTCACTAACTAGAGCTGCTAGAAAAAATCTGAGTATAGATTCAAAATCAGCGCACCCAAATTAGTAAGAAACAGTAGAAAAACTCCATGCAACAGAAAAAAGTGTTTTTTGTTGTGCTGTGTAATCTTTCAGAAAAAGAGAAAAACATATATTTTTCTAATTTCTACTTAATTTTTGTGTTTTGCTTTTTTTAAATCTAGGAGAGAACGGATCAGTTTCTAGTGTGAGGCAATGTGAGGAAATGTCATCAAAGCTAAGAGCAGACTGAAGCCCAAAGTGTCAGCTTACAGTGACAAATACTCGTCTTCAAAACTTGTCTAATGCACAACGCTTCAAGTTACTTGAATAAGTTATCATGACGGCTACAATTGACAACGTCAGTGTGTACTATATATCCCATCAAATAGTCAAGACAAGGTCGGTGTATCGCGCAACGACTCAAGAACAACAAAGCCGTAGTACCAAAGGATCTCTCTGCTCAGTTGTTCAGGCACTCAACGGTGAGTTGGTCATTTGCCAAATTTGATTGGGTAATTGATTACGTCTAACAATTGCAACTTCAGCGCCCGTCATCTAAAAAACAACTGTAGGAAAAAACTGCACATTTGCGCAATAATTTGTTCACTTAATCACTTGATGCAAAATACTTACATAACTTAATTTAATTTAATCACAAACTGTTAATAAATCTCTTTGTCAATGAACTGGCGCTGTTGGGGCGCCGGGGGAGTGAATTCGCCAGTTAAACCGAGGCATTTGGCTTTTGCTGTCTGATGCGGTTCGAACGGTCGGCCAGCATTTGGTGGCACTGGAAATTAAAAATTATTAGCGTAGAAATGTCGGCGCTGAATGCGGGCCGCAGGGGAATGAGCCCCGAGCGAGTCGGCACAGCTAACTGTACAACTGATTACGCGCATTTTTCGTGCACAAATTGGCAGCAAATATTTTTTAGCCACAAAAACAACAACAACAACAACAGGCACTTACAGAGCAGAGTGAGTTGTTGTTAATTAAAGCGATTTACTGCATTTGTGTTGTAGCTACCGTTAGATATTGTTGCCGTTGACGCTGCAACAATGCAGCAATGGCGGCACACCCACACACTTGACACACACACACACGCGCAACATATGTCTGCCTGCATGCGCCGATAAATAAAACGTGAATGTGAATTTTGATTGCTGATAATTATTTGCGCTATTTGATTTGGTTGTTGTTTGTAATTGGGATTGCGATTGCATTAGCGATTTTGCATTTTGGCACCGGCCAGATGGGTACGGAATTTAGATAGACTCGACTGCATCAAAAAACAACAACAGCAACATGCAGCAAAAGTAATGCGGCATAATGCGCGTGATTGCTGATAAAGTTGCTGCTGTCGAATATTGTTGCAGCTGTTGCCGCTGGAGTTGTTGTTGTTGTTGGTGTATTAGTGAAATATTTGATGCAAGCGCACGCATGTTTATTTGATTGGAAATGTTTGATTGCACAAAATATTTGCATTTACCTCTGGTCGGCGTCAAATATTTTCGCATTCACATCGCTCGCCGCACATGAACAAAAACAAAAAATGAAATAAAATTATAATAAAATAAAAAAACTGTACCTTGCATTGTTATTCCTAACAAAAAAGTTATCTTCTTTGAAATATTTTGTTCTTTCTCTGAACTGAAATCACACAAAAGTTTTCAAACAAACTCAACTCGAAAGGTGTTTATTAATTTAAAAGTTTTGCAGCGCGTGTGGCCATTCGCTGCCAATTCTAACCCTATTACAACTATTTTAATATATTTTCCCTTTGCCGCTCTCTCTGCACATCCCTCAGTGTTGTGCGTTTTGAGTTAATCAGCCAAACACCACGTGTCATCGGATGGCCACACTTGCACTGCAAAAAACGTTTTCCATTTGTCCGTGCGCCAAAGTCCTTTTGACATCTTCCTAATAATCATTCGCATACGATTGGCATTATGCTGTATATGCATGTGTGTGAGTGTGTGTGTGTGTTTGTGTGTAACGTAATCCTTTTCATATTTTCTTGCCTTCTTGCCATATTTTTTCGACACCCACCAGGCCATAGTCCACTGCGTTGTTGTTGCTAATCCCGCAAGGATAAGCAAAACTTTTGCTATTAAATAAATTTTTTCTATTCTTCCTTCTTTTATTTAGCACTCGTCGTACTATTTCCGTTTCAGTATCGATATGGCTGAGCATATTTATTTTAGTGTGAAGTGTGAGCTTTATTAGATCAGTGATATTTTTTCTGGGTGGGTTATATAAAACAACTTCGTTGTCCAACTGTTACAGCTGATAACACAGTGCGACAAAAAATAAAAAAAATATTCACACCGGAAAAAATCCATATGTGCGTGAAACTAGAAACCAAACATAGTAATACTGCGTACCCAGTTTATCATTTCTACATCCTTTGTCCTTTTAAAAGAACTTCAAAATTTTTAAGGGGATAAAAAATAAAAAAAATATAAAAAATACTTAACCTCGTTAGAATATGGCGATATGTATATAAAATGAAAGAGGAAAGGCTCAAGAATTTAAATAAAATTGATTTTTTATCTATTTCTAAAAAAAGGATAAGAAAAAAGTCCTTTGAAAATTTTAATCCTTTATATCCTTGAAAAATAATATAGAATTTTCTTGAAAAGTAAGTATGTTAAAACCTAAAATCATCCTTGATCACGTGTCCGAATTTCATTATTCTCGCTTCATTGATTTTGTATCTTTTTATGATTTAAAATACTGATTCTCAAATAAATTCGAATTTTTCTACTTCATTAGAATTGCAGCTTCTGCTTTTTTTTAATTACTTTCGAACCAATAGAGTTAGAGAACGAAATTTTGACACGTGATGAAAGAGATTTTGGGTTTTAACATAGTTACTTTTCAAGTTGCCTTTCATTTTACATTTATATGAAATTAATTTAAAGCATTAAATAAATGTTTAAAATAAATAAATAAATAATTTAAATAATTCAAAAACTTTTTCTGATATTGTCGCAAACTTTGTATGAAATTAATTTAAAGCATTAAATAAATATTTAAAATAAATAAATAAATAATTTAAATAATTTAAAAACTTTTTCTAATACTGACGCAAACTAAGATCAAACACATAGATACCCAGGCTGAGGATTCAAATGTGACAAATATCCTGTTTGATAGCTGAATCTAACTCAGAGCTTGACAAATAATTTAAAATTGAACGTAAAACATGTATACGCGAAAAGAGCTTTGAATCATTAGTTAATCATTGATTCTAAATTCAATCCATGGCATAAAAATTAATACAAAAACAAAGCATTTAGCTCCCTAAATATAATATATATATATATTATATATATATAATTAGTCTCCACTAATTATTTCTTTTTAATCACAGAAGTTCACATATTCCACCTTTCGCCTCTCTTTGCTTCGTCATTTTCATCATATATATTTATCTTCATAGATATTTATTTTCTCAATTAACTCAGCATGTATAAACAAAACGAATTAGCCACAGTCACTTGCATCAAACTTTTCGTACAACATTAACCCATTAAGCCCTGAGCGTTGCGTTTGCGCAACGTTTGGGAATTTCGCTATATTAAGTAATTCATAAAGACAAAAGACTTGAAAATGGGTAGAATTGGATTAGAATTGATCGTTTTAGATTCTGCCATACTCAAATTTCAAAATTATTTAAATATTCATACGTTTTTTTCGATCCAAAGTCAAAGGTTTTTTTTGGGGAATTTTTGAAATTCAATCAAAAATACTTATTCTTCAAACCTATCAAAATCCCTTAGTGGGCTGCATTTTGCAATGCTAAACTATTTAAAAATAAGTTTTGAACATTTTTTTTTTTTTTTTTTAAACAAAAAATATGCTTTACGTTTTGTGTTGCGCGAATGCAACGTTGGGCCTAAACACTGCTAATTTTCATACAACGCAACGCGTGAAAATGTCAAATCCAAGCAGCTGATATTTTATTGGCACATTTTATTTTCCGCAAATGTTTGATTTTGTTTATTTGTGTAATGTTTGCGAAAAACATGACCAAAAAAAAAAACATGATATGAATGTTTTGCTTGATTTTTTTTCTTGATTAGGTCAATTAATAAGATTGTGTAAAATTTTATGGAAATCGCACAAGCCTTTCTGGGGTCAGGTTTTAATGGGTTAATTAAACACAGTAAGCGGATTAATAATTTCATGAAATTTCATACAAACTGCGGTTTGGTTCTCATGCTGGACGGATCCCAGTCTCTAGTCTCGTCTCAGGACGCACAACAGATGACAACACAACATTTACGATACGCTGGCGTATTCTGTGTTCTGTCATTTATGACAATGCATTTAAATCTAACTGCAACAACGAAAACAACAACGGCCAGAACAATGCAAAGATACCTTTGTCAGTTGGCATGTAAAATTAATGAAATGTTAAAAGCCCAAAAACACTAAAACGTACTTAAACATTTAGGGAAATGGCATCAGTGGTGTATCAAAAATATGCAGCAAACACTGAAACATGTTGTTGGCAGCAAGAAAATCCCGCATGTTGCTGCTGATGCGGCATTGCAATTGTGAATGCGAATGTGGATGTGGATGGGGATGCGATTGGCATTGGGATCGGCAGACGATTTGAGATTGAGTGCGAGATTTGTATGGAGATTTGCGCTAGGCTGGCCAATTGTCAAAGCTGCTGCCTGACACACACACACACAAACATACGCAGAAAATCGAGGAGGTAAGAAGAGCGCATGCCAGCAGCTGGCGCATTGTAATTTCTCTAACTTTAAATATTACATGATTGCATAGTTATTTCAAATTGTGCATATTTTGACATTTGCATACACCAAAACGTACAAACCACCACACACACTCACTCACACACACACACACACAGTTCGAAAAACCTGCCGCCCGTTTTCAATATTCGTGGCAAATTTTGACAGCCTTTCTGATGCGGGTTCCCGTATGTAGTTTTGCAAAACTTTAATGCAACAAACGTTGACATTCACAACAACAACAACAGGAGCAACGGCAGCAACAAGCCGAGCGCTGCTGCTGCGGGTGTTGCTGTTGGTGTTGTTGGTGGCGGCAGCGTTGCAGTTGCAGCATTGCCAACAAAGCAAGCAATAGAATTTGACTTAATAGCTCATCAATGATTCAAACGGAAATCCGTTATGTCCGAGCACATCCGGCGCCACCGAGCAGCGGAAGAGCATTATCGTCCGTCTGTCTGTGCGGCTGTCTGTCTCTCTGTCGAGCTGCGCAGCTGTCTGTTTGACTGCGTGTACAAGTGTTGTGACGTGTGCGAGTGCGTGCTGAGCGGCCATTTTCCATGCACCTCTGTGCGTCCGCCTGCAGCGGCACATATGCAGCGGGAATATGTGTGTGTGTGTGTGTTGGTATGCAATGAAATTTGAATTTTGTTTGTGCACAATTGTTGTGGTCAAAATACACGTACGGAGTTGTGCACTTGTGTGTGTGTGTACATTTGGGGGGTGTGAAAGCATGGGGGGGGGGGGTGTACGAACAATTAGAACAACACAACATTGGCACCAGCAGCAGCATTGTTATTGGCACTAGCGGCGGCCGAAAAGGGAGCAATTCGTAGAACAGAGCGGAGCGGAGAGACAACAAGAACGAGAACAATAAAAACAACATAAATATGACAACGACAACAAGCTAAGCACTTACAACATGAAGAACAAAAACACCAGAAGACAGACATGTTGACTTATCTTGAGTGCCTATGAAAAAATGGAAAATATTCGCAAACCTCGACGAAACTACGTCACTGTTAGCAACCAAAAACAACAAGCGCCGTAATAGCAACAATCGGGCAGTGTGTGTTTGCTTTGGGCTTTTGTTTCATTTGTTATGCAAATGTTAAGTCATTTCTTGGCCTTCATTGCGCACACATGCGTACACACAAACACCTTGAGCATCTTTTTGTTTTTGAAATTGCTTTATCATACAAAAATCTAAGAGAGAGAAACGAACCAAGGGAGAGAACAATAACTCCTTAACCAAAGGCTGAAGAAAAAAGGACTTTACTATCTTTGCTTTAACTCTTTATTTCTGTTCTGAAAACCCCTTTTTGTCCGTTTAAGATTTTTAAAGTGAAGACATGTAAGTTTGGTTTAAATATAATTATTTAATAATTTTTAGCCAAATAAAACAGAGACCTAAAATAATTATTATCCATATTTTTGGGAATGAAAAAATTGCCCTAATTTAAGAAATTTCTATAATTATTGCTTTATAATAATTATTCCCAATAAGAAATTTTGTACGTCGCCTATAACTATTAACTATCATGTAATAAATATTTTTTAGTTGCATAATATCTCTTATAAGTAAGAAATATATTTTTCGTTGTCGATAATTATTATTTTGGGATTTTTGTTTTTTACGTTGCTTCATAACTTTTATTTATGATTTTTTTTCATTTACGTTGCCGATAACTATTATTTTTTTTTTTGGAAAAAAAATTTGTTACGTTGAATTACCACATTTTGGATATGAATTGATTTTTAATTGTTTTAAATTGACAAACGCAAATTAACTGCAGAAACCTAATTTCCACCAACAACTAAACAATTAAAAATCAATTCATACTCAAAATGTGGTAAGGCAACGTAAAAATAGAAATTTCTTTCATAAAAGTTATGAAGCAACGTAAAAAAATGTTCTTTCAAATAATAGTTATCGGCAACGTAAATAACAAAATATCATAAATAAAAGTGTTGAAGTAACGTAAAAAAAATGTTCTAAACATAATAGTTATCGGTAACGTAAATAAAAAAAGTCATAAATAAAAGTTATGAAGCAACGTAAACAAAAAAGTCCCAAAATAATAATTATCGAGAACGAAAAAAAAATGTGTTTCTCATAACAGTTATTACGCAACGTAAAAACTAATTGTCGCAAATAATAATTATAATCAACAAATACAATTTATGTTGCATTGTAATGGTTACATTGCAATTATTTTCTTAAAAAACTTATAATAGTTTTAATGACTTGCCTGAAGAACTTAAAAATCGTGATAAAAATATGTTTAAACAAAATCTTTTTACTTACTGTAAAACTTTAAATATTAGGTAACTGTTAAGTAGGAATATCAGTATTGTTATACAATAAAATATCCTATTTTTTAGAGTGTATGAACTAGGCTTAATGTAGCCGTAAGAAATAAATAAATAAATAGTTAAGTCCCTGAAATAAAAATTTAAAATTTAAATTTTTTAATATTTCTTGAGGTTCTTAAAGCTTCAGAACAATTTTTATAACACTAAATTATTTGATTTAAGATTGCATTGCACTTATTAAGATGTGTAGCGATGCTAATTCAGAAATTAATTTGGAGCTCAGAGCTGCGGCCTTCTGCGGCGTTTCTCGATCTTTTGGGCACTTCTTTTCGGCATCAAACTTAGAAACTATATTCGAATTGAATTTCTGCAAAGTATATCGACAGCTGCGCCTTAAAGTTTGCAACAAAATCTAACTTCGCTTTAAAATTGCGTTCAGTACATTCCATAAGCACTTTTCAATTACGGTCATATTTCAATCAAGTCTAGTCGGCCATAGAAAAGTCGGAAGAGGAAATGCTAAAAAATTCCCAAAAAAAAAGAGTATCAGAAAACATTTGACCACCAATGCAATGGCCGCACTCGCTGACCGGCAGCAGACTAAACAATTCGCTAAATGTAACATTTACCACACAGGCCACGTCGCTGCGCTCAATGACAACGCCAACAAAAACAGAAAACGTTGATAGCTGTTGCCGCTGAAGGCACCAACAAATGCCAAAGCCAAAAACCGCACCAGCAGCGACGCAAAAAAGTCGGCACTTCAAACGATTGTCCACGCAGCGGTCAGCGTGCGTCTGACAGCAACAGCAACAACTACAGTGCCGAGCAAGGACACGTTGCCTGTGTCGCGCGGCCAACATGTCTTCAGCGATTGTCAGCATTTTGTGGAACAAACGCTTTAAGGAAACTCAGTGCTCAGTCCTTTGGGTTGCGCAGAAGAGAAAAAGCTCGTTGGCTGTGTTCGGGCATGAAAGGCTACGCAGGAAACGTAAAGAATAATTTACCAACATGTGCGGCATTGAAATTTCCTTTCGGCTTTGCGGCGACTGCAGGGCGCACAATATGGCAAACCACTGCGGGAGCGAGGGGCCACAACGAATGCCTACTAACGCTTCGGTATGCTTTGGCCGCCGCACGTTACGTTGCGTTGCATTGGCCGCAGCCGCAATTTGGCTTTGGCCGTTGTGTAGTTGTTGCTATTGTTGCTTGGTTGTGGCATTGATGTCGTCGTAGCGCCATCGATGCGTATGTCGGTGTCGTGTTGATGTCACAATGAGTGAAATATAACCGAAATGTCAACTGTCAGCGGCGGACACGGCCGCCCAAAGGCTGCGTCGCCGCTCCACTGCCACGAACGTTGGCACAAAGTAATCGATGTGATTTATCAGCGCCGGCCGGTGGACGCCGAGTGGAAAGAAAGCCCGTAGTAAGGTTACAATTCTTTTCTCTGCACTCGTCGCTAACGACATCGAAATGCAGTAACAATGCGCGTGGGCGGGCGGATGGCGGCTGGCGACGGGAAGCGACGCGTTGAGTTTCTTTTGCCATAATTTGGCGCCAAGTAAATCAACAAGAAAACACATCGATCAGTGGATGGATGAAAGGCGGCTAAACAAGTCGTTGGCGCTGGAGACTTTATTAACAAGCGGGCGTGGACGTCTTCATGGTGGGGCAATGTCAATTTCACTTCAAAAAGTTTTGAAGGCTAAGTATTGTTTAATCAATACCGAACTAACCGCATGATTCTAGGATTCTTTTTGAAAAACATTTTTTTCAAATAAAACCATTTGTTTTTTTTTATAAAAAAATTGCCAAACTTTCAGTATAATTTATATCAGATTGCCAGGAAAGAAAACCATTTATTTTTTCTTACAAAAATATTGCGAACTTTTAGTATCATTTATATCAGATTGCCAGGATCTAATATCCTATCCTATATTTGTGTTAGTTCATTGAAGTAAAGAAAGGTCAAAGCACAGTGAATCGAATTTTAGGGTTTCCAGCGGTTAAAAAAAACATAATTGAACTGAAATCTAAACTTCTTGGTTACCAAAGTTTTAATTATTGTAAGTTGGTTAAAGCTTCCCAATTCCTGCTAAGCTCGCCGTGTTTGTATCTCTCTTTCAAATATCTTTCAAATAATTTAAAAATAATTTCATTTTTTAATAGTTGGAACGTATAGTCCAATACGGTCAATTCAAAATTACTCAAAAGTAGGGCCACTTTGAGTCCGATCTTTGGTTCCAAAATTCTTTATAGTCGACGACGTTCTATTGGCGTGAATTTGCTGCCTTTGATTTCGTACAAGTGTGCCTAATGGTCAAGTCGAGCTGATTGTGTGACTTCCTTTTTTTTTTTTGAACAATGGACGTTGGAAACTTACGACTCATATGTGTGAGTGGCCGTTGACTGATATCCAACTGTAACAGCAGCAGCAACAACAACAAGAACCGCATCAAATCACTTCCGGGGAGAGCAGACCAAAAAGGCAACGGTCAGAAAAAATGTGAGGCAGCTTTTAAAGGAAGAATGCGAAAGAGCGCTTGAAGTGTATTTGAAGGAGCGCACGAATGCTTTGTCGGCTGCGCTGTGGGTGGTTGTGGTACTGTAGGGGTAACGGTGCAGGTGTAGCGGGGAACGACAGAAAGCAAATGGCTTCAGCGGCAATTGGTCAAAACGTGGCGTTCGCTGTGTAACCACACCGCCAGCAGCGGACAGCAGCGGACGGCGCACCGTTCATGTCATGCGGTCACGACCACAATGAAAAGATGAGCCAGCGCCGGCGCCAGTGACAGCCATAGGGACGGTGACGTTGACGTTGACGGAGTTGGGCTCAAATGCGAAACGAACAGCAGCACGCAAAACAAGACGAAACGAAATGGAATGGATGAAATGTAACGTAACGAATTTGATGATCTATTGTCATGTGGAATGTGGGCGCGACACACACTCACACATCTGAGCGGGCAGCTGCTTTGTATGCGTGCCTGTCTGTGCGTACATATGGCTTGGTGGCTGTCTGTCTGTCTGTCTACCACTTTGTCGCCCCTCCCTCAGACGCCGTAAGTGACTGCTGCCTTGTTGCCTGACTGACTGTCTTCCTACTCGTCTGCCACAAACTGCTGACCCCTTCAGCTTCAACTTACCGGCGACTATGTGTGTGTGTGTGTGTGTGTGCGTGCGCGCGTGCATCAATGGAGCAGCAATGGAAGCGAGAATTGTTGCTGTGTTCCTGTTGCTGGAGTTTTGTCGTCGCGCTGGTGTGGGGCGAGCGCGGTCCGTAGGATATTTTGGAATGTGACATATTCGTTGCAAGCCGGATGTGTACAGTTCGCATGCGGCATGGAATATTCAATTAGGAAACGTACGATGACAAAATAATTGCATTCAAGTGGTTGCCTGTTGTTGTGTATTGTGTCTGTGTCTGTGCGCGTGTGTCTGTGTGTGTGTGTGGGGCGTGATGAATTGGTGCGCCTGGCCGCTGCAGCACCCAGTCCAACCAACTTCAACGAGTGTTGAAGCCGTGTGCGGATGGCATAAAGCGTGGTAAGCGCTGCGTGGCGGGAACTGGGGACGAGGGGAGCAGGAAATGCCAATGTGGAATTGGTATTGGTATTGGTATTGGCAATGGCGTTGATAGCAACATAATGGCTTCGCGTAAGTGTATACTGTGTGTGTATGTGTGTGTGTGCATTCGATGAGAGAACGTCAACGACTCTTGCTTGAGTGCAGCCGTTTTAAAATACCAATGTAAATCTTTAAAAATGAAGATGCACTCATTAGTTCAACTCTGAAAAAATTTTGTGGAATTAAAAAACTAGAAGATATTCTGGTTATATTTTGTGTATTATTGTAAATGCAGAACTTGCTGACAAGTGATCTAAATAAGCCACTTACCAGAGAAGAGAGCGAATTGGTAAGACATTTGATCTGACTTGGTCAAAAGCTTAAAATATGCCAACATTATAACTGCTTAAGGGGTTATATACGTTTTGGTACAGGAAACTTAGGGCATATTTGTGATTTTTTTGGGCTATTTGAAATAATTTATTAGAAACTCGCATAACAGGTATACATAGTACATATTCTTACGAAAAAAAAGAGTGGTCGAATATGAAAAAATATTGAAAATTGTAAAAGTTGTAGCTCTTGTCCTGATGCGCGTTTTTTCTGCAGAGTCTGGCGGTGACCACGTTTGAATGCCAACAACTCAACTGTAATCAAAAAGACAAAAAATTTACAGTTGTTAACTACAGCGCCGAGTACTTGAACGAAAAATTTCGAAAAAAAACCTTTTTTTTCATACGGAAACCATAATGCAAAAAAAGCGATTTTTTGAGTCTCGAAAATGTATTTAAAAAAAATTATTAGTTAAGACAAATACTGCAAATGAAAAAATGATCGTTCAAGTACTCCGTATTGTAACTAGGAAAAGAATAAAAAAAAATTAGATGAATTGTTGACCAATAGTAGTTTTTGAGATATCGTGGTCACCGCAAAGGCATTTTTCAAAAAACATCATTTGGAGAAAATCACGTTTAAAGTTTTGCGAGATGCCTATCGCAAGGCAGATAGCGCGCTACAAATCGAGTTGCTACTTACGATCTACTGCTCGGATTGACTTGAAATTTTGAACATAAACTCTTGAAAGTATGTTTGTTCGAAATAAATCATAAAATTGTTTTCGATTTTTTGACTCATGAAAACGTATATAACCCCTTAAGGGGTCATTCTCATGTGAAATTTTGTAAAAATCAATTTTTTCAAATTTTATCAAACTTTATTGGAAAATTTCGAGTATTTCGGCTTCTACAGACATTTATATAACGAGCGGTCAAGGATTCTAGCGGTCGGGCGGTTGAGCACAGTCGGGCGCGCCGCAGCGCACCTGCACCTGGCTGCAAGTGCGCTGCGCGATTTCTCGTTCCATTCATTGCCCTAGGAATGTGACGTGGGTATAGGGCGTCAACCTACCTTGAATATAATAGAATTTGAGAACATTCCAGAATCTTTCTCAGTGTTTCGTAGACAGCCCTATGACCGGGCAGCGTCAGAACGATTGTAACATTCAAGAAGGAAACATCGTTAGAAATGGATAAAAATTTTCGAAATCGAGTGATAGACGGTCAGGTCATCTGTCAAGAAAACGTTCTTTTCGCGGAAACAAATATACCGCTAAAAAGGACACAACATTTGCCAGTACGTCAGCTGCAAAGCTACAACGCTCAAATAATTTTGAAGTGAATGTGAGTTGGTGAAGTGCAAAGTGTGTGATGGTGACATTAAATTTCGTCAACATGGACAACGCGGGTTAGGTTTTAAGCTTCAAGTTCAGTGTCCATGTAAAGAAACTTTCTTAGATTCTTCCCCAACTGTCGATAAATCATTTGAAATAAATCGGCAATTTGTTTTTGCAATGAGGATGCTCGGCCATGGCATTCGAAATTTTTGTGGATTCATGGATTTCAATTATACATTTAGCAACAACTTATATTACGGTATGATTGAAAACATTCGAATTGCCGCTACAGCTGTTGCTGGAGAGATGTCTGGGTTCGAATACACAGAACAACAATGAAAGCTTCAACGCTTGTGTCTGGCATTTGGCGCCGAAGCATATTTTTTGTGGCAAAAAAATATTAGAGATTGCAACATTCTGTGCCGTATGCACATTTAATGAAGGCTTCCCACCTTTACTGAAAATAATGGAAGTGATGGGTGTCGAAATTGGGCCACAAACTATGGAGTTGTGTCGAAAGCAAGACAGTGCGCGCATCGCGACTGCCGACCGACGCAGCTCTTTCGACTCTAAAGAGGCCAGGATTGCTCGCAGAATGGCAAAATCCGCTGAAACGGACGACTACGAGGAAGCCGAAGGGATATTGTATGGAGCAGGCATCGCCGATTAATCGTAAGTCCATTTTTTCTATATCAATCAGTTAGTCAAAACTTTAAACGTGTTTTTCTCGGAACGCCTTTTTTTGAAATGGCGGGGATGACTTAAAAAAAACCATTCATCCGATCTCTCTGCGATTTTGTCACGTCATTCTACATACTGTTAGCTATCACCCCTAGTAAATTCACTCCGATATGTTAAAAATTTCATATTTTTTTTCATTGATAAAATCTTCAAAAACAACAATTTTTTACTGCTCTAACTTCCAATGCCTGCCATTTTGTGAGATTCTTATGAAAAAATTCAAATTTACTACGGGTGAGAGGTACGTTCATACTGATTAAGAATTTCTTTGAAATTTATGTTTCAGATAATCCTGTGCCTCAAAACAATCCCCGCCAGCTGACCATGACGCGGCAGAAGCCGTGTCTTTAATCGAAAAAAAGTGTTTGAAAAAATTAAAAAAAATTTTTTTTTTTTTAATTTTTGTACCATAACAATGAATAAATTAAAGTGGAATATCTTTTTTTGATAATTCCTCGTATTCACAAAGGAAATAATTTCTGAAGAATGTCCATTTTTCCTGTCCGCGCATGAGAATGACCCCTTAAGTAATCTTAAGAATCATGAAATAGCACAACAACACCAACAACTTTCCTATGTTTTGTAGAAATAAATTTTATACAACCTTGCCGAAAGGACTTGAATACTGAAATTACTTCTTCTTCATATTTCTACTTTCTACTTCAAATTTTAAAATTTTGTTACATCATCTACATCGATTCGGATCAAACGAGTTGTGAAGTCTTTAGTTGTTTAATGGTCACAATTTGCAAAATAACCAAGAATTTCGTTGTAGACCTGAATTCTGCTGACAGTAAAGTTACATAAAAACTATCCTTGTTGAAGTTTAGCTTTGGAAGTCAGAACCCTACATTATTAGAGGAACAGGTAATTCGAGATAAAAATACATCAAAATTGTTTTGATTCTGAAGGCTTAAGAAATATTTATCGTATTAAATGGCGTTACACAACATGGTTCATAAAATTAAAGTGGTTGAGTCATCTTGGCCAGGTTTACTGAATGCCCGAAAATACCCAGGCAACGCTGATCTATGATAAGATATTCAAAATTCAAGGGCTTGGATGATTTAAAAATCAAATCAAGATCAAGATCAAAACTCTGTTTTATTTCCTTCGGAATACTACGTCCTAACCTAACATTATTCTCTAAGAAATGCTTCATGGACCACTCCTTCACTCCACTCCATTCCTCATGGCTTTTGTTACATCATCTAATGTTCCAGTTTGCAATTTTCTACAGCTGAGTCGTCTGTAAAGAAAAAAGTAGTGATGGGACGATTAATCATTTGATACACAATAATCGATTTTTTTCTTTCAATTCACGATTTAATTGTATCGAAAAATGGGTTTCGATGAATAGAAACGTTAATCGATTAGATGCTAAAATAATCTAAAAAAACGTTTCACTACATTTTTTTTCGCTCAAAATAAAAGCTTGAGACGGACACTTTGATGCGATGTTGAGTTTGGTTTATGGGCCCACCACAAGTCGCTGGCTCACAAACGTCGCAAAAAAGACAACGACCTAACCCAAATTCAGGACGAGCTTAGCTTTTTTTGAATGCTCCCGTTTTGAAACTGAAGCCCAACGTCATCAATGCCTGGGAAGAAATGCGAACGGTGTACCCTAAGCTTTATATAATAACTCGTCGGTACTGTTATCTTTTAGGAACTTCGGTACCAGAAGAGCGCCTCTTTTCAAAGGCAGGTGCAACTGCCATTGAAGAGAAGAACAGGTTCACGACCTCGCGCCTGTCAAAACTATTATTTCTAAACTCTGCAATGAACAAATAAAATAAAAATATATATTTTTCCTTTGATATGTACTTATTTTCATTTATTAATTCATTGTTTTCTTTTTTTATAAGACATTCGGTAAAAATTCACATATTAACATACTGTAAAATTACATGGTTAAGTTAAAATATCAAAAAAATCATTCGATCACTCGATTATTTTCCATTTCCTTCGATTAATTGCAATTAATAATCGCTCTGTTTCAATTAATCATATGGTTCATTAATCGATTAATGCATTTTTTCCCCATCATTAGAAAAAAGTTACCGTATCTATCGGTGCATAAAATTTCCAATTGGCCTAAACAAAACACAAAAAAAGCAGCAGCAGAGCAATTTTGGTTTAGGCAAAATCGATCTTTGGTTGTAGGATAAAATTATAGTGGTGGCATAAAATATCATTACAGGCTCAGTCAAATGTAGGTAATACATTTCTACATTTTTGTACCCAAACTTGCTGTATATCAGCCGTAATTTTCATTCATTGAAAACTATCTTCTGTAATTTCCTCTCCTTCCATATAATTTTTTTTAATTTTCAATATTTTCCGTTCAACCCATTATTTTCCACACTTGTCTGCTGTTCAATGTTACTTTAACCCTTTAATGCACATTGTGTGTTTAAAATTACAGTTATGCAACTATTTTAGTAGTAAAAAAATTAATACATATAAAAATTTTATAAAAAATTTTAATTAAAAAAATTTTACAGAAGCGAATTAGACACATCATTCGTATATATTTTAATAAAATAAATTTTACAGAAGCAAATTAGCAGACACATCATATGTATATCTTTAAGGGTTAATTTTTGTTCATATTCTGCGGCTTTGACTTCTTCAATGCTGAACATATGTTGTTGCTCACTTCACCTCCCCCCCCCCCCTTCCCACCTTCCTTCGTAGCACTTTGATGTTGTGAAAGGGCGCCTTACCACTTCCGGTCGCCAACCACCTTTCAACTGCGACTCAACTATGCGCATAAGCACATAACATATCATGTCCGACTAATTTCCCCGCAATTGTCGCAATTTAAACTTTGCACTTACCAGCTGTGGCCGCATCAATGCGCCGGACCCGTGTCATCGCCGCTCTATATCTCAAAGTAACCAAAAATCACATACAAACACACACACACATATAGCCGCTTGACTTTTGCTTTATCTGGGTTGACTGCCCCCCACCCCACACTGCTGGTTGGTCACTTTACGCATTTCAATTGCAGTCGTCTGCCGAAATTCCGAAGCTTTTTTCACACAATCAAACTTGAGCTCGATATTTTCATAGACTATCCATGTACTATAGATTTGTATGAGTGGCTTTGCATGTTTGTATGTATGCGTGTAGCGCACGCTTCCGTTTCAAACGGATTTGAAATTTTGTTGTGTTGCGTGTTGTGTCTGCCGCACGCATCACTCGGCTGCGAACGCTGCGCTGAGTAAACAATTGACAGATTGCCGTATTGAAATGTTCGACGACAGTCGAACGCATAACAACAAACGCGCTGGTGTGTGGGTGATTTTGGTAATTGATATGCGCACGTGATAAAAGTGCCAGCAAACGGTGGCCGGGACATCCTTTCGGGGAGGGAGACAGTTACCGCATTTGGGGTACAGCGATGAAATCGGTCGCTACACTTGAAGTGTGTGCGCGTCTTTGTGGTTGCTGTATTTAATTTTACCAAAGGGTGCAATGCACTCGAATGCCATACACAATGAATTTGTCGTTGCCGGTTTTTGTTGGCTTGTTTTGCTGGAGGAGCGCACGGCCAGTGAACTTGTGTCGAGTTGTCTCAGTAAAGTGTAAGAAAAGCAACAAAAAGTTGCCTTATTGTTTGCGATAGTTCAAAGAGATACGACTTGAGGCGCTGTAATGTGTGCAAAATTTGAGAGGTTTTCGGCAGCAATCGGCCAGTCGGTGGTGGGAGATGAGGAAATGTGACTGCCGAAAGTTGAAACACAATTCAGTGGCTGCCTGAACTCACACATACAGTGGTGATGGCATTTATTTTGAATACTATTTTTGACATTACTATTTTTGGAGAAATACCAAGTTATAAGTCAAGGAATGAGTGGATGGTGAAAATTCACAGAACTGAAGAGGAATTTTTAAAGATTTTAAGCAATTCTGTCAACAAATACAAATCATTAGTAGAGTGTTGAAAGCGTCAATTGATATTATGAAAATATTAAGAAAATCAGAGCACATAAATACCAAACAAATGGAGATACAAAAAAGTAATTGAAGACTTGTGAACTAAAACGGATGTTATGACAGAACTTAACATACATTTTCTTTCTACTTATGAATATGTTGTGTGATAAATTGCCAGAAATAAACAAATTATTAAAATTAACTAAAACAAAACATGTTTGCCATTTATTTGGAGTCAAAGTATACAGTAGACCAGATTTTGAGACGGCTTTATATTTCTCCATAAATAAAGAAAACATGACATGACATTTAAATCTTTCGCTACAGGTTTTTACTGGGGAAGTTAAAATTTTAAATTTTACGTTTTACGCTTCTACGTGGTTATATTAGCAACTTTCCATAAGAAATTTTTTAATTTTTATACTCGGACCCTGTATTTAAGAGTGTTTTTATATGCGAGCAACCACATCGTTGTGGCTATAATAATTACTTAAACATAAAAATTTTTACGCATAACGAAAATTTGAATATTTCTTCATTTACTTCAGCCAAGTTTTAAATGAAAAAGTATCTTAATTGAAAGAAAACATCAAATTAAAAAGTTATCTAATTTTTTCTGCTACTTTTTGCTTTACTATGTCAAGATATATCATTAAAAAAAACGTGTATACTCTTCTTCTTTAAACTTAAATATTCAGTTTATTTATTTCGTATTTTTCCTAAAACTTCAAACTATTCTAAGGACCAATAAAAAATGTATTCTTGAAACCACAGAGAGTTCAGAGGTCCACAAAGTAGCATGTTGCCATATGGCAACAAAATAGCGAAAGGGTTAACCAAAGAGTTTCCTCAAATCGTTCTTTGATTCATTGAAGTGCAGCTCACACTATCAACTCAAGCAATTAGTTCCTAGAATTTTTTGTATTTGCTTGACACCCCACCAAGTTTGAGACTATTTTATATTATTCATTATTTATTATTTTTTTTTAATTGTTTTTTTATTATAACTATTTTATATTATTTATTCATATACTAAATGACAAATAATTTTTTTTTAATTTCTCTCTTTTTGTCATACAAAAAGAAGAAGCCGTCACTCTACGTGGTTCACTTGAATAGTTTTACTATGGACCAAATATTTTTCACTTGTTGCACCAAATATTTATTATGCCAGCGTTTGTTCCAATTTTCAAAATAATGTTGATAGACGCTTTCCGACTTCTTTCGCAAATCGGATTAAAACTGGTACCCCAAGAATTCCAACTATAAATCTTGTACTGTATGAACAACTTTATTTCTATGTGAGTGAGTGTGAGTTTTCTGTATTTGCCTCATAACTTATAACTTTGCTTAAGACACTCAATTAGTCAAAGTTCGTACGTAAAACTTTCATTCGCGTAAATACTTCACTTCACTGCATTGCTGAAAATTTTCCATGCAAATTCAATTCGATAAGGCAATTATGGCCAGAGTTGCTGCTATTCATGGCAGCCACTTGCCGCGCATTCAATTCAATAAAAATTCATAGCTCCGCCAAGTGCCCATAAGCTGTCAGCGATATCCGTATCAGTGCCGGCAGCGAGCACACTTTCGCCGCGCAACACAATGCGGCAATTTAGTAAAAGACCTTGAAAACTTTAGACGCGCAAAACTTAACCCAACTCAAATGAAAACGTCAGTGAGGCGGCGTCAAGTCAGCCGCCAACTAACCAACCAACCAACCAACGAAACGCGACGTGCACGATGTGTGATTTTAAACACCCAGTGCAAAAATTGCATTTGCTGTTGCTGTTGGTGTTGTTGTAATTGTGATTGTTGTTGCCGAAAACACGTTCAGTCATTAGAAGTCAGCGAACAGCCAGCAGCGAGCAGTGGTAAAACGTGCAATGACACTTTCACTGCATGCGACGGCAACAACAACAACGACAACAGCAGCAGAACGGCAGCAGCCAGCAAAGTAGCGACATGCAACATGACGTTCGGTATGCAGCAGCAGCAGCAGTTGTCAGTTTTGCTGCCACCTATGGGTGGTGGTTGTTGTTAGTGTTGCAGTTGCAGCGCACCGGCTGTCGGAAGATGTCGCAGACGTGTAACAGGCGTTGGACTTTTTGATGGAGAATCCAAAGTGTGGCAACGTGGCTGAGCGCTCCACACACACACACGTGTGCGCGTTTCGTGTGGGAGCTCAGTCGGTCTGTCTATGCGGCTGTCGGGCGCCCTCTCTATATGGCAAATGTATGAATTGCAAACTAATGGGGAGAAAGTGCCACGTAGCGCGCGCAAGCAAAGTGTTTGCGTTGGCAACACTGGCAACACTAAATTCAGCATGAATAGTACAACAAATTGGAATAATAAGTGAATTCATGTTGAATGCGCGCATTCGAAATTGCCGCCCCCATATCCCCCTATCATCATCGGCCATCTCCGCTGCTGGCACTGCTCCCTTCCGTTCCGCTCTGCTTGTGCTGCCGAGTTTATTCCTTGCGATTTTTTTTGTTTTTTTTATTTTCATTGCTTTTGTATGAACCTTTTTCCCTTTTCAGCTTCGTTTTTTGCCTTTTCTGCGGAATATTTTTGTCAGTTTTCGCGTTGTAATGAATTCTGTCTGCGTATCAAGCCAGCTGACGTGCTGGGATTTTTTCACATAATTTTTTTATAAGTTAATTTTCAGCTAAGGACGCGCTCCCAACCGCTCGCTGCCTCCCACTTTTCTCTCTGGTTGCGCTACCATCATCGGCGTCTTGCTTTGCGTTTGCCATTTTGTGCGTTTGTACTTGCTTTGCTTTGGCCACGTTTCGCTTTCGGCTGCTTCGGTGCAGCAACGTTGCGCGTAAGGACCTCTTGTCTTACACACTAGCAAGAGCCAGGGCAGCTACAGTAGCAACAACAAAAACATTATTAGCAAACCACGACTACTGCTGCTGCTACTGCTGCTGCTACTGCTGCTCGAAGTACTCGAAGAAGAAGACAACATTTGGCGTTTCGCTTGAATTGCGCCTCGGAAAAACTTTTAGCTGTTGCATCTTCAAGTTTTGGGTTAGCTGGCAGTTAATTTTATTTAGTTTTTCTTCACTTTTGCCGCGAAATTATTTCTCATAATTTCCCTGATTCTACTACATTATTTTCCACCATTTTCTCACTCGTCATTCTGTGCTTTTATGCACAATTCGCGGATTGTTGATGCGCAGCAGCTGTGCGAAAAAATACAATTTTGTAATCAGATTTGTTCGAGATTTTAATATGAATATGAATGAAATTCACGCTAATTGTAGTGAAGTGAATGTGTAGAATTAGTGGCGGCAACGTGTGGCGTTGTTGCAACTAATTGTTGAATACAATTCGCACTGTTTCTTTCTGTTTCATTTCATTTGTGAAATTGGTTTTAACCCCTTTCGACCCCAAAGTTGCCTGAGAGCAACTTCGCCTGTTTGTCATCTCAAAGCAAAAGCTATGATACGATTGATTTATGGGTTTAATTTAAGTAGGCTCCAACAAATTAATATTTTTTGAAGTGAATTCAAAGCAAATTCAGAAAAAAATGATTCAGTGACTAAATAAAAGTCACTCAATGATTTTTATTGATGACTTAAAAAATAAAAGTCATTGAATGATTTTTATTGATGACTTTTATAAATAAAAGTCACTTACTGATATTAATTGATAACTTTTATAAATAAAAGTCACTGAATGATTTTTATTGATGACTTAAAAAATAAAAGTCACTGACTGATTTTTATTGGTGACTTTTATAAATTAAAGTCACTGAATGATTTTATTGATGACATAAAAAATAAAAGTATAAAATGATTTTTATTGATGATTTTTATAAATAAAAGTCACTGAATGATTTTTATCATATTGTTATCATAGGACAACTAAAATAAAAATCGAAAATAACTGTTATTTGTGGACTATAAAGAAAAAATCAAAAATAATTGTTATTACAGGATTTTTAAAATAAAAATAAAAAATAACTGTTATTTGTTCAGTCATTAAGTAAAAGTCAAAAAATAACTCTTAAACATTGATTTTTGTAATAAAACTTATAACTGTTACGGTCCCTGCCTCAAATATCTGTTTGATAAATGCATTGTTGTGTTGTTGTGGTTTTGAATGGCATTAGACACAAACATTTTATTTATATGGAAACCTCCAAAATCAAATCCTATGTGCACTTCTTTTGCTACTTCAAAAAAATTAAATAAAATTCGCATAAGTTTCATCTTTCCACCTTTTCGGATTAACTGTAGTTCAAAAAATTTTACAAATTTTAACAATAAAACAAAAATTTTTAATTAAACTACCACTTCCTGCTGCACTCGAATTAAGCTTTAGTCACCACGAGTGTTCTACCCCTTTTATCAAGTGTGTACTTTCGCTTTCATCGGTCATTGCCGGCCTTTTACCATAAATCACTCAACTAATGAACTCACGCTGGGCACGCGAACGCTTTCGCTTTTCCGTCGAAAATCAATCAAAATTCACCCAAAAATTCCGCCCTCGAAAAACACGGCGACACGCCCCGACTGCTCGCTCCCTGCAAATTGGACTGTCATGCGACGCTGCCAAAACGCTAAACGTAGGCAAATCCATTGAATTATGGACATGAATCGTAATTCAGTTAATTTCAATTTTCCAGCCCAAGCATTTTTCAATATGCATGAAAGAGCGCCGCGCCGATAAAAAATGATCAAAAGTCAAAATTCAATAAAACCAACATTAATAAAATCACAGAAATCAGCAGCAAAACAAAAAAGTGTAAGTAGTGAAACGACAACCAAAAAGGAAATGCCACGACGAAGCGCAGGGCAACTTCAAAGTGCAATGAGGCGGGCGAGGTTGCGGAGTGGCAGTGGAAATTATCGGCAAAATCAGCAACACCCACTTTTGGCAGCGACATGCCCAGCCAATACGTCAAGGCACGCCTTGGCGGCGCAATATGCGAAAATTATTGCCCAGTCGCTAAGCTAACGGTAAAGCAACGAAAAATAGTGCACAGTGAGGAGCAAACAAAAAAACAAAACGGTCAGAGTGGAAAGGTTACCGTCGCCATTAATAAAACGCTGGCTGGTTCAATTGTGGGCTGGGTTGGCAACACTGAATGCTGAATGCGTTCAAAATTGAACGGACTGTAGACTGGAGTATCGCAGTCAATATAACAACAACAACCAATCAGTCGAGAAACAAAAGCGGAAAGTGTAAAGCCAAAATAGAAGAAGGAAAAAAACTGCGCCAACGATCCGAACAAAAGTTGAAGTTGAAGCGAAGTTTGTCTGCGAAATCCAATAATAATGCGAATTATGCGCGCAAGAATGCCAACTTGCCGGCTCGATGCGGCATTTGACACACGGAACTGAAATTTCGGAAAAAGTCTTGGAAAAAAGATTGTATGAAATTTACTTACAAATTTCCAAATTTTTTATATACATATATATTATTTATATATTCATATATTTTACTTACAAGTTTATGTATACATATATGTATATAGACATTTATTGCATCTAAAGGTTGGAACTGTTTCTAGTGATTACTGCTGGAGTTGTGTGGGCGAGTAAGAAGAAGAAAACGTATTTCATCTTATATGCAGAGAAGTGGATTGACTTCTTTTTTGACAATCTAGGATATCTAGCCGAGAAGACTATTCACGGTCTACTTTCATGTTAAGCTTAACCTGGTCCTTTAAAAGTAGATTGGACTCCAAATTGTTATGACATCACAATTGGTCTCTACTCGTATGGTCCATTGGTGAGCTTTCTTCAGAGTAACCACTTCTATCTATCTATCTAAAAATATTGTATATATGCATAGTGTTGTTTTATACTTGGTCCACATATAAGTACTTGTTTTTTGTTTTTCAATCGTTTGTATTTATAATCCTGTATGTCCTGATTTCATATTTTTTTCACTTCAAAAATACTTGGGCCAAAGGCAGGACGAAATAAATATTTTTCTTCTCGTTAATCAAACAACATTAATCTTCGTGCTTTCCGGAAGACTTCATATAGTATGAGAGATACCAGAAATAATTATTTCACCCAACTTTTACCTCAATCAACCAAGAAAGTGAATTAACCGGGATGCTTCCAATCCTGACCGTACTGGCTAATCAAGACTCGCTAATAAATATAAAAGATAGAAGCGAGCTAGCATAACAAAAATTTAAATTAAAAAAATTTTCTGTTAAAAAGTCCAAAAATTTTTAGGTGTTTCGAAACAATGCTGTATTATACCATTAGGAGCAGCCAATAACAACAATATTTGTGCAACAATTTGGTCGACTGGGTTAATTGAAAGCCAAGTCCAATGTTGAACGGCAACACCAGCTGCCACTGCGCGCGAGGCGTTGTTGACGCCGCTGAAGAAGACGACGATGACGTCGACCGACACGCCAAAAGCCTCCGCGTTTGTCTCCTGCCGCACAACAGTCTGTGTGTTGTCTGCTTTTAGTTTTGCTCGCACCCCGCCGCAGCGCGCCGACGATGCCGCGACAGCGAGTAACTGTATCCGCGTTGCACAGTTCAGCCAAGTTCAGCCAGCCATTTTGCCAGTTTGCCATTTCGCCATTTGGCATATTCAAAATGTTGCGCTCAAAGTCATAAATCATAAAATTGCTGCAGGATATTTAATCATAATCACATAAAAAACAACAAGAACAACAACAGCCAATGGAGAGTGGCAACAAAATGATTGGTACTCGCGCCGAATTCAATGCAATTTTTGGACAGTCGATATCGCACGTCTGCCGGGGGTTGAACCGGGCCGGATCGGGCTAGTTGGCTTTAAGTGATGGGCGTTTATGCGCTGAGCGCGTTCAAGTGATTGCCATCTTTCTGCGTCGTCTACCTTCACTCGCTAAATGCGCATTATTTGGCTGCTGGCTGTCCGATATTTATTTCCACACCCGCCAGCAGGGGAGCATAAATTTTATTTGTATTTTTGCATCGGCAGCGGCACGACTTGAAAGTCCCTTTGCATATGTTTTGCTTAAGTGGCGTTTTGTATATTTCCACATGCGTTTCAAGTGGCCGCAAGGCAAGACCACTTTTATTTTTTCTGCTTTTCGTTTGCATAATGTATGCTGGTGTTTGGTAATGTATGGTGATTCAATAAAATTTGCTCCCAATCTGTCAATTGTGTGTGTGGGAGAAAATGAAATAATGGTTTCATGTAAAAAAATGATGAAAAATGTGCTTGAAAAGCGGAATATTTCAATTTGAAGAGGCTTTAAAGGACCAAATGGATGTCACTTAAGTAGTGGGTAGATTCGAAATTTGAAAAAAATTAAAAATTCACCAACAACAAGGCTCTACAGTTAACTTCAAGCAGTGTTATGTTGAAGATGCCAACAAACTCTGCGTGAAATACCTGCAAAATGTTTAGTCAAACCTGGCCAAAACTAAACAGAAAACGATCTAGAAAGGCAACCTGGGTCAGATTTCCAACAGCACAGTGGTTGCTGTGCTCACAGGTCTCAGTTTAATGGATGGGCGTACTCGTTCGGACTAAATAGAATAGACTTTCCAAAAAGTTGACTATACAAAGTCTTTTGCACTGGCTATACTTCTAAGGAAGAAGAAGAAACTGTCTTACACATCTTGTGCCAATGTGTGTCCATGACCAGAAAAAGTCTTTTCAAATCTGCACCAAACTTATTGATCCTTCATCTAGGCATTAGGAAGATAGCGAATTCAGGATAGCAGTCCGCATGGTTCTCTGCGCTTCAAATGGGAGAGTGGCGCCATTCTAATGTGTCAGACATGACAGACATTTCATAAGGTCTTGGGCCCAAAAGTTGCATACAGAACTCCTCCTCAAAATAAAGTCCTGTGTGTACCACTAATCACAACGATACCACATATGCTTGACTGCACTTTTTTAGGGGAAGGCTGCTACTCAAATCCAACCTAAGTCGGCCGCGCTCAATGGTTGGACCACAAGTTAGAGTTTCCTGAATTCGAACGAATCTAAAGTTACAAAAATTTCCATAAATATAGACAAATTTTCAATTTTAAAAAATATCTATTAAAACATTTTCCCAAATAAGCATTTCATTATAATTGTTTATCTGCATTCTTAAAACTGCTTTAAGGACATTCACATTTTCCCACAACTCGACTTCGGCGACGGCGCACAGTGTTGCGAGCTCATATAGCAGAGTGACAAAAATAGAAAGAGTGGTCGTACATAAATGAAATTTGGTATACTATACTTATACTTATTGTATGAGTAAAGAACTTACTGTGCAAAATTTCAATGAAATCGGATCAAAACTTCGACCACCTTCCATACAAATGGATTTGAAAAAACTTCATATTAACAGTGAAAATTATCTTAGTTCATAAAACCTACGTTCATAATATTTGTATTTTAATATAAATTTATTTATAAATGTGTATATAGATAAAATGCGCTTTTTTTTAAAGTGATTGAAAATCAAATCTCGATAAATTGCTGCACAGCTGCTCAGAAGTTGCTCTTAGAGGGTTAAAATCTTGGACTGACCCCCACTAATTTTTGCTCCTGAATATTTCTTTCGAACATACCTACCCCCTATCGCCAACCTTTAATAAGGCTCCCATACAAAATCATCGTTTTTAGAAAGTGGGCTCTCGCTGCTCTCAGGTTGGTCCCAGACGTACCAAATATAAGACTGACCCCATTTATTTTCCTGTCCGAATGTTTTTTCTATACACACCTAACCGCTGTATCCAACTCTTAAGATGACTGCCATACAAAACTAGTCATTTTCAATAGAAATGGCTCCACACTTGTAAATGTAGTAAAGTAAGCGAGGAAACATCGTATCTGCGAAACTACTGAACCGATACAATGATTTATACAACAATCGTCAACATTCCTGAGTGCAAAAAATACAAAATTAATTAGAGTTCAAAAATTATCTACTAGAGGGCGCCTCCCATACAAGTGAAGTAGTTAAGTTGTCAACTTTTGGGTTTGTACGAAAAAAAATCAAAGTGTAGTGCCGAAACTCCATTAAACCCTCTATTTCGAATATAATAGTAATCGTAATTGATTTTCCGAAGCTACCTGCAACAAATTTTTCCATCAGCAGCAAAGCATTATTTGACCGATTGCTATGGGCATTCACCCAAACGTTGAAAATATCGCGAATTTGCACTCAAGTCTTCACCGAAAAATGCCAACAACTTGCATGCGCGCAAATATGCGCAGCTGAAAATTTTACAGCATAATGTACATACTTGCCAAAACAAAATATCCAAAAATTTCAAAAGTGAAATTTTGTGTTTTTTAAAAATCACTTTTAAAGTTTGAACTCACTTTTTATTGACTTGTTTTCTTTATTTCATTTTCACTTCACTACTCGCAACACTGTGCGTCGTAGCTCAATGGTTGGACCACAAGTTAGAGTTTCCTGGATTCGAACGACTCTAAAGCTACAAAAATGTACATATGTAAATATAGACAAATTTTCAATTTTAAAAAATATCTATTAAAACATTTTCCCAAATAAGCATTTTGTCAATTTCATTATAATTGTTTATCTTCATTTTTAAAACTGCTTTAAAGACATTCATTCACATTTTCCCACAACTCGACTTCGGCGAAGACGCCGCACATTGCATGCTGCCTTAGATCTCGCTTCACAGCAAAAACTATTACCAACACAGTAAAAAATAAAAAGAAACTAATAACAATTACAAGAACAAGAACAAGCAGAATATCAACAATAACAAAAACCAGTCTGTGGAAAATATAGTTGACATGTATTCCACTTTTGCGCCGCCTCATTCATTCATGGTTTTGCTGAACTCTCAAAACGTCGTCGTCGTTGTCGGCGTTGTCGGTTGTCGTTGTCGTTATTTGTTGTTGTTTTTATGGTTTTTGTTTGCAACAAAATGCCGGCAACATGCTTTTTGTCGGCATAAAAATATGTTATACCAGAGTTCTTGTCATAAATTGGAAAATATTTGAACGGTGGCGCGGCACTGAACGACGCTCGGTCGGCGATGTGCTGCAGCCGCAGCCAACTGCAACAAAGCACATTGCTTTGGGGGAAAGGCAAAACAATGACAGTCAAGACAGTGGCTGCGCATATGTGAAAGTCGACGCAGCAGTAAGCGCAGATTTCAGTAATAAGAAATCAGCAGAAAGTTGGCGCGCCAGCTATCAAAAGTTGTCTGCGTTGACAAAACAAAACAAAAAAACAGGCAAACAAAAAAAACATTTCCATGACTTGATTTTTTTCTGCACTATTGAAATTGTTTTCCCACTAACTGCTAAACGCTGCAAATTCTATAAATCTCAATTAAAGCACTTTGCCCCTGCCACGTTTTCATTGTTCTGCTTTTCTTTTTTTTTAATTATGGACTTCTTGGGAGCGTCTTAAATTTTCATTTTGATCTTCTAGAAAAGGTAATTAAATAAGTGCTTTTTTCTTGCGTCTACCCCTGCATCGAGCAATAAATACATTTTTTACCTACGCATAAGCGACTTGTGCCGTAGCCTATCTTGAGGCGCACCAGCTCTGTGTCATATTTGCATAGAAATTTTTGCTCGCCCGCAGGTTTGTTTACCTTCGCACGCATTTTACGACACCTTCAATTGGAGTGTGTCGTTAGTAAATATTTTGTCACACTTTACACAAACAAATATCATAATAAAATCAATATTTAGAAGTGGCATTTGTGTGTTTTATTTGCAATATAATTAAATCATTTAAATCAATCAATCATTGATAATTAAACATTTTCAAGCTAATCGAGTATAAAATATTGAAAGCAATATTTCTATTTGACAGCGAACAAAATATATAAATTTTTTAAAAACGCTAAAAATCTTTAATCAGCCGCAAAATGCTCAAGTCTCCCCCAAGAAATTAAAGTCGTGCCAACACTTTAAGTTAAATCACTTCACCCATGTTCCCTAGCTACTATTTTTGTTGTTGTTTATTTTCTAGCAGCTCGCCCCCAACCATTCGCCCTTTGCCTGCACCTTGCGCGCGATTCCCTACGCCACACAATGCTTTGCCCTCGCAGTTTTTCCACTTTTCAAATTACTTTTGCGCTCGTCGGCTTTTAACTAACCCTATATCAACCGTCCTGCCGGCCAGTCGGCCAGCCAACGCAATAAGTACGTGCAAACTTTGGCCTACAGCGCGGCCACGCTGCTCCTTCTTCACAGTCCCATCCGCAGCGCCCCGCACACGCGCTCGAGCACTCACCGCTCGGCATTATCTATCGGAATAGCGAATGAAGTTATTTCGCCAAGCGGCGGCGGCGGCTTCGGTCGTGGTGTCACATAATTGAATTTTTTTGCTTTGGTTATTTTGCGGCACTCGAGCAGGGCGAAATGTGAAAACGGTTACGCTGGCATAGTCTCTCTCTATGTGTGTGTGTGTGTGTGTGTGTGGTTTTGGTGTCCTGCTCCATTAGTTGGTAAATGTCTTTTGTTTTTCCACGCAGGCCGTACGCTTTCCCTAACTTATTTTTTTGTTCTATTTTCTGCCACCATTGTTGTTGTACGCACACGCATTTTGTCCTAATGCACACACACACACACACACACACATACACATAAGGTCCATTGATTGCGGTGTACGGCCATGTCTAAGGTAAAGCAGAAAAGCTGCTGGCGCGTACTGTGAACAGTGGGACAAGAGCACGCAGCTAGTGAATGAAATGTTGCGAGACATGTGACAAGTGAAATTTCAAAAACTGATGCGCGCACAATTCCAAGGTTTATAGAAAACAAGGTTACAACATCAATGACAGGAAAATTGAAGTTTTCACCAGTGACGTAGTACGAATAGTTTCAAACTGTCAAGGACGAGTACGACCTTTTACAAAATTAATATTTCCCAAAAAAAAGATTATATGAAAATGCATATGAAGTTATTTATTTCGTTTCATTGTATTTAATATTTACATACTTACTTATCAATTGCTTAGAGCGATTTAGAGCTTAGGCAGATTTGGCCTTTGGATGTTATTAAAAATACTATTTTTCAATATTTTATATCAATTCAATATTTTATTGTTTAATCAATATAATAATATTATTTTTTAAATTAAAAACGATCAGGTTTTCTGTATATGATTCCCATTTTAACTTGAAGGAAAATCGCCCTCCTCGTCAAATTCTTTCAGTAGTAAAAATGATACTGTCGCATCCGCAAATGTACCCAAATGCTTCTCTGTAGTGCGTCTTTTGAGAACCTCAAATAATGCATTGCGTGTGGATCTGCGGCTTACACAAAATTTGTAAAAATCATATTAAATATTAACAAAGCAACACATGGCACAACAATGACAAATATTTAAATTCACAAATTACTTACATGTCTTTTTTTATTATTTTGCCGACATTGGCCCACTGCACACTTCATTGTTTACGTTTTGTTTTTTTTTTATCAAAAACTCATTACAATTGTTGCAAACTGTTTTCACGAAAACGTTAAATTTTGTATTTTGTATTATTCCAAAGATTCCACACCGTTTTGGTCAAATTTTCGCGTTAAAATTTAACAAAATTCAAAAAATGCCGTTGGCCAATCAAATCTGTCATAACGAATGAAAATAATTTTAAGGTGCCCAATTGACATAGGATTCAAAATTTATTTATATTTTTTTTTCAATATGAGGAAAAATACAAGGAGAAGCAAACCTTTTTTTATCAAAATTCTGCACATGTCATTGCAGAATTGGCAGAAATTAATTAAACTGTCAAAAAATATGTATATAAATGTGTTTTCGGTCTTAAAAAGGAATATACGCACGAATAATAAAAATAAAGTATTACACTCTGAAATGGTCACCGTATAACTTTTCACCAGTGACGTCATCAGCCGGATGTCGTAATCTTTATTTTATCATTCTTGCACAATTCCAAAACAAACTTTGCCGTTTCGTTCTAAAATGTTCAAAAAGGGCAATAATGTTCAAAGAATCGCTTCTTTCGACCTCTCTGAGCAGATATTTGTCAGGTGAAAGTGCCAGTCGTGCCCACTGTGCCGAAGTTTATTAAAATATTCACCTGTGTCTTTAACTAATTTGCAGACTGGCGCATTGTAGGCTTGCGGAAGCACGACTGCGGCCGCCTGCCGACTTGCCGACTTTCCATTAAGTTAAGCAACGGAAGGCAGCCGGCGAAAAGTGTCGCGCGCGCACGCTTGTTGCACACCAGACGCGAACAGGTCGCGGGCCCAACATTTCGCCCGCCACTTATGGGCGCCACTTACGGCCAGCTGCAAGAAAGAGCACAAACTTGGATAATATCTTTCTTGACTCGAGTCGAGTCGAGTCGAGCTGGGCGCCAGCGGTGGGTAGCTGCGGCGAATAAATTTCTATTAAAAATAAATTAAAAGTCGGCACGCTATCGGGCGGAGAAAAACGCCGCCGGTGGTTGCCGCAGTGGGCGAGCGGTAAGGCCGTGGTGCGGCTGCGGTGTGGGGGTCACGTGCCTCATTTTAAACTGAAGTGGAAATACGGCGTGGCAACGCAAATTGGCGACGAAAGGCGAGTTAATGGCGGTGACTGATTTTTTTGTTTTTTTGTTATTGTTGGTGCGCGCTGTTCATGGGGAATGCAACGCTGCAGTGGGTATGAGTTGCGATTGAGGCGGTGTAAACGCTCGACGGCGTTGGAGTGTGGGTGGGCGTTCGGTGGACGAAGAGGGGCAGTGAGGCTGTTGCTTTTAACGCATTTCGCGTATAATAATATTAGCGAACAAATTTAATTTACTTAATTAAATGTTATGGACAAAAACCGTCCAGCGAACCGAACTGTCGGTCGGCAGCGCTAAACGTTCGGTGTACGAAAATTTTGCATTTTCCATTTTATTGTACAAAAGAGCGTCGACATGAGCTGTAATTGAAAATTACTTTTATGTTAAATGTTGGGCTACCTTTTAGAGCGAATCATAAATTGCTGTTAGGTAAATAAACAAATGGCGGAAAATGGACAGCAGCGTAACTTAAATCAGTGTGGAGGGGGAAGGAAACCACGGTAAATTTTCTATAAGAGAGGAGAACAGTTTGCGGTTGAATAATGCTTTGGAAGGAAAATTTATTTTGAAGTGAAGTTAATTTCAGATGATTTCTACAGTTTGCATGAAAATACGCCACTTTGATTTATCAGCATGGCGTTGGCGTGGCCCTCATTGACTTCACTGAGGGCACTGTTTGAACCAGCTAAACTAAACTAGGATTGATTACAGCACAACAAAAAAACACATTTTTCTGTTGCATGGAGTTTTTCTACTGTTTCTTACTATTTTGGGTGCGCTGATTTCGAATCTATCCTCAGATTTTTTCTAGCGGCTCTAGTTAGTGAGATATAGGTGCCGTGTCATTTTTTCAGTTTTTCCTCTACTTTTTCCATATTTTTGATCGTAATTTCTAAACCAAAAAACCAATTGACATGATTTTCACCTTATCGCATTAACAACACCACGCGGCTTCTAAAAATATGCTCTTTTATATGTTCCATTTATAGTCTGAAATACAAGCAAAAAAACAAGATTTTGAATTGCTCGAAACAGAAAAATTAAAAACTTTGCATATTTTGAGGCTCCTAATTTTTTAAGGAAAAAGTATGAAAAGTGATGAAAATGGCTATGGTACATTTTTGCTATTATTTCGATGCGAATGTGTATTCCGCCAAATAATTTGGCTGTGTTGTATTGCTTGATGTTTCTTCTTAAGATATTCATATACTTCGTATATTATTATTATTATTGGTTCAGAATTTTTTTGGTTCAGAAATTACAGTCGAAAACTAGAAAAAAGCCGAGAAAAATTCGAAAAAGTGACACGCCCATTTTTTGCGAAAACTAGAGCTGTTACATAAAAACGGAGTATGGTTTTGAATACAGCGTGGAAAAACGATTCAGATTCATGTTAAAAACTCCATGCAACAGACATGCTGTTGTGCAGTGTTATTGCTTATTTTAGTTATAATTTCACCAGGCGTTGTTGTTGCAAATTGGAATCTCTAAGCTAGGATTGATAATTGCTTTTGTTTTTAGTTATATGATAGTTTCACCAGGCATTGCTAAACTGATTGTGGAACGTCAAACTCATTCCGTCAGAAACATGTGGGGCCCCTAAGTGACCTCTTGGCATTACCTAACCTATAAAAATTTCATTTTAGTCAAATCTAACCTAGTTATACCCTTCCGGCTGTTAGGTCGAGCTCATACCGTCAGAAACATGTGGGGCCCCTAAGTGACCTCTTGGCATCACCTAACCTACAATAATTTCAGTTCAACTCAATCAAATCTAACCTCGTTGGATTCTGGTTGTTAGGGAATTTATTACCCCGTTATAATCCGTTACGATTTCCCCCTATTGCAAACAACCAAGTCGCACCGCTGATATACAAAAAAATTATATAAAAAAACAGGAAGCAAAACGCTGCCGCTGCACATTAGAAGCGTAAATCCGTTAGTGCTCGATGCGATGGAGGAGAAGCGCGAGTGTGGCGGCTTAGTGAGAGCGAATAAATATTAAAATCTATGCACTGAATTTTATTTGCATTATAAAAATCACGTAAAATATGCAAAAATGTTAGCATCGCATGCAAAAGCATTTAAAATGTGGCAAGGTTGAGTGGTTGCCGGTCGCTAGTTGCCGGTTACTGTTTGGCGTGAAGTATGGCTGGGCGTCGGCTGGATGTGATTTGCGTACGCGCGCACTGAAAATCAAATTAAATGCACAAACACGTTCCGGCAGCAAGACAAACGAACATTAGCTGGCGTTGTTGCAGGCGCTGACAGTGGCGGCAACAACAACATCAGACACAGGAACAACAACTACTACTACAGTTAAGGCTGGGTGCAATTGTTGCTGCCGCTGCTGCTTTGGGCCAGTTGCCCAATCAAAGGCGCTTCTCTCTCACTCTCGTTCTCTCTCCGCCACAATGAGTCGCTGGTTGCATCCGGCTGCATGCTGCAGCGCCACCACTTTATTGCATCCCTGTCATGCCGTCAAGTGTCATTTTGTCGTGCGAGCGTTGTCAAGCCGCCGCCCCCCTGCCGCGCCCGTTGCCTTCCACTGGCTGCACACGCCGGCAGCGCGCTGGGCAACTCTTTCGCCGGCTGGCTGCCATTGTTGTAGCCGGAAAATCGTATTTTACAATATTTTTCGCACACAGTTTTATTGCATTTGTGTGATTTTACCATGGTTTATGCAAAACTGTTACGTCCGCCACGGCAGCCACTGCTTGCGGACGGCTGTGAGTATGACTTTAGTTGTTATTTTTGAGGTAGGCATTTAGTTGTTGCTGGCATGTGCCTAACTTCATTTGGCGCAGGATTCCAGTTCCAATACTATTAACAATCGTTGCAAGCACGCTAAGTATTTTGAGTGCGTTCCACACCTCTCGGTCCCATAAAGAAGAGTCAATTCAAAAAGTCTTAGGTTGTTATTGGTGTCATCTGCACGTTGTCAGCTTTCATAACAATGTCGAGATTAAACCATTCTGTATTTACACGTTAAGATTACACATTTCATGATTTTTTTAGTTCTTAAAACTAATTTTGAAACATCCGTAAACGGCGGTCAAGCTTCAGACATTAATACTGAATAACTTCAGCTATACACTAAAAATTTTGCCGTTCCTTCAGCAGCTGTGATATTCTTTAAATGCGCATGCGCGGCCCAGCTAGTCAGATTCCCGTGAAAATTATCCACCTGCAACAAACAAAAGACAACTAGCGCAATTCTAGCTTCC